>JBBDGP010002255.1:0-600000 GCA_037952835.1 Lithobates septentrionalis
CGTTTCGTTTTAATTCGTTATTTAATTAATTTAGTTTAGTTAGATTCGTTAAATTCATTAAATTCGTTTTTCAAATCAGTTTCGTTTTCGACCGAATTCGAAAATCGGTGGAATTCGAAAATATTTCAACCGGATTCGATATTATTTCAACCGCATTCGAAAATATTTCAACAGCATTCGAAATTATTTCAACTGTATTAGAAATTATTTCAATCGTATTCGATAATATTTCAATCGCATTCGAAAATATTTCTACCAAATTTGATAATATTTCAACCGCATTCGAAATTATTTCAACTTTATTCAAAATTATTTCAATCGGATTCGATAATATTTCAACCGCATTCAAAAATATTTCAACAGCATTCGAAATTATTTCAACTGTATTAGAAATTATTTCAATCGCATTCGAAAATATTTCTATTTTCGAATTTGATAATATTCAGATAATATTCAGATAATATTCCTCTTCAGCAAACCAGAAGAACGCTGCATGGTTTCGCGTCACCATGGCAGTAAAAGCTGTGAGAGGGATTGAGCGCACCCCAGACTGCATCCGTCATTGGTAAATAAAAATGATTACATTCTCTTTCTCTCTCTCTCTGTGTCTCTCAGAGGCATATCTAGTGAAAATGGCACCTATGGCAAGCACTGAAACTGTGCCCCTGTCAAAAAAAAAAAAACAGCTAATAAAACTACAAGTCTTTAACCACTTCAGCCCCAGAAGAATTTACCCCCTTCCTGACCAGAGCACTTTTTGCGATTCGGCACTGCATCGCTTTAACTGAAAATTGCGCGGTTGTTCGACGTGGCTCCCAAACAAAATTGAAGTCCTTTTTTCCCATAAATAGAGCTTTCTTTTGGTGGTATTTGATCACCCCTGCGGTTTTTATTTTTTGCGCTATAAACAAAATAAGAGCGACAATTTTGAAAAAAACGCATTATTTTTTAGATTTTGCTATAATAAATATCCCCCAAAAATATCTAAAAAAAACATTTTTTTTCCTCAGTTTAGGCCGATACGTATTCTTCTACATATTTTTGTTAAAAAAAAAAAGCGCAATAAGCATGTATTGATTGCTTTGCGCAAAAGTTATAGCGTTTACAAAAAAAAATAATAATAAATATATATATACACTACCGTTCAAAAGTTTGGGGTCACCCAAACAATTTTGTGTTTTCCATGAAAAGTCACACTTATTCACCACCATACGTTGTGAAATGAATAGAAAATAGAGTCAAGACATTGACAAGGTTAGAAATAATGATTTGTATTTGAAATAACATTGTTTTTACATCAAACTTTGCTTTCATCAAAGAATCCTCCTTTTGCAGCAATTACAGCATTGCACACCTTTGGCATTCTAGCTGTTAATTTATTGAGGTAAGCTGGAGAAATTGCACCCCACGCTTCTAGAAGCAGCTCCCACAAGTTGGATTGGTTGGATGGGCACTTCTGGCGTACCATACGGTCAAGCTGCTCCCACAACAGCTCAATGGGGTTCAGATCTGGTGACTGTGCTGGCCACTCCATTACCGATAGAATACCAGCTGCCTGCTTCTGCTGTAAATAGTTCTTGCACAATTTGGAGGTGTGTTTAGGGTCATTGTCCTGTTGTAGGATGAAATTGGCTCCAATCAAGCGCTGTCCACTGGGTATGGCATGGCGTTGCAAAATGGAGTGATAGCCTTCCTTATTCAGAATCCCTTTTACCCTGTACAAAGCTCCCACCTTACCAGCACCAAAGCAACCCCAGACCATCACATTACCTCCACCATGCTTAACAGATGGCGTCAGGCATTCTTCCAGCATCTTTTCATTTGTTCTGCGTCTCACAAACGTTCTTCTTTGTGATCCAAACACCTCAAACTTGGATTCATCCGTCCACAACACTTTTTTCCAGTCTTCCTCTGTCCAATGTCTGTGTTCTTTTGCCCATCTTAATCTTTTTCTTTTATTGGCCAGTCTCAGATATGGCTTTTTCTTTGCCACTCTGCCCTGAAGCCCAAAATCCCGCAGCCGCCTCTTCACTGTAGATGTTGACACTGGTGTTTTGCGGGTACTATTTAATGAAGATGCCAGTTGGGGACCTGTGAGACGTCTGTTTCTCAAACTAGAGACTCTAATGTGCTTATCTTCTTGCTTAGTTGTGCAACGCGGCCTCCCACTTCTTTTTCTACTCTGGTTAGAGCCTGTTTGTGCTGTCCTCTGAAGGGAGTAGTACACACCGTTGTAGGAAATCTTCAATTTCTTTGCAATTTCTCGCATGGAATAGCCTTCATTTCTAAGAACAAGAATAGACTGTCGAGTTTCAGATGAAAGTTCTCTTTTTCTGGCCATTTTGAGCGTTTAATTGACCCCACAAATGTGATGCTCCAGAAACTCAATCTGCTCACAGGAAGGTCAGTTTTGTAGCTTCTGGAAGGAGCTAGACTGTTTTTAGATGTGTGAACATGATTGCACAAGGGTTTTCTAATCATCAATTAGCCTTCTGAGCCAATGAGCAAACACATTGTACCATTAGAACACTGGAGTGATAGTTGCTGGAAATGGGCCTCTATACACCTATGTAGATATTGCACCAAAAACTAGACATTTGCAGTTAGAATAGTCATTTACCACATTAGCAATGTATAGAGTATATTTGTTTAAAGTTAGGACTAGTTTAAAGTTAGCTTCATTTAAAAGTACAGTGCTTTTCCTTCAAAAATAAGGACATTTCAATGTGACCCCAAACTTTTGAACGGTAGTGTATATATATATATATTATTTTTTATTCTATTCTGTTCTATTGTTACTCTATTCTATTCTATTCTATTTTTTTCTATTCAAATTTGAATAGTAAAGAATAGTATATAATAATATAATATATAAATATATAATATATATATTTTATTCTATTCTGTTCTATTGTTTTTCTAGTCTATTTTCTTTTCTATTCGAATTTGAATTCATTCTATATGAATTTCTAATTTCAAAAGATGGTTATATATATAAATATTTTATATATATATATATATATATATATATATATATATATATATATATATATATATATATATATATATATATATATATATATATATATAACCATTTTCCGAAATTCGAATTTCATATAGAATGAATTCGAATTCGAATTGAAAAGATTAGACTAGAAATAGAAAATAGACTAGAAAAACAATAGAACACAATTGAGTAAAATATTGTTTTTCTAGTCTATTTTCTTTTCTATTCGAATTCGAATTCATTCTATATGAAATTCGAATTTTGGAAAATGGTTATATATATATATATATATATATATATATATATATATATATATATATATATATATATATATATATATATATATATATATATATATATAACCATTTTCCGAAATTCGAATTTCATATAGAATGAATTCGAATTCGAATAGAAAAGAAAATAGACTAGAAAAACAATAGAACAGAATAGAATAAAATATAATATATATATTAGATTTTTTTCTGTTCTATTGTATTCCTATTCTAATCTTTTCTATTCGAATTTGAATTCATTCTATATGAATTTCGAATTTCAAAAGATGGTTATATATACCAGACCCAAGGGCCTTGTATGCTCTTGGAGGGGGAACCCGCGCCGTTTTTTTATTTAAAAGTTCCCCCTCAAGATCATCTGAGCACAAGTCGCATGCCGAAGTCAGATCATGCGAGACAGCGATCCGACTTTGATCCGACTTCAATGATAGTAAATGGGCTGAAGTAGTATCAAAGTCGGACCAAAGTAGTACAGGGAGCATTTCTAAAGTCGGAACGACTTGTGTCGGACCAGTTAGGATGGCTCCCATAGGGAAACATTAAATTTCACACGTCATGCGACATGAGCTCCCAATTTCGGAGCGTTTGTCGGACCAGTGTGAACCCAGCCTAAGACAGTTGCATTTCACCTGTTTCATATAGCCCTGATTAATTTGTTTGTCTGCTACCAAAAAGAAACTCAAAACCAACAAATCACCTACCTCAAGTCTATTGAAGAAATCATCACTGCCCTAATCTATGAACAAGGTCCCGTCCCAGGAAGCATTCGCTCTGACAGTGTGAGTCGACTTCACGAGCAACATGTACCCTATAACATTCCCCCCACAGAATCTGGAAGAAGACACCAAAAGAAATGCCGTGTATGCAGCAGAGGAGGAGTAAGAAGAGATACCAGCTATTATTGTCCCCAATGTCCCTCCCATCCTGGCCTGTGCATCAGAGATTGCTTCAAAAATTATCACACATCCATCAGATATTAGTTCCCCTTATTAACAGACTGCCATTTCCCCATTTCATATTCCTGTGTGGATCATTTGCCTACTACCATGTTACTACCTTACATGTTAATTAACTGACCCTGGCCTGTTTACCGACGATTTCTTTTCCTGCAGATTTAAACCATGTTTCTGACTTCCACCTGCACCAACCTCAGCCTGTTTACCAACGATGCCTCTGCCTGCCGTTTTAAATCACGTTTCTGACTTCCACGTGCACCGACCTCAGCCTGTTAATCGACCATGTTTTTGCCTGCCACTTGGACTGATCTTTTGCCCTTCTACTTTAGTACACAAGGGTCTCATATATGTGAGGGGCTTCAGAATAGTGTTCTGAGTAGAGAAAAACAGTTTTTCATTTTCTGTGCTCCCAGAATAGGGTCTGGTTGCCCGGAGGCTTCAAAGAGATTTGGGTGGGAGAAGCCTCTACCCCTGTCCCCCTGGCCCTAAGCTTCCTGCTGCCTGGACCAATACTTTGGCTGCGCTAACCATATTGCTGCCTGTAATGACCCAGGACATTATTGACCATGTTTCTTCCTGCCGCTTGGACCAATACTTTGGCTGTGTTGACCATATATCTGCCTGCTACCTGGACCAATGCTTTGGCTGTGCTTTGGCTGTGCTTTGGCTGTGCTGACAGTATCTCTGCCTGAACGAACTATGGACAGTATTCTTGCCTGCTGCCTGGATGATTGCTTTTGCTGTCGCTGACCACATCTCTGCCTGCTGCCTGGACTGATGCTCTCCTCTATAGATCACTGCACTTTTAAAATCACAGGTAATCTTTTGTTATTTGGTATGTACCTGCTATGTGTTAGAAATATGAAGGGCCTTCAAAAATGTGATCGGTAGTCAGAAACTGATATGTGTAATTTATGCTGCCTGAATGCCTGGAGGTGCTACTTGGGTGTTGGGCCTCTGTATGTGGCCAGGCTGTGAAAAAGCCTCACACATGTGGTATCGCCATGCTCAGGAGGAGTAGCAGAATGTATTTTGGGGTGTTATTTTTGCTATGTACATGCTATGTGTTAGAAATATCTTATATATGGACAACTTTTTGTAAAAAAAAAATGAATTTTAATTTTTTCCACATTTTCCAAAAACTTCTGGAAAAAAATGAACCGTTCAAAAGACTCATTATGCCTCATAGATTATACGTTGGGGTGTTTGCTTTCCAAAATGGGGTCATTTTGTGGGCACCATTGTCCTGGTGCTCCAGGGCCTTCAAACGTGTAATAGGTGGTTGAGAAATTAGAAATTTATGCTTGTAGAACACCTGAAGGGGCTACCTCAGTTTTGGGCCTCTGTATGTGGCCAGGCTGTGTACAAGTCTCACACATGTGGTATCGCCATACTCAGGAGGAGAAGCAGAATGTATTTTGGTGTGTAGTTGCAATTATGCATATGCTGTGTGAGAGAAATAACCTGTTAATATGACCAGTTTGTGTAAAAAAAAAAAAAATTTCTTCATTTTCCCAAGAATTGTGGGAAAAATATACAACTTCAAAAAACTCACCATGCCTCTTAGTAAATACATTGGACTGTCTACATTCCAAAAAGAGGTCATTTGGAGGGTATTTTCCTTTCCTTGCTTGTTAGTGTCTCAAGAATTGAGATAGGCTGCCAGTACATCAGGTGTGATTAGATGTGATTGATTTTCAGTTATTGGCACCATAGTTTGTAGACTCTATAACTTTCACGCAGACTAAATAATATCCACGAATTTGGTTTATTTTTACCAAAGATATGTAGCAGTATAAATTTTGGCCCAAATTTATGAAGAAAAATGACTTATTTGCAAAATTTTAAAATAGAAACTAAAAAAAAGTGTTTTTTTTTCAAAATTTTCGCTGTTTATTCCCTTATATCGCAAAAAATAAAAAACCCAGTGGTGATTAAATACCACCAAAAGAAAGCTCTACTTGTGAGAAAAAAATTATAACAATTTTGTTTGGATACAGTGTAGCATGACTGAGTAATTGTCATTCAAAGTGTGAGAGCGCTGAAAGCTGAAAATGGGTCTGGGCGGAAAGGGGCATAAGTGCCTGGTATTGAAGTGGTTAACCACAATTACTCAGTCAGGCAACACTGTACCCATATGAAATTTTTGTCCTTTTTTTCACACAAATAGAGCTTTCTTTTGGTGGTGTTTAATCACCGCTGGGTTTTTTATTTTTTACGCTATAAATGAAAAAAGACTGCAAATTCTGTAAAAAAATGCATTTTTCTTTGTTTCTGTTATAACATTTTGCAAATTAGTCATTTTTCTGGCCAAAATTTATAGGACTACATATCTTTGGTAAAAATAGCCCAAATCAATTGGGGTTATTTACGAAAGGCAAATCCACTTTACACTGCAAGTACACATGGAAGTGCAGTCGCTCTAAATCTAAGGGGTAGATCTGAAATGAGTGGAAGCTCTGCCGATTTTATCATCCAATCATGTGCAAGCTAAAATGCTGTTTTTTATTTTCCTTGCATGTCCCCCTCAGATCTACAGTGACTTTACTTCCAAGTGCACTTTCAAGTGCACTTGCAGTGCAAAGTGGATTTTCCTTTAGTAAATAACCCCCAGTTTATATTGCTTGGTCTTTGTGAAAGTTATAGAGTCTACAAGCTATGGTGCCAATCACAGAAAATTGATCACACCTGATGTACTGATGGTCTATCTCATTTCTTTAGATACTAACAAGTCAGGAAAGTACAAATACCCCCCAAATGATCTCTTTTTAAAAAGCAGACATTCCAAGGTATTTAGTATGAGCCATGGTGAGTTTTTTGAAGTTGTCATTTTTTCCCACACTTCTTTGAAAAATGAAAAAAAAAATTCACAAAATTGTCATATTAACAGGTTATTTCTCACAAACAGCATATGCATACCGAAAGTTACACCTTAAAATACATTCTGCTACTTCTCCTGAGTATGGCGATACCACTTTTGTGAGACTTTTACACAGCGTGGCCACATACAGAGGCTCAACATGCAGGGAGCACAAACAGGCGTTCTAGGAGTATAAATTACACAGATAATTTCTTGACTACCTCTTGCACTTTTGAAGGTCCTGGAACACCAGGACAATGAAAACGCCTAAAAAGTGACCCCATTTTGGAAAGCGAACACCCTAACCTATATTCCATGAGGCATAATGAGTCTTTTGAACGTGTCATTTTTTTCCACAAGTTTTTGGAAAATGTGGAAAGAAAATGAAAACGCATTTTCTTTTACACAAAGTTGTCCATTTATACAATATTTCTAACACAGCATGTACATGCCAAAATATATTCTGCTACTCCTCCTGAGTATGGCGATACCACGTGTGAGACTTTTCCAAAGCCTGGCCACATACAGAGACCCAAAAAGCAGGGAGCACCATCAGATGTTCTAGGGGCATACATTTCAAATGTAATTTGACTACCTAATACACGTTTGTGAAGCACTGTAGTGGCACTGATGGGCACTGTAGTGGCATGGATGTGGCACGGATGAGAACTGATGTGGCATGGATGAGGTATGGATGAGGATGAATGAGGCATAAATGAGCCATGGATGGGGATGAATGAGCGTGGATGGGGATGGATAAGCTGTGGATGGGGATGGCTGAGCATGGATGGGAATGGCTGAGCATGGATGGGGATGGCTGAGCCGTGAATGGGGATGGCTGAGCCATGGATGGGGATGGATGAGCATGGATGGGGATGGCTGAGTATGGATGGGGATGGCTGAGTATGGATGGGGATGGCCAAGCATGGATGGGGATGGCTAAGCATGGATGGTGATGGTTAAGCATGGATGAGGATGGCTAAGCATTGATGGGGATGGATGAGGATGGCTGAGCATGGATGGGGATGGCTAAGTATGGATGGGAAGGCTGAGCATGCATGGGGATGAGTGCAGGAATTGTCACAGATCAGCGCTGTTGGCACTACAGATCCAGTCCAAAGCACTGCTGCACCCAATCTCTCCCCTCTCCTCTCACACTGTACCGATTGGTACGGAGAGGGGAAGAGCTAAGCCGGGCATGCACTGGCTTGTTTACAACTGATTGCTCCATCATTTTATGGAGTGATCACGTGGTAAAGGGCTGCTGTCATTGGGCCTTTACCATGATCCGTGATGCGCCGGGTCACGGATATTCCCGGGGGAGGGTGATTCTGGGAGGACGTCATAGCATGCCCTCTCAGAGTTATCTGACTGCGCCATAGCTGTCATTCAGCTATATATAGGTACAAATACATAAGTGGTCCATTTAGTGAACTTGCTGTTGTTATTTACTTTACGGTCATCACAGAGGGCAAAGGGGCACGCTTTACTTGTAGAGGAAAAAAGATTTCATTTCCAAATACGGAAAGGTTTCTTCACAGTAAGAGCTTTGAAAATGTGGAGGTGGTTCTGCAAACTCAGTAGATTGCTTTAAAAAAGGCTTGGATTCTTTCCTAAATGTACAGAATATAGCTGGGTACTAACATTTATAGGTAAAGTTGATCCAGAGAAAATCCGATTGCCTCTCGGGGGATGAGGAAGGAATTTTTTCCCCTGCTGTAGCAAATTGGAGCATGCTTTGCTGAGGTTTTTTCGCCTTCCTCTGGATCAGCTGTGGTTATAGGTTTGTGTATATGGAATTGTATTATTATTATTTTTTTTTGTTGAACTAGATGTACTTGTGTCTTTTTTCAACCTGACTAACTATGTAACTATGGCCCAGTCGGCAAACGGTTAAATGTAAAAAACATTATTTAAATATGACACATGAAAGCAATGCTCACTTTTCTGTGCTTTGTTTTTTGTTGTGTTATTTATATTCAGCTCTGTATTTTTTTCAACCAATCACATAGACAACAATGATAAACAACAGAGCAACGAGGGAATACTCCACTGTGGGGTAGCGATCTTTCGGCCGATTCGCATCACAGGCAGAAGTGTCACGTGGGGTATAATTTTTCATATTAAATGTCCATGAATGAAGACTTGAATTGCTTTCACGTGTTTACATATTATATAATGCTATTTACATTTAGTTCATTATTTTCTAAATTATTCACATGACTGGCAAAGCTCCAGCCACATCAACACAAGCTCACTGAAGAACTGAAAAAAGTATCACGTGACTGATTTAGAAATGCCCTAAAAAAGTATTTACAAACATTCTGATTAAGCAATATATGGGCCATAGTTTTGATGATACAATAAACTACACATACAGTACATTAAATCATGTGCATCTGGGTTTAATGACTCTTTATTGAAAACCTGGCTCTGTGTAACATGCGTATTACAACCAAATTACAATGCTCTAAAGAGTACTCCACTTTTGAAGAGAGAAAAAAATCCCTCTGGGTGATTAATGTGCATTGGATAGATTTTACCAAACTTTGACGTAGATTGCTACAAGTTTCTGCAATGAAGGAATAGTTTGATTATGTTTGATTATGGTTTGATTATGTCAATTGGCAGAGTGAATCTGAATGGGATTGACTTTTTCATTATTAATCAGATGCACGTGCAGTGTTCTAATGAGGAGAGTGGCATGGTCTGCACCCCTTTAGACGTAATTAACCCTTTTGGAGTATCTCACAAAAATGTAATTGTTGTTGCAGATGATGCCTAAAATCAGTGAGCTAATTACACAACTAGGGGAAGTTCTGTACACTAACTGTGTACAAAAGGCCTTCGGGTTACCATATTGCATTGAATTTTACAGAAAATTACAATGCTGAAGATTGAAATAGAAAAGTAATTTTTAATAACATTAAAATACAGTATGGCTTATGTAGCAAACGTATGCCATATTATTTTTTTCTATTTGCTAAATTTTTGCCCACAAAAGTGGAAATACCTCATCCAGCTTACTTTTCCACAGACTAAAAGGTGACATCCCTAGGTACAACGTTGGCATTTTGGTACTCTGTGTCACTCTGACCAATGTACGTTTGAATGTGCAACCTCCACCCATCTCAGCTTGCAGTAGTACTGATGGCTAAAGTTACAGGCAATTCAAGCAAATCTAATGCCGCGTTCACGATCGGAATTTCCATCAGAAAGAGTCCGATGTGAGCTTTTCGTCGTATATTCCGACCGTGTGTATGCCCCATCTGTCTTTTTCCGTCGAAAATTCAGACGGACTTAGATAGAGAACATGTTCTATATTTTTCAGACGGAAATAATTACTATCGGAAAAACCGATGCTGTTCCGATGCACCAAAAAGGACGCATGCTCTGAAGCAACGACGGAAGTGCTCGGTCTGGTAAAACTAGCATTCGTAATGGAGATAGCGCAATTTCTTCGATCTTCTAATGCAGCGCATTCTTTTGTGCTTTATAATGCTAGAATAATGAAGTTGTTTTGCTGTTGATATTCAAACTTATTTCTTTATTATTTCTCGTAATCTCCTGAATAATCTTTTATTTTTTTAAGCCAGATCTTCATAATAATGTTTAGAATTATTTTTTATAGTCATTTTGTTTTTTGTTTTTATTTCATCAAGATCTACTGTTTTTTTGTATTTTTGAAAAATTCTTTTCTAGTGATCTCCATAATTTTTTTTTTTGTGTCCACAAGTTTCCCCAATAACATAATTAACTTGTATTTTTTAACCTCAAGGAGGTTGGTTGGTGTCCCTTGTTAATTAGACATTGTATTTTTGAAATGTACCTGCCTACTCACAAACAAACTGTCCTTTTTGTAGAAAAACACATAGGCAAGTATTTGTGAAAAATAAAATCTCCAGTTATTCTGGGTAACAAAATAAAGAGGAAGGGAACGCTGGAGAAACTTTTGGAATTTGCAAAGCCTTTTGGCCCCCAGGGTAGACATCAACTTTGTGGAAAATAAAATTGTTAGCTTGAGGAGTCCATATAATTTGGAGCCCAATCTGGTCCAGGACTCCCCGAGATCAGGACCAGCAGCAGATGATATCTATGTCCCCAGGCTGTGGTACTACCACAGCCTGTGTCTTCTGTCAGACCAGACTGAACCCAGGCCATCACTTTCTTCTCTTCACTGCAGCCTTCCCTCCACGCTTCCCTGCATTCTTCCTTAGAGACTGTGGCTCTGGTGGTGGACTTGTGGCAGGAGGAGGAGGATGGGCGAGCTCACATTCTTGGCTGTTCTCAGTTAGCTGGCCCCTCAACCCCTTCTGAAGGGCCCGAGCAAAAATTCCCTCACAGAGGAAGCATTGGCCCTCCTCCGATTTCTGCAATCTAGTGGCTATATAGAAGCCATAGGTCTCTTCAGCGTCGGGGGGGGGCTTCTGAGGACATCACTTGCTTCCCTAATGAGGCCCAGTGCTGCCTCCTCCGTGATCGTCCCCTTCCTGGGCCTTTTAGCTGTAAGGCGGAGGGGAGGCACCTGTGATTGGGCACGGCCACCTCCTGGCTGACACTGGGCACGGCCTCCTCCTGCCTGCCACTTTCAGACCCTCCTCCTGGCTGAGCTCATTCTGTGTATAAAAAAGGGACATAGTTTTAGTTTTTGGTTCATCAATCACACACAATTTTCAGCTCATGATTTCTAAATTGAATGTTAATAAATAGAAAATACTATCATTCTGAGCCCAGCATTTTTCATTTTTGTCCCAAACATTTTTGGCCACCACTGTCTATTGATATGTAAATCACTTTTTTTAAAATCATTAATTTGTTATCAATTATAACATCTAGTTAACATCATTAATATTAGGACAATAAATATGTATAAAAATACTATACCTGGCTCCAGCTGGGCGCATCCACTTCTTCCAGGATGGAAGGCCCAGGTTGTTCCTCGTCAGCCTCTGCTGGGGTTGAGGGAAGGGTGGAGGGAAGGCTGCAGGGAAGGGTAGAAAGTGATTCCCTGGCTTCAGCCTGGTCATCCAAAAACTGCAGTTTGTTGAAGTACTACAGCCTGGGTACATAAACTTGCGCTGCTGCTGCTCCTGATCTGAGTGATTTCGGGATCTTATTATGCTCCTTCTTATACATGTTCCTCAAGATCCCAATTTTCTTCTCCGAGAACACAATGGTTGCATCGGGGACAGGAGTCTTCACAAATTCCAGAAGTTTCTCCAGCGTTGACCTCCTAGCTTGTTTATTATAGTATAAGCTGTGTTTCACCTCCCACAAATTCCTCATCTCCCTGTACCTGTCTATGAAACTGGCCATGAATTCTGGGTCCTTAAAGTGATTCATATTTGCTGTAAGACAATACACCAGACAAAAACACTAATGTCAGCCTAAACTCTCATAATCTTATCCCAATATAGGCCTCAATCTTGAAGCAGTATAGGCCACTGATGGCCCAAGTTAAAATTTTACCTTTGTTTAGAACGCTCGCCACTTCCGTTCCTCCTTTCTCCACACACAGAACGTAGGTACGACACATGTGTGTTAGCTTGATATACACTGCGCATGCGTGAAACTCCGCCCGTGTCGCCCGCCCCTGACGTTCTTTCTAGTCTATTTCCTGCCCCTTCTCTTTCGGCGTGCAGTAGGAGCGACATGGCGGAGACACAGCAGGTGTGTGTTAATTCCAGTAACTAGGAGGAGGAAAGCCCGGAGACAGAAATGTCCCGATCCCGGAGGAGAAGATTTAAGGCCTCAAATATGGCCTTTGTAGAGATGTTGGACATCTTGAGGAGGAACTACTATGATGGGAAGCATGGACTGTACCTAAACCCAAATGTGAGAAAGGCCAATATCATGACTACAGTTGTGAAGAGTCTGCACAGGAATTTTGGGGTTCGACGATCCAAGGAGCAATTGAGGAAACACTGGTCAGACCTGAAACTGAGGGAGCAGGATCAGTATAGAAGAATCAAGAGAGTGCTTCTAAACAGTAAGTACATGTCGTGTGTTCCCTTTCATTATTATTATACTTGCATGCTGCTCCATGTGCTTTTCTTTACTGTTGTACAGTTTAAAATGGCGACTTTCATGTTTGTGGGCACTAGGCATGTGCAAAATGAAAAAATCTGTTTCGTTTCGTTTCGTTTTAATTCGTTATTTAATTAATTTAGTTTAGTTAGATTCGTTAAATTCATTAAATTCGTTTTTCAAATCAGTTTCGTTTTCGACCGAATTCGAAAATCGGTCGAATTCGAAAATATTTCAACCGGATTCGATATTATTTCAACCGCATTCGAAAATATTTCAACAGCATTCGAAATTATTTCAACTGTATTAGAAATTATTTCAATCGTATTCGATAATATTTCAATCGCATTCGAAAATATTTCTACCAAATTTGATAATATTTCAACCGCATTCGAAATTATTTCAACTTTATTCAAAATTATTTCAATCGGATTCGATAATATTTCAACCGCATTCGAAAATATTTCAACAGCATTCGAAATTATTTCAACTGTATTAGAAATTATTTCAATCGCATTCGAAAATATTTCTATTTTCGAATTTGATAATATTCAGATAATATTCAGATAATATTCCTCTTCAGCAAACCAGAAGAACGCTGCATGGTTTCGCGTCACCATGGCAGTAAAAGCTGTGAGAGGGATTGAGCGCACCCCAGACTGCATCCGTCATTGGTAAATAAAAATGATTACATTCTCTTTCTCTCTCTCTCTGTGTCTCTCAGAGGCATATCTAGTGAAAATGGCACCTATGGCAAGCACTGAAACTGTGCCCCTGTCAAAAAAAAAAAAACAGCTAATAAAACTACAAGTCTTTAACCACTTCAGCCCCAGAAGAATTTACCCCCTTCCTGACCAGAGCACTTTTTGCGATTCGGCACTGCATCGCTTTAACTGAAAATTGCGCGGTTGTTCGACGTGGCTCCCAAACAAAATTGAAGTCCTTTTTTCCCATAAATAGAGCTTTCTTTTGGTGGTATTTGATCACCCCTGCGGTTTTTATTTTTTGCGCTATAAACAAAATAAGAGCGACAATTTTGAAAAAAAGCATTATTTTTTAGATTTTGCTATAATAAATATCCCCCAAAAATATCTAAAAAAAACATTTTTTTTCCTCAGTTTAGGCCGATACGTATTCTTCTACATATTTTTGTTAAAAAAAAAAGCGCAATAAGCGTGTATTGATTGCTTTGCGCAAAAGTTATAGCATTTACAAAAAAAAATAATAATAAATATATATATATATATATATATATATATATATATATATATATATTTATATATATATTATTTTTTATTCTATTCTGTTCTATTGTTACTCTATTCTATTCTATTCTATTTTTTTCTATTCAAATTTGAATAGTAAAGAATAGTATATAATAATATAATATATAAATATATAATATATATATTTTATTCTATTCTGTTCTATTGTTTTTCTAGTCTATTTTCTTTTCTATTCGAATTTGAATTCATTCTATATGAATTTCTAATTTCAAAAGATGGTTATATATATAAATATTTTATATATATATATATATATATATATATATATATATATATATATATATATATATAACCATTTTCCGAAATTCGAATTTCATATAGAATGAATTCGAATTCGAATTGAAAAGATTAGACTAGAAATAGAAAATAGACTAGAAAAACAATAGAACACAATTGAGTAAAATATTGTTTTTCTAGTCTATTTTCTTTTCTATTCGAATTCGAATTCATTCTATATGAAATTCGAATTTTGGAAAATGGTTATTTATATATATATATATATATATATATATATGTATATATATATATATATATATATATATATATATATATATATATATATATATATATATATATATATATATAACCATTTTCCGAAATTCGAATTTCATATAGAATGAATTCGAATTCGAATAGAAAAGAAAATAGACTAGAAAAACAATAGAACAGAATAGAATAAAATATAATATATATATTAGATTTTTTTCTGTTCTATTGTATTCCTATTCTAATCTTTTCTATTCGAATTTGAATTCATTCTATATGAATTTCGAATTTCAAAAGATGGTTATATATATAAATACTTTTTCTGCAGCAAAAAAATTTCATTTTCCGAACCGATTTTGGGGCCCCGTATCTCAGGGCCACTTGGTGCTAGGAACCCCAAATTTGGTGTGCAAACCACAACATATCCAAAGCTGAAGTTCCTAGCACTAAGTGGCCCCGAGATACGGGGCCCCAAAATCGGTTCAGAAAATGTCATTCTCTGCTGCAGAAAAGTGCTTGACATTTTCTGAACCGAGTTTGGGGCCCCATAGCTCAGGGCTACTTGGAGCTAAGAACCTCAAATTTGGTGTGCTAACCCAGTGGAACTGGTACCATAACATATCCAAAGCTGGGGTTCCTAGCACTAAGTGGCCCCGAGATACAGGGCCCAAAATCGGTTCAGAAAATGTCATTCTCTGCTGCAGAAAAGTGCTTGACATTTTCCGAACCGACTTTGGGGCCCCGTATCTCAGGGCCACCTGGTGCTAGGAACCCCAAATTTGGTGTGCTAACCCAGTGGAACCTTTGGGCCCCTTCTGCTAATTTCGTGTTGATCTCGTGTTAGTAAAAGTTTGGTGACAGACGATTCACGCTTTTCAGACTCGTGTTTTTCAGATCGTTTAACTGTTGTTCAGTTTGTGCTTGTGAGGTTTGTATTTGCTTTTCAGTGTGTGTGGTCAGTTCGCATTGATTTATTCAGTGTGTTCTTGTCCGCTCGTTGCCGATTTTCAGCTCGCTCTTCACAGGCCTTGCTGTTTTTCAGTGCGTTCTGTTAAGTTCGTTCTGACCAGCCGACCGTTTTGAAGCCATGTTGCGTTTCCTTACTCATCGTAGAGTTCGTGCTTCGTAAGTGCTTGGTGCTGTAGTTTATTCTTCAGCCCAAGCCCAGTCCATGAATAGGGCGAGGAGGAGTTCATGGACGAAGAATTGGTTGCTCCAGCGTGACCAATTCTCTCATATGCCTTTGCTTTGTGAGATCCGTGAGAATAACCCTGAGGATTTCAGGAACTTTCTCAGGATGACAGACCCCGTTTTTCACCATTTGTTGGCTTTGCTGACCCCTTATATCAGGAGGCAGGATACCTGCATGAGGCAAGCCATCACTTCGGAGAAGAGGCTAGTCACCACGTTGAGGTACTTGCCGACTGTGAGAAGCCTGCAGGACTTTAAGTTCTCGACAGGCATCTCCCCCCAGGCTCTGGGGATTATTATCCCAGTGACCTGTTCTGCCATCATCCAGGTCCTGCAGAAGGACTATATTAAGGTAAGATTTATCCTTTAACATCACATTTTATTATATTTAATGTTTGCTAATGTATTGTATTTCTTTACTGAATCCATAATTACCATGATTGCAATATGCTGTGAATGTCCCCTTTGTCCTCATGCATGCTGTAATCTTTTAATGCTCCTTTTTTGTCCTGCATGCATATTTGCCTTCACTAACCTGCCCAGAACGCTATGGGCCTTTATCCACCTAGTCTAGTCACTTAACAATGTATTTTGTCAGCTCCATTGTAGTGCTTTACCCTAAAATTTTTCCAAATGGTCTGTGTGTCCTTAAATTGATTTATAATCCCCCCTAAAATTTATCAAAATGTTCTGTGTGTCCTTAAATCGATTTATAACCCCCCCTAAAATTTTTCCAAATGGTCTGTGTGTCCTTAAATTAATTTATAATCCCCCCCCCCAAAATTGCTTGCAATGTTATGTGCAAAAGTACTTATATATTTTTTTCTTGTTTCACTCCCCAGTTTCCTTCAATGCCACAGGAATGGCAGACTGTGGCATCCCATTTTGCCACCCGTTCGGACTTTCCCAACTGTAGAGGGTCTATAGATGGGAAACACGTCCACATCGTGCCACCACCCCATTCGGGGTCGTACTATTTCAACTATAAGGGGTTTCATAGTATTGTGTTAATGGCGGTGGTGTCTACACAATATGAATTTCTGTATGTGGACGTGGGGAAGAATGGCCGGATGTCAGATGTAGGAGTCTTCGCCCAGACAGAGTTCTACCAGCGTCTCCAGAGTGGTGGCCTGGGATTGCCAACTGATGCGGATAACGTGGATGGACTCCTCTTTGTCTTCATTGCAGATGAAGCCTTGGGTCTGGGCGAGCACCTGATGAGGCCATTCCCCCAAAGGACCCTCACCCCGGAGAGGAGGGTTTTTAACTACCATCTGGCCAGAGCGAGAAGAGTTGTGGAGAATGCCTTCGGGATAATGGTCAGCCAGTTCCACCTGTTTCAGACAGCAATCCACATGGCGGATACAAACTTAAATAATCACATTGTCCTAGCATGCTGCATCCTGCACAATTTTTTACGCAAAAATTCAAGAAATTATCTTGCATCACTTGGGCCTGAGGTCGGACTTACAGAGAATCCTCTGATGGGTCTGGATACTGGCCGTAATGGCTTTGCCCCCAAAAGCGCCTTTCAAGTTCGGGATAAATATGTTGATTTTTTTATGGGTAGGGGGGCCATTGCAATGCCAGACAATCTCTAATTTTTAATAATAAAAAAAAATATCTGATAAAGTCTAGAAATGTATTTATTGCTTGCTTTTCTTTTTGGCTGTCTCCTAGGTTCTCCTAGCGCACTTGTAGTGCCAAGTGTATTTTCCTTAAGTAAATAAGCCCCATTGTCACTGTAAACACAAAATTATACTTACAAAAATGGTATTGAGCATTGAAGAAGAAGGCACACTTTGTTGATTAGCTAACTTTTTAATCTGTGCACATTCACATGTGCGCTTAGATTTTTTTTTTAAATTTAAATATTTTTTTTTTTACAATATAAATTTAGATTTTTTTTACCAAATATACAATATTTTTTTTTCTTTAAAATTATTTTTGTTTTGTTATTTTTTATTAGAAAAAATATATATTTTTTTATTTATTTATTTATTTTTGAAACAAAAAATTATTTAGTATTTTTTTTCTTAATAATATATATATACCGTATTTATCGGCGTATAACACGCACAGGCGTATAACACGCACATTCATTTTAAGAGGGAAGTGTCAGGAAAAAAACTTAAATTTGAAATAAGGAACTTTGAAGCAAAATAAGGGTCAGTGCCCATCTGCAGCCTCACCATTGCCATCAATGCCCATCTGCAGCCTCATCAGTCCACATCAATGCAGCTTCATCAGTCCACATCAATGCAGCCTCATCAGTCCACATCAATGCAGCCTCATCAGTCCACATCAATGCAGCTTCATCAGTCCACATCAATGCAGCCTCACTATTGCCATCAATGCAGCAGCCTCACCATTGCCATCAATGCAGCAGCCTCACAATTGCCATCAATGCAGCAGCCTCACAATTGTCATCAATGTAGCCTGATCGATGCCCATCTGCAGCCTAGAGGGGACAGGGAGGGGGGTGGGATGAGCGCAGACAGATTACACATAGTGAGAATCTCTTATGATAGACAGAACAGTGGGCCAATGGCGGCCCAGGAGACGGGACTTCCTATTACAGAGGCCGCCAAGTAAACAGGAGATTCTCACTGTATGTAATCTGATGGCGCTTGTCCCGCCCCCCTCCCTGTCCCCTCTGAGGCAGCTAAAATTGAAGTACTGGCATATAACACGCACACACTATTTGCAGACGATTTTCATGGTGAAAAAGTGAGTGTTATACGCCAATAAATACAGTATATATTTTTTTTACAAACAAGCATGTTTTAAAACATATAAAACATACACACAACTCTGGAAGTTAACAAAGTTCCACATCTCTAAAATGAAGGCAATATCAGACATTATAGTGACAAAAATGTCTTGATTTGAAAATTGTACACAATTGTAAAAAAATGTAAGGCCAGAACCTGGTCATATAAAAAGGAAATGATGAACATGATCGACAAAGGGATTAAATTCTCCCCAAAACATCGATCATGTTCTTCATTTCCTTTTGCATAATGTCCAGCCGATTGCGCATGATGTCCAGCTGATTGCGCATGACATCACGATCCCCATTCCAGGCCATGAGCTGGCCAATCAGTCTTTGTGCGCTGTCTGTTGAAAAGGGTTCTGCGGCTTCCCCTTCCACAACCAGCACATCACCTAAAATTTATGAAAAAAGATGTGTTTAGAAATATGCAGGCATACATAGATTACCTGAAGCTGGGGTGTCAGACACTCACCTGGTGGGGTGCCCATGTCGCCCAGTTCCTCCACCTCTCCTTCCTCTACATCCTTGGGGGGGGCGCTAGTGCTTTGACATGGTTCCGCGGCTTCCCCTTCCACAACCAGCACATCACCTACAATTGATGAAAAAAGATATATTAAGAAATATGCAGGCATACATAGATTACCTGAAGCTGGGGTGTCAGACACTCACCTGGTGGGGTGCCCATGTCGCCCAGTTCCTCCAGCCCTCCTTCCTCCACATCCTCGGGGGGGCTTATTTCCCAATCCGGCAGGCGAGGTCGGGGGTCCCTGGGATCCGGTTGTCTGAGTCTTTTCTCCCCTATGAGAATGAAACAAAAGGTATACTTAGCACACAGATATTAGAGTCCAGAAATAGGAATATGAAACATTGTATTGAAGTGGTGTACAATTGTCTGTTTGGGCAGAGATCCAAGTTGAAGACATGATTAAAATGCCCTTTTAAACAAGCTGGAGTACTTACCTTTTTTGGCCAAGTTTCACAGATAGAGACACCCCAACAAGTATACACTGGAGAACCTGTGTGAGTTACCATAAAAAATGTATTCTGTTGTCCCACACTAGTGCTCCTGAGTCCAGATGTGTAAACAGCTGCCGAGTGTCCTCTCCTTACATTCCACGGAATGAAGTTTGTTATTCATTCTAGTTTCCAAAAAAAATCTAGACAACAATGTCCTAAACCTCTTTTAATAAGACAAATTAGCAAGACTAAATGTAGTTAACCCTGTATCTGGCAAAAACATTGTATATATTTACAAACAATGTTTCCTACGAACGATGTGTGTGTCCACGAACATAAAAGTAGCCATTTAAAACTGTACAACAGTAAAGAAAAGCACATGGAGCAGCATGCAAGTTAATAATCAGAATAGAAACACACGACAAGTACTTACTTTTTTTAAGCACTTTTTTTATTCTTCTGTACTGATCCGGCTTCTTGAGTTTTAGGTCGGACCAGCGTTTCCTCAATTGGTCTTTTGAGCGGCGTACTCCAAGATTATGCTGCAGAGTCTTCACAACTTTGGACATGATTTTGGCCTTGCGTAAATTAGGCTGGGTGTATGGTCCATGCTTGCCATCATAATCTTTCCTCTGCAAAATTTCAACCATCTCCACCATCTCTTCAAAGGCCATATTGGAGGCCTTAAATCTTTTCTTCCCGGATCGGGACGTTTCGGGCTCCGGGCTTTCCTCCTCGCTTGTGGTAAAATTATGAACCACCTGTGTCTCCACCATGTTGCTCCTACTGCGCACTGTAGAGAGAAGGGGTGGAGAATATTCGTGAAAAAGAACGTCAGGGGCGGGCGACGCAGGCGGAGTTTCACGCATGCGCAGTGTATGCGCAGTGTATATAAAGCTGACATGCATGTGCCATACGTACGTTCTGTGCGCGGAGATAAGAGAAACTAAAGTTACGAGCGTCCGAAACGAAGGTAAATTTTATTTATTTTGTAGCAGCCTATACTGCTTAAAGATTGAGGCCTATGTTGGGATAAGATTATGAGAGTTTAGGCTAACATTAGTGTTTTTGTCTTGTGTATTGTCTTACAGCAAAAATGAATAGTAAGTTTCAGGACCCTGAATTTCTGACACCATTTATTGAGAAGTACAGGGAGATGAGGAATCTGTGGGAGGTCAAACACCCTCAATATTACATTAAACCAGTAAGAAAGGCAATGCTGGAGAAACTTCTGGCATTTGTGCAGACTTTCATCCCAGAAGCAACCGTGGAGATTTTGGAAAGGAAAATTGGGATCTTGAGAAATATGTAAAGGAGGGAGCATAACAAGATCCAGGCTTCCCTGAGATCAGGAGCATCAGCAGCTGATGTGTATTTACCAAGGCTGTGGTACTTCCAAAACCTGCGTTTTCTTGACGACCAGACTGAAGCCAGGGAATCTCTTTCGACCCTTCCCTTAACCCTTCCCTCCACCCCAGCAGAGGCTGATGAGGACCAACCTGGACCTTCCATCCTGGAAGGACTGGATGCGACCATCTGGAGCCAGGTATATTATTTTTAGACATATTTAGTGTCCTAATATTAATGATGTTAACTAGATGTTCTAATTGATTACCTAGTAAGGATTTTATACAAAAAATGAAGTATACAAATCAATTGACAGTAGTGGCCAAAAATGTTTGTCACCACCTTGAAAAAATGCTGGGGTCAGAATGATACTCTTTTATATGTATTAACATAGAATTATATTCATAGTCATGAGCTGAAAATTGTGTGTGATTGATGAACCAAAAAAAAAAAAACTACGTCCCTTTTTTGACACAGGATGAGCTCAGCCAGGATGGGGGTCTGGAAAGTGGCAGGCTACAAATTTCCTCAGGAGCCCCCCCCGAACCTGAAGAGGCCTACGGTTGCTATATAGCCAGCAGGTTGCTCAAAGTGGAGAAGGGCCAACGCCTCCTCTGTGAAAAACTTTTTTCTGATGTCCTTCACAGGGGCGAGTTAACTGCCAACAGCTTAATAAATGAGCAAGCCCCTCCTCCTCCTGCCACAAGTCCACCACCAGAGCCACAGGCTTCAAGGAAGCGTTGAGGGAAGGCTGCAGGGAAGGGTGCACTGCAGCGTGGAGGGAAGGCTGCAGCGAAGAGAAGAACGTGATGACCTGGGTTCAGTCTGGTCTGACAGAAGACGCAGGCTGGTGCAGTACCACAGCCTGGGGACATATATGTCATCTGCTGCTGCTCTTGATCTCTGGGATTCCTGGACCAGATTGTGCTCCCTATTATATGGACTCCTCAAGATCCCAATTTTCTTTTCCACAGACTTGATGTGTGCCCTGGGGACAAAAGGCTTCACAAATTCCAAAAGGTTCTCCAGCGTTGCCTTCATCTTTATTTTGTTAACCAGAATAAATGAATATTTTATTTTCTGAAAATACTTGCCTATGTGTTTTTATTAAAATACATTTTTAAAAGACAATGTCAAATTAACAAGTGACACCAACCTCCTTGAGGTTCCAAAAAAATGAAAGATATCTAATGTTATTGTGGTAACTTTACACCAAAAAAACAAAAAAAAACAAAAACAAAAAAGAGATTATTGTGGTAACTTGACACACACAAAAAAAAAATATATATATATATGGAGATCACTAGAAAATTTTTTTTTAACAATCCTAAAAAAAAGATCTTGATGAAATAAAAAATAATAAAAGATGTCTCCAAATAAAAAATGTGTAAGCATTAGTATGGAGATCGGGCTTTTAAAAAATACAATACCATTCATGAAATCAAGAGAAATAATCCATAAATCTGTTTGTGAGAACTCTGTGTGAATATAAGCAGCAAAACAACTTCGTTCTTCTAGCATTATAAAGAAGACAATACTGCGCTGCATTCAACGATCACAGAATTTGCAGCGTGAGGAATGTGCTAGCTACAATACAAACACTAGTTTTACAAGACCGAGCACTTCCGTCTCGTACTTGCATGTGTCGTTTTTTTGTCCGTCGGACCAGCATACAGACGAGCGAATTTCTCGATAGGAACTGGGTCCAGCGTCGTTGTGGCGGAAAGATTTGAAACATGTTCCAAATCTAAAGTGTGTCAGATTTTCGACAGAAAAAGTCAGCTGAAGGTCCGATGAAGCTCATCGATACATTCCGTCAGACCAGTCCGGTCGAAAAGTCCACTCGTGTGTACACTGCATAAGTGATACATTTAGGTCTTATGTTTCATTGTGTACCAATCTACCCATTTTTCCCATATTTTTTGGGCTTTACTGTAATTGCTTTGGGTTGATGCATATAACATCTCGTACGCTGCCTGAGTGTTAGTCGTATTTATTACTTCATGTAGAGACGGGGTTTGTTGATCTCTCCAATGGCGCATTATCGTTAATCGTGCACTCAAAAGAATGTGCACGGCTATGTTCCTGTATTCTGGTGGAATTAACTCTATGTCTAAGGATAAAATTGCATTTCCCGGCGACATGGGTACTTTAATATTCAATACTTGTGAAATTACTCCATATACTCCTTTCCAAAAGGGGATTATAGTAGGGCAAGACCAGAGTATATGGTACAATATTCCCACAGCACCACAGTTCCTCCAGCAGGTATTGGAACTTTGTGGTGAGAATTTAGCTATTCTATGGGGTGTCAGATACCATATGAAGAGGATTTTCTGCGATAATTCCCATAATTTTACACTCTTTGTCGCAGCGTACGTGATGTGAAGTGCCTTTCGCCATTGTTCCAGGGAGTAAGAGGTAAGAGTCCTTCTCCCAGGCAATCATATGAGTTGTTTTCAAGGGTATATCCTTATTTTTCAGTATATTATAGAACAACGATATACCGTATATACTCGAGTATAAGCCGAGATTTTCAGCCCTTTTTTTTAGGCTGAAAGTGCCCCCCTCGGCTTATACTCGAGTCACCGCCATCTGCCTACCTGATCAGCGTGTCATGTAGACAGACGCCAGGCAGCGTGTCATAAAACATGCGGCGGCCATTCCAGTGTTCAAAAGCCGCGCCTCCTCCTCGTCTGTGATAGGCAGAACACTCAATTTCCCAGCAGTCAGTGTTCAGCCTATCACGGACATCTTCTCATCCTTGTCCGTGGTATGAGGATGAGCGGATGTCCGTGATAGGCTGAACACTGACTGCTGGGAAATTGAGTGTTCTACCTATCACAGACAAGGAGGAGGCGTGGCTTTTGAACACTGGAATGGCCGCCATATGTTTTTATGACACGCTGATCAGTTGCAATAGTGGCAATGGTGGCTGCAGATCGGCACACAGAGGCTGTAGATCGGCACACAGTGGCTGCAGTTTGGCACACGGAGGCATGCACAGGACACAGAGAGGGTGCAGATTGGCACAGGTAGGCTGCAATGGACACAGGGAGGCATGCACAGGACACAAGGAGGTATACACAGGACACAAAGAGGCATGCGCAGGACACAGTGAGGCATGCACAGGACACAGTGAGGTATACACAGGACACAGTGAGGTATGTAGCTGCAGATGGGCATTGTTGACCCTCTTTTCCACTTACAGTAGCTGCTGCATTTCTCACCCTCGGCTTATACTCGGGTCAATACGTTTTCCCAGTTTTTTGTGGTAAATTAGGGGCCTCGGCTTATATTCGGATCGACCTATACTCGAGTATATACGGTACCTTTAATCTTGGTGGTAGGGTTTGTGTAGTATTGGAGTACTCTCCATGGCATCTCAATATTTGTTTTCAAGTTGGAGCGTAGTAGATGTGTAATTCTATGGTATGTGTAATATTCTGAGTTAGCTAGGTTGTATTCTATTTGTAAGGACCTGAAGGTTTTTGGAGTTGGACTTATCATCATATCTTCAATTTTTTCTATCCCTTTTTCCACCCAGCTTGAGACGTTTAAGTCAGGTATGATGTGTGTCAAGCTATAGGTAGGCATTGATAGCGTGGAGGTAATGGAGTCCTGAGATGGAGAGATGGAGTGTTTAACAAAGCTCTCCAGGCATAAAGTGATGCTGTGAGAAAGCGATGCGTATCTAGGGGTGTATTGTTTACTAGTAAGAAGAAAGTGATAAAGATCGCCACCTTTAAGTTGTATATTTTCCAATTCTTTCCATCTGGTATTGGGGCTTTGGGGGAACCATGTTTTAATTTGTGCCAATATTGAGGCAATGTAATAGTCTTTAAGTACTACTAAGCCCACTCCTCCCACTCCTTGATTAGTTTGGAGAATGCACACCTCGCCCTCTTTCCTTGCCAAAGATATCTGTTGATCATAGATTGGGCTTTAATAAAGAAGATGTTAGGCACTGAGATAGGCATGGTCCTAAATAGGTATAGAAATTGTGGTAGCAGTACCATTTTAAAGGCTGCCAGTCTCCCGGATAATTCTGTTTTTGCTAGATCTTGGGGTTTGGAGTGTAGTTTATCTAAGAATATGGAGTAATTTGCTTTGAACAATTCCTCTGTCTTAGGTGTTAAGCTGATGCCTAAGTAATTTATACCGGTGGTGTTCCACGTGTATGGGTATAATTGTTACATTTTGTGCCTAGTTTTAGGGGGTATATTGATGCCAAGGATGTATGACTTAGTGTTGTTTACTTTGTAGTAGGATATACCGTTGAACATTTTGAGTGTTTGATGAATTGAGGCTAATGAGGTCTCTACGTCTGTGATCATGAGTATAACATTGTCAGAAAATAGACTGATGGTGTGTGCTGAGTTGTTAAACCTATGTCCTGTAATTTGAGGGTGGTTGCGTATGTAACTCGCCAGAGGTTCCATGAGAAGGTTTAAAATTAACGGTGAAAGTGGGCACCCCTGGCGAGTTCCATTTGTAATATTAAATGGAGTGGAAAGTGCCCCCCAAGGTGTAAACCTGGGCAGATGGCTTGGAATATAATGCCATAATTGCAGAAAATATGGTGCTTTGGAATCCAAACTTCTTAAATACCCTGGCAAGATATCCCCAATGAATCCGATCGAACGCCTTCTCTGCATCCAAAGCTAGGAGCAGAGAAGGCGTTCCCTTCAGATTTACGTGGTGGATTATATTAATTAGGTGCCTAGTGGCGTCAGTGGTTTGACATCCTTTTGTAAATCCGGATTGATCCATATGTATTAACTGTGGAAGTATGTTTATCAGCCTTAGTGTGATCAGTTTGGCATATAGTTTCAGGTCGTTATTAAGTAATTATATCGGCCTGAAATTCTGTGGAAGAGATGGTTCCTTCCCTGGTTTTGGAAGGGTGATTACAAGTGCTTTCAACATTTCTGATGGAGGGAGGAAGAGGCAGCGCATCGTTGAAAATATTGGTTAGGTGGGGTGTGAGGATGTACTTGAATGTTTTGTAGTATTCTCCTATGTATCCATCAGGACCTGGGGACTTGTTTAGTGGTAGCGTATCTATAGCATGAGACACTTCCTGGTTTGTGGGAGGGAGAATTAAGGTGCTGTAGTTGTGTTGGGGTTAATTGGGGAAGAGACACTTTTCAGAAAGCCCTGGATAGCCTCGGGGGTTGGTTGAATGGTATTTGGATCATCTGCCAAGTTGTACAGAGATTCATTATAATGGCTAAATGTGTCTGCAATTTTTTCTGGGTGTTGATGTTTATCTTTAGTGATTGGGTGTTGGATGTATGGTATCTTGGTTTTGTATCTGCAGCCCCGTAAACGTTGTGAAGGAAAAGAAGTCCTGGACTGCCGCACTCCGTACAAAAACATCTTTATTGAAAAAATCCGTTTAACATCCAACATAGCAAACAAAACAAAAAGTGGACATAGCGGGCATAAAATAGCTAACACGTTTCACATTCAAAGATGCTTACTCATAGCTAGATTTGATCGAACAACAAAAGTAAATATAAAGGAAAAGGGAAGGGATGGACAGGGTGTAACCCCCAATCCTCATCAACAAGCAGTTAAATGAACACACATGCTGCATGATTAAAACTAAATTCGTAACCATGAAACCCACCTAAACATTAGAGACAGGTCAACAAATGCAAAAATGATATACTTATACAGCTGTATAAAGTTTTTTTGATGTGAACATAGATATAAGGAATTATGTGGACATCCACACAATACCATATACCGGATTCCAGGTTAGAATATATCAAAAAATTTTTAATTTTTTTGACAATAAGAAAAAACGGACATTTGAATGGAGTGCCTGCTATATGACAGGTGATGAGCCACATCCATAGAGAAAAGGACAAAAAATGCATCAGAATACATATGTAAATGAAAATTAATTAAATAGTAACCATTCCTGTCCATAGTTTCAAACGTCAAAATACATTGTTACTTATGACTAGTTATACAAAAATAACAAAAAAGGATTTTTTTCCTTTTTCTTCTTCTTCTTGTTTTAAAAGAGAAAACACAAGAAAAAGTAAAAAATAAAGGTAAATACTGAAGTCTGTAACTGATGATCAAAGAGCTGGTCCCGTAGTCCTGAAACTGAATGAGAAATCAGTAAAAATTTAGATTTTAAGGTTTTTAAAGTTTTAAAATAACCCACAGGGGAAATGTCTCTGCCCTATTGATAGGAGGGAGAAAATATAGCCAATCCAAACATATATGAAGCTTGTTGAAAGAATTCTAATATCGGCAAACTACATGATTATCTGCATAACAGCAGGATCAAAACCAAATTATTTGAACAAAGCCTATGTAGTTATGCACACCCTGAAGCAATGACAACGCAACCACTGCTACTTAGAGCACCGACTGCATTGGCCATAGCGGGATGAGCAACTATAAGATAAAAACTGAAACAACAGAGTCTCACTTCAAACGCTACCAAAAGTATAGACTACATGGATGTATCCTATAGCGATGTAAAAAGAATATAATTGAATCACTTAAACGATATAAATTAGGCTAAACTCAAAAGGGGTGGGCAACAATGGGAAAGAGTTACGGTAATAGAATGTCACTACTGATGTTGCAGGAGAACATAATGCATATTGAGGTGTCTCATTTTCATGTAAAAGGAATGATTGACTGACTGACAAGGGTACAGCTATAATTTTGAAAGAGGTGCTAACATCAAGTGGCCATAACATAGTCTACTATAATCACTACAGGGTGTACCAAAAGTAGTCAGACACATAAAAATGAACAAAAATATATAGTCGTCAGACACATAAAGATTGAACGAAAATATATACAGAATATCCCATTGTGGAGCCCTGATGAAAAGCCTATATGGCAGATTGCGCTAAAGGGTGGTAGATGTGATGCAAAACTAAGCGGAGTGAAAGGAAGCGAGAGAGTCTTACTCCTGGTGCTGCAAAAAAGCATAAAATGCACTAGTTTTTTCTCTTTTGTTACCTTTTTTTTATATGTAAATCAAGAAAAACAAGCATGAGAGAAGACCAAACCTGAAAGATAAACCTATTGTTGATAAAAGTGGGAGACATCCCATTCAAAATTTAATCCTGAAGGGCATCTTGTGTTTAAAAAGAAGATCCACCGGACTTCTCTTTTACACAAGAGATTAAATTTGTCCCCACCCCTAGGGGGTTTAACAATTTTATCCACACCTTGAATCACTAAACTGGAGGTATCTTTATGGTAAACTTCGTTCCAGTGTCTGGCGACATTAGTGGCATGATCTTTTTGTATGTCATAAAGGTGGTCATAGAGGCGATCTTTTAGTCTCCGTATAGTTCTGCCCACATACTGTATTGAGCAAGTAGTGCACGTAATAACATATACAACATATCGTGTGTTGCAATTGATAAAGTCACGAATCTTATGGGGTTTACCTGTGGACGTGGATAGCACTACATCACCTTCTTTAATAAAAGAACAGTATGAGCAGCCTCTACCACCACACTTAAAAGTACCGTGAAAAGATAACCAATTTCTGTTATTTGTTTTACTAGAGAAAAAGCTGGGTGACAGAATGCTAGCTAAAGATGGAGCTTTTTTGGAAACTGCACGAACCCCCTTATTCAAAATCCTGGAGTAAATGGGATCATGGGTTAGAACGGAAAGATGTTTAGTGACAATTTTTTAAATTTTATGAAATTCCAGGCTAAAAGGCGTGGAAAAAGTAGGGATGGAAATAGTGTCCCTAGAGCTGCGGGCTGTAGACGATTTGTCAATGAGTAAGTTAGTACGGGGTACCCTTTGGGCTATAAATAGCCCTCTTTGTATGATAGACTTAGAGTAACCTCTTTCTTGAAACCTAGCAGACATAGCAACAGATTCTTGGTCAAAATCTTCTGGCTTGCTGCAAATTCTTTTGAGCCTCAGAAACTGTCCTACCGGTATGCTGTTTATGGTGTGTTTTGGGTGACCTGAATCAGCCTGAAAAAGGGTGTTACCCGCACTTAATTTCCTGTATAGATTAGATGTAATACAGTTATCCTCACCGGTGAGCAGAACATCCAAGAATTCTATTGATTTTGTTTCTAATTTCCCAGTGAATCGTAAATTTAACAAGTTGTCATTCATGTAGTCTAGCCATTGTTCCAAACTGACACATGGGTCTGAAACTATAAACAATGGGTCATCAATGTATCGACAGTAAAAAGCTGTGTCGCTGCGGCGGGGATTATCACTATGGGACCAGCTCTTTGATCATCGGTTACGGACTTCAGTATCTACCTTTATTTTTTACTTTTTCTTGTGTTTTCTCTTTTGAAACAAGAAGAAGAAGAAAAAGGAAAAAAATCCTTTTTGTTATTTTTGTATAACTAGTCATAAGTGACAATGTATTTTGACGTTTGAAACTACGGACAGGAATGGTTACTATTTAATTAATTTTCATTTACATATGTATTCTGATGCATTTTTTGTCCTTTTCTCTATGGATGTGGCTCATCACCTGTCATATAGCAGGCACTTTTTTTCTTATCGTCAAAAAAAAATATATTTTTTTTTTATATATTCAAACCATGAATCCAGTATATGGTATTGTGTGGATGTCCACATAATTCCTTATATCTATGTTCACATCAAAAAAACTTTATACAGCTCTATAAGTATATAATTTTTGCATTTGTTGACCTGTCTCTAATGTTTAGGTGGGTTTCATAGTTACAAATTTAGTTTTAATCATGCAGCATGTGTGTTCATTTAATTGCTTGTTGATGAGGATTGGGGGTTACACCCTGTCCCTCCCTTTCCTTTTCCTTTATATATACTTTTGTTGTTCGATCAAATCTAGCTATGAGTAAGCATCTTTGAATGTGAAACACGTTAGCTATTTTATGCCCGCTATGTCCACTTTTTGTTTTGTTTGCTATGTTGGATTTTAAACTGATTTTTTCAATAAAGATGTTTTTGTACGGAGTGCGGCAGTCCAGGACTTCTATTCCTTCCCAGACTTGATCACAGCCAGCACCCAACATTGTGTGGTAGGACAGGAGCTTTCTAAAGGAATACGGAGGTTTTTGGAGCGGCTTTTCCCTCACATTTTCAATTTCCCGTAAGCGTTTCCCCGCCCTTTTACCATTTACATAATATTTCATATTTAGACGTATAGTAGACTTTTCAAAATTTCCTAATAGCAGCAATCGAAGATCCTAACGGTGTTGTGATAATTGTTTAGAAATTGAGGGTGTGGGTTTTTGTTTATTACTGATTTCTAAGTTGTGAATTTTGTTTGTGAGATCTTGTATTTGCTGTTGGTGCTGCCTCTTCCTCTTGCCCCCAGTTTAATAAAGATACCACTCATGAACGCCTTATGGGCATTCCACAACGTAAACTTATCATCCACAGAATTCACATTATCGCTAAAATATTGCATTAAATGTTGTTCCAATATAGTTTTAGTAGGTTTTTCCCTTAAAAGAAGCGGGTTAGCTCTCCAGATGGGAACAGGGTTCGGGGGAAAATGAGTCACTGATTGTCAGCACTACAGACGCGTGATCTGGCCACGTAATATAATTTATGAATACTGCTACAGTTCTGGACAAGGTCCATTGATCTACTAGGAATAGATCAATTCTTGAGTATGACCTGTGTGGTGAAGAAAAAAAAGTGAAGTCTTTTTCCCCTGCATGAAGACATCTCCAGGCGTCGAATACGTTTTGCTGATGTATGGTGTTTTGAAGCATTTGGGTTTTTCTGATGGGGGTAGAAGTGGAATTAAGGTGTGAGTCTGGGATAAGGTTAAAGTCCCCACATATCACCAGGGCTCCTTTTTGGTGGGCCCGTATCTTCCGAAAAATTTTCTTAATAAAGCGTATTTGTTTGGCATTCGGGGCATAAAGGTTCACAATAGTGTATGTTGAGGAGCTAATATCGCAAATTAATATTTATGAACCGTCCTTGTGGGTCTGCAATCACTTCATGGAGTTGAAATGAGACAGTGTCCCTTATTGCAATAAGAACTCCTTTTTTTAAAATCTGCGTTTGCAGTAAAGATATGGGGGAACTGTTTATTTGTGCATTTTGGGGGGGGCTATTAAAATGCGTTTCCTGAGCACATAGGACATCGCTTTTGAATTGTTGAGCTTCCTTCCATAATGACATACGCTTGACAGGGTGATTAAGTCCTTTGGTATTTATAGAAAGAAATATCACCCCTATATGGACAAAGTAGGTTTAGGTGTTCGACGTTCGACAGGTGTTCGTGTAAGTTCTTTTGTGAGTGGAGAGTTTCCTCAAGTGGTCAGAGCTGGTATAGATTGTATTGTTAAGTGCTAGTGCAGACCGGAGATTTGTTGTACTCACATTTGGAAGTGCAGGCATCTTTCCAGCCTGGCTGTGCTGGTGAAGTCTCTTTGACCTGGGAGAAACAGTAGTGGCTTCATCTGAGAACTGTAAAGTAATCTGTAAGTTCTGACTGTGTTGGAAAAATATAACAAGAAGAAAAATAAAACTGACTATGAACATAAAAACTTGAACTTTGAATAACATGTTTAAACTTGTCAAGTGAACATTGTGATCCAAGTATGGGTATTGCATACCCGTATGCAGCATTTTGCTGCTCAAGTAGTATCAGGGGGGTGAGTTTGTAAGCCGAGAGAGGCTACTCTCCCCATAGAACAGAAGATAATACTTATTAGCTTTCCAGGTATTCAGTGCCTTTTAGCATTTTTAGCCGTTACCTTTTGCCATCCAGGATCTGCATGGGGAATGCTCCTAGGGGAGTCAGGCCTGCCAACAGGCTCTGGAAGTATCTGCCATTCTTTGAGCAGAGACAGACCTTTTTCCAGGGAGTCTTTGGTAAAGGTATGACCCTCTTTGGTAATTGTGATTTTTGTGGGTAAGCCCCATCTGTAGTTGATCCTATGATTCCTGAGGGCTTTGGTAATTGTGGTGAGGCTTCTTCTTTTTTGGAGGGTGTATTGCGATAGATCTGCAAAAATTGCAGATTTTGATGCTGTGGGATATTATCCTTAGTGCACATTGCAGACATTAATTTTTCTTTTGCATGGTAAAAATGTAACCGTAGTATTACATACCTAGGGATCTGATCGGGGAGGTATGAAGGTTTAGGCAGGCGATGGATCCTGTCTATGATCACATCTAGATCCATGAGATCAGGAAGGATTTCTTTAAACAGAGTAGTGGCGTACTCACGCAGGTCTCCTTGCTGTACAGACTCTGGGATCCCTCTGATTTTTAGATTGTTCCTTCTACTTCTGTCCTCCATGTCAGCCATTTTAGATTTGAGCCCTTCTATTACCTCCTCTTTTTCATCATGGGCATCTACCAAATCATTCTTGTTTTCAATGTGCCCCACTCTGGATACTACAGCCTGTATCTCCTTATTGAACTTTTGCATGCAATACATCATGTCAGTTTGGATTGAGCTCCTTAGGGACAGTAAAATGTCCTTTTAGCACTGTGTCCATAACTGGCTGATTATTCGTTGGGAACACCTCTATGCTATCAGGCAGCTCTCTAGTGTCCTCCCCAGAGTCAGTGCTGGGACTGGCTGTGGGGCTGCATCCAGAGCCATCCATCCGGAATTTGGCTTCAGCTGGGCTTGCAGACTGAGGGGTATTAGGGTAGGATTGCTGGCTGTCTGGGGACCCACTATTTTTGCTGACAGATGCAGAGTTAGCTGAGCTGAAGTGTGTGTTGTGGGCCGGGGTGGATGAACGGCCGGTGCCATCTTGCCTACCTCCATGTGTCTGCCATGAAACAGAATCTGTCAGTTTCTGGGGCTTCTCTGGAAAGTCGCTATTATCCGCTGTTTGTCTGTGAGGAGAGGAGCTCAGCTCTCACACATCCAGCTCCCTCTGCAGCCGGTCATGCCCCCAAGAACAAACTTTTTAAGGTGTCCCACACAGGGGCTCCAGTGGATACTTGGGGTGTCTACATGTGTGAAAATTGTCACAAAAAGGTAAGTATTCCAGCTTTGTTAAGGTAAAAAATCATGTCTTCAGCTTGGAACTCTGCCAAAACATACAATTGTACCCCACTTCCCAGCAATGTTTTATATTCCTATTTCTGGACTCAAATATCTGTGTGCTAAGTATACCTTTTGTTTCATTCTCATAGGGGAGAAAAGACTCGGAGGACACCACTCAGAGGACACCAGGAAACCCCCACCTCAGAAAGAAGGGGAACTCAGCACAACACCACACCCCGAGAATCTGGAGGAAGGAGAGGTAGAGGAAGTAGGCGAACTTGTCACCACAACAGGTCAGTGTCTGACACCCCAGCTTCAGGTAATATATGTATGCCTGCATATTTATAATACATGTTTTTACTCAAATGTTTAGGTGATGTGCTGGTTGTGGAAGAGCAAGCTCAACATTTCACAAGTGCAAGTGCACAAATCCTAATCCAGGACATCATGGTGTGGAATCGTGAAATTGACATCATAAGGAATAAACTCAATGTTCTTGAACAACAAATAAAGAACATCATTTATGTGTTGGGGAGAATCTAAATATCTTCCAAATGCCACCATTTTAATTTTTTTGGTACTAAACTAAAAATATTTTTTGTACATTTTAACCACTTGCTTACTGGGCACTTAAATCCCCCTCCTGTCCAGACCAATTTTCAGCTTTCAGTGCTCTCACACTTTGAATGACAATTACTCAGTCATGCAACACTCTACCCAAATGATTTTTTTGTCCTTTTTTCCATACAAGTAGAGCTTTCTTTTGGTGGTATTTGATCACCTCTGGGTTTTTTATTTTTTGCGCTATAAATGAAAAAAGACCGAAAATTTGGAAAAAATAACGAATTTTTCTTAATTTCTGTGATAAAATTTTGCAAATTGTTAATTTTTCTTCATACATGTTGGCCACAATTTATACTGCTACATATCTTTGGTAAAAATAACCCAAAATTAGTGGAAATTATTTGGTCTGTTTGAAAGTTTTTAGAGTCTACAAGCTATGGTGCAAATCATAATAAATGTATCACATCTGATTTACTGGTGGCCTATCTCATTTCTTGAGACCCTAACAAGCCAGGAAAGTACAAATGCCCCCCAAATGACCCCTTTTTGGAAAGTAGACATTTCAAGGTATTTAGTAAGTTTGCGTGAGTTATTTGAAGTTGTAATTTTTTCCTACAATTCTTTGCAATATTAAGATTTTTATTTTTTTATTTTTATTTTTTCACAAAATTGTCATTGTAATAGCTTATTTCTCTCACATGGCATGTGCATACCACAAATGACACCCCAAAACACATTCTGCTACTCCTCCTGAGTATAACGATACCACATGTGTGGGATTTTTTCACTGCCTGGGCACATACAGAGGCCCAACATGCAGGGAGCGCCATCAGGTGTTCAAGGAGCATAAATTACACATCTCATTTCTCAACCACCTATTAGACTTTTGAAGGCCCTGGAGCACCAGGACAATTGAAACACCCACAAAATGACACCATTTTGGAAAGCTAACACCCCAACATATAATATATGAGGCATAATGAGTCTATTGAAGAAATCATTTTTTTCCAGAAGTTTTTGGAAAATGTGGAAAAAAATGAAAACGCTTTTTTTTTACACAAAGTTGTAAGTTTATAAGATATTTCCAACACATAGCATTTAGATAGCAAAAATGACACCCCAAAATACATTCTGCTACTCCTCCTGAGTATTACAATACCACATGTGTGGGACTTTTTCACTGCCTGGCCACATACAGAGGCCCAACATGCAGGGGAGCACCATCAGGTGTTCTAGGAGCAGAAATTACACATCTCATTTCTCAACCACCTATTACACTTTTGAAGGCCCTGGAGCACCAGGACAATGGAAACACCCACAAAATGACCCCATTTTGGAAATCTAACACCCCAACGTATAATCTATGAGGCATGATGAGTCTATTGAACTGTTCATTTTTTTCCAGAAGTTTTTGGAAAATGTGGAAAAAAATGAAAACACATTTTTTTTACACAAAGTTGTAAGTTTATAAGATATTTCCAACACATAGCATTTAGATAGCAAAAATGACAACCCAAAATACATTCTGCTACTCCTCCTGAGTATTACAATACCACATGTGTGGGACTTTTTCACTGCCTGGCCACATACAGAGGCCCAACATGCAGGGAGCACCATCAGGTGTTCTAGGAGCAAAAATTACACATCTCATTTCTCAACCACCTATTACACTTTCGAAGGCCCTGGAGCATCAGGACAATAGAAACACCCACAAAATGACCCCATTTTGGAAAGCTAACACCCCAACGTATAATCTATGAGGCATAATGAGACTTTTGAACGGTTCATTTTTTTCCAGAAGTTTTTGGAAAATGTGGAAAAAAATGAAAACGCATTTTTTTTACACAAAGTTGTAAGTTTATAAGATATTTCCAACACATAGCATTTAGATAGCAAACATGAAACCCCAAAATACATTCTGCTACTCCTCCTGAGTATGACAATACCACATGTGTCAGACTTCTACACAGCCTGGACACATACAGAGATCCAACATGCAAGGAACACCGTCAGGTGTTCCAGGAACACATAGCATGCACATACCAAGAATTACACCCCAAAATACATTATGCTGAGCAAAGTGTAAACAAAGTTGTAGTAGTAGCGCAGTTGTACACAGGAGGATAGCACTGGTCCAGGCAGCAGGCAGGGACTTGGTCAGCAACGGCAAACACAATTGTCCAGGCAGCAGGCAGGGATACTGTCCATATACAGTCCAGGGTTAGTGCAGGCAGAGATATTGTCAGAAGTGCCATAAATATTGGTCCTGGTAGTAGGCAGGAACATGTGGTGTGGACAGTGCAACAGGCAGGGACATAATGGCAGTAAGTCCTACAGGCAGCAGTAGGGCCTCATTCAGGACAGAATGGGAACAGGGGTAGAGGCTTCTCCCACCCAAATCTCTTTGAAGCCTCCGAGTCTCCAGACCCTAATCTAGGAATGAGAAAACAAAAAAAATAGTTTTCTTCATCCAGAAAAACAATTCTGGAGCCCTTCACATATGTGAGACCCCTGTGTTGAATCCCACTAGTCCACTTGCAGGGTAAAAGATCAGTCCAAGAGGCAGGCAAATATCCTGGTCAAACAGTCCAAGGTCAGTTCCAGATCAGGCAGAGGTATGTACAGAATCATTAGGCAGAAGCATGGTCGAATAACAGTCCAGGGTCAGTTCCAGATCAGGCAGCGTTATGTTCAGAATCGTTAGGCAGAAGCATGGTCGAATAACAGTCCAGGGTCAGTTCCAGATCAGGCAGCGGTATGTACAGAATCGGCAGGCAGAAGCGTGGTCGAATAACAAGCCAGGGTCAGTTACAGAGCAGGTAGTGGCATAAGGGGTGTGAAGGTGAGTGAAGGCAGGAACTGAGGATTACGTTACCATACTTCACTAATAATTTATTGAAGTATGGTAACGGCGAAAGCATTCACCTATGCAGAGGCCTGGTTCGGAAGGGCATTGGGCACAGTAATAAGATGTGTCTCTTCTGACTCCTGCTCTCGTACACACCTTACATTTTTTTTGACGTCGTTGGCCTGTTGGTCTGGGAGGGAGTCTATCTGGAAAGTGGCGTTCGGAGAGTCGACTAATAACATCTGATCGGATGGTTTCTGGGGGGCCGTTCGTAAATATAAGGGCAGTGTAAATTTCCTCCTGGTAGCCAAGGAAGCGTTTGGGGTTTTGGGTGGAGTTACGGTAAATTACATATGAGTTGTATATGGCCAATTGAAAAAAATAAATTGCGACTTTCTTATACCAATGGTATGTCCGTCTTGTGGCAAGGTATGGTTCCAACATTTGGTCATTGAAGTCGACTCCCCCCATGAACAAATTATATTCATAAACGCATTTTGGTTTTTGAATGGGGCCATTTCTTCTAGGGATTTCTACGAAGGTATCATTGTGGATTGAGGACAACATCTCTTCTGTCCCTCCACTTCACTGCCAAAATCTCCTTGTTCCACAGACTTGCTGTTTCTCCTTTCCTCAACCTCTTATTGACAAGACTTTGAGGAAAGCCCTTCCGGTTCCTTTTTATGGTGCCACATGCAGGCGTCTTCTTCCGGTGAAGGTTGTGGAACAGGGGCAGAGATGTGTAGAAGTTGTCTACATACAGGTGGTAGCCTTTTTCCAGTAGGGGGTATATCAGGTCCCAAACAATTTTCCCGCTTGATCCCAAGTAGTCCGGGCAATTAGGGGGTTGCAGCTGGGTGTCCTTCCCTTCGTACACTTTGAAGGCATACATGTACCCTGTGACTCGGTCACATAGCTTGTACAACTTCACCCCATAGTGGGCTCTTTTGCTGGGGATAAATTGCTTCATTTTAAGCCTGCCACTAAATTTAACAAGGGACTCATCCACACATATATGTTGGTCCGGGGTAAACAGCTGGGGGAATAATTCAGAAAAATAATTTAATATTGGCCGAATTTTGAAAAGCCTGTCATAATTTGGGTAATTTCGTGGAGGGCACTGGGTGTTATCATTGAAATGAAGGAACCTCATTATCATTTGGTATCTGGTTCTGGTCATTACCTTGGAGAAAATTGGCATGTGGTGGATGGGGAGGGTTGACCAATAGGAATTCAAGGTGTTTTTTTTGGTGAGTCCCATAGCAAATGTGAGGTCTAAAAAACCTTCAACTCCTCCACCGTTAGGTCTCTCCATTCGTAGGGACGGGCATAATAGGACGTTGGGTTATTTAGAATAAATTGCTGTGCATAAAGGTTGCACTAGGCCACAATTGTTGATAACATGTCCTCTGTAAAAATTAAATCAAAAAAATTGATTGGGGAAAAATTTTCCGTGTCCACCTGGACTCCTGGCTGGGCAGTGAAAGGGGGAATGTTGGCTTCTCCTGAATTAGGAGAAAGCCACAAGGGGTTTTGAAGGGCATAGGGAAGGCTGGCATGGGTCCTTGGCCTTTTTTGCGGAGGTACTGCGGTGCTGGTGGATGGCACTGCGGTACTGGTGGAAGGCACTGCGGTGCTGGTGGAAGGCACTGTGGTGCTGGTGGAAGGTACTGCGGCGCTGGTGGATGCCACTGCCTCCACACTAGAACGCCTTTGTTTGGCGGGCCGAATATCTTCATCCTCTGAGTCACTCAGTGTTCCACTACTGAGGACTGGCTCATAATTGACGTCCGACTCAGAATCGGAGTTTGAAATGGAATCCGAACAAGAGAGCTCCCCGTTGCTCTCGTCGGCCTGGGAAAGAATCTGGTATGCCTCCTCGGCGGAAAAGACTCTTTTGGACATGCTTGCTGGTGATGATGCGACTTCACAGGTGTGTGCTAAGCCTGCACTGATGGGCACTGATGAAGCGGTACTGATGAGCACAGATGGGCACTGAGGTGGCACAGAGGGGCACTGATGAGGTTGCACAGAGGGGCACTGATGAGGTGGCACAGAGGGGCACTGATGAGGTGGAACAGATGTGCACTGATGAGGCGGTACTGATGAGGCTGCACAGATGTGCACTGATGAGGCAGCACAGATGTGCACTAATTACACAGATATGTACTGATGAGGTGGCACAGATGGGCACTGATGAGGCGGCACAGATGGGCACTGATGAAGCTGCACAGATAGGCACTGATTGATTGCACAGATGTGCACTGAGGCGGCACAGATGGGGACTGATTTATAGCACAGATATGCACTGATGAGGTGGCACTGATGAGATGGCACAGATGGGCACTGAGGTGGCACAGATGGACACTGAGGTGGCACAGATGGGCACTGATGAGGCGGAAAAGTTGTGCACTGATTGATTGCACTGATGAGGTGGCACAGGTGTGCACTTATGAGGTGGCACAGATGTGGCGGCACAGATGGGCACTGATGAGGCGGCACAGATGGGCACTGATGAGGTGGCACAGGTGGGAACTGATGAGGCAGCACAGATGGCCACTGATGAGGTGGCACAGATGGGCACTGATTGGCACAGGTGGGCACCGATGAGGTGGCACAGGTGGGCACCGATGAGGTGGCACAGGTGGGCACTGATGAGGTGGCACAGGTGGGCACTGATTGCAGATGTGCACAGATGTCTGGACACTAATCACCAATGGCACAGATGGGCACAGGTGGGCACAGGTGAGCACAGATTGGCACAGGTGGGCGCAGGTGGGCACCGATTGGCACAGGTGGGCACTGATTGGCACAGATCCCACTGTACTGTTTGGGCACTGTTTGGGCACTGTTTGGACACTATTTGATCACTTTTACAACAGTTCAATGTATTTTAGAACTCACAGAAGGCACAGATCGCTGCAGTATCCTCTCTCTCCTCACACGCGGTCTCTGTGTGAGGAGAGAGAGACGGCAATGAGAGATGATCTCATATGTTTACATTTGAGATCATCTCTCATTGGAACCGGCGATCGCGCTGTAAACGGCCGCTGTGATTGGCCGTTTACCGCGATCTGTGGCTGGCTGTGTCCAAGGGACACGGCCAGCACAGAATTTCCCCGATGCGTGCACGTGAGCGCGCACGGGGAACGAGGAAAGGGGAGGACGTCCTATGACGGCCTCCCGGAGATTGAGGTCCGTGCTGTAGCCGTCATTCGGCTATGGCCCAGACCTCAAGTGGTTAAAAGCCAAATTTTGAAGATGCACACGGTGTGTCAACATGTGCTCTCTGCCATCATGGGATATTAATGTACGCGTTTTGTGGGCACAACCCCTTTCTCATAACTCTAGTAGGTGAGAGGAAGGGGTGGCACCCCCAAAAAACGTCCATTGATCCCCCATGATGGGAGATAGCACATGTTGACATTAGGCATGGAATCAGGAGGGAAATACCCATTTTGACTCCCAATTTTACAGGGGTGACATCACCCCATCTGATGAAGGCAGGATCAACACATTTTGCACATACTAATGTCTGATATTGCCTTCAGTTTTTCTACGTTGAACTTTGTAAGTTCCAGAGTTGTGTATGTTATGTTTTGAAACATGCCTGTTTATATAAAAAAAAAAATTGTAAAAAACTTTTGAGAAAAAAAAATATATATTTTGCACCAAAATTCTATAACGCACATGTGAATGTGCACAAAGTAAAAAGTTTGATAATCAACAATGCGTGGCTTCTTCTTTCAATGCTCAATACCGGTTTTTGAAGTAATCTTGTGTTTACAGTGACAATGGGGCTTATTTACTAAAGGAAAATCCACTTGGCACTACAAGTGCACTAGGAGAACCTAGGGGACAGCTAAAAAGAAACACAAGCAATAAAGAAAATTCAAGATTTTAACAGATAATTTTTTTTTTATTATTAAAAAATATTTAGACATTGTCTGGCATAGCAATGGCCCCCCTACCTGTAAAATAATTGACATATTTCTGGCGAACTTCACTGGCGCTTTGGGGTGCCAAGCCAGGACGGCCAGTATCCAGGCCCGTCAGGGGATTAGCAGGAAGTCTGGCCTCAGGCCCAACTGAAGCAAGATAATTAGGGGCATTTTTACGTAAAAAATTGTGCAATATGCAGCAGGATAATATGATGTGGTTAATTTTGTAGTCTGCCATATGTATTGCTGTTAGAAACAGGCACAACCGGCTGGCCATTATCCCGAAGGCATTCTCAACGACTCTTTGTCTCTGGCCAGCCGGTAGTTAAAAACTCTGCTCTCCGGGGTGAGGGTCCTCTGGTGGAATGGTCTCATCAGGTGCTCGCCCAGACTGAATGCTTCATCAGCAATAAAGACAAACGGGAGTCCTTCAACGTTGTCCGCAGCAGGTGGCAATGCCAGGCCACCAGTCTGGAGACGTTGGTAGAACTCGGTCTGGGTGAAGACTCCTCCATCCTCCATCCGGCCATTCTTCCCCACGTCCACACAGAGGAACTCATATTGTGCCAACACCGCCATCAACACTATACTAATAAAACCCTTATAATTGTAATAGTAAGACCCCGAATGGGGTGGTGGCACGATGTGGACATGCTTCCCATCTATAGCCCCTCCACATTTGGGAAAGTCCCAATGGTCGTCAAAATGGGAGGCCACGGTCTGCCATTCCTGTGGCGTTGAAGGAAACTGTGGAGTCAAACCAGACAAAAAAAATTTGTACTTTTGCACATACATTGCAAGCAGATTACACAAAAACATTCTTGGCCAACATCAGTATAACATTTATTTCAAGGAGTATTTAAAGACAAAAATATAAGGTCCACTTATCAGATTAGATTCCTCACCCCCTCTGATGGCCCATTGTAAAAATTTTAGGGGGGGGGGGGGCGGGAGTGAGGGTTCGAGCTGAGTTTGGGACCAAAAAAAAAGCCTCTGGCACTCTGCCTGAATTTAAGGACAACAATAACATTTGGACACATTTTAGGGGGTGTTTAGGGTAAAGCACTACAATGGAGCTGACAAAATACATTGTTAAGTGACTAGGCTAGGTGTATATGGGCCCAGGATAGCATGCTGGGGAGGTTAGTGAAGGCAGATATGCATGAAGGACAAAAAAAGAGAATTAAAAAAAAAATTAAAAGCTTACAGCATGCATGAGGATAAAGTGGACATTCACAGCATATTACAATCATGGTAATTAGGGAATGATGAAGGAAATACAAAACATTAGCATACATTAAATACATAGAATGTGATGTTAAAGGAGAAAACTTACCTTAATATGGTCCTTCTGCAGGACCTGAATGATGGCAGAACAGGTCTCTGGAATAATGATCCCCAGAGCCTGGGGGGAGATGCCTGTCGAGAACTTGAGGTCCTGCAGACTTCTCCCCATCGCCAAGTACCGCAACGTGGCGACAAGCCTCTGCTCTGGAGTGATGGCTTGCCGCATGCAGGTGTCCTGCTTCATAATATAAGGGGACAGCAAAGCCAAAAGATGGTGAAAAACGGGGTCCGTCATCCTGAGAAAGTTTCTGAAATCATCAGGATTATTCTCCTGGATCTCACGCAGCAAAGGCATATGAGAGAATTGGTCACGCTGGAGTAACCAATTCTTGGTCCATGAACTCCTCCCCACCCTGTTCATGGACTGAACCCCAACACCAAGCCCCCACACAGGACGAACTCTACGACGAGTACGTCCCCGCAACATGGCTTCAAAACGGTCGGCTGCTCAGAACAAACAGAACGTACTGAAGAACAGCAAGACCTGTGAAGAGCGAGCTGAAAATCAGACAAGAACGCACCGAGAAACAGATACGAATTGACTACACGCACTGAAGAACAGATACAAACCCCACAAGTACAAACTGAAGAGCAGTAACGGACTGAAAAGCACGAAAGCTGAAAAGCGCGAATCATCTCTCACCAAACTTCTACTAACACGAGATAAACACGAGATTAGTAGAAGGAGCCCAAAGGGTGGCGCACTGGCTATTGAACTTCTGTTTTCTAGTCCTGTCGTACGTGTTGTACGTCACCACGTTCTGGACGGTCGGAATTTGGTGTGACCGTGTGTATGCAAGACAGCTTGAGCGGAATTCCGTTGGAAAAACCTTCAGAGTTTACTCCGACGGGAAAACCAGTCGTGTGAACAGGGCATTAGGATTAAAAAGTGTTAGGACTGTACATAAAGGAGCAATTTTTTTTTGTTGAGATCTGCCTACTACTGAAAAATCCAATAAACATCCCCCCCCCCCCCCAACTCATATGTCATATGACCTTGAAAAACAGCACACATCCAGAGATATTACTTTTTTCAAAAGGTAAATGGTGCAATCACTTATGATTCAGTTTTGTATGAACCTACACATTAAAGTGTACAGTATGTCAACTCAACTTTTTTCCAGTTTTGGATGGAGTGGGAAAAGTATAGAACCCCTGTGACATTTTTACTCCTATCCAGGGCTTTGTTTAGAGAGATTTATCCTCACTTCCTCTCCTGATGCCTTTTTACCAGACAGAAAGTGAGGGGGAAAACGACCATTAATTTTACTGTTTTTCATTGTAGGCCATTTAGGTCCCCTCAGAAGCCTGACTAAAAATCTCCTAGTTAACAACCCACATGTCCTGTCTTGTTTTTCTAGAACATACAATCATTGGGTTTTTACTCACGTAATCCAGGGAGTGAGGATCCAACAGTTTTCATATCCTAGCAACAAATCAGGATGTGGATGTTGCTGACTATAAGTTTGTTTATTTAGCACCAAGATAGGGTGGATGAGAGTAAATCATTTTAATGAAGCTCTGGATATTAGAAATCTGATAGGAGTTCTAAACAATCTCAAATCTTTACAAGACTAGAACATTTTTTTTGGCTTGGCATCTACTTTAAGGCTCGGTTCACACCTAAACCGGCCACGGAATGCACAGCAATGCTGTCCGTCCCTGTTCTCAGTTTCAGGGAGGAATCAGGGCAGAATTTTTGCCTGAATTCTGCCCTGAAACTGAGGCAAAGACGCACAGCGTTTCTGTGCAGTGCGCTCCGCAGCCGGAGACATGTGAACCGGCTCCATAAAGAGCTGGTCATATTCTCCTGCTATGCGAATTGGATGCAGACAAACCTGCATCCAATTCACACAGGTGTGAACCCAGCCTTAGTGTCCCATTTGGATGAGTATAAATGTACTAAAACAGCATGAATGGCTAAATTCACCTTTTCCAGAAAATAGCTTATGCAGTTAGGGGGCTTCCGTAGATATTAAAAATATGTCTAGCTTTGTAAAATGATAATTAATTATATTGTTTTACTTGTAGGCTATTTGGGTCCCCTCAGAAGCCTGGCTAAAATTCTCCTAATTAGCACCCCCCACGTCCCGCCTTGTAGCTATGATGTGAAAGCCATTGCTTTTCACTCATGCAATGCTGGGAGTGAGCATCCAACTATTTTCACATCCTAGCAACAAATCAGGATGTGGGTGTTGCTAACTAGGAGTTTTTTTAGCCAGGCTTTGGAGGGGACCCAAATGGCCTACAGGTAAAACAATAAAATTAATGAGCATTTTAGAAAGCTTTACGAATTTTTGCATTGGCTATTTTCTGGAAAAGGTGAACATAGCCTTTAAGCTAAGTAGGGGGAAGGCTAGAACCAGATATGTATGTCTGTCTGTTGTCCTTGTTGCAGATGTCCCCTCATTTCCTGTTAAAAAAGATTTACCCTCATCCACCCTATCCTGGAAACTGTTGTTACCAGGATAGGGTGGATGAGGGTAAATCTTTTTAACCACTTGCCGACCGCCGCACACAGATGTACGTCGACAAAGCGGCACGGGCAGGCATAAGGGCTTACCTGTACGTCCCTGCCTGCCCGCGGGTGGGGGGTCCGATCGGACCCCCCCCCGGTGCCTGCGACGGTCGGCAAATGTCCCCCGGCGATCGGTGGTGAGGGGGAGGCCATCCATTCGTGGCCCCCCCCTCGCAATCGCTCCCAGCCAATGGGATCATTTCCCTGCCTCTGTATTGTACACAGAGGCAGAGGAAATGATGTCATCTCTCCTCGGCTCGGTATTTTCCGTTCCGGGCCGAGGAGAGAAGACTGTAATGTGAGTGCACAACACACACACACACAGTAGAACATGCCAGGCACACATTACACCCCGATCCCCCCCCCCGATCGCCCCCCGATCCCCCCCCAATCACCCCCCCCCCCTGTCACAAACTGACACAAAGCAGGTTTTTTTTTTTTTTTTTTTTTTCTGATTACTGTATTGGTGTCAGTTTGTGACAGTTAGTGTGTTAGGGCAGTGAATGTTAGGCCCCCTTTAGGTCTAGGGTACCCTCCTAACCCCCCCTAATAAAGTTTTAACCCCTTGATCACCCCCTGTCACCAGTGTTGCTAAGCGATCATTTTTCTGATCGCTGTATTAGTGTCGCTGGTGACGCTAGTTGGGGACATAAATATTTAGGTTCGCCGTCAGCGTTTTATAGCGACAGGGACCCCCATATACTACCGAATAAATGTTTTAACCCCTTGATTGCCCCCTAGTTAACCCTTTCACCACTGATCACCATATAACTGTTACGGGTGACGCTGGTTAGTTCGTTTATTTTTTATAGTGTCAGGGCACCCGCCGTTTATTACCGAATAAAGGTTTAGCCCCCTGATCGCCCGGCGGTGATATGCGTCGCCCCAGGCAGCGTCAGATTAGCGCCAGTACCGCTAACACCCACGCACGCAGCATACGCCTCCCTTAGTGGTATAGTATCTGTACGGATCAATATCTGATCCAATCAGATCTATACTAGCGTCCCCAGCAGTTTAGGGTTCCCAAAAACGCAGTGTTAGCGGGATCAGCCCAGATACCTGCTAGCACCTGCGTTTTGCCCCTCCGCCCGGCCCAGCCCAGCCCACCCAAGTGCAGTATCGATCGATCACTGTCACTTACAAAACACTAAGCGCATAACTGCAGCGTTCGCATAGTCAGGCCTGATCCCTGCGATCGCTAACAGTTTTTTTGGTAGCGTTTTGGTGAACTGGCAAGCACCAGCCCCAGGCAGCGTCAGGTTAGCGCCAGTAGCGCTAGCACCCACGCACGCACCGTACACCTCCCTTAGTGGTATAGTATCTGAACGGATCAATATCTGATCCGATCAGATCTATACTAGCGTCCCCAGCAGTTTAGGGTTCCCAAACACGCAGTGTTAGCGGGATCAGCCCAGATACCTGCTAGCACCTGCGTTTTTCCCGTCCGCCCAGCCCAGCCCACCCAAGTGCAGTATCAATCGATCACTGTCACTTACAAAACACTAAACGCATAACTGCAGCGTTCGCAGAGTCACGCCTGATCCCTGCGATCGCTAACAGTTTTTTTGGTAGCGTTTTGGTGAACTGGCAAGCACCAGCCCCAGGCAGCGTCAGATTAGCGCCAGTACCGCTAACACCCACGCACGCAGCATACGCCTCCCTTAGTGGTATAGTATCTGAACGGATCAATATCTGATCCGATCAGATCTATACTGGCGTCCCCAGCAGTTTAGGGTTCCCACAAACGCAGTGTTAGCGGGATCAGCCCAGATACCTGCTAGCACCTGCGTTTTGCCCCTCCGCCCGGCCCAGCCCAGCCCACCCAAGTGCAGTATCGATCGATCACTGTCACTTACAGAACACTAAACGCATAACTGCAGCGTTCGCAGAGTCAGGCCTGATCCCTGCGATCGCTAACAGTTTTTTTGGTAGCGTTTTGGTGAACTGGCAAGCGCCAGCGGCCTAGTACACCCCGGTCGTAGTCAAACCAGCACTGCAGTAACACTTGGTGTTGTGGCGAGTCCCATAAGTGCAGTTCAAGCTGGTGAGGTGGCAAGCACAAGTAGTGTCCCGCTGCCACCAAAAAGACAAACACAGGCCCGTCGTGCCCATAGTGCCCTTCCTGCTGCATTCGCCAATCCTAATTGGGAACCCACCGCTTCTGCAGCGCCCGTACTTCCCCCATTCACATCCCCAACCAAATGCAGTCGGCTGCATGAGAGGCATTTTCTTTATGTCCTCCCGAGTACCCCTACCCAGCGAACCCCCCCAAAAAAGATGTTGTGTCTGCAGCAAGCGCGGATATAGGCGTGACACCCGCTATTATTGTCCCTCCTGTCCTGACAATCCTGGTCTTTGCATTGGTGAATATTTTGAACGCTACCATGCACTAGTTGACTATTAGCGTAGGGTACAGCATTCCACAGACTAGGCACACTTTCACAGGGTCTCCCAAGATGCCATCGCATTTTGAGAGACCCGAACCTGGAACCGGTTACAGTTATAAAAGTTAGTTACAAAAAAAAAAAAACACATACAAAAATATAAAAAAAAAAAAAAATAGTTGTCGTTTTATTGTTCTTTCTCTCTCTATTCTCTCTCTCTATTGTTCTGCTCTTTTTTACTGTATTCTATTCTGCAATGTTTTATTGTTATTATGTTTTATCATGTTTGTTTTTCAGGTATGCAATTTTTTATACTTTACCGTTTACTGTGCTTTATTGTTAACCATTTTTTTGTCTTCAGGTACGCCATTCATGACTTTGAATGGTTATACCAGAATGATGCCTGCAGGTTTAGGTATCATCTTGGTATCATTCTTTTCAGCCAGCGGTCGGCTTTCATGTAAAAGCAATCCTAGCAGCTAATTAGCCTCTAGACTGCTTTTACAAGCAGTGGGAGGGAATGCCCCCCCCCCAACGTCTTCCGTGTTTTTCTCTGGCTCTCCTGTCTCAACAGGGAACCTGAAAATGCAGCCGGTGATTCAGCCAGCTGACCATAGAGCTGATCAGAGACCAGAGTGGCTCCAAACATCTCTATGGCCTAAGAAACCGGAAGCTACGAGCATTTTATGACTTAGATTTCGCCGGATGTAAACAGCGCCATTGGGAAATTGGGAAAGCATTTTATCACACCGATCTTGGTGTGGTCAGATGCTTTGAGGGCAGAGGAGAAATCTAGGGTCTAATAGACCCCAATTTTTGCAAAAAAGAGTACCTGTCACTACCTATTGCTATGATAGGGGATATTTACATTCCCTGAGATAACAATAAAAATGATTTAAAAAAAAAATGAAAGGAACAGTTTAAAAATAAGATAAAAAAATAATAATAATAAAGAAAAAAAAAAAAAGCACCCCTGTCCCCCCTGCTCTCGCGCTAAGGCGAACGCAAGCGTCGGTCTGGCGTCAAATGTAAACAGCAATTGCACCATGCATGTGAGGTATCGCCGCGAAGGTCAGATTGAGGGCAGTAAGTTTAGCAGTAGACCTCCTCTGTAAATCTAAAGTGGTAACCTGTAAAGGCTTTTATAGGCTTTTAAAAATGTATTTAGTTTGTCGCCACTGCACGTTTGTGCGCAATTTTAAAGCATGTCATGTTTGGTATCCATGTACTCGGCCTAAGATCATCTTTTTTATTTCATCAAACATTTGGGCAATATAGTGTGTTTTAGTGCATTAAAATGTAAAAAAGTGTGTTTTTTCCCCAAAAAATGCGTTTGAAAAATCGCTGCGCAAATACTGTGTGAAAAAAAAAAATGAAACACCCACTATTTTAATCTGTAGGGCATTTGCTTTAAAAAATATATATAATGTTTGGGGGTTCAAAGTAATTTTCTTGCAAAAAAAATTTATTTTTTTATGTAAACAATAAGTGTCAGAAAGGGCTTTGTCTTCAAGTGGTTAGAAGAGTGGGTGATGTGTGACATAAGCTTCTAGATGTTGTGCATAAAATGCCAGGACAATTCAAAACCCCCCCAAATGACCCCATTTTGGAAAGTAGACACCCCAAGCTATTTGCTGAGAGTCATGTTGAGTCCATGGAATAATTTATATTGTGACACAAGTTGCGGGAAAGAGACAATTTTTTATTTTTTTTATTTTTTTTTTGCGCAAAGTTGTCACTAAATGATATATTGCTCAAACATGCCATGGGAATATGTGAAATTACACCCCAAAATACATTCTGTTGCTTCTCCTGAGTACGGGGATACCACATGTGTGAGACTTTTTGGGAGCCTAGCCGCGTACGGGACCCCGAAAACCAAGCACCGCCTTCAGGCTTTCTAAGGCCGTAAATTTTTGATTTCACTCTTCACTGCCTATCACAGTTTCGGAGGCCATGGAATGCCCAGGTGGCAAAAAAAACCCCCAAATGACCCCATTTTGGAAAGTAGACACCCCAAGCTATTTGATGAGAGGTATAGTGAGTATTTTGCAGACCCCACTTTTTGTCACAAAGTTTTGAAAATTGAAAAAAGAAAAAAAAAATTTTTTTTTCTCGTCTTTCTTTATTTTCAAAAACAAATGAGAGCTGCAAAATACTCACCATGCCTCTCAGCAAATAGCTTGGGGTGTCTACTTTCCAAAATGGGGTCATTTGGGGGGGGTTTGTGCCACCTGGGCATTCCATGGCCTCCGAAACTGTGATAGGCAGTGAGGAGTAAAATCAAAAATGTACGCCCTTAGAAATCCTGAAGGCAGTGATTGGTTTTCGGGGTCCCGTACGCGGCTAGGCTCCCAAAAAGTCCCACACATGTGGTATCCCCATACTCAGGAGAAGCAGCTAAATGTATTTTGGGGTGCAATTCCACATATGCCCATGGCCTGTGTGAGCAATATATCATTTAGTGACAACTTTGTGCAAAAAAAAAAAAAAAAAAAAAAAAAAAATTTGTCACTTTCCCGCAACTTGTGTCAAAATATAAAACATTCCATGGACTCAACATGCCTCAAAGCAAATAGCTTGGGGTGTCTACTTTCCAAAATGGGGTCATTTGGGGGGGTTTTATGTCATCTGGGCATTTTATGGCCTTCAAAACTGTGATAGGTAGTGAGGAGTAAAATCAAAAATGTACGCCCTTAGAAATCCTGAAGGCAGTGATTGGTTTTCGGGGCCCCGTACGCGGCTAGGCTCCCAAAAAGTCCCACACATGTGGTATTCCCCGTACTCAGGAGAAGCAGCTAAATGTATTTTGGGGTGCAATTCCACATATGCCCATGGCCTGTGTGAGCAATATATCATTTAGTGACAACTTTGTGCAAAAAAAAAAAAAAAAAAAAAAAAAATTTGTCACTTTCCCGCAACTTGTGTCAAAATATAAAACATTCCATGGACTCAACATGCCTCAAAGCAAATAGCTTGGGGTGTCTACTTTCCAAAATGGGGTCATTTGGGGGGGTTTTATGTCATCTGGGCATTTTATGGCCTTCAAAACTGTGATAGGTAGTGAGGAGTAAAATCAAAAATGTACGCCCTTAGAAATCCTGAAGGCAGTGATTGGTTTTCGGGGCCCCGTACGCGGCTAGGCTCCCAAAAAGTCCCACACACGTGGTATCCCCGTACTCAGGAGAAGCAGCTAAATGTATTTTGGGGTGCAATTACACATATGCCCATGGCCTGTGTGAGCAATATATCATTTAGTGACAACTTTTTGTAATTTTTTTTTTTTTTTGTCATTATTCAATCACTTGGGACAAAAAAAATGAATATTCAATGGGCTCAACATGCCTCTCAGCAAATTCCTTGGGGTGTCTACTTTCCAAAATGGGGTCATTTGTGGGGGTTTTGTACTGCCCTGCCATTTTAGCACCTCAAGAAACGACATAGGCAGTCATAAATTAAAGGCTGTGTAAATTCCAGAAAATGTACCCTAGTTTGTAGACGCTATAACTTTTGCGCAAACCAATAAATATACACTTATTGACATTTTTTTTACCAAAGACATGTGGCCGAATACATTTTGGCCTAAATGTATGACTAAAATTGAGTTTATTGGATTTTTTTTAGAACAAAAAGTAGAAAATATCATTTTTTTTCAAAATTTTCGGTCTTTTTCCGTGTATAGCGCAAAAAATAAAAACGGCAGAGGTGATCAAATACCATCAAAAGAAAGCTCTATTTGTGGGAAGAAAAGGACGCAAATTCCGTTTGGGTACACCATTGCATGACCGCGCAATTAGCAGTTAAAGCGACGCAGTGCCGAATTGTAAAAAGTGCTCTGGTCAGGAAGGGGGTAAATCCTTCCGGGGCTGAAGTGGTTAACAAAGTTCTGGATATCACAAATCTGACAGGAGTGCTAATCCTTCCCTAATCTTTACAAAACTAGAAACAATTTTGGTTGTTTCTAGTTGGCATATACTTTAAGTGTCCCATTCTGAAAAGTATGTGTACAGTATTCAAAAAGCATTAAAGAGTGTGTGTTAAGGTGACCAGATTTTCAAAATGAAATCCGGGGACATTTTTTTTTTGGCAAATGGTAAACGATTTTATAAGCTTATATTCCTCAAATTATATATGCAGTGTATGTGGTATATGTTTATGGAAGGATTATATGATATACACGTTAATTCTCACATTTCGTCCATGAGATTAAAAAAAAAAAATTCTTTAGAATTTTTTGGGATACGACTACCAAATGTTAGGAAGATAAGATGGAGATAAAACTTTTCAATGCATATTTTGTATTTTATTCTTGCCAAAGAATTTTGGTTCAACAATAACAATGAACAATAAATTAACAATTCAGAACAGTAAAAGATTGCACGGTAACAACATGTAGGATACCTTCGAACATGAATAATCAAATATTAATAGCTGTTATAAGACTACAAATGTACGGTAAAGTGCCGCTAAAAATAGCGGCGCTTTACCGCCGACCCCGCCCCAGTGTGAAAGCAGCCTTACAGCAGATGTCATTTGTGGACTGAGCTCCTGTATGTTTCATTGGATTCACGAATACAGTTTTTTTGGACAGTTTTGATATACACAGCTCTAATTGGACAATAATTGTATGGTTTTTGCACAATTGACTATCACATATACAAAAACATATTTGGGGGGCACACCCTACAATGCGTTTAAATTCAAGATGGTGCTGCTATAAGACCTACAAACAGTACAAAACAGATTACAGCGCACACATTCAAGAATGACATTTCCTGCAAGGCTAGTTAAAAACACCTGAACATATTCAAAAAATAAGCCTACTTACTGCGACAAAGTACCCCGAATTAGAGGGGAAACATATTACAGCACACACATTCAAGAATAACATTTCCTGCAATGCTAGTTAAAGAAAACTATCACATATATTTGATTTTTTTTTTTAATATAATCAATTGCATATTTTATATATAGATATATCTATATATAGATATATATCGAGAGAGAGAGAGAGAGAGCGAGAGAGAGAGAGATCTATATAGATATATATATTTATATATATAGTGCCACATGAGTGCTGCCTGTCAGTGCCCACCAGTGAAGGAGAAAAATGTTATCATGTTAGCTGCTAACATAAAAACTCACCTGCTTGTGGCCATTCACTCTGTACTACTTCTTGCCTACAATTCCCATAGTGCCTTGCAGGACTGGAGGGAAGGGGAGGAACGCTGTACTCTGTCCTCTCCCCTATGCTGCCAGGAGCGCGATTGGAGGAGGGAGCAGAGGTAGGAGGAGAGGGGCGGGATGCTGGAAGAGTCATGTCACGTGATGGATTTTTTAGCTGAGGAGGAGTGGCGGCTACTAATTATACTAGCACAGCATAGGCAGGCTGGAGTCGCTCCAGCTCCTCCTCTATAGTCACTCTACACAGCTCTGCATGTGCTATCTCTTGGGGAAACGCCCCCGTCCACAAGGAAAACGCCCCCGTCCACCGGGAAACGCCCCCGTCCATCGGGAAATGCCCCCATGCATCGGGAAACTGCCGCAGCCTGGCTGCCCAAATGCCGACCAGCAAAAGCGGGGACAAAAGCGGGGACAAACGGGGTCCGGGGATCATAGTCGGAAAACGGGGACTGTCCCCGGAAAACGGGGACGTCTGGTCACCTTAGTGTGTGTACAAGATAATTAAAGCTTCTGTAATTAGTTGATGTTTGGAATGAGATAATTCAGTATTTGTTTAACTGCATGCTGACCAGCCGCCTCAGTTGTACTGCGGCAACATGGCTTGGCTGCGCGAATCGCCGTCATGCTACATCGGCACCATAGACGGCCACTAGGGGCTGTCACAATCACCACCGTGCTCCCTCGATCGCTCGGGGCACACCGAGAACCGGGATATGTGTGTGTAAACACACAGTGAGTATGAACAGACGATCTGTCATGTCCCCTGCACTGTCCCCTCCCCCTTCAGTTAGAACACGTACTAGGATACACTTAACCCCTTCACTGCCCCCTAGTGGTTAACCCCTTCACTGCCAGTGGCATTTTTACAGTAATCAATGCAATTTTATAGCATTGATCGCTGTAAAAATGCCAATGGTCCCAAAAATGTGTCAAAATTGTCCGACGTGTCCGCAATCCCGATAAAAATCGCAGATCGTTGCCATTACTAGTAAAAAAAAATTAATAATAAAAAAGCCATAAAACTATCCCCTATTTTGTAGACGCTATAACTTTTGCGCAAACCAATCAATATACGCTTATTGTGATTTTTTCTTACTAAAAATATGTACAAGAATACGTATCGGCCTAAACTGAGGGAAAAAACGTTTTTTTATATATTTTTTGGGGATATTTATTATAGCAAAAAGTAAAACATATTGCGGTTTTTTCAAAATTGTCGCCCTTTTTTTGTTTATAGCGCAAAAAATTAAAAACGCAGAGGCGATCAAATACCACCAAAAGAAAGCTCTATTTGTGGGGAAAAAAGGACGTCAATTTTGTTTGGGTGCAACGTCGCACGACCGTCCAATTGTCAGTTAAAACGTCGCAGTGCTGAATTGCAAAAAGTGCTCTGGTCTTTGGCCAGCCAAATGGTCTGGAGCTTAAGTGGTTAACTATACTTTGCATTAGGAAAACATAAAGGAAAGGGTATTACTAACCTGGTATAATGTGGGGTCATCATCTACAAGAATAGAAGAAAAAAAAAAAAAGTGAAATCACGTACTCCCATTTGTATTACATAGTCACATAGTAGGTGAGGTCGAAAAAAGACACAAGTCCATCAAGTCCTACCTATGTGTGTGATTATATGTCAGTATATTGTGTATATATATATATATATATATATATATATATATATATATATATATATATATATATATATATATATATATATATATATATGTCAGCAGTATTGTGCCCTCTATTATTGTTTCCGTAGTATAAAATGTATTCTCTTCCTATATCTGTCTTGTTGCCTCTATTTCATACCCTCACCAAATGAGTCCCATTGCATTGTCCTCTATCCTTATCATGTATCCCCTTTCCTCTCAACTGGATTTCTTCACCACATCTATACCACCCTTTCCATTGCATTTCCACTCTACACTTGTCCCATACCCTTCATTTTACTCACTCGCCACATCTGTACTGTGTTCCATATGTCACTTCCATACCTGTCCTGATTCCCGCATTACATACCCTCACTTTATCTCTCTTGTCCTCTACATTTCACCACTTCACCACACCTGTCCTGATTCTTTCATTTCATACCCTCACTACATCTCTCCTGACCTCTCCATTCAGCAGATCACCACATTTGTTCTGATTCCTTCATAGCATACTCCCAACATATCTGTCCTGTTCTCTTCATTTTACCACCTCACCACACCGGTCCTGATTCTTCCATTTTATACCCTCACTACATCTCAACTGTCTACTCCATTTCACCTGCTCACCACATTTGTTCTGGTTTCTGGTTGCCTCTAATTCACTCCCTCCACCTTTTTCTGTCCTCATATCTGTCGTTATGCTTCCATGTAATTCCCTCACCACTTATGCCCTTATCACATCTGCATGGATTCCTCCATTTTATATTCTTCCCACACTCGTTCTGTTTACTCCATTTCATTGCCTGACCACATATGTTTTATTGCCTGTTACCATATTTGTTCACCACATCTGTCATATCATCTCCATATGGTGTTTTTACTACACCTGTCCTGTCCTGTCCCCTCTTCTTCATTCTCACCGCAGATACCCTGTCCTATCCATTTGATGCCCAGCCCACATCTCTCTTTTAAACTTCCTTTCCATTTTCTCACTACATATGTTTTCATGTATTTTCTCCTTATGCTTTCCCACATTTTTTTTTTTATATATTTAAATCTCTATAAGCATTTTCTCCCATTTACAAGAATTTTAAACATTATTTTGTAAGCAATGCAAACATTGATTGACTTTCTTTGTTGACTTGGCACAAATTCTTTTTTTTATCATGTTTGGTATGATGCCATAGTTTCTTTGGTATCTGTCTTATCTTGCATGTACAATGGGGAACAATGAAAAACTGAAACAAAAATGTACAATTCAACCAATTGAACTTTTGCCAGTCTTGACGTCTTGAGGTTATCTGTTTTGCACAATACACAGCTTTGATCCAAGGCATCAAAAGAATACTATCTGTATATCGACACTTTTTTTACATTCTCTCCTTTACTCATTGCATTAGATCAGGTGCCTGCTCACCTGGTGACTGAGGTTCAGATACTCGAAAAAGTGTGGCTGGGGTGGGCCGGCGCCTCCGGATCTGCAAAAAGAAAAAAACATAACATATTACATGTCCACGGAGATAGCAATTAATTTTAAATGTCAACATTGGCTTTTTAAACTATAAATATTTACCATTTTATGTAACATGATTGTTTGCAGTTGCGTAAGAAAGGAGTGGAGTATAAGAGCTCTTTCACACTGGGGCGGCGTCGGCGGTAAAACGCCGCTATTATTAGCGGCGTTTTACCGTCAGTATGCAGCCGCTAGGGGGGCGGTTTTACCCCCCGCTAGCGGCCGAGAAAGGGTTAAATACCACCGCAAAGCGCCTCTGCAGAGGCGCTTTGCCGGCGGTATAGCCGCGCCGTCCCATTGATTTCAATGGGCAGGAGCGGTAAAGGAGCGGTATACACTCCGCTCCTTCACCGCTCCGAAGATGCTGCTGGCAGGACTTTTTTTCCCGTCCTGCCAGCACATCGCTCCAGTGTGAAAGCCCTCGGGGCTTTCACACTGGAATGAAAGCAGCGGCACTTTCGGGTCGGTTTGCAGGCGCTATTATTAGCGCAATAGCGCCTGCAAACCGCCCCAGTGTGAAAGGGCTCTTAAGCATTAATAAGGTGTAGATTTTTGTGTGCACAATGGCATGCATATTATTTTAAGTGAGAGCTATGAAGTGACGATCTTCTTCACACGACAGGCTGCACTGCTGGATGATCAATGTTTCCTGCCGCTGGAACACACTACTTGTGATCAGGGGAATGGGGTCACTTCCGGGTTCGTGCAGAGATAGGCAGATAGGTGACGCGTTTGCGGAGCTACGCTCCTTCCTCAGGCCTAACGTGACCTGTGATAGGTCGACACTTATATGTTTTTTTGTTTTTTTAAGTTTTCTAAGGAGTGATGGCGATGCACCCCCTATCTGCCTATCTCTGCACGAACCCGGAAGTGACCCCGTTCCCCCGATAACAAGCAGTGCGTTCCAGCGGCAGGAAACATTGATCATCCAGCAGTGCAGCCTGTCGTGTGAAGAAGATCGTCACTTCATGATGTGATTGGACACTACTCCCGGGACATCTGGCACCTCCTATCTGTTACCCACATGCCTGTTTACATGTACCCTTTTGAGTACCTATTTTAAAGATGCATTCAATTCGTTTTTAATACTGCACTTAGAGTGGCGCCCTTGTTGTTCTTTTTCTTCGGCTGCTATGCAATGACAGAGAGTGGGTGGGTTGCCAAGGGCAAGGGGCTAGACTACATCAGCATGTGTGTTTCTATATTGTGAGGCAGCTGTGGAAGCTTCCCTGGAAGCAGAACCGAGTATTGAGGGGAGCAAGTCCTGCAAACAGGTTAGTGTAGTATGTACAGTACAGTGTCAGCAGGATACAGACCAGTCTTGTACACTAGCACCATACAGTATATACAGACCAGTCTGCACCCCGACACCCTGAGACTGTACTGTATATGTTATATATTGTACACACACCAGTCTGCATATAATGTACAGTACGGTGTCAGTGTAAAAACTGGTCTGTACTCAATGCCTTGTACTGCGCCCTGTACTGCATCCTCTTACCCCCCTGTACTGTGCCCTCCCTGTGTTGCCTCCTCCTTCCCCCATCAGATGTGACCTCTGCCCCCATGTCTCCCAATGACCTTCCCATCCCAATCCTCTTTCCCCGGTGATCACAGCCTTTTTCTTCTCAACTCTCCCACCCCACAGTCCCTATTTCACCCCACCCTCAACTACCTTGCCCTCACTTACTCCACTACTCCCCACCCCTCCCACCCTGCCCTCACCCCAGCCTCGCCCAACTCCCTAACAACTCCGCCCCCCCCAAACCACCCTCCTACCTACGCGATAGGTATCGATAATTGGTATCGACGAGTACTTGCAAAAAAGTATCGGTACTCGTACTCTGTGTTAAAAAAGTGGTATCCTACATAGTTACATAGAAGGCGAGGTTGAAAAAAGACCATCAAGTCCAACCTATGTGTGTGATTTTTGTCAGTATTACATTGTATATCCCTGTATATTGTGGTCGTTCAGGTGCATATCTAATTGATGTTTATTATTGATGCTCCCTGCTGAAACCACTGCCTGTGGAAGAGAATTCCACATCCTAACCGCTCTTACAGTAAAGAACCCTCTACGCAGTTTGAGGTTAAACCGTTTTCTTCTAGTTTTAGTGAATGGCCGCGTGTCTTATTAAATTCCCTTTTGCGGAAAAGTTTTATCCCTATTGTGGGGTCACCAGTATGAAATTTGTACATTGAAATATCCCCTCTCAAGCGTCTCCTCTCCAGAGAGAACAAATTTAGTGCTCGCAACCTATCATAACTAAGGTCCTCCAGTCCCTTTATTAGTTTTGTTGCCTTTCTCTGGACTCTCTCCAGTTCCATCACATCGTTCCTGAGGACTGGTGCCCAGAACTGAACAGCATACTCCAGGTGCGGTTGAACCAGAGTCTTGTAGAGTGGCAGAATTATCGTTTTATCTCTGAAGTTAATCCCCCTTTTTAATGCATGCCAATATTCTGTTTGCTTTGCTTGCAGCAGCTTGGCATTGCATGCCATTGCTGAGCCTATCATCTACTAGGAACCCCAGGTCCTTTTCCATCCTAGGTTTTCCCAGAGGTACTCCCCCTAGTGAGTAGATTGCATTCAAATTTTTGCCACCCAAATGCATTATTTTACATTTTTCTACATTAAATCTCATTTGCCATGTAGATACCCACTCCATTAATTTGTTCAGATCTTCTTGCAAGGTTTCCACATCCTGCGGAGAAGTTATTGCCCTGCTTAGCTTAGTATAATCCGCAAATACAGAGATTGAGCTGTTTATTCCATCCTCCAGGTCGTTTATGAATAAATTAAATAGGACTGGTCCCAGGACAGAACCCTGGGGGACAGGGTTTGTAATCCTACAATCTGGATTACAGAAGGTGTAGCCATCACCCAGTGTGGCAGTTCACACTTGTCACTGCTGTGTGAAGTTTAAAAGAGAAGTATGTATTTTTTTTTGTTTTTTTTTAACTTTAACAAATTGTTATTGAATTTTGATACACATAACAGAAATAAGGGCTCTTTCACACGGGGCAGATCAGTCATGATCCGCCCCGTGAACATCCGCTTGCTCAGCGGGGATAGCTCCGTCGATCCCTGCTGAGCAGGAAGATGACAGGTGCATCGCTGCACACTGTGCAGCGACGGACCTGTCAGAGCGCCGCTCTCCCCTATGGGGGGATCGGATGATGACGGTCCGTAGTGTCCGTCGTCATCCGATCCGAAAACGGAGGGAAAAGTAGGTTTTTCCTCCGTTACACTTTTCGGATCGGAGCGGGTCGGATGTCAGCGGACATGTCACCGCTGACATCCGACGCTCCATAGGGATACATGTATGTCCGTTTTTCATCCGAAAACGGAAGGATGAAAAACGGACATACGGATCCCTCGTGTGAAAGAGCCCTAAGAAAGACATCTATTTTTAGTATAAGGCAATCAAATGTAGCAAAATAAAGATTGCATAACTTTACCCAACCACTATAGTAGGTCCTACACATGAGAATGAACAAATGTTACAAACATAACAAACAAAAGGTGAGTCCCTGTTTACCCCAATAGGTACTAGCTGTAAACAGGCACAAGGGAATGCTATAACAATAATGAGTATACAGTGCCTTGCAAAAGTATTCAGCTCCCCCCCCCCCCTTGGCATTTTTCGTGTTTTGTTGTCTCACAACCTGGAATTAACATGGATTGTTTGAGGATTTGCATCATTTAATTTACAGAACACGCCGACAACTTTGAAGATTTGTTTTTTTATTGTGAAGCAAACAACAAATAGGACAAAATAACAGAAAAAGTCAATGTGCATAACTATTCACTCCCCTAAAGTCAATACTTTGTAGAGCCACCTTTTGTGGCTATCACAGCTCCAAGTCGCTTTGAATAAGTCTCTATGAGCTTGCCACATCTTACCACTGGGATTTTTGCCCATTCCTCCTTGCAAAACTGCTCCAGCTCCTTCAAGTTGGGTGGTTTGCACTTGTGAACAGCATTTTTTAAGTCTAAACCACAGATTTTCTATTGGATTGAGATCTGGGCATTGTCTAGGCCACTCCAACACATTCACTCAAGTGTTGCTTTAGCAGTGTGTTTGGGGTCATTGTCCTGCTGGAAGGTAAACCTCCGTCCTAGCCTAAAATCACACACAGTGTGGTAAAGGTTTTACTCAAGAATATCCCTGTATTTAGCACCATCCATCTTTCCCTCAACTGAAAAACATCCCCACAGCATGATGCTGCCACCACCATGTTTCACTGTGGGGATGGTGTTCCTTGGGTGATGTGATGTGTTGGGTTTGTGCCAGACATAGCGTTTTCTTGGATGGCCAAAAAGTTCAATTTTAGTCTTATCAGACCAGAGCACCTTCCTCCATACATTTTGGGAGTCTCCCACATGCCTTTTCTCAAACTCAAAATGTGCCATTTTGTTTTTTGCTGAAAGTAATGGCTTTCTAATGGCCACTCTGCCATAAAGCCCAACTCTATGGAGCATACGGCTTATTGTCTTCCTATGTACAGATACTCCAGTCTCTTCTGTGGAACTCTACAGCTCCTCCAGGGTTACCTTAGGTCTCTGTGCTGCCTCTCTGATTAATGCCCTCCTTGCCTGGTCCGTGAGTTTTGGTGTGCGGCCGTCTCTTGGCAGGTTTGCTGTTGTGCCATGTTCTTTCCATTTGGTTATGATAGATTTGATGGTGCTCCTAGGGATCATCAAAGATTTGGATTTTTTTTATAACCTAACCCTGACTTGTACTTCTCAACAACATTGTCCCTTACTTGTTTGGAGAGTTCCTTGGTCTTCATGGCAGTGTTTGGTTAGTGGTGCCTCTTGCTTGGGTGTTGCAGACTCTGGGGCCTTTCAAAAAGGTGTGTATATGTAATGACAGATCATATGACACTTAGATTGCACACAGGTGTGTATATGTAATGACAGATCATGTGACACTTAGATTGCACACAGGTGTGTATATGTAATGACAAATCATGTGACACTTAGATTGCACACAGGTGGACATCATTTCACTAATTATGTGACTTCTGAAGGTAATTGGTTGCACCAGAGCTTTTTATGGGCTTCATAACAAAGCGGGTGAATACATACGCACATGCCAATTATCAGTTTTTTATTTTTGAAAAATAGTTTTATGTATATATTTTTCTAATTTTACTTCACCAACTTGGACTATTGTGTTCATATCCATCACATATAATTCAGATTAAAAAAACATTGAACTGAAGGCTGTAATGTAACAAAATAAGTAAAAATTTACATAGATTTTTACAGTTCCATAAAGTATGATAAAGGGAACCTGTTTGTTCATTGCACCTCCAGCAAGTTGGGGAAGCTGAGGGATTCATTTTGGAAAATATTGTGTAAGAAACCATTTATTTATTATCTTTTGAGCAGGGGCGGACTGACCATTCGGGCACTCGGGCACTGACCGAGGGCCCGCGGGGTCGGGGGGGCCCCATGAGAGGCTCAGTCTGCCCCTGGAGGTGCCCGCAGCTCCTCATGCAGATTGTAATATTGAGAACACTATGCCTGGCCCCAAGGAGCAGTGAACTAAATCCTTGCCGAAAGGAGCGAGCTGGCTGGGATGGATGAGTGAGAGAGCCATCACAGAGCGGCAGCCGTATGGGGATTATTGCAGAGACAGACGCGCCTCCGGCCACCTCTCCCCCTGGGGAATTCAGCTGAGGGGCGGGGCCATATCTCATTGCCCTGGGGGACAGTCGGTAAGGCTGCAGTGCAGAGTGCACACAAAGCAGACAGCGGAGTCCCATCTTGGAATTGGCCACCCACACTGACCTGCCTTGTGTGCAGCAGCAGGTCAGTGTTATAATGACAGACAGCACAGCAGCTGTATGCATTATGTTTTTATAAGAACTTGCCCTGTGCCTATTTATCAGGTGGCAGGTGCTATTCACTAGTGCACACTGATATCTGGTACATTGAATGCCACTCAGTGTATAGATATCAGTGTTATATATAGGGAATAGCACTTAGCCCTGGTTCACATTGAAGCAATTTGGCATGCGATCTGACATGTCAAATCGCATGGCAAAATGGCGGCAATTACCAGCAAAGGCACTGCCCGAATCGGTGCAACTCCGCATTTGCGACACCGCACTGATTCCCAAAAGTAGTTTCTGTACTACTTCTGGCGACTTCTGGATGCAATTTCCATAGACATCTGTGCAGCAACCCGCTGTACAGACTGACATGCAGACTGACTCGGACTGACACGCAGGTATGAAATCGTGCGTGTTCAGTTTCATTCCCGCTGTCAGACCCCTTTTACACTGAGCCACCCCAGCGGTAAAGCGGCGCTATTTTTAGCACCGCTTTACCGTCATTTTGGCAGCGCTATTCGCCGCTAGCGGGGCGTTTTTTACCGCTTTACCGGCGGTATGGCGGCGCTGCCCCATTGTTTTCAATGAGCAGGAGTGGTGGAGGAGCGGTGTATTCACTTCTCCTCCACCGCTGCAAAGAAGATTCTGGCAGGACTTTTTGTGACGTCCTGCCAGCGCAGCGCCCCAGTGTGAAAGCACTCAGGCTTTCACACTGGGTTTGCAGCTGAGGCTTTTTTCAGACACTATGCAGGCACTATTTTTATCGCTGTAGCGCCTGAAAAATGCCTCCAGTGTGAAACTGGTCTCAGTGTGAACCTGGGCTAAGTGAGTGTTATTCCCTATATATATATATATATTTATGGTCGGAGCCCTATGTCCGATATGGACATAGATAACACTTATAGTAAAGATGAGACTTACCATCGGAAATAGACCTGAAAGTGTGGACTTACCATATGAAATGGACCTGAAAGTGTGCCTTGGTCTAATGGCCGGTATGCCAAAATAAGGGGGCATACCCTGGTTTAAGAAATGATTATTCTGTAAGAGAAATGAATGAAATGAATAGTTGAGAAATGCTGTGAAATGGGGATGGGAGGGTGGGTATCGCGCACAGGAAACCGACAAGCACCACAGGTGAGCGGGCTGCTTAAATACCCCCCGGGCTCCTCCCATAAATTCAGGCCACCATACTGGCCTTCCTACTTATGGTCGGAGCCCTATGTCCGATATGGACATAGATAACACTTATAGTAAAGATGAGACTTACCATCGGAAATAGACCTGAAAGTGTGGACTTACCATATGAAATGGACCTGAAAGTGTGCCTTGGTCTAATGGCCGGTATGCCAAAATAAGGGGGCAAAAACATTCAGGTAGGGTTATAATTTTATTGGTTTTCAGTTATTTATTGAGCCAATTTGGAGAATGCCTGTGCCATCTCTGTTTGTGGATTGGGGATGTACCGGGCGAAGCAGGCTGATTTCCACCTGCCTAGTCTTTTGATGATGTGATCTGGCACCCCGTGGCGGGACGCCGCGGAGGCTGCTCCGATGCGGAAAGAGTGTCCGGAATACTGACTAGGGTTAAGGTGAAGATTGCGGAGAAGTATCCTTATGTGACTCACAAACTGAGAGGCGTTTAAGGGTTTGACTGGGAATGGTAGAAGGGGACTGCTGTCTGGTTGCTCAGGCAGGAGAGATAGGAGTCGGTTGAGTACAGCGACTGGACACCAGCTGTTGTTGGTTCTGTAGAGGTGAATGTTCACTCCCGAGCCCGTTTGCTGGGTTTTAGAGACCTCAAGGTGCAGGATAAAGTGGTCTTGGTGTCGAAGCAAGTGTCGTCTGCATAGTACTTGGTCTGTGGGTTTGTTAGAGGTGAATTCGCCAGGCCGCAAGAACCCATAGTAAGCTAAATATATGGCTGCTTGTAAGACCGTGCTGGGGAGCAGACCGAATGGCGAAGTAGCCAGAATATTTGACATGTCCCTAAAGATGGGCCCCGTAATGGGCAAGCGCTTAGTGCTGATGACTGGTTGTTGTTTCTGTATTCCCCTTAGGATGGCTCGTATAGCGTGAGATGAGAACAGTGATGATTTCGTCGGGTCTTCAAGCGCCATGAAATGTTGAATGCCGGCTAGGTATAACCGGATGGTGTTGTAGGATAAGGCCAGCTGCGTGTGGCAGTGTGCAGTGAAGGCCAGTACCTGTTTGATGTCTGTTGGTTCTTTGCGGCAGGACGTGAGGAATTTATTAAAGGCCTTCCAAGCTGTCTGGTAGGCTTTGAGTGTGTTGTGGGAGAGGGAATGATTAGTTGCATAGCTCCGTGTAGATGTTGAACTAGTCCAGGGTCAGTTGTGACCAGACAGGGATAGGGGCCGACATTGGATCGGCATCGGGAACCTGTTTGAAAAAGGAGGGATAATTGAAACGTGATAGTGCGTCAGCTGCTGAGTTGTATCTGCCGGGAATAAATTCACAATGTATATTGAACTGTTGCTGTAAGGACAGTTGTACCAACCTGCGCAGGAAGGACATGACTGCTAGGGACTTGGACCTGCCTCTGTTGATGATATCTGCCGTGGCCTGGTTGTCGGTGGTGAAGACTACGGTTTGTCCTGTCCAGTGGTGGCCCCAGAGTTGTGCGGCTGCCACTATGGGATAAAGCTCAAAGAGGGCAGATGTTTGGGAGAAGCCGGGTATCAACAGTATCTGTTGAGGCCAGGGTCCTGAAAACCAATGATGGCCAAAAATTGCCGCGAAACCTGTGGAGGCTGCAGCGTCGGTCACCACCTGGGGTGAATGGACCGAAACCATAGGTATGAATAGAGATATGCCATTCCAGGCGGACAAGAATTCCTCCCACATTGATAGGTCCGCTATAGCTGCGGAGTCTAATTTCAAAATCTGATCGGGGTCTTGAGTTTCTGACAGAAATCTAAGCAGGCGTGATACAAATGTGCGGCCTTGTGGGATAATTCGCATAGCGAAGTTGAGCATACCCAGGAGAGACTGCAACTGTTTTTTGGTACAGCCCTTGGTGTGTGTAAACTCGTGAAGGACTGCCCTAATGCGTGTTAGTTTGTCGGGGGGGAGACTGGCCTGCATTGCGCAGGTATCCAAGCTGACCCCGAGAAAGGTGATGGTGTTTGCTGGACCATCGACTTTGTGCTCGGCGATAGGAACGTTGAGGTTTCCAAAAATTACTCTAAGTTTGTCGAGATCTCCTGGGGGCTTGCTGGGCGGTTCTATCAGTAGGAAGTCATCCAGGTAATGGATGACTTCATGGCATTGGCCCTTGTGTAATAGTATCCAAACGAGGGACTGTGCGAACGTGTCGAAGAGCCACGGGCTACTCTTCGAACCGAAGGTGAGTTTCGTAGCAAAATAATACGCTTCCTTCCATTTGATGCCATGCCAGCACCAAAGGGATGGGTGGATGGGCAGGAGCTTGAAAGCATCCGAGATGTCGGCTTTGGAGAGCCAGGCACCTGTGCCTGCTTTGATGATCGCTTGTATTGCCATGTCAACGGAGGAATATTTTAGGGAAAACTCTTCGGAGGGGATCAGGGAATTGAGACTGGGTATGTGCGAAGAATGAGGCGCAGACAAGTCGTACACCAAACGCAATTTATTAGAGAATTTGCCCTTGACAAGCCCAATAGGGCTGACTCTCCATGTGCTGAAAGGGGGGCAAGTGAAAGGGCCTATTACGTAGTCTCGATCTACCTCTGCCTGTAAGAGCTGATCTATGGCTTGTTCGTCGATGGCTGCCGAACGAAGATTGGCGCATTCGTGAGTACTGTGGGGCAGTGCAATGAGGCCGGTGTGAAAGCCTACTGTGAAGCCTTGGATAAGGTAGGTGGCCAGGGAAGGGGTGGGGTGTGAAGTGAGATACAGTCCTAACCATAAGATGTTGATTCGGCTTAGTCATGCCCTCTTGTGTTGCTTGACTTCACACAAATTCCTAGGGTGTGCTCTTTGGCATAAAGTGCAGATGTGAAGTAGACGGCATTGGCTGAAGTTGCAGGACCCATAGTTGAAGTTGTTACAGATGGCTGCCCCTCCCACGGTTCGGACTGGGCGTCCGAGTTTGTCCACCTGAGGCGTTGGTTCAGGGATCGACTGGCCCTGTACTGTACCTGAGGTAGAGGGGAACTCGAAGGGCCGTCTGATCGCCGTGTTGGCGCACCAGGTGGCAGTGTGGGTGGAAGACTGGCAAATTGCACACAGAGGTGAGCGTAAGCCGGCAAAGTGGCGGCAGAAGCGCTCTGTGTCCATGAGACTCCAATCTGTCGTGATCTGGAATTGTATGAATCTGGCGGCGGCCTTGGCTGAGAAGGAACGATGATAATCGTAGAAGGCAAAACCTCCATACTTGTGGCCCAGGTCTACCACAGTATGGAGATATAAGTCCAGCTCTTCCCGCCTGCTAGGGGTGGCTGAGCACAGGACATCTCTGAGCATGCCAAAGGCCAGGGTAAATTCGGGGACTGATAGCTTGCGGTTCAGCCTGGGGTCTTTGGCTTTAAGGACCACCGATATGTCGCCCCAGGAGTAGGCCTTATTTTCTGCCAAATCATGCACGGAGATAAGGAGAGAGGCCAGGTTGACGTCCTTGCCGTCCAAAATGTCCTTCCTGATACTGGTTGGGACCAGATGGGAGGGGTAGACAATGGCGCTTGAGCCTGAGGTACCTGTAGGAAGAGGTGTCAAGGTCTGAGTTGCAGTTGGGTCGGGGACAGCTGTGGCCGGTCGGGCCTCCAGAAGTGCCACCCTGGCTTGGACGTCTGCAACTGAGGTGGATAGAGATGACACCATCGTGTGTAATTGCGAGATGGCCGATGATATGGACTGGAGGGATGCCTGTTGGGTACTGGGTCCTGCTGCTGGTGGGGGAAAGAGGAGTTTGAAGAGCTCGCCTTTCCTCGCTGTGGCGGGGAAGGGGACACCTCTGCGTCTGAGCTCTGCCGTCAGTTTGGGGATAGTCCATCCCCTGAGGGATTGCACGCTGCCGCTTTCTGAGACCGGAGTAGGTGACAGAGGGGCCGTGAAGTCTTCACTGCCGGCCTGGGACATGGTTGCTCTGGTGAGGATCTCTCGAGCTTTATTTCCTGGTTGACTGTAACCTATTGGGGGTGAGATGAATTTCAAGTTTTTTCTTTGATCCGCTGAGTCATACTTACCCGACTTGTTCTCCCTTTCCCCCTTTTTTTTTTTTTTTTTTTTTTTTTTTTTTTACCTGGGGGGATATCGTCCAACCTGGTGCAGGGTGGACCTACTGAACTTTGACTGACCTGAGAAAAATGAAAGGTGACAATTCGTGAAGGGATTGCTAAGTAACTTGAAGCAATGATTTGTATGGTGCTTGCAATCTTGTGACAATGAAATGATTCGAAATGTTTGCCTTGATTGTGAAATGAATGAACTGCATGACAGAGGTGCGGCCTGGTCGTGTCACGATTTGTTCGACCGTGAACCGGGCTCTGGAGCATGTATTGAAATGAGGCAACTGAAAATATTGGTGCTCCTGGGATGAATCGGTGCTTGTTTGATGCATCTGGATTCGAATAGGAGTGCAGTATTAAATGAAATGAGAGAAATGATTGTTTTGACCGAGGCTCGAATTGGTTGTGCCGTGTTAGCGACTGGCAACTAACCGAGCTCTGGTATAGGTATGAAATGCGATCGGAACCAGTGATGCATGCCGTGACGAATCGGTGCACCTCAGATGCGACTGGTTTCGAAACGGTGATGCGTTGTGGGAGTGAAATGGTAGAAATTGCATGACAGAGATATGGATCAATCCCCCGATGTCTGCGATTTAGCTATGATCCGGACTCTGGAGCATGTATCAGAAATGTGGCCAACCCTGGGCACGCCGAGACGAATCGGTGCATTTTCATGCGACTGAATTCCTGTCGGAACGTGATACGTGGAAATGAAATGATAACCATGACAGAGGTACAAATGACTGATAACGTAACTCTGGAGCATGTATAGAAATGAGGCCAATCCTGGGGCACGCCGAGATGAATCGGTGCATTTTTCATGCGACTGAATTCATGTCGGAACGTGATACATGGAAATGAAATGATAACCATGACAGAGGTACAAATGACTGATAAACGTAACTCTGGAGCATGTATAGAAATGAGGCCAATCCTGGGGCACGCCGAGACGAATCGGTGCATTTTTCATGCGACTGAATTCATGTCGGGACGTGATATATGGAAATGAAATGATGACCATGACAGAGGTACAGATGACTGATAAAACGTAACTCTGGAGCATGTATAGAAATGAGGCCAATCCTGGGGCACGCCGCGACGAATCGGTGCATTTTTTCATGCGACTGAATTCATGTCGGAACGTGATACGTGGAAATGAACTGATAACCATGACAGAGGTGCAATTGACTGACAATAACGTGACTCTGGAGCATGTATAGAAATGAGGCCGTAATAACTGGGGCACACCGGAAAGAATCGGCGCATCTTTTGGTGCGATTGGATTCAAATCGGAGCGCGGTAGGTGACTGAAATGAGAAATGATTTGAAATGTCAGAAATGAGTTTAGAAATGTTTTCAGAAATGAGAAATGATTTGAAATGTCCGAAATGAGTTTAGAAATGTCTCAGAAATGAGAAATGATTGGTATCGAACTAACTTGATTTGATAATTTACAAATTGCGACTGGCTATGGCTGTCTACTGATACCGACATGCTAGAAATGAAGCAACGTCAGCGTCGCTGTGCTGTCGAATTGTAACATATCGAAAGTACGAGCGATATACATTGCAGTTTGTGAGATGCGGGTGAAACGAAATTTGAACTCACGGTTTAGTGACATGATATGAAAAACGAAAAGTCCGACGGGACCTTACCTGCGACAGCCAAGCCAGACGCATGGTACAAACTATAAACGAAAACGCGGACTTCGAAAGTTTTGAGTACGGAGTATCGAATACGGGAACTTGCGAGGCAAGAACTTGCGGACGCTGGTATATCGAATAGTCGGCTTAGTGACGTATATCGCGCACAGGAAACCGACAAGCACCACAGGTGAGCGGGCTGCTTAAATACCCCCCGGGCTCCTCCCATAAATTCAGGCCACCATACTGGCCTTCCTACATATATATATATATATATATATATATATATATATATATATATATATCACTGAAATGTATACACTGAGTGCTTTTCCCTAACACTGTCATCTGTACACTATAAAATGTCTCTTACATTGGTGGCCAGTAGGGGTGTTTAAATGCAGGGGCGCACCAGGTTGACGTCATTGATGCATCACAATTCAGCCTTAAACAATTCTGCATCGATGCAGAGAACGGCTGAATTGCGATTGCATCAATGGCATCATCCCAGCGTGCCCCTGTCAGAGTCTTTCCCTCCCTCTCCATGTGTATGTCAAACAGAGCGGTGACCTCAAGCTGTGTCACGGATTTTGACCTGAAATATTCAGCGGCCTCTGTAACAAAGTCCCGTCTCCTAGACCTGTGATAGACAGCACACTGATCCAATGCCAGGAAGTGGAAACAGTGTGAGGTGTATCATAGGAGCCGGTCTATGAGGTGGGACTTTTTTGACAGCGGCCACACATCCCAGGCAATTCAAATCCAAGCTCCATGACACAGCGGGAGATTGCCGCTCTGTGTGATCCAGTCACTGATAAGGCTGGATTTGATGGGCACTGGTGAGTAGCATTTGATGGGCACTGATAAGGCTGAATTTGATGGGCACTGGTGAGATGGCATTGATGAGCCCTGATAATCTGCATTTGATGGGCACTGGTGAGATTTGATGGGCACTGATAATCTGCATTTGATTGGCACTGCTTAGCTGCATTGATGGGCACTGGTGAGGCTGCATTTGATGGGCATTGATAAGCTGCATTTGATGGGCACTGGTGAGGCTGCCTTTGATGGGGACTGGTGAGGCTGCATTGATGGGCAATGGTGAGGCTGCATTTTATGGGCACTGGTGAGACTGCATTGATGGGCACTGATAAGCTGCACTGATGGGTTTTTGATGAAAACCATGGGCAGTAATCGTGATGCTTCGCCGAATAGAACTGTTGACGTGATAATCGTAATCGAATCGTGAGACCAGTGAAGATGCGCAGCTCTAGTGGTCAGTGAAAAGAATGCTCCTTACATTGGTGGTCAGTGAGAAGAATGTTCCTTACATTGGTGGTCAGTGGGAAGAATGCTCCTTACATTGGTGATCAGTGGGAAGAATGCTCCTTACATTGGTGGTCAGTGGGAAGAATGTCCCTTACATTGGTGGTCAGTGGTAAGAATCCTTCTTACATTGGTGATCAGTGGGAAGAATGCTCCTTACATTGGTGATCAGTGGGAAGAATGTCCCTTACATTGGTGGTCAGTGGGAAGAATGTTCCTTACATTGGTAATCAGTGGGAGGATTGCTCCCTTTATTGGTGATCAGTGGAAAGAATGTTCCTTACATTGGTGGTCAGTGGGAAGAATGCCCCCTACATTGGTATATATTTATTTATATTATATATAGTGATTTTATGCTTATTGATTGCAAGACTTTTAAAAAAAATTAGGAAGAATGCTCCTTACATTGGAGGTCAGTGGGAAGAATGTTCCTTTACATTGATGATCAGTGGGAAGAATGTTCCTTACATTGGTGATCATTGAGAAGAATGCCCCTTACATTGGTAATCAGTGGGAAGAATGCCCCTTACATTGGTGATCAGTGGGAAGAATGTTCCTTACATTGGTGGTCAGTGGGAAGAATGCTCCTTACATTGGTGATCAGTGGGAAGAATGTTCCTTACATTGGTGATCAGTGGGAAGAATGTTCCTCACATTGGTGATCAGTGGGAAGAATGTTCCTTACATTTATGATCAATGGAAAGAATGTCCCTTACATTGGTGGTCAGTGGGAAGAATGTTCCTTACATTTGTGGTCAGTGGGAAGGAGGAGGAGGACATACCCAAGGAGCTCTCTGTGAAAACCAGCCTTTTTCAAGCCTGCGCCTTGCCTGCTAGCTTGGCCCAGGAATAATGCCTGATCCTGGGGGAGGCCCTGGAAGGGATTCCCCTGATGATACGGGGCCTAGTGAGGAGGAGGTGGAGGATCTGACTGGGGGTCCAGGCCCTGGTGAGAATGTGGATGTCTACAGACAGAAGATCATTGACCATTTTCGGGCAATTGGAAGGGCTGAGGAGAAACTTAAATGTTTAAAAGCTGAACATAAAAACTTTAGGGCCAAGTATTTTCAGGCCTGGAGTAAGAATCGTTTGGCCATGAAGCCAGAGTTACAGCAGATGGAAGAGAAGGTAAAGAAACAATCTTTATTTTTGGAGAAATTGAAAGATAAAAGTGGAGCTTTTGCAGAAAAGTTTAAAAACGACAGATTTGCCAGCCAGACATCAGTGAGTTCTGTAAATCAGCAGCCGCAGGTAACAGACAACCCGGCTTCATCTGCCTCTGCACCTCTCCCCCCATGTCAGGCCGGGGAATCGCCAGCGGCAACCAGTCAGAGAGTGGCACCCTAAAGTTCATCCAACAGATGGAGTCACCTCTAAAGGCAGACAGGTCTGTTGGTGAACCATCGGAAGTCCCAGAGGATGAGCAGAGGGGTTACAGACCGGCAGAGCCAGCACTGGTGGAAAAATCCCAGTGTGCTGTGCTGCCTCCTTCCAACATGTCTGCCCCACTGGCTGTGGTAGATGGTGTCCAGGCTGTGGTGGATGGTGTCCAGGCTGTGGTGGATGGTGTCCCGGCTGTGGTGGATGGTGTCCCGGCTGTGGTGGATGGTGTCCCGGCTGAGGAACTGAGAGAAAAGGAGCTCTGCAAACAGCTGCCTATTGGAGTTTCTGCTACAGAGAAACTTTCTGCAGACATGGAGGGAAAACCCCTGGCAGAGGTGTCATCAGACCAACAGAGTAATGTGGATGGATCTGCATCAAACACCCCGGACATGGATTTTTCTGCTCCTGCTGAGACATGTAGTTCTACAAGCAAGATGGCTGCCAGCTCCAAAGAGCCTGTTTCACCTGCACCTGGGCTGATTGATGCCGGTGGTGGAGAGAATCAGCACAGTGCAGTGGAGACAGCCATGGAAGTCTCCTGCAATGATTAACCTGTTGCTGTATTAGAACAACCTTCACTCTGCTCAGCTGATAGTCCTGTCCTGATGGAGGAGAAGAGTCTGCCTGGAGGTGATGTGTGTATGGGGACAGCAGTGAATGAGGACACGGCAGGAACTCTGAGACAGAAAATAATGACAACAATAATATTGATAAAGCAATGGATGTGGTGGGTGGAGGTGGAGAGGTTAGTATTGCTGGGCAAAATAAAAATGACATTCCTCCCCCTGCTCAGCAGAGGAAAGACTCATCGATTGTTCAGACCAAATCTGTACAATCGATATCTGCTAGAAATGTGTCAGATGGTTCAAAACACACAAATGTTTTTTCTGCTGGGAGAAATGTGGGCAGTTATGCGTCTGTTCTGGGGAGTCGCACCAAGGAGGGTGGAGGGAATTTTGTAAATACTAGTCACAATTTGGGGAGGTTTGGTGGTGGGATGGTTGGTGGGTACAGGAGGAGGAATGTGGTTCAGTTGAAGTGGGAGGGGGAGGGGACCCCACCAGTAAGGGGGAGGGTGGCTGAGTTGGTTTTAGAATAGGGGTTTAAAGCCTTGGATATATTTGCTTTGATTTGCCCAGTGGGGAGTTATGAATTTGATTTGTCCTTTTGTAAAGCCTGAGGGTTTGGATTTATTTTGGTAGCGATATAGGAGGTGCAAGGGCCTTCCGCAGTGGAGTGATTTGGTGCCAAAGGTTATTTCAAGACAGCCTCTGATACAATCGTTGACGATCCTGGTGCGTAATGAATCCATACCAGAGGCTGATTTGATAGTATGGCTACGCCGATATGGTGAGGTCCTCGCTCCACTGCGGAAGGTCCTGGATGAACATGGGATATGGAAAGGGGCCTGGACAGTGTCACTAAAATTGGGGGTGCTGGGCAATGTTGTTCAACACCTTCCCTGTTCAGCCTTTCTGGGGAGGCATAGGCTGACCATTTTTTACCAGGGTCAGCCTAAAGTTTGTAATAAATGTGGTGACAAAGGCCATTTTGCATCTACCTGTACCCGTAAGAAATGCTCACTATGCCAGGATTTGGGCCATTTGGCTAAAGATTGTACCGAAATTCGGTGTAATTTGTGCCAAAAGCTTGGTCATCCTTATAGTCAGTGCCCAGAGGCATTACATAACTTGCCAGGATTGGAGGCTGAGTTGCAGAGGCTTGATAAGGAGGATGAGGCCGCTAAAACTATTGTTGCTCCTCCTGTTGTTTCGGATTCTGTTTCCCCTAGTGATGTGGTCCCCAAGTCTGTCCGTCCTGTGTCTGTTACATCTGTTGCTTCAGATTCTGTTTCCCCTAGTAATGTGGTCCCTGAGTCTGTCCCTCCTGTGGTGGTCCCTAATCCTTCTGTACGTAGATCCTCCAGACTAGCAGAAGCTGCTGGGGAGGCAGGTTTAGCGGATCTTCCATCTCAGCCTCCAGTCCCTGTCCCTCGACAGCGCAAACGTAGTCATAGGAATGTGGGGGTGCTGGATGGGGGTAGGGCTGATGGAAAGGTGTCCATATCCCATGTCTCACCCTCTGTTGAGGGGAATTCGGATGATATCGGGTGGGAGAAGTTTAGGAGGAAGAAAAAGAAGAAGAGGAAGGCAAGAAGAGTCGTCATTTCTTCCTCAGAGTCGGACCCAGGAGGGGTTCCTCTTGGTAATACCTTTTCAGTTTTGTCGGGTGATGAGATGTCTGATCTATCTTTCTCTTTATCATCCATGAATGAGGGGGAGTCACGTAGTCTGAAGAGAGCTGTTTCTGGTGATGAGAGTGTGGTAAAAGTTAAGAAACGACTACCCCAATGATTCTGATGGCAGTTCCCACTCCGATAAAGGTGGCGACCATTAATGTCGCCAGCATTAAATCTGCAAGAGCTCGTGATATTGCCTTATTTTTGCTCAGCGAGTTTGATGCCGAGATTTTATTTTTGCAAGAGACCTGGCTCAATACTTTGGCCGATGTCCATCTAGCAAAGAGATGTGGTCCCTCCTTTTGGTCACTTGCGGCTGAGCCCTGCAGCGGAGTTGCGGTCCTTTTTAAAACCGATATGGTAACATGCCGGCGGGTAATTGAGGTAGAAATGGGGAGATGCATGGTCTTAGATGTCTCTGTTAGGGGGCAGGACCTCCGCCTGATCAATATCTATGGACCGCAGTCAAAATGGGGCAGAAAATGCCTCCTCACGGAGATCAAGCCCTTCCTTTTTACGTCTCAGCAGGTTGTCTTTGGAGGTGATTTTAACACCATAACTAGGCCTGAAGACAGGAGAGGCTCCATAGGCAGGCTGGGTTACGATAGCGTTTTTCTTAGAGATATGGTGAGACAAGCAGGCTTGGTAGATGTGTATATTAAGCACTGCCCTGGCAGCACGGGATTCACATTTCAGAGGAGGAATAGTCAGAGTAGGATAGATAGGTTTTTTTCAAGGAGAACTTTGCTTTCTTGGCTTCTGAGTTGAGGGCAGGGGAGTTCTCTGACCACTGTATGCTGTCTTTGGCTCTGAATGCCTCGGACACTCCACCCAGGGGAAGGGGTACCTGGAAACTGAATTCGGCTCTCCTGGAAGATGTAGAGGTAAGACAATCCTTTGAGGATTTTTTTCAGGCACAGGTTTCTATTTTGGACTTTTTCAGCAGTAAGTCAGAGTAGTGGGAGCTTGTGAAACAAAGGGCAATTGGACTTTTCAAGACAATAAGTAAGAAAAAGCAGCTTGGTATGTACATTGCCTACCAGCATTTGCGGAGGAAGCTTGATAGTCTTGTTTCGTATAGAGGAGATCCAGGGGAGATCTCTGAGGTGAAGTTTCTTCTTAGGAAGTGTCAATACGACCGGCATGCCTACTTGGTTCTGGAGAGGGACTATGGAAAATATCACTCGCCTGATCCTTACCAGAACTGTAAGCAAGGCATAGCAGTTAAGACGGTCATAGGCCTGAGGGATAGTACGAGTTCCCTGGTGAAGTCCAGATTAGGGATCCTGGAGATCTTCAAATCATATTACGCAGACCTTCTGGGAAGAAAGGACCTTTGTCGGGACAGGATGGAAAGCTTTCTGGATTCTACTCTAGGATTGGGAAATGGTACGTTGCCTTTGATGGATTTGACAGAACCAATTTCAGTGGATGAGGTAGTTCATGCTATAGAGAAGCTGGCTACCAAAAAATCACCTGGGCCAGATGGGTTGACAGCTGAATTCTACAAGTGTTTTAAGTCCATTCTGGCTCCCTTTTTAGCACAGGTTTATAACAGCTGTCTAGAAGAGGGTTCGCTCCCTCCCTCCATGAGGCAATCCGCTGTGATTCTTCTGTCAAAAGGTAAAGACCCCTCAATGATTGAGAACTGGCGCCCCATCAGTCTTCTCAATGTTGATAGAAAGATCCTGGCGAAGATTCTTTTTTGGCGCTTGTCGTCAGTAGCAGGCGATTTGTTGTCCAGTCATCAGCACTGCTCGGTCCAAGGTAGAAGTACTTTTTCAGTGGTTTTAGCTGTCCGGGAGGCTTTGGAACGATGCAGGGCTGCTGGATGGAGAAAGTACTTGCTGGCATTGGATCAGGCGAAGGCTTTTGATAGAGTCAATCATGAGTACCTGTATTTGCTACTTGGCAGATACGGCCTGCAGGGGAGGTTTATAGATTGGCTGAAGACATTATATAGAGGGGCTGAGAGCTTCCCACTGATTAATGGTTGGGTTGGACAGCCTTTTGAGGTTGGCTCTGGTGTGCGCCAGGGATGTCCTCTGAGCCCCCTGTTATATGTATTCGCAATCGACCCCTTCATAAGAAGGCTAGAGAGTGGATCTTTGTGCGGGGTGCCTTTGGGCATTGCTGGTGTGCCGCCTCTGAAGGTCGTGGCCTATGCCGATGATGTTTCTGTTATTGTCTCTGGGACGGAGGAGGCGCAGGAGGTGGTCTCTATGATAGAGCAGTACACTGAGACTTCTGGTTCTAAAGTCAACCATAAAAAGAGTGAAGTTTTCTGGATGGGTGAGAAGGGTGAAAGCTTCCGGATGCCTTCCCAGAGCCCCAGCAGGAAATTAAAGTGTTGGGCATCAAATTTGGTGCTGGTGACTATGGTCATCGAAATTGGGAAAGCAGGTTGGTGTGTGCCAATGCCAAAGTAGCAAGCTGGAAGAAATGGAAGCTTTCCTTGAGGGAGAGGGTTGACTTGATCAAAACGTACCTGGTCCCAATCTTTTTATATGTCAGCTTTGTCTGTAGCTTGCCAGCATCTCTCTATGCAAGGGTATACAGCTGTTTTTTCCAAATGTTATGGGGAAGTAGGCTGAACCTGATCAAACGCAATGTAACTTACCAGTCTAGGTGGGAGGGTGGCCTAGGAATGGTCAACCCAATAGTTTTCATTTCTCTGCTCTTTTTAAAGTACAATCTTGGTAACATGCTAGCAGAGAACCCGCCGGGATGGGTGGGCATTTTTCAATCTTGTTTTAGGTCTTTTCTGCGATGCTGGGAAGATGAAAAGCCAGTGAAAAGTCTGAGAGTCCAACATGGCAAGCTCCCAGCTTATGTTGCCCCGTGTCTGAAAATACTTTGGCAGTGGTGGGTGACAGTGGAGGATATCAAGTCCCTCCCCAGGAAGCTTCTGGAGAAGAGGATTTTGAGCTCTGCTTTCAGTGTGTCACTGGCCTTAAGGGATTGCCCAGGCTCTGTAATGAGGGAGGGGTTGCGTTTAATCAATTTAGAAAAAATCCCCTTGAAGTTTAGGGATCAAGCCTGGCTCGCTTTCCATGGAAGGCTCTATGTCAGAGGGAACTTGAAGCATCGCCCTGTGGATGATCGGGATTGTCCTAGAGCGGAGTGTGTTGGTAAAGTGGAGTCTATGGACCACTTTTTGCTGCAGTGTCCCTTTAACGTAGAGGTGTATAAAAGGGTGGGGAGGGCTCTAGGCATCCCCTTTTTTTTATCGCATGAGTTATGCGGAGTGGGTGTACGGGGCATTCCCAACTCGCTGGGATTTTGATTTGGATACACTGTTTTTAATTAGTATAGTTGTCTGTTACTTCACATGGAATGAACGGTGCCAGATTACCCTGCAGAAAAAGTCCTCTCTGTTGAGGTGGTGGTTCACAATATTCTGAGTGAGGTTGGGAAAATTCGGGGTCTTGAGAAGGGCAGGGAGCCTCGGGCGGTCTGGAAAAGGGCATGGAGAAATATCAGACCTGCCTTTGGTAAACTGCCCATCTCTGGGTGAGGAGCTCTTTTCTTTTTCTGTTTCTTTCACTCCCTTAGCTTTTGTTGGTTAGTATCTTCTTTTTGAAGAAGGGCTTCATGCATAATGGGTGCGGGTTTGTTTCTTGACCTCACAGTTTAGATGTCTGGTGTAGTGGTGTGAGTCGTAGTGAGATTTTCCCCAATAATGACATGTTCATGATGAGTTTTGTTTTTGTATGTGATATTTATGTAAATATGTATATATTTATTTATATTATATATAGTGATTTTATGCTTATTGATTGCAAGACTTTTAATAAAAAAAATTGGGAAGAATGCTCCTTACATTGGAGGTCAGTGGGAAGAATGTTCCTTTACATTGATGATCAGTGGGAAGAATGTTCCTTACATTGGTGATCATTGAGAAGAATGCCCCTTACATTGGTGATCAGTGGGAAGAATGCCCCTTACATTGGTGATCAGTGGGAAGAATGTTCCTTACATTGGTGGTCAGTGGGAAGAATGCTCCTTACATTGGTGATCAGTGGGAAGAATGTTCCTTACATTGGTGATCAGTGGGAAGAATGTTCCTTACATTGGTGATCAGTGGGAAGAATGCCCCTTACATTGGTGGTCAGTGGGAAGAATGCCCCTTACATTGGTGATCAGTGGGAAGAATGCCCCTTACATTGGTGATCAGTGGGAAGAATGCCCCTTACATTGGTGATCAGTGGGAAGAATGCACCTTACATTGGTGATCAGTGGGAAGAATGTTCCTTACATTGGTGGTCAGTGAAACTTATATAAAGTAAATAAAAATTATAAAAAAAAATGTAAAGCACACCCATAATCTCTTCACACACTCTAAATAAAAAGCATTATGTAGGACAAGCACGTGTATGTAAACAATAATGGATACATGTATAGTATCCTCCGGAACGTCGGAGTGAGAACAATTCTAGGGCCATAATTCAAAGTTAACTCTAATGCCGCGTACACACGAGCGGACTTTACGGCGGACTTTGCCCGGCGGACTGGATTTCGTCGGACAATTCGATGTGTGTGGGCTCCAGCGGACTTTGTTTTCTCAAAAGTTGGACGGACTTAGATTTGAAACTTGTTTAAAATTTATCCGTTGAAATCGAGTCCGGTCAAAAAGTCCGCCGTCTGTATGCTAGTTCGACGGACTAAAAAGTCACGCTAGGGCAGCTATTGGCTACTGGCTATGAACTTCCTTGTTTTAGTCCGGTCGTACGTCATCACGTACGAATTCAACGGACTTTGGTGGATTGTGTGTAGGCAAGTCCGTTCATTCACAAAGTCCGTCGTAAAGTACGTCGAAAAATCCGCCGGGCAAAGTCCGCCGTAAAGTCCGCTCGTGTGTACGCGGCATTAAGTGAAAACCTGAAAAGCCTTTAAAGCATCTCCTTTGAGAATTTTGGGTACCATAGTTTTTTACGATTCCACAGGTGTGCTGAATTTTAGGACTTGACATGCTTGATATCTATTTACTCAACGCAACCCAATGTTTTCTATTTTACCAAATAATTGGGTATGATGTGTTTGCACTAAAATTCTGTTTAACCACTTGACCTGTGGTGTTTTTTTTGTTATTTTTTTATTATAAAAATGAAAAAAAGATTTAAAAAAATGTTTTCAAACTATATTTTCTACTTTCTGATATAAAAAGTCAAATTTCTTCATAAATTTAGGCCAAAATGTATTCTGCTACATGTCTTTGTTAAAAACAAAAATGTGTATTGATTAATTTGTTTGAAAATTATAGTGTCTACAAACTATGGGATATATACTGGAATGTATGCAGCTATACTGTAATAGTGATGTTCAGCAACTTATATTGTGACTGTGATAGTGTGGTGGCCAATCTGGTGCTAATGGACACTGGCTGGGAGGGACACTAACTGACTATGTGGGGTTAAAATGACTTACGAGGTGTATTCTGTAATAGATTTATTCACAAGGTGAATTGTTAAAAACTAAGTTCACCTTTTTAGAAAAAATAATAAATTATTATTTTTTCGTTGCAGAGCCTATAAAGCATTGCACCAGCGATCAGCAGATTGCTGGTGCCATGCAAGCAGGCAGTTTCACACTAATGCCCCGTACACACGGTCGGATTTTCCAACGGAGCGTGTTGTCGGAAAATCCGACCGTGTGTGGGCTCCATCGGACTTTTTCCATCGGATTTTCCGACACACAAAGTTTGAGAGCAGGCTATAAAATTTTCTGACAACAAAATCCGATCGCGTCAATTCCAACCGTGTGTGGACAATTCCGACGCACAAAGTGCCACGCATGCTCAGAAGAAATTCCGAGATGGAACAGCTCGGTCTGGTAAAATTAGCATTCAAATGGATACACCACTTTCGTCAGGCTGCAATGTAAAAAATTGTTTAATACAGCGCACTCTCTTCTTCTTTATAATGCTAGAAGAATGAAGTAGTTTTGCTGCTCATATTCACACCGAGTTCTTACAAACTTATTTCTTTATTATTTATCGTGATTCCCTCAATCTATTTTGATTTGTCACATCTTTTGTTTTTTTTTCAAGGCTGATTTTTTTTGGGTTTTGTATTTGTTTCAAGGCTGATGGTTTTTTTTTTTTTACTCCAGAATATTTTTGGGTGTGTTTTGTGTGTCAAGTTACCACAACACCATTATTATCTTGTATTATTTAATCTCAAGGAGATTGCTTGGTGTTGGTGTCCCTTGTTAATTTCACATTGTATTTTTGAAATGTACCTGAATCCTCCCAAACAAACTGTCCTTTTTGATGGAAAACACACATAGGCGAGTATAATTGTAACAAAAATTCCTTTATTAAGGGCTCATAACCAAACAAAGAGGGAGGCAACGCTGGATAAACAGCAGAAATTGGCGAAGCCTTGTCCCCAGGGCAGACATCAATTATTTTACAGCAAAATTAGTGGCCTGAGGAGTCCATATCTAAGGGAGTGCAGTCTGGTCCAGAAGTCCCAGAGATCCGGAAAGCAGCAGATGACATGTATGTCCCCAGGCTGTGGTACTACAAGAGGCTGCATATTTTGCCAGACCAGACTGAACCCAGGGCCATCACTCTCTGGTCTTCCTTCCACGCTTCCTTCCCGGCTGTGGCTCTGGTGTTGGAGATGTGGCAGGAGGAGGAGTAGGACCTGGAGGAGGAGGAGGAGTAGGGCCTGGAGGAGGGCCTGGAGGAGGAGGAGTAGGACCTGGAGGAGGAGGAGGAGGAGGACTATGTGTGAGGTCACAAATGTGGGTTGCACATGTGATTTGGCCCCTCAACCCCTTATTTAGAGCTTCCAAAATTAAGAACTCACATAGGAGTCGTTGGCCCTCCTCCATCTGCATCATTTTGCAGGCAGTTATTCCAGCAAAGTCCTCCTCCACACTGTGGGGTGTTCTGAGGGCCTCTGTAGCCTTCCAAAATAGGCCTATTGCAGCCTCCTCCAGGTTACTCCTCTTCCTGCCACTTTGTCTTTGAAGGCGGAGGGTAGGGACCTGGGTATCGGGCAGCCTGCTTGGCCCGGCCACCTCCTGGCTGAGACTTCCCTGTGTATGAAAAAGGGACATGGTTTTAGTTTTTACTTCATCAATCACAATCATAAATTAGTACTCCAAACTAACATAGATTTAACATCATTAATATGACAACCAGAAACATTTAGAAGAATGCTATACCTGGCTCAAGCTGGGCTTCTCCACATGTTGCTGCCTGGAAGGCCCAGGTTGGGCATCTGAAGCCTCAGCTGGGGGGGAAGGAAGCGTGGAAGGAAGAGTGGAGAGTGCTGGCCTGGGTTCAGTCTGACCTGCCAGAAAATGCAGCCTGTCATAGTACCACAGCCTGGGGAGATAAATGTCATCTGCAGCTCCTGATCTCTGGGAATCCTGGACCTTCTTGCGCTCCCTTAGATAAGTGCTCCTCAGGCCACCAATTAGGATCTTCAAATAGATGATGTCTGCCGTGGGGATCACCGTCTTCACAAATTCCAACAAATTATCCTTCCTGTTTGGTTCTTATATCCAGGGTGGTTTATCTGCCACAGACAAGGCAGCTCCCTGAACATATCTATGAAGATTTGGCATAAAGTCATGATCCTTCAAGATATCCATTTTTACTGCAAGACACAACACAAGACAAACCCTAATGTCAGCCTAAAGTCTGCTAAACTTGTGCAAATACAGGCCTCAATCTAGAAGCAGTATAGGCCCAAGTTTAGATCTTTCCTTCGTTATCACGATCGGTACCTCCGATACTCCTTCCTCCGCTCACAGATCGTACATACTAAGCACGCGTGTTACGCTTTATACACACTGCGCATGCGTGAAACTCCGCCCGCCCCTGACGTTCTTTCTAGTCTATTCCCCACCCCTTCTCGTTCGGCGTAGTGGGGGAAGAGCACATGGCGGAGACAGAGCAGGTGTCTGTTAATTACAGCAACGAGGAGGAGGAGGAAAGCCCGGAGCCTGAAACGTCCCGATCCAGAAGGAGACGATTATGTCCTTTGGGGAGATGTTGGAGATGGTCGACATCCTGAAGAAGGCCGATTATGACGGGAAGTATGGACCTTACCCCAACCCCAATGTCAGAAAGGCCAAGATCATGGCGAAAGTGGTCAAGAGTCTGCACCGGAATTTTGGGGTACGCCGATCGAAAGATCAGCTCAGGAAGCGGTGGTCGGACCTGAAATTAAGGGAGCATGAGCAGTACAGAAGGATCCGGAGAGTGCTGCAAAAAAGTAAGTAGTTGTGCTGTGTTCCTATTCTTTATGTTTATTACGTTCGTGCTGCTCCATGTGCTTTTCTTAACTGTTGTCCAGTTTAAAATGGCAACTTTCATCTTCATGGGCACATTATTCGTTCGTATAAAACATTGTTCGTTCGGCCTAGAAAACACCATTGTTGCGTCCATATGCATTTGCCAACATTTTTTATGGCCTACTTGTATGAAAATAATTTGGTTGTGTAGATGGGTTTGTAACTAGAATTAAATGCAAACTAGATTATGTGTAAGGAGAGGACACTCAGCAGTTTTCACATCTGGACGCTGGAGCACTAGTGTAGGACACAAGAACACCCTTTTTATTAGGGGTTCCACACAGGTGCTCCAGTGTATACTATAGGGTTGTCTCCATTTGTAAAGCTTGTACTAAACAGGTAAAGTCTTGAAGCTTGACAAAGGACAATAAAAATTCTACATCTTGGAACTCTGTCAAAACAGACAATTGTACCCCACTTCCAAGCAATGTTTCATATTCCTATTTATGCCATCAAAGATCTGTGTGCTAAGTATACCCATTTTTTTTTACATAGGGGAGAAAAGACTCCGAGGACACCACTCATCCGAGGAGACCAGAGACCCCCTACCTCATGAAGAAGTGGAGACCCACCAAAGCCAACAGGAGGAGGAGGAGGAAGGAGATGTGGTGGAACTAGTCACCACAACAGGTGAGTGTCTGCGACCACAGGCTCAGGTAAGAGATGGATGCCGGCAGATTTATAATACATGGTGTGTTTTTGTTTCTATCTTTTTAGGTGATCGTGATGTTGTGGATCCAGGGCATTTCACCTCAGAAAGTGCGCAGATCCTGATCGGGGAGATCATTGGGTGTAATAGGGACTTGGAAAACATCCTGAAAAGCATCAATGGTGTTCATAAAAAAATGAAGAACATCATTGATGTTTTAGGGAGAGTTTAAAACCCCTCAAAATCCCTTATTTTTTTTGCGCTTTTTGTGAGCTAAATTTTTTTTCCATTTTTGGACATAATTGCGAAAAGCCAAATTTTGAAGAGGCACAAAGTATGTCAACATGTGCTATCTGCCATCACGGGAGATCAATGAACGCGTTTTGGGGGTGCAACCCCTTCCTCAATAATAAAGTAGCTGCGAGGAAGGGGTTGCACCCACAAAACACGTTCCTTGATCCCCGTGATGGCAGCTAGCACATGTTGACATTCGGCAATTGGTGTGCATCTTCAAAATTTGGCTTTTCTAGGGGTGACTTCACCCCATCTGAACGCAATATCAAACACAGTTTGTAAATACTCATGTCTGATATTGCCTTCAAGTTCTACCAAATGTGAACTTTGTAAGTTCAAGATTTGTGTCTTTCTTGTTGGTTTTAAACATGCCTGTTTTATCTTAAATGAACATTTCTACTTTTTCTAATGTGACCCCAAAAATTGTTATACAACAAACATGTTGGTTTGTTTTAAAAAACCTTTTCTAAATGCACATGTGATTGTGCTGGTATTAAAAAGATTGTTAATAAAGAATGTGTGGATTATTGTCTCAACGCTCCAAAACTTTTGTTGTGCGCTAATTGGTGTTTTCAGTGACAATGGGGGTTATTTCCTAAGGGAAAATCCACTTTGCACTACAAGTGCAGTTTCAAGTGCACTTGTAGTGCAAAGTGTCTTTGCCTTTAGTAAATAACACCCAACAATGCTTTGTAATGTTACACAATCACTCCATTTTCAGGACTCGATACATTGAACAAAAGAAGAATGAATGGTGGGACTTTAAATGAAGCACATAACTAAGTCGGATAAACCAATCCATGTATAACATAATTATTACAAAAGGTGTACATACACATGTAATATAGTAAAAATTTATACAATAATATACTATAATGTTGGATCTCATTCGATAAATAACATTCCTAGATAATTCATGATAAAACAAATGTCTCAACATATTGTGCATAGTAGTTATGGTATAACATGGTATTAGATTTCAATATAGAAGACCTGAACAATTCATAATATAAAGCACTTGTCTCGACATCTTGGTACATGATAATAGACTTATGGTATGTAAACTGCAATTGCAATGGTAACATATAGGCATAGTAGCAATAAGAAATTGGTTCGTTCTCATAGACTGTAATATGGTAGATATTGGACATAAAAAACTGTGACCTAGCATAATAAAAAAGCTCTACGCGTTTCGTGGTTACATTACCACTCGTCAGGAGCAGATGCATAGTTTTAGGGGTATCTATAATAAAAAATGTTAAAAGAAAATATATAAGAGATAATAATGAAAAGTAAAACATAGAAGAAAGAGGGGGAACATAAATGTCCCAAACACTCTCACCTATCTATAACATATGGGTACGACTAATGATAGTATTAATGGTAGAAGGCACTGCAGGAGACGTTGTTCCCGGGAGCTTTGACGGTAACACTGGAGGCACGGCTTAGAAACCAACAACCAAGATAGGAAAGGTAACCAGATTCCAACTGGGGTATTAGTGTTTGATAGTGTACATGGTTCACATTATAAATATTTACCAAAGGTATCTGTAAAAAAATTATTAGAGTAACAGTAAACTAATACCACAATTAATGTACTGAAGAGGATGCACCCAAATGTGTGTATAGAGGGAAAATATCAATGAATGTGAAAAAATAGGGGAGGTAGTTTGAGATTAGACCGAAAATATGGCGTGAGGTAAGATTGTAAATAAGTCAAGTAAGTAATAGGAAAGAGAAAACCTGAATACCTATGAGGGTCTTTGAAAGATAAACATGTATAATCCAGAAGTGCAGCCATGTGTTAGCCAGTGAGTCGAGCTAAAGTGTAAACAGGGTGCATGTGTGATAATATATATCAGCCATGGACCAATGGTGACCGGCAACGTCACGCGGCGCAATGAGGGAAGAGCGGTGCCACCGCCCGAGCCGCAAAGCGTGCCCGGCGTTTGGCGCCCAGATTCCCTCGTGGCGTACGCAGATGGACAGACATGTCAGCGGCGCGGCGTCACAAATGATGTCGCCCGCTCGGCATGTAGGCGTGGCGTCGACCCGCAGCGAGCGCCCGTCCCACCCCCCAATATGGGGATGGGGGGCCCGGTGTGAGTCGCAGCTCCCAGGGACAACGGTGCAAAGCCTAACCCCATCTAATAGAGCTGGTCCCTATGGGAGAAAAAGAAACGTCTTGGCATAAATAGGTCACAGATTAAAATCAAAGTGATTAATGGTTTAGTCATGTGCTTCCATGCACGAAATTTTGAGAAAAATAAAGCCTAAGGCTAAAATGGGTTGGGACTTTAAATGAGGCAACAGTAACATATACCTCCATCCCCGATACATTGAACAAAAGAAGAATGAATGGTGGGACTTTAAATGAAGCACATAACTAAGTCGGATGAACCAATCCATGTATAACATAATTATTTATTACAAAAGGTGTACATACACATGTAAGATAGTAAAAATTGATACAATAATATACTATATTGTTGGATCTCATTCGATAAATAACATTCCTAGATAATTCATGATAAAACAAATGTCTCAACATATTGTGCATAGTAGTTATGGTATAACATGGTATTAGATTTAAATATAGAAGACCTGAACAATTCATAATATAAATTCTTTTGTTCAATGTATGTGGGATGGAGGTATATGTTACTGTTGCCTCATTTTAAGTCCCAACCCATTTTAGCTTTAGGCTTTATTTTTCTCATTTTCAGGACTCACCACATTTCTGTCAGGGTCAGCTAAAAGAAACACAAGCAGGAAATGTCACCAAAGATTTTAGTAGTTATTTTTTTTTTTTTGAAAAAGGTTTCAGACATTGTCTGGCATATTGATAGCCCCCCTACCCGCAAAGTATTCAAGGTATCTTAGACGGACATCACGGGCACTTGGGGGAGCAAGCCAGGACAGCCACTTTCAAGCGCCGTCAGGGTTGGTTCATTTTGAATTCCAGCCTCAGGCCCAACTGAGCCAGCATAGTTGGCAGAATTTTGCCGTAAAAAGTTGTGTAGAACACAGCACGCCAGGATGATATGATTCAGTTTGTACTCCGCCATGTGTATGGGTGTAAGAAATAGGCAGAACCGGCTGGCCATGATTCCAAACGCGTTCTCCACCACTCTTCTGGCTCTGACCAGCCGGTAATTAAAAACCCTCTGGTCCGGGGTGAGGGTCCTCATCGGGAATGGCCGCATAAAATGGTCCCCCAGCGCAAACACTTCATCTGCAACGAAGACGAATGGGAGTCCTTCAACATTGTCTTCTGGAGGTGGCAAGTCCAAGCTGCCATTCTGGAGACGCCTGTAGAACTCCGTCTGGGTGATGACTCCACCATCGGACATCCGGCCATTCTTCCCTACATCCACACACAGGAACTCGTAAGTAGCTGACACCACCGCCAACATCACAATACTATTGAACCCCTTGTAATTATAATAGTATGACCCTGAGTTGGGTGGTGGGACGATGTGGACGTGTTTCCCATCAATTGCCCATCCGCAATTAGGAAAGTCCCACCGCTGGGCAAAGTGGGAGGCCACAGTCTGCCATTCCTGTGGCGTGGAAGGAAACTGTGGAGTCAAACAAAAAAAATTGTCATTTTGCACATAAACAGGGAAAGCAGATTAGACACAAACATTCTTGGCCAACATCAAGATAACATTTATTTGAGGGAGTTTTTAAAGACCAAAGTATAAGGTACACATATCAGATTCCCCCTCCCCCCCTCTCATGGGCCATTTTTAACATTTTAGGGGGGGTGGGGCTCTTGGACAGGTAACCCTCTCCACTTCATTGAGAGATGAATGCCTAAATAATGGGTATTACTTTGGCCAGCCCCTCCTTAGTTACACTATTGGCAGCCCACTGGACAGGTAAGAAGTGTCATAATACAAAGATATAAATACACACTGTACACATTTGGAAATTCTGCTATTACCTATCAAGATAATAATAGTATACAAAAACTTTAAACAGTACCATTTGAAAGTATACAGGCAGGCCCTTGCACTACATGCTTTGGGGAATTCATCCATAAATCAGACCACTAAAGAGATGGGTATAGTGTGTATGGGTTTGGCAAAGTCACCAGATAGATGATTGAGGATAGATAGAGAATTGGTATCAGCTGACTTAGCAGTTGGGGGGAAGGAGCGTTCCAAATGATTTGGGGACCCCAAAAAAAGCCTCTGGCACTCTGCCTGAATTTAAAGCACAAATCACATTTTAAAACATTTTAGAGGGTGTTTGGGGTAAAGCACTACTATGGAGCTGATAAAATACATTGTTAAGTGACTACACAAGGTGAATATAGGGCCAGGAGACCATGCTGGGGAGGTAAGTGAAGGCAAATATGTATGAAGGAGAAAAAAAAATTACATAAAAATCCAGCATGCATGAGGACAAAGGGGACATTCACAGCATATTACAATCATGGTAATTAGGGAATGAGGAAAGAAATACAATATATTAACAAACATTATGTACAATAAAATGTGAATTAAAGGATAAATCTTACCTTAATATACTCCTTCTGCAGGACCTGGATGATGGCAGAACAGGTCTCTGGGATAATGATCCCCAGAGCCTGGGGGGAGATGCCTGTTGAGAACTTCAAGATCTGCAGACTTCTCCCCGTCTCCAAGTACTGCAGGGTGGCGACTAGCCTCTGCTCCGGAGTGATGGCTTGCCTCATGCAGGTATCCTGTCTGCTGATATAGGGGGTCAGCAAAGCCAACAAACGGTGAAATACGGGGTCCGTCATCCGGAGAAAGTTCCTGAAATCATCAGGATTATTCTCACGGATCTCACGGAGCAAAGGCATATGACAGAACTGGTCACACTGAAGCAACCAATTCTTGGTCCATGAACTCCTCCCCACCCTGTTCATGGACTGGATTTGTGTCAAGGTCAGGACCCCAACACCAAGCCCCCGCACAGCACGAACTCTACGAGGAGTACGTATATGCAACATGGCTAGAAAACGGTCGGCTGCTCAGAACGAAGTAACAGAACGCACCGAAGAAAAGCAAGGCCTGTAAAGAGCGACCTGAAAAACAGTAACGAACGAACAAGAACACAATGACAAGAGTCACGCGTAACTCGCTGCACGCACTGAAGAGCAGATACAAACCCACAAGCACAAACTGAACAGCAGAAAACGATCTGAAAACTACAAGTCTGAAAAAGCGCGGATCGTCTCTCACCAAACTTTTACTAACACGAGATTAGCAAAAGGAGCCCAAAGGGTGTCGCGCTTGGTTCTGAACTGGCCTTTTCTAATCTCGTCGTACGTGGTGTACGTCACCGCGTTCTTGGCGATCGGAAATTCCGACAACTTTGTGCGACCGTATGTACGCAAAACAAGTTTGAGCCAACATCCGTCGGAAAAAATCCATGGATTTTATTGTCAGAATGTCCGATCAATGTCCGACCGTGTGTACGGGGCATAACAGGAAGACTCAATGAACTACCACAGTGCTCAACAGCATCGTTATAGTTTATTGAAAACTACAAGCTGCAAAAGATGTCAGGACTTGTCACAACAAAACATGGAGTCATTGATGCTCATTGCAGTAGAAAAGCAAGTTGCACTAAACTGCTTTTGTAACATGCTGGTCAGAGATTTTTATTTTTTGTATATTTTTTTTATTAAAATGTTCAGCTAAGAAGACATTTGTTGCACGTGTTATATTGTGTTAATTTATGAAAACCTTAATTTTGAAAATGTACCATTGTTGCACTTTCTTTAATGTGAGTTTTATTTTTCTTTAATTTTTATAATAAACAATTATTTTGAAAATAGTGTAGAGAAATTCTTTGAAGGCATGCAATGTGGGCAGTGCAATATGTAGGTGGGACTTTGTGTGGATGTAGCTTGAGCTTGGGCGGGGACACATGGGCGGGGACACAGTGGGCCCCATGATCTCCTTTTGCCCAGGGGCCCCATGAGCTGTCAGTCCGCCCCTGGTTTTGAGCATTATCCCAACACTCAATGCGAGAGGATGCCTTACAACTCAATATTATGGCTTTATGCCACTTTTCCCAGGAAATTGATATGGACAAATCCTTTTCCCATTTAAGCATATTCACGGATTTAACTGAAATAAGAAACTCTGAAAGAAGTTTTTAAAATAGGGATATTCATTTCTTAACACAAGCAAATTTGTTCAAGAAGTACTTCCAAATTTTTGATGGAATATTTATACATACGTTCAGGTTACAATTCTTCAAATGGTCAATATGTATGAGTTTGTTTAGTACCAACTCTTTACTGGCTAGAGGTAGGTTGATGTAGTAGTTAAATCTGTGATAGATCTAATGATTCACTGAGAAATGGGCTCTACAGTAGTCCAATACACACAATCAGATTTTCCGACAAGAATTGTGTGATGACAGGCTGTTGGCGGAAAATCCGACCGTTTGTATGCTCCATCAGACAATTGTTGGCCAACTTTCCGTGGACAAATGTTGAATGGCAGGTTTATAAATTTTCCGCGATCAACGGTCTGTTGTCGGATTTTCCGAACGCGTGTACACAAGTCCGTCGGACAAAAGTCCAAAGTACAAACACGCATGCTCGGAAAAAAGGACGAGCCAGAAGCGGTCAGTAAACTAGCATTCGTAATGGAGAATTAACATTCGTGATGTGACAAATTATGAAATTCCGAAATGCAGCGCACATTCTTTTCTTCTTTAACTGGTTGCCGCCCGCCCACGGTCAAATGGCGGCGGGGCAGTGCGGCTCTTGTTCTGGGACGCCGTCATATGACAACGTCCCAGAACGGCCATTCTCGCGCGCCTGCGGGGATGCACAGCGCGGCGATCGCGGCCGTGTTGCTAGGACACGGCGCAAACCCGATTTGTGGAAAGAGCTATGTCTGCTGCTCTTTAACCATGTGATCCAATCACAGCCAGTCACATGCAAACAAGGAAGTGCCGGTAATCTGCGCTGCTCCCCTCACACTGACAGAGTGTGTGGCGAGGAGAGCCAATCAGCAGCATCTCCATGCAGGGGGACATCAACGGTCTGTTATCGGATTTTCCGAACGCGTGTACACAAGTCCGTCGGACAAAAGTCCAAAGTACAAACACGCATGCTCGGAAAAAAGGACGAGCCAGAAGCGGTCAGTAAACTAGCATTCGTAATGGAGAATTAACATTCGTGATGTGACAAATTATGAAATTCCGAAATGCAGCGCACATTCTTTTCTTCTTTAACTGGTTGCCGCCCGCCCACGGTCAAATGGCGGCGGGGCAGTGCGGCTCTCGTTCTGGGACGCCGTCATATGACAACGTCCCAGAACGGCCATTCTCGCGCGCCTGCGGGGATGCACAGCGCGGCGATCGCGGCCGTGTTGCTAGGACACGGCGCAAACCCGATTTGTGGAAAGAGCTATGTCTGCTGCTCTTTAACCATGTGATCCAATCACAGCCAGTCACATGCAAACAAGGAAGTGCCGGTAATCTGCGCTGCTCCCCTCACACTGACAGAGTGTGTGGCGAGGAGAGCCAATCAGCAGCATCTCCATGCAGGGGGACATTTAGGAATGTAATCAGAGCACTGATCATCAGTTCCCTGATTACAATATTGCAAAACAGTGTCACAAATTAGTGTCCACCATTGGCCACCAATGCCAGCTATCAGTGCCCACCAGTGGCAGCAATCAGTGCCCATTAGCGATGCCAGTCAGTGCTGGCAATCGGTGCCACCTATTAGTACTGCCCATCAAGGCCCATCACTGCTGTCAATCAATGCCCATCAGTAATGCCCATCAATGTCGCCCATCAGTGCCACCCATCAATGCTCATCAGTACCGCCTATCCATGCCGCCTATCAGTGCCCACCAGTGCCGCCTATCAGTGCCCACCAGTGCTGCCTATCAGTGCCCATCAGTGCCGCCTAACAGTGCCCATCAGTGCCGCCTAAAAGGGCTTATCAGTGCCACCTATCAGTGCCCATAAGTGCGGCATATTAGTGCCTCCTCATCAGTGCCACCTAATCAGTGCCCATAAGTGCCGCCTCATCAGTGCCCATAAGTGCCATCTCATCAATGCCCACCAGTTCAACCTATCAGTGCCCATCAGTGCCGCCTCATCAGCGCACATCGGTGAAGCCGAAAAATTACGTAGTTACAAAATTTACTGACAGAAAAAAAGTAAAAAACTTTTTTTTTTCAAAATTTTTGGTCTTTTTTTTTTGTAAAAAATAAAAAACTCAGCAGTTATTAAACACCAACCACCACAAGAAAGCTGTGAAGAAAATAATAAAAATATTGTTTGGGTACAATTTAGCACGACCGCGCAATTGTCATTCAAAGTGTGTCAGTGCTGAAAGCTGAAAAATGGCTTGAGCAGGAAGGGGTTGTAAGTGCCCGGTAGGCAAGTGGTTAATGGGATAATAATGAAGCTACTTTGCTGGTGATACTGATGCAGTTCTGCCAAACGTATTTTAAAAGGCTTTTATTTTCTAGTGATATCAAGAATATTATTTTTATGCTTGTTTTTTTTTTTGTTTTGTTTTTTGAGGCAAGTTACCACAACACCATTATCCTGTAGTTTTTAGGATCAAAGATACAACTATGTTGGTGTCCCTTGCTAATTTTACATTGTATTTTTTTAAATGTAACTGCCTACTCCCAAACTGTCATTTGAAGTAAAACACATAGCCGAGTATTATTCTCCACAATTTTTTTATTGTGCATTAAAAAAAGAAAACAAATAAAATTAGACGTGCTATCTGCCAATTGAACCTAACCAAAAAGTGCATTCTATGCATCGAAAAATATAGAAAGTATACCAAATCAAATCGTTATTCAACCAAAAAATAAAATAAAAGCCTCATGCAGGGTGGCGCTAAAGAGCTGAAAAACCACGTAGTACGTCATTACGTTTGTGTTTGTTGGCCGACAATTCCTTGCCGTTTTTATGCAAGACAAGTTCCTGGCCAACGCCCTTCGGACAAAAGTCCAAGGTTTTGTCTGCAGAAAATACGATCGTGTGTATGAGGCTTAAGAGCTGTGAAAATGTGAAATAGACTCCCTCAAGAACTGGCTCTGCCCAGATCAGTAGATTGTTTTAAAAAAGAGCTGGATGCATTCCTAAATGCACAAAATAAAACTGAATAATAACATTTATAGGTAATAACACCAGAGGTAGTTGATCCAAGGAATAACCGAAATATGCCTCATGGGAGATCAGAAAGAAATTTATTTCCCACATTGGAATGAATTGGATCATGCTTTATTGGGGTTTTTTTGCCTTCCTCTGGATTAACTGTGGGCATATGATAGTGTATATTCCGTGTTTTTAAAATTTATTTTATTGGTTGAACTAGATGGACTAGTGTTTTATTTCAACCTAACTAAGTGGCTATGTAACTATATGATATTGTGTGATGCAGCGTGTGTGTGTCTCCGGCAGTGTGTGCCTGCTATCCCGCTTAGAGGAGCCAACGTACAGCTACGATGGTTCGCAGGATCATGCCGGCTCACACGCTGCCGGAGGCACGCACACGCTGCATTGCAAATTTTAGTCTCATCAGACCAGAGCACCTTCCTCCATAAATTTGAGGGTCTCCCACATGCCTTTTCGCAAACTCAAAACGCGCCATTTTGTTTTTTGCTGAAAGTAATGGCTTTCTTCTGGCCACTCTGCCATAAAGTCCAACTCTATGGAGCGTACGTACAGATACTCCAGTCTCTGCTGTTGAACTTTGCAGCTTCTCCAGGGTTACCTTAGGTCTCTGTGCTGCCTCTCTGATTAATGTACTCCCTGCTCAGTCCGTGAGTTTTGGTGTGTGGCCGTCTCTTGGCAGGTATGCTGTTGTGCCATGTTCTTTCCATTTGGTTATGATAGATTTGATGGTGCTCCTAGGGCTCATCAAAGATTTGGATATTTTTTTATAACCTAACCCTGACTTTTACTTCTCAAAAACATTGTCCCTTACTTGTTTGGAGAGTTCCTTGGTCTTCATGGCAGTGTTTGGTTAGTGGTGCCTCTTGCTTAGGTGTTGCAGCCTCTGGGGCCTTTCAAAAAGGTGTGTATATGTAATGACAGATCATGTGACACTTAGATTGCACACAGGTGGACATCATTTCACTAATTATGCGACTTCTGAAGGTAATTGGTTGCACCAGAGCTTTTTATGGGATTTCATAACAAAGGGGGTGAATACATACGCACATGCCAATTATCAGTTTTTTATTTCTGAAACATAGTTTTATGTATATATTTTTCTAATTTTACTTCACCAACTTGGACTATTGTCTTCTGATCCATCACATATAATTCAGATTAAAAAAACTTTGAACTAAAGGCTGTAATGTAACAAAATAGGTAAAAAGACAAAGGGGGGGTGAATACTTTTGCAAGGCACTGTATAATTGTTAATGGTTTCAAAAATGTGTCAAAAGTGTCTGATGTGTCCACCATAATGTCGCAGTCCCATTAAAAATTGCAGATCGCCACCATTACTAGTAAAAAAAATAAATAAATAAATAAAAATGTCATAAATCTATCCCCCACTTTGTAGACACTATAATTTTTGTGCAAACCAATCAATATGCGCTTATTGCGATTTTTATTACCAAAAATATGTAGAAGAATACACATCAGCCTAAACTGAAGAAAAAAAATGGCTTTCTTTCTCGTACATCACGGGACACAGAGCCTCAGTAATTACTGATGGGTTATAGGGTATCACTAGGTGATTGGACACTGGCACACCCTAGACAGGAAGTTCAACCCCCTATATAACCCCTCCCGTTACCGGGGATACCTCAGTTTTTTCGCCAGTGTCTTAGGTGTTGGTCACGAATAAGATGTGCTGTGCTGAGCTCCAAAGGAATATCCTATACTGGGGCAAGCCATGCAACCGGATCCATTCAAAGTGCTTTTTTAGGCCAAATTGGATGGTACCCGGGCCTCGTGTCCGAATAAACAAGGTTTTACCTGTAACGCTTCTCTTTTTAGAGAGCTGGACCCCGGGATCCAGTATTTGTTTTTTACAGCCATATCCCTGGCGGGATGCTTTACGGGCCCAGAACTGCGGATCCTCCTATTTAAGGGGGCCCCAGTCTCTAAAGGTTTTTTCAAACGGAGCCCACCGTGAGAGGTGAAGATTGGGTCTGTATACAGAACCCTGCAGCTGGATAAGGTAAGAGAGACTCCTCAAGAATTTTTTAATTCTAGTAGGTTTTCTCCTTTAAGTAAATGTATGCTATGCCTATTGGCGCCCCCGGGGGCTGTCAAGAGCAAATACCTTTCATGCCTGTTCCGTCTGTCTCAGTGTCCACGCTGTACGCTCCTCCAGCCAGGCTCTAGGTAGGATGGGTTGGGGGGGTTCTCTCCTTCAGGGATTCTCCCCCCATGGCGTAGGGAGGCCGGGGTGAGCCTGAGCAAGCAGCGGTAGTATACCGAATCACCCGCCGCCGCTACCGCCATTTCTGGCAGGTTCCCATCCACCGGCCCTTTCTCTCCTCTGCCCCAGCCTCCCCTCCATGCTTGTCCCGAGGATCGGAGCCTTGGCTCACGCGGGAAAGCACATGTTTTTTGAAAAAAACGAGGGGGGGAGGGGTGGTCGGAGGAGGGGGGGCGGAGCGTTAACGCGACGTCCCGCGTGATTAGACGCCCACATCCCTGGCTATACAGGCTATAAAGTGCACTCTCTTTCAGGTGCACACAGCCTATGGAGGGTCACAGTAGCTGACGGGCGCATGTGAGGTGGGCCAAAGGCATTCTCCCAGGCAGCATTTACTTTAAACGAAAAAAAAGAAGGAGGGCGCACCGACCTAGTGCATTACCACTGGTAAACTTTATTACAGCATAAAAACAGCAAAAAATATACTCACAAACGAGCTATCAAAAACGGCTTTGACAAGGGCGCAAATGCGCTGTTCTGCGGATCGACACACCAGGACCTATTGCCAAGAGGGTCAGACCGGTGCGAATGGCCGATGGCTAATGCGTTTCGAGGGAGCACCCCTTTCTTCAGAGCCTGAAGCTCGTTTGTGAGTATATTTTTTGCTGTTTTTATGCTGTAATAAAGTTTACCAGTGGTAATGCACTAGGTCGGTGCGCCCTCCTTTTTTGTTTCTTTTTAGCTTGAATACCCATTGTTCAATGGAGGGCTGCAAGACGTCAGGCATTACCTTATTTAGGTGGTCGCACCATATATTTAGTCCCTGGACACCTGAGCGCAGGAGAGATTTCTACTGTTGTAGCATTTACTTTAAACACCAGACTGGGCATTGGTAGCAGCGGCAGTTGCTGAACTACATCGCTCAGCAGTCAGTGTTTTTTTGTGGTACCTCCACCTTGTTGCTTGGCACTATGGGTAGAAGAGGTACAAATACCCCAAAAACCAGAGGCTCTAGGGGATTTCCCTCAGGCTCTGAGGACCCCCCTTCTGCAGCACCTTCCCCCCCTATAGGACCTGGGATGGCTGGCCAGGGTAAGCCATAGGGGTCAGGGGCTGCATCTGCTTCTGGCACTTCAGTCCCTGTATACATTACACAGGAGGTTTTTTTCCTCAACCATTAATGGATTAGAGGAAAGACAATCGCATCTTCACTCAGTGGAAGAAAACGCACTAGGTCTTCCTCTGTTACCCAGGACCCTCAAGCTAAGGAACTCTGGGAAAAAGGAGAGGAATCCCTCTCAGAGGATCGGGATGAGACTGATGATTCCTCTTCTGAGGAATCAAGTGGGGAAGGGCCCTCTTCAGCTTCTCAGGATGAGAAAGTGTCAGTGCAAATTCTTGCTGGATTGGTCCGCTCCACATTTAAGTTGCCCGTATCTGAGTCAGTTAAAGAACCCTCCTCTTCTTTGGGTTCACTGAAGCCTCCTCAAACAACACATGCTTTTCCTGTTCATAGTTTACTAAATATACAAAAAATTTTCAACACATTATCCTATGGAGGAAAAATTTAGAAAGATGTGGGGTATACCGGCAGTTGACCCCGCCATTTCCTCCGTAAATAAAAGTCTGACTTGTCCTGTCGACAACGCTCAGATGCTTAGGGATCCAACTGATAAAAAAATGGAATTCCTGTTAAAAAATATTTTTTCCTTAGTAGGTTCAGTAGCTCAACCTGCAGTGGCAGCAATCGGAGTCTGTCAATACTTAAGAGACCATGTTAAACAGGTCCTCAAAGTTTTACCTGAACAGCAAGCCCAGGGGTTGGCTAACCTTCCAGCGGCTTTATGTTTTGCTGTTGACGCAATCAGAGATTCTATCATCCAAACCTCTCGCCTTTCGCTTGGGTTGGTGCATATGTAAGAAGCTTCTGGCTGGATTTCCATTTCATGGTACAAGGCTGTTTGGAGAGGATTTGGACAATTATATCCAAAAAATCTCTAGTGGGAAAAGCACACTCTTACCAGTTAAGAAAAGGAGTAAACGTCACTCTTTTAAACGGGCTCTTTCCCCAGTGCCAGGAGCATCAGCCTCCAGGCAGTCGCGACGGCCTCCTCCGTCAGACTCAAGGAATAAATTACAGAGTCGACCCCAGGGACAAAAGAAGTCCTGGGGGAAGAAGCCTACTAGACAAGACACTAAAGCCTCTTTATGAAGGAGCGCCTCCGCTCGCTCGAGTGGGGGGAAGACTGCTACAATTCTCAAAGCTCTGGCAGGAAGATTTCCAGGACAGATGGGTGATCTCCACGGTAACTCTAGGTTACAAACTGGAGTTCCGAGCATTCCCCTCTCCTCGTTTCCTCAGATCAAATGTCCCCAGAGATCCAGAGAAAAAGCAGTCTCTCCTTCTAGCGTTGGAGCGACTATTGTCGCAAAAGGTCATCGTGGTGGTTCCCATGGAAGAGCAGGGATTGGGGGTTTATTCAAACCTTTTCACGGTTCCAAAACCAAATGGAGATGTCAGACCCATTCTGGATCTAAAGGATCTAAACCGATTCCTAAAGATTCGATCCTTTCGCATGGAATCAATTCGATCAGTAGTCTCCATCCTACAAGGAGGATAACTTCTGGCATCAATAGACATAAAGGATGCATACCTGCATGTACCCATTTTCCCTGCTCATCAAAAGTACTTGCGTTTTGAAGTAAAAAAATGCCACTTTCAGTTTATAGCCCTGCCTTTCGGCTAGCCACTGCACCTCGGGTGTTTACAAAGATCTTGGCTCCTCCTCTGGCCAGATTAAGGGCCCAAGGTATAACTGTCATAGCATACCTAGACGACCTGCTCTTGATAGACCGGTTGGTAGCCTGCCTGGACCAGAACTTGGTCACCACAGTCAACTACTTGGAATACCTAGGTTGGATTCTCAACTTAGAAAAGTCTTTCTTAAAACCAGTAAGAAGACTAGAGTATTTGGGCCTGGTCATAGATACAAGCCAAGAGAAGGTATTTTTCCCTCAGGCAAAGATCAGTGCCTTAAAAGAACTGATTCAGGTAGTCAGGGTCCTTCTGTTCGCCTTTGTATGAGGCTGCTGGGAAAGATGGTGGCTTCTTTCAAAGCAGTTCCCTATGCTCAGTTTCATTCGAGACTGCTGCAACACAGTATCCTGTCTGCCTGCAACAAGAAAGTGCAGGCATTAGATTTTCCGATGCGTCTGTCTCCTACAGTGCGTCAGAGCCTCAGTTAGAGGTTAATACCCAAAAACCTGCAAAAAGGAAGTCCTTTTTACCGGTCACCTGGACAGTGGTAACAACGGATGCCAGTCTTTCGGGTTGGGGAGCAGTTCTGGAACAGTCTGCGGTCCAAGGGGAATGGTCCAAAATCGAGAGGACCTTACCCATCAACATTCTGGAGATCCGTGCGGCGTATCTAGCCCTAAAGGCCTGGACTCTCAGGCTACAGAGTTGCCCTGTCAGGATCCAGTCCGACAATGCCACAGCAGTGGCTTATATCAATCATCAAGGAGGCACCAGGAGTCATGCAGCTCAGAGAAAAGTGAACCAGATTTTAGTCTGGGCAGAAAAGCATGGGCCATGCATATCGGCAGTTTTCATTCCGGGGATAGAGAACTGGCAGGCGGACTATTTGAGTCACCAGCGGTTAGTCCCAGGGGAATGGTCTCTTCACCCCAACATCTTTTGGGCCATATGCCAAAGATGGGGGATGCCAGATGTAGATCTCTTTGCGTCCAGATTCCACAAAAAGATCGACAAGTTTGTGGCAAGAACAAAGGATCCTCTTGCATGTGGGACAGATGCGTTGGTGATTCCGTGGCATCGGTTCTCACTGATTTATGCATTCCCTCCTATTCTGCTACTGCCACGACTCCTTCGCAGGATCGGGCAGGAAAAAAGTCGGTACTTCTGGTGGCCCCAGCTTGGCCCAGGAGAGCTTGGTATGCAAAAATAGTAAGGATGACAGTAGGTTCCCTGTGGACCCTACCGTCACGTCCAGACCTGTTATCTCAAGGTCCAGTGTTCCATCCTGCCTTACAAACGCTGAATTTGACAGTTTGACTATTGAAACCCACGCTCTGAAGAATCGTGGGCTTTCAGATCCTGTGATCTCTGCCTTGATCAATGCAAGGAAGACAGCTTCCAGAGTAATTTATCATAGAGTCTTGAAGACTTATGTATCCTGGTGTGAAGCCAGGGGTGGGCATCCCAGAAAATATGTCATAGGTAGAATTCTTGACTTTCTACAAATGGGATTAGAAATGAAGCTGGCCTTGAGTACCATCAAGGGCCAGGTCTCGGCCTTATCAGTATTATTTCAATGGCCACTTGATTCACATTCTTTAGTCCGAAAATTTATGCAGGGTTTAAAGCGTCTTAATCCTCCGGTTAAGGCGCCCCTACACCCCTGGGACTTGAATTTGGTTCTGTCATTTTTACAGAAACAGCCTTTTGAACCAATACGTCAAATTCCCTTGCTCTTGTTGACAAGAAAGTTAATTTTTCTGGTAGCCGTTTCTTCTGCTAGAAGAGTATCAGAATTAGCAGCGCTTTCCTGTAAAGAACCTTATTTAATCATGCATAAGGATAGAGTGGTATTGCGCCCTTATCCTAGCTTTTTACCGAAAGTGGTTTCAGATTTCCATCTAAACCAAGATATTGTTCTACCTTCAAAATGGATTCGACAAATGATTATTCAAGTTTACGGTCTGAAACAGAAAATTCCACCTTTTCAAATCAAGGCACACTCCACAAGGGCTATTAGTGCTTCTTGGGCGGTGCATCACTGGGCCTCTATGGCTCAAATCTGCAAGGCCGCAACCTTGTCTTCAGTCCATACATTCACCAGATTTTATCAGGTGGATGTGGGAAGGCATGAGGATATCGCCTTTGGGCGTAGTGTGCTGCAGGCAGCGGTACAAGGTCCTCAGGTCTGATTACACCCTACGTTGTGTGGTCCCCTCCCCTCAAATAGCATTGCTCTGGGACATCCCATCAGTAATTACTGAGGCTCTGTGTCCCGTGATGTACGAGAAAGAAAATAGGATTTTTATAATAGCTTACCTGTAAAATCCTTTTCTTTTGAGGTACATCACGGGACACAGAGGTCCCGCCCCTCTTCTAATACACTTATATTGCTTTGCTACAAAACTGAGGTATCCCCGGTAAGGGGAGGTGTTATATAGGGGGTTGAACTTCCTGTCTAGGGTGTGCCAGTGTCCATTCACCTAGTGAAACCCTATAACCCATCAGTAATTACTGAGGCTCTGTGTCCCGTGATGTTCCTCAAAAGAAAAGGATTTTACAGGTAAGCTGTTATAAAAATCCTATTTTTTAAAAAAAACAATTGGGGATATTTATCATAGCAAAAAGTACAAAATATTTTGTTTTTTTCAAAATTGTCGCTCTTTTTTTTTGTTCATAGCGCAAAAAATAAAAACCGCAGAGATAAACAAATACCACCAAAAGAAAGCTCTATTTGGGGTAAAAAAAAGGATGTCAATTTTATTTGGATACAGCGTCAGGTACAGTGCAATTGTCAGTTAAAGCGACGCAGTGCCGAATCACAAAAAATGGCCTGGTCATTGAGCAGCCAAATCTTCCAGGGCTGAAGTGGTTAAATCAGCCATTCTCAACTTTTTTACCCCAGAGGAACCCTTATAATGGTGGCTTGCGAGTGGGGTCCAGTTGCCACATGTACAGACAACTAAAAAGATCGCTGGGTTCATGCAGCTGACTCTGCCGAGTGATATTGACCCAGGAACTTTCTAGATACCACCATCAGATGAAAGGTCCATCAGTCACAATCCAAGGAAACCCTAGCAACCTTTGGAGGAGCCCTAGGGTTCCAGGAAACCCTGGCTGATAAGTCGTTTAAATTATTGATTGTCTGCGATGTAGAGTCCAGAACACTTCCATTGCAGAATATACATATGCTTGTTTCGAAGCCTGTAGATGTTGTATCTGTTCTTCACCTTTATTCTTCTGCCCTGTACACTCCTGCATAATGTGTCTTGTTAAATAAAGCAGTAGTCAGAGATTTTTCTGGTGACATTTTTACATAAGTTCAGGCATGTTATGTACTACGTATTCTAAAGAAGTAAACACTAAGCCCTTCAATATGTTGCATAAAGCATACAGCTGTGCGTATTATAGTCTGAGTGGTCCTAATTACAGATCTACAGAGTTAGTAGACCTAACATAACACATGACATTTATAAACACTTAACATATCAAGAGCTGAAAAACGCCAAAGAGAATAGGAAAGATTTTTGCAAAACTGAGGAAAGAAACAATTTGGGAAATAAGCTACCACAATTCCCAATGTGTCAATACTTAGATTAGCTAAAGGCCACATCAAAAAGAAGAGCTAATATACAACTTTTGTCAACATAACTAATTGAGAAGTAATTTACTGATTCAGCCATCACATGAAGTTAGTGTTTGATCATCTCATGAAGTTACTATGTACTGTAGAAGCTATATGGTATTTTAGCATGGTGGAGAACAATGATTGGGATCAGCCCCCTGGTCTATTACAGTAGTTAAATACTCCTACAGAAAACTTCCAGCTATATTTTCCAGCTCAGCACATAAACCTAAATGTTTTGGGGACTCCCATTCATCTTTACCAGTTCCAGCTTCAGTCATTACAGGAATAGATAAATAATGACTCCTGAAAAACTGCAGAGTTTTTAACTTAAGACCAATGGTGCTGATGTCACGCAAGTGTGCATGGGAGTCACATCATCGTGGCGAGGAGTGGTATAGTAGATCAGTGTTTCTCAATTCCAGTCATCAAGGCACCCCAACATGTCATGTTTTCAGCCCCTCTATTATTTTGCACAGGTAATTTGATCAGTTTCACTACCTTAGTAATTACCACAGCCATTTCATCTGAGGGAAATCCTGTTGAAAAACACTGTAGTAGATGTATTTGTACATACAGCATAAACACTAATGCCCTGTACACACGATAGGATTTTCCAATGGAAAATGTGTGATAGGAATTTCCGACACACAAAGTTTGAGAGCTTGCTATAAAATTTTTCAACAACAAAATCCGTTGTCGGAAATTTCGATTGTGTGTACACAAATCCGACGCACAAAGTGCCTTGCATGCTCAGAATAAATTAAGAGACGAAAAAGCTATTGGCTACTGCCCCATTTATAGTCCTGACATACGTGTTATATGTCACCGCGTTCAGAACGATCGGATTTTCCGACAACTTTGTGCGACCGTGTGTATGCATGACAAGTTTGAGCCAACATCCGTCGGAAAAAATCCATGGATTTTGTTGTCGGAATGTCCGATCAATGTCCGACCGTGTGTACAGGGCATTAGAGGTAGGGAGAAGGGTTTACAACAGAAGAGACCAATAGGGTCTTTTCTTTCATAAAAACCCTACCTGTCAGTGTTTTTTTTATTTTTTAAGTTTAATTCTGCATAGCATATTGACGTCCGGAAAGTGGTTGCGTTATCCTGACTGGGCGTTATCTGACGTCCAGCAGGATAACATGCCGGCACGCGCAATTTTATTGGCTGTTTACCCCGTGATCGGCTGTGTCAAAGTCACAGCCGATCACCTGTCACAACAAACTCGGCGGCGCAGTTACTATCTGATCCCTGCTCTCTCCTCACACACCGATCATGAGAGGAGAGAGCAGGGATCAGTAAGTGAAATCAGTGTCTGTCTGACATTATTGTATTGTACTGTGCACAACACGCCCCCCCCCCAATAAAGAGGACCTGTCACACAGCCCATCTGTCAATCAGCCCATCTGTCAATCAGCCCATCTGTCAACCAGCCCATCTTTCAACCAGCCCATCTTTCAACCAGCCCATCTGTCAATCAGCCCATCTGTCACAGGCCCACCGCCATCGGTACCACCACACAGGCTACCAGTACCGCCATCAGTACCACCACCAGTAACGCCATTAGTACCTCCATCAGGCCCACCATCTATACTGCAACACAGGCCGGTACCAGTATCGCCACTAGTGCCGCCATCGGTACCACCACCACCCGTACCACTGTCAGTACCGCCATTGGTACCACCACCACCCATACCGCCACCTGTACCGCCATCACCACCTATACCGCCACCACCACCCGTACCGCCATTGGTACCACCACCTGTACCGCCATTGGTACCACCACCACCCGTACCGCCACTGGTACCGCAATCACCACCTGTACCGCCACCACCACCTGTACCGCCATCGGTACCACCACTACCTGTACCGCCACCGGTACCACAATCACCACCTGTACCGCCACCACCACCTGTACCGCCATCGGTACCACCACCACCCGTTCCGCCACCGGTACTGCCACCACCACCTGTACCGCCATCGGTACCACCACCACCTGTACCACCACCGGTACCGCAATCATCACCTGTACCGCCACCACCACCTGTACCGCCATCGGTACCACCTCCACCCATACCGGTACCACCACCACCACCACCCGTACCACCATTGGTACCACCACCACCCATACCGCCATCTGTACCACCACACAGGCCCGCCACTAATACCTCAATCGGTACCACTACCACCAGCAGTACCATTACACAGGCCCGCCAATAAGCATTGCCATAATGTCCCAAAGGGTTTACACACCTGAGGAGGCATATGAGATTCTTGCCATGTCAGATGATGAGAGCAGTGGGGAGCTCACATCATCTGGTTCGGAATACGAGCCAGTGGAGGATAGTGGATCAGAGTCCGAGTCCGCGGAGGAAACCGTCCCTCCCAAAAGAATGAGATCAGGACTAAGATCAGGACCAAGATCACGAGATCTGCCCACCACAAGCAGCACCAGACCCCAGGAAGAGGAGCCCGGTACAAGCACTGGAATTATCCGCCCAACCTGAAGAACCCAGCCCCAGTCCTACCTTCCCAATGCCCTGGCAAACCCCTTATGGTTGCCTGCCAACTCAGGATCCGCTATCATCCCCCCTTTCACCGCACAGCCAGGTGTGCAGCCCGACACTACAAATTTTTCTGAATTTGATTATTTTTCTTTATTTTTCCCACAAGATTTTCTGCAGAATATGGTGGATCAAACTAATTTGTATGCATCCCAATTTATTGCTGCCAACCCCAATTCTTCCTACGCCTGCATGTTCCAGTGGCGATGTGTCACACTGGATGAATTTAAATTGTTTTTGGGCCTAACATTCAATATGGGGCTTACAAAAAAGAACAAAGTCCATGCATATTGGTCCACCCACCCCATCCAACACATGCCCATATATTCCGCTGTCATGTCCAGGACAAGATACGACATGATTATGCGTTTTCTCCACTTCAATGACAATTCACAGTGCCCTCCCCTAGATCATCCCAACCATGACAAATTGTACAAGATACGCCCCCTAATCAATTCCTTTTCCCAGCGATTTAGAGAAGTTTTCATCCCAGACCAAAAAATTTGTGTGGACGAGTCCCTCATACATTTCACTGGCTGACTGCACTTCTAGCAGTATATACCAAGCAAGAGAGCCAGGTATGGGCTGAAGTTAAATAAATTATGCGATCGAGCCACTGGATATTCTTCACATTCCGGATCTACGAAGGCAAAGACTCCCAGCTCCAGCCCCATGATTGCCCCACATATATTGGAACCAGTGGGAAAATTGTCTGGGAGCTGGCATACCCCCTATTCGACAAAGGATACTATTTATATGTCGACAACTATTATACCAGCCTGCCCCTTTTTCGTCACCTTTATAGTAAAAAAACCCTGGCCTGTGATACCTTAAAAAAAAAACCGTAAGGGATTCCTACAAAATCTGTTGGCAAAAAAATTACAAAAGGGAGAATCGGCATTCATGAGGAACGAGGAGGTGTTGGCCATGAAGTGGAGGGACAAGAAAGATGTCCACATCCTCTCTAGCATCCACAATGACACCGTGGTGGAGATCCAAAGAAGACGCGGCCCCATTGTAAAGCCAGAATGTGTCCACGACTACAATATGTATATGGGGGGGGTGGATTTAAAAGATCAGATGCTACAGCCCTATGTATCAAACAGAAAGTCCCGTTACTGGTACAAGAAAGTTGCCTTTCACCTGTTTCACATGGCCCTTTTTAACCACTTGACGACCGCCTCACGCCGATGTACGTCGGCAAGGCGGCACGGACAGGCAAAATCACGTACAGGGTACGTGATTTGCCTTCCGCGGGTGGGGGGTCCGATCGGACACCCCCCCCGCCGCCCGAGGCGGTCCCGTTTTGTCCCCCGGCGATCGGAGACGAGGGGGAGGCCATCCGTTCGTGGCCCCCCCCCCCCCGCGATCGCCGCCGGCCAATGGGAACACTCCTTTGCTGCTGTATGCTAAACAGCAGCAAAGGAAATGATGTCATCTCCCCTCGGGTCGGTAGTTTCCGTTCCGGCCCGAGGAGAGACGACAAGTGAGTGACTGCACCAACACACACACACACAGTAGAACATGCTAGGCACACATTACACCCCGATCTCCCCCCCGATCGCCCCCCGATCCCCCCCCCGATCGCCCCCCGATCCCCCCCCAATCACCCCCCCCCCCTGTCACAAACTGACACCAGCAGTTTTTTTTTTTTTTCCTGATTACTGCATAGTGTCAGTTTGTGACAGTTACAGTGTTGGGACAATTAGGGTTAGCCCCCTGTAGGTCTAGGGTACCCCCCTAACCCCCCCTAATAAAGTTTTAACCCCTTGATCACCCCCCGTCACCAGTGTCACTAAGCGATCATTTTTCTGATCGCTGTATTAGTGTCGCTGGTGACGCTAGTTAGTGAGGTAAATATTTAGGTTCGCCGTCAGCGTTTTATAGCGTCAGGGACCCCCATATACTACCTAATAAATGTTTTAACCCCTTGATTGCCCCCTAGTTAACCCTTTCACCACTGATCACCGTATAACTGTTACGGTTGACGCTGGTTAGTTTGTTTATTTTTTATAGTGTCAGGGCACCCGCCGTTTATTACCGAATAAAGGTTTAGCCCCCTGATCACCCGGCGGTGATTTGCGTCGCCCCAGGCAGCGTCAGATTAGCGCCAGTACCGCTAACACCCACGCACGCAGCATACGCCTCCCTTAGTGGTATAGTATCTGAACGCATCAATATCTGACCCGATCAGATCTATACTAGCGTCCCCAGCAGTTTAGGGTTCCCAAAAACGCAGTGTTAGCGGGATCAGCCCAGATACCTGCTAGCACCTGCGTTTTGCGCCTCCGCCCGGCCCAGCCCAGCCCACCCAAGTGCAGTATCGATCGATCACTGACACTTACAAAACACTAACCGCATAACTGCAGCGTTCGCAGAGTCAGGCCTGATCCCTGCGATCGCTAACAGTTTTTTTGGTAGCATTTTGGTGAACTGGCAAGCACCAGCCCCAGGCAGCGTCAGGTTAGCGCCAGTACCGCTAACACCCACGCACGCACCGTACACCTCCCTTAGTGGTATAGTATCTGATCGGATCAATATCTGATCCGATCAGATCTATACTAGCGTCCCCAGCAGTTTAGGGTTCCCAAAAACGCAGTGTTAGCGGGATCAGCCCAGATACCTGCTAGCACCTGCGTTTTGCCCCTCCGCCCGGCCCAGCCCACCCAAGTGCAGTATCGATCGATCACTGTCACTTACAGAACACTAAACGCATAACTGCAGCGTTCGCAGAGTCAGGCCTGATCCCTGCGATCGCTAACAGTTTTTTTGGTAGCGTTTTGGTGAACTGGCAAGCACCAGCCCCAGGCAGCGTCAGGTTAGCGCCAGTACCGCTAACACCCACGCACGCAGCGTACACCTCCCTTAGTGGTATAGTATCTGAACGGATCAATATCTGATCCGATCAGATCTATACTAGCGTCCCCAGCAGTTTAGGGTTCCCAAAAACACAGTGTTAGCGGGATCAGCCCAGATACCTGCTAGCACCTGCGTTTTGCCCCTCCGCCCGGCCCGGCCCAGCCCACCCAAGTGCAGTATCGATCGATCACTGTCACTTACAAAACTCTAAACGCATAACTGCAGCATTCGCAGAGTCAGGCCTGATCCCTGCGATCGCTAACAGTTTTTTTGGTAGCGTTTTGGGGAACTGGCAAGCGCCAGCGGCGTAGTACACCCCGGTCGTAGTCAAACCAGCACTGCAGTAACACTTGGTGACATGGCGAGTCCCATAAGTGCAATTCAAGCTGGTGAGGTGGCAAGCACAAGTAGTGTCCCGCTGCCACCAAGAAGACAAACACAGGCCCGTCGTGCCCATAATGCCGTTCCTGCTGCATTCGCCAATCCTAATTGGGAACCCACCGCTTCTGCAGCGCCCGTACTTCCCCCATTCACATCCCCAACCAAATGCAGTCGGCTGCATGAGAGGCATTTTTATGTCCTCCCGAGTACCCCTACCCAGCGAACCCCCCAAAAAAGATGTTGTGTCTGCAGCAAGCGCGGATATAGGCGTGACACCCGCTATTATTGTCCCTCCTGTCCTGACAATCCTGGTCTTTGCATTGGTGAATGTTTTGAACGCTACCATGCACTAGTTGAGTATTAGCGTAGGGTACAGCATTGCACAGACTAGGCACACTTTCACAGGGTCTCCCAAGATGCCATCGCATTTTGAGAGACCCGAACCTGGAACCGGTTACAGTTAGAAAAGTTAGTTACAAAAAAAGTGTAAAAAAAAAAATATATATAAAATAAAAAAAAATAGTTGTCGTTTTATTGTTCTCTCTCTCTCTATTCTCTCTCTATTGTTCTGCTCTTTTTTTTACTGTATTCTATTCTGCAATGTTTTATTGTTATTGTTATTGTTATTATGTTTTATCATGTTTGTTTTTCAGGTATGTAATTATTTATACTTTACTGTTTACTGTGCTTTATTGTTAACCATTGTTAACCATTTTTTTGTCTTCAGGTACGCCATGCACGACTTTGAGTGGTTATACCAGAATGATGCCTGCAGGTTTAGATATCATCTTGGTATCATTCTTTTCAGCCAGCGGTCGGCTTTCATGTAAAAGCAATCCTAGCGGCTAATTAGCCTCTAGACTGCTTTTACAAGCCGTGGGAGGGAATGCCCCCCCCCCACCGTCTTCCGTGTTTTTCTCTGGCTCTCCTGTCTCAACAGGGAACCTGAGAATGCAGCCGGTGATTCAGCCTGCTGACCATAGAGCTGATCAGAGACCAGAGTGGCGCCAAACATCTCTATGGCCTAAGAAACCGGAAGCTACGAGCATTTCATGGCTTAGATTTCGCCAGATGTAAATAGCGCCATTGGGAAATTGGGGAAGCATTTTATCACACCGATCTTGGTGTGGTCAGATGCTTTGAGGGCAGAGGAGAGATCTAGGGTCTAATAGACCCCAATTTTTTCAAAAAAGAGTACCTGTCACTACCTATTGCTATCATAGGGGATATTTACATTCCCCGAGATAACAATAAAAATGATTAAAAAAAAAAAATATGAAAGGAACAGTTTAAAAGTAAGATTAAAAAAGCAAAAAAATAATTAAGAAAAAAAAAAAAAAAGCACCCCTGTCGCCCCCTGCTCTCGCGCTAAGGCGAACGCAAGCGGCGGTCTGTCGTCAAACGTAAACAGCAATTGCACCATGCATGTGAGGTATCACCGCGAAGGCCAGATCGAGTGCAGTAATTTTTCCAGTAGACCTCCTCTGTAAATCTAAAGTGGTAACCTGTAAAGGCTTTTAAAGGCTTTTAAACATGTATTTATTTTGTTGCCACTGCACGTTTGTGCGCAATTTTAAAGCATGTCATGTTTGGTATCCATGTACTCTGCCTAAGATCATCTTTTTTATTTCATCAAACATTTGGGCAATATAGTGTGTTTTAGTGCATTAAAATTTAAAAAAGTGTGTTTTTTCCCCAAAAAATGCGTTTGAAAAATCGCTGCGCAATTACTGTGTGAAAAAAAAAAATGAAACACCCACCATTTTAATCTGTAGGGCATTTGCTTTAAAAAAATATATAATGTTTGGGGGTTCAAAGTAATTTTTTTGCAAAAAAAAAATAACTTTTTCATGTAAACAATAAGTGTCAGAAAGGGCTTTGTCTTCAAGTGGTTAGAAGAGTGGGTGATGTGTGACATAAGCTTCTAAATATTGTGCATAAAATGCCAGGACAGTTCAAAACCCCCCTAAATGACCCCATTTTGGAAAGTAGACACCCCAAGCTATTTGCTGAGAGTCATGTCGAGTCCATGGAATATTTTATATTGCGACACAAGTTGCGGGAAAGAGACAAATTTTTTTTTTTTTTTTTTTTTTGCACAAAGTTGTCACTAAATGATATATTGCTCAAACATGCCATGGAAATATGTGGAATTGCACCCCAAAATACATTTATCTGCTTCTCCTGAGTATGGGGATACCACATGTGTGGGACTTTTTGGGAGCCTAGCCGCGTACGGGACCCCGAAAACCAAGCACCGCCTTCAGGCTTTCTAAGGGCGTGAATTTTTGATTTCACTCTTCACTGCCTATCACAGTTTCGGAGGCCATGGAATGCCCAGGTGGCACAAAACCCCCCCAAATGACCCCATTTTGGAAAGTAGACACCCCAAGCTATTTGCTGAGAGGTATAGTGAGTATTTTGCAGACCTCACTTTTTGTCACAAAGTTTTGAAAATTGAAAAAAGAAAAAAAAAAATGTTTTTTCTTGTCTTTCTTCATTTTCAAAAACAAATGAGAGCTGCAAAATACTCACCATGCCTCTCAGCAAATAGCTTGGGGTGTCTACTTTCCAAAATGGGGTCATTTGGGGGGGGTTTGTGCCACCTGGGCATTCCATGGCCTCCGAACCTGTGATAGGCAGTAAAGAGTGAAATCAAAAATTTTCACCCTTAGAAATCCTGAAGGCAGTGATTGGTTTTCGGGGTCCCGTACGCGGCTAGGCTCCCAAAAAGTCCCACACATGTGGTATCCCCATACTCAGGAGAAGCAGATAAATGTATTTTGGGGTGCAATTCCACATATGCCCATGGCCTGTGTGAGCAATATATCATTTAGTGACAACTTTATGAAAAAAAAAAAAAAAAAAAAAAAAAAAAAAAAAGTGTCACTTTCCCGCAACTTGTGTCAAAATTTAAAATATTCCATGGACTCAATATGCCTCTCAGCAAATAGCTTGGGGTGTCTACTTTCCAAAATGGGGTCATTTTGGGGGGTTTTGTGCCACCTGGGCATTCCATGGCCTCCGAAACTGTGATAGGCAGAGAAGAGTGAAATCATAAATTTACACTCTTAGAAATCCTGAAGGCAGTGATTGGTTTTCGGGGCCCCGTACACAGCTAGGCTCCCAAAAAGTCCCACACATGTGGTATCCCCATACTCAGGAGAAGCAGCTGAATGTATTTTGGGGTGCAATTCCACATAGGCCCATGGCCTGTGTGAGCAATATATCATTTAGTGACAACTTTTTGTAAATATTTTTTTTTTTTTGTCATTTTTCAATCACTTGGGACAAAAAAAATAAATATTCAATGGGTTCAACATGCCTCTCAGCAATTTCCATGGGGTGTCTACTTTCCAAAATGGGGTCATTTGGGGGGGTTTTGTACTGCCCTGCCATTTTAGCACCTCAAGAAATGACATAGGCAGTCATAAACTAAAAGCTGTGTAAATTACAGAAAATGTACCCTAGTTTGTAGACGCTATAACTTTTGCGCAAACCAATAAATATACGCTTATTGACTTTTTTTTACCAAAGACATGTGGCCGAATACATTTTGGCCTAAATGTATGACTAAAATTTAGTTTATTGGATTTTTTTTATAACAAAAAGTAGAAAATATCATTTTTTTTCAAAATTTTCGGTCTTTTTCCGTTTATAGCGCAAAAAATAAAAACCGCAGAGGTGATCAAATACCATCAAAAGAAAGCTCTATTTGTAGGAAGAAAAGGACGCAAATTTCGTTTGGGTACAGCATTGCATGACCGCGCAATTAGCAGTTAAAGCGACGCAGTGCCAAATTGGAAAAAGACCTCTGGTCCTTAGGCAGCATAATGGTCCGGGGCTCAAGTGGTTAATTCGTTTGTCTGCTACCAAAAAGCAACTCAAAACCAACAAGTCACCTATCTCAAGTATATTGAATATATCGTCACTGCCCTCATTTACCAACAAGGTCCCGCCCCAGGAAGCATTCGCTCGGATAATGTGAGTCGACTTCACGAGCAACACTTTCCCTATAGCATTCCCCCCACAGAATCTGGAAGAAGACACCAATTGAAATGCCGTGTATGCAGCAGAGGAGGAGTAAGAAGAGATTCCAGCTATTATTGTCCCCAATGTCCCTCCCAACCTGGCCTGTGCATCGGAGATTACTTCAAAAATTATCATACATCCATCCAATATTAGTTCCCTGTATTATTACCAGACTGCCATTTCCCCATTTGCCTGCTACCATGTTAATTAACTGACCCTGGCCTGTTTACCGACAATGCCTTTGCTTGCCGATTTAAACCACCTTTACCAACCACGTGCACCAACCTCAGCCTGTTTACTGACGATGCCTCTGCCTGCCGATTTAAACAACGTTTCTGACTTCCACGTGTACCGACCTTGGCCTGTTGATCGACCATGTTTTTGCCTGCCACTTGGACTGATCTTTTGGCCATCTACTTTAGTACACAGGGGTCTCACATATGTGAGGGGCTTCAGAATAGCGTTCTGAGTAGAGAAAACCAGTTTTTCGTTTTCTGTGCTCCCAGAACAGGGTCTGGTTGCCCGGAGGCTTCAAAGCGATTTGGGTGGGAGAAGCCTCTACCCCTGTCCCCCTGGCCCTAAGCTTGATGGTCCTTCCTGCTGCCTGGACCAATACTTTGGCTGTGCTGACCATATTGCTGCCTGTAAAGACCCATGACATTATGGACCATTTTTCTTCCTTCTGTTTGGACCAATACTTTGGCTGTGTTGACCATATATCTGCCTGCTGCCTCTACTGACTTTGGACAGTATTTCTGCCGGGACACCTCTGCCTGCTACCTGGACCTGTGCTTTGGCTGTGCTCTGGCTGTGCTTTGGCTGTGCTCTGGCTGTGCTGACAGTATCTCTGCCTGTACGAACTATGGACAGTATTCCTGCCTGCTGCCTGGATGATTGCTTTTGCTGTCGCTGACCTCATTTCTGCCTGCTGCCTGGACCGATGCTCTCCTCTGTGGACCACTGCACTTATAAAACCACAGGTAATCTTTTGTTATTTGGTATGTACCTGCTATGTGTTAGAAATATGAAGGGCCTTCAAAAATGTGATCGGTAGTCAGAAAATGATATGTGTAATTAATGCTGCTAGAATGCCTGGAGGTGCTACTTGCATTTTGGGCCTCTGTATGTGGCCAGGCTGTGTAAAAGTCGCAAACATGTGGTTTTGCCATACTCAGGAAGAGTAGCAGAATGTATTTTGGGGTGTCATTTTTGCTATGTACATGCTATGCGTTATAAATATCTTATAACTTTGTGTAAAAAATGCATTTTCATTTTTTTCCACATTTTCCAAAAACTTCTGGAAAAAAATGAACCATTCAAAAGACTCATTATGCCTCATAGATTATATGTTGGGGTGTTTTCTTTCCAAAATGGGGTCATTTTGTGGACAATTCCATTGTCCTGGTGCTCCAGGGCCTTCAAAGATGTAATAGGTGGTTGAGAAATGAGATGTGCAATTTATGCTTGTAGAATGCCTGAAAGTGCTACTTCAATGTTGGGCCTTTGTATGTGGCCAAGCAGTGTAAAAGTCTCACACATGTGGTATCGCCATAATCAGGAGGAGTGCAGATAGAGAAGATGGATTATTCCCGCGCTATCATATATGGAATAGGCTAGAAATAGAAAAGCTGCATGCACTGTTAAAAGGTAGGCACCTGACCTCGTGAGATAGATCTAGAGAATGGGTAGTGCTGCGCTAATCCTAGGTAATTATCAAAATGGTGTATAGTCAGTAGTATACATACAGAGCTTCAATGCGTTGCTATTTGTTACAGTCGGATGGATGTACGATGGTATTAATTAAAGATGTGGCTCAGAATATTAATTTACAATAAGAGTACCCCCTAAGATCTGAGCAGGGGTCTATATCCAACATAAGGGGGTGGTGGTAATGTTTGAATGGAATCAATAAGATTGAGTGGGATCAGGTGATATACAATGTAAAAAACAGTACTAGTAAGAAATAATAAATAACATAGGTGACTTTCAATAATAGATAAGTGCGTAACGTAAAAACAGTACTTTTAAAAGATGATATTAAACTTAGGTGACTGTCAATCATATATAAAAAATTGTATTACCATTGGAAATAAATAAATTCATTCACAGTGGGGGGTAACCAGTGCTAATTGTGCTAGTATAAGGTGCAGCGTGACAAGCCTATTTGAGGCAGTGAGGTAGTGGTGGACTGCTAGTTCATAATGTGCATATGTGCAAAAAATTCAATATATAAAAATGAATATTTAAGGATGAATAATAAAGAATCTCAAATCCTTATAAAATGTTTAACAGATAGAAAGTCTTATAAAACCAAAAAAAAAACACAAATGTCCATAGAAATTTCCACAAAAGTGATGACAACGTCTTGGCATGCACACGTTGCAGTTAAAGTGCTCAAGTGCAACACATCCAGTGCTTCTTCGTGTGACACCACTAAGGTTAGGTAGTGGCCCCTTACCTTTAGGTAATAGGGCAACAGCATGTAGTACAATTGACTCTTTAGGGTCCTCCTATTAGCTCCAGCGCGTCCCTCACCAGCCTACGTCCTAGGATGGAGTTCCCTCAGGTATAGTGCCAGAGCGGGGGGTATGGAAGATGATAGGCAAAAAAGGAAAAGGCCAATAGTGTAATCCCGTTTTAGGTGTAATAGAACCTCTTTTATTAAGATTATGTAGGTACTCACATTTAAAATTGGACAACAGCAAATGTAATCCAACGAGCAGCGAACTCGTATGCCTCTATGGTGAATGCAGCCTGTCTCGTCCCTACGCGTGACGTCACACCACACGTGACTTCACGTGTGGTGTGATGTCACGCGTAGGGACGAGACAGGCTGCATTCACCATAGAGGCATACGAGTTCGCTGCTCGTTGGATTACATTTGCTGTTGTCCAATTTTAAATGTGAGTACCTACATAATCTTAATAAAAGAGGTTCTATTACACCTAAAACGGGATTACACTATTGGCCTTTTCCTTTTTTGCCTATCATCTTCCATACCCCCCGCTCTGGCACTATACCTGAGGGAACTCCATCCTAGGACGTAGGCTGGTGAGGGACGCGCTGGAGCTAATAGGAGGACCCTAAAGAGTCAATTGTACTACATGCTGTTGCCCTATTACCTAAAGGTAAGGGGCCACTACCTAACCTTAGTGGTGTCACACGAAGAAGCACTGGATGTGTTGCACTTGAGCACTTTAACTGCAACGTGTGCATGCCAAGACGTTGTCATCACTTTTGTGGAAATTTCTATGGACATTTGTGTTTTTTTTTGGTTTTATAAGACTTTCTATCTGTTAAACATTTTATAAGGATTTGAGATTCTTTATTATTCATCCTTAAATATTCATTTTTATATATTGAATTTTTTGCACATATGCACATTATGAACTAGCAGTCCACCACTACCTCACTGCCTCAAATAGGCTTGTCACGCTGCACCTTATACTAGCACAATTAGCACTGGTTACCCCCCACTGTGAATGAATTTATTTATTTCCAATGGTAATACAATTTTTTATATATGATTGACAGTCACCTAAGTTTAACATCATCTTTTAAAAGTACTGTTTTTACGTTACGCACTTATCTATTATTGAAAGTCACCTATGTTATTTATTATTTCTTACTAGTACTGTTTTTTACATTGTATATCACCTGATCCCACTCAATCTTATTGATTCCATTCAAACATTACCACCGCCCCCTTATGTTGGATATAGACCCCTGCTCAGATCTTAGGGGGTACTCTTATTGTAAATTAATATTCTGAGCCACATCTTTAATTAATACCATCGTACATCCATCCGACTGTAACAAATAGCAACGCATTGAAGCTCTGTATGTATACTACTGACTATACACCATTTTGATAATTACCTAGGATTAGCGCAGCACTACCCATTCTCTAAATCAGGAGGAGTATTGGAATGCATTTTAGGGTGTCATTTTTGGTATGTACATGCTATGTGTTAGAAATATCTTATAACCTGCCCCAGGATAAAATATGACACAATGATTCTTCCGAAGGCCCGGGGGGGGGGGGGGGGGGGGGGGCGGGGGTCCCAGATGCTTCTTTCTACCACAGGGCGGCAGTACTCACACGTATTGTGGATTGGTTTCACCATTCCTCCTCCAAGATCTGGGTTCAATTGGAGAAACATCTCAATGAGGCTGATCTTTGCGCCCTGCCGTGGACACCTATGGCTCGGCGTAGAGGTGGTACCCTCTCTACTGCCCTTACCTGTCAGACTCTGCAGATATGGGACCGACTGCTATTAACGAGTAAATTATCTAAACCCCGGGGCCCGATGACTCCTCTCTTTGGGACTCCGGCCTTCCCCCCGGCGGAGGTTGAGGAGAGATTTGGACCCTGGAATAGGGATAGTCATAGACGTTTAGCACAGGTACTACGCGCTGACCCATCTTTGAGACCGGACATACCTCCCCAGACAAGCGCGGGGCCCCCAACCATGTGGTTACAAAGGAGTCAATTAATATCGTACATACGTACTTTCTCCCCCATCTCAGAAATCCTAGACAACCTGACAGACTTTGATGAGCTGCTCTTACAGCCAGATCCCCCAACACATGTAGTATCACTGTTATACTCCCTTCTATTAAATGTATCTACCCCTGACCTTCCAACATACACGCGGAAATGGGAAACAGATCTACAGCATTCTATCTCCACTGCTGATTGGCAAAAAAGTTTTATTTTAACACATAAGATCTCTTTGGCAACTAAGAATCAAGAAAAGGGGTTTAAGCTATTGACAAGATGGTACAGATGCCCGGTGACTATCCAAAGATTTAACCCCTCTATCTCAGGCACTTGTTGGAGATGCCTGTCCTCTAGTGGAACAATGCTCCACATATGGTGGGCATGCCCTCCAATTCGGAAATTTTGGCAAAAGGTCTTTGATCTTTACAGCAGGCTGATGGCGACCACAATTAAGCCCACACCAGAGATAGCCTTACTATCTATGCTTCCGGGCCCACTCAAGCTGATTAAAAAGGATATACTGCGCCACTTTTTGGCTGCGGTCAGGACAGTGATCCCCAGACATTGGAGAACAATAGATGTGCCTTCCTTGGGAGATTGGGCTGTCGAGGTGGATCGGATAAGAGATCTGGAGCATTTGCTGGCGCAGGAAGCAGGGAAGGAGGAACAGTTCTCCATTACTTGGACCTCATGGTCAACGTTTCGATACTCAGATGACTTCCTTATATGGATCAGAGATGCCCCGTCTTTGCCCGCTGATTAGCCATGTCGGGGAGCTCCCCAAGTCTGTTGTCATCCCCTATATCTCCACATGCTCTTACTCATCCCTTTTTCTCTGTTATCTTTCCTTAAGTACTGATCCAGTCACTCAAATTGATATATAAAAGACTATATTTCCAGAATTGCTCAACAACTTAAATATCTATAACAAATGATTGAATGATCTATACAGCGTTTCAGCCCGACAAGGAGGAATTTCCTGATAACACGCAAAAGTTTAAAGGTGGTTATAGGTTAAGTCCCCCACACTTGTTAGTGTACTAATACACTACAAACCTCTATATCTAGTGTGCTAATACAATATTTTTCTTGTTATGTATATAATGTATACAATATTATACTATACGGTACTTTATTTTTCTGTTATATCTTTATTTTGAAACTAAGATTGAAAAGAAATATCTTATAAATGGACAACTTTGTGTAAAAAAAATGCATTTTCGATTTTTTTCCACATTTTCCAAAACCTTCTGGAAAACAATGAACCGTTCAAAAGACTCATTATGCCTCATAGATTATACGTTGGGGTGTGTGCTTTCCAAAATGGGGTCATTTTGTGAATAATTCCATTGTCCTGGTGCTCCAGGGCCTTCAAATTGTAATAGGTGGTTGAGAAAGGATATGTGCAATTTATGCTTGTAAAACGCATGAAAGTGCTACTTCAATGTTGGGCCTTTGTATGTGGCCAGGCTGTGTAAAAGCCTCACACATGTGGTATTGCCATACTCAGGAGGAGTAGATGAATCCATTTTGGGTTGTCATTTTTGCTATGTACATGCTATGTGTTAGAAATATCTTATCAATGGACAACTTTGTGTAAATAAAAAAGCATTTTCATTTTTTTTCCACTTTTTTCAAAACCTTCTGGAAAAAAATAAACCGTTCAAAAGACTCATTATGCCTCACAGATTATACGTTGGGGTGTGTGCTTTCCAAAATGGGTTCATTTTGTGGATAATTCCATTGTTCTGGTGCTCCAGGGCCTTCAAAACTGTAATACATGGTTGAGAAAGGATATGTGCAATTTATGCTTGTAGAACGCCTGAAAGTGCTACTTCAGTGTTGGCCCTTTGTAAGTGGCCAGGCTGTGTAAAAGTCTCACACATGTGGTATCGCTATACTCAGGAGGAGTAGCAGAATGTATTTTGGGGTGTAGTTGCAATTATGCATATGCTGTGTGAGAGAAATAATCTGTTAATATGACCAGTTTGTGTAAAAAAAAAAAAATCTTAATTTTCCCAAGAATTGTGGGAAAAAATTACAGCTCAAAAAACTCACCATGCCTCTTAGTAAATACATTGGACTGTCTACTTTCCAAAAAGGGGTCATTTGGGGGGTATTTGTACTTTCCTGGCTTGTTAGTGTCTCAAGAAATGAGATAGGCCTTCAGGTGAGATAGTACATCAGGTGTGATCAATTTTCAGTGATTGGCACCATAGTTTGTAGACTCTATAACTTTCACAAAGACCAAATAATATACATTAATTTGGGTTATTTTTACCAAAGATATGTAGCAGTATAAATTTTGGCACAAATTTATGAAGAAAAATGACTTGTTTGCAAAATTTTACAATAGAAACTAAAAAAAAGTACGTTTTTTTTTCAAAATTTTCGCTGTTTTTTTGCTTATATCGCAAAAAATGAAAAACCCAGTGGTGATTAAATACCACCAAAGGAAAGCTCTATTTGTGAGAAGAAAATTATAAACATTTTGTTTGGATACAGTGTAGCATGACTGAGTAATTGTCATTCAAAGTGTGAGAGCGCTGAAAGCTGAAAATTGGTCTGGGCGGGAAGGTGCATAAGTGCCTGGTATTGAAGTGGTTAAGATACCTGGTGTTTAGCAAACCAAACAGTTGAAGCTGAGATCTATGCCCCAACTGGATATTTTGTTTTCGTTTTTAATAGAGGAACAGTTAACAATGGCAAGATACTTGCCTCACTACCTGTGCCCAAGTAATACAGGGGCCCGCCCCTTTGTTTATTTAGTGTCACTAGGCACCCGTCAACTGACAGCTCCGGTTCCCAGTGCCGATGGTATATAAACAAAGGGGTGGGGTCACCTGTCATCGGTGACCCACCCCTTTGTTTATTTAATGCTGGTGAGAGCCGGAGATGTCAGATGCCGGGAGGCACGCGAAGGGTGTGGAGCTTTTTTTTCCGACTGGTAGAAGTGGCATTCATTTTGATTGGCGCTGGATTTTTATTTGCGTTGGAAATAAGTTTTTTGGTGAATGAATAGCGGTACAATGTACCCCATACTCATTCACAGACAAGGGGACAGATCTGGGGGTCCCCTTGTTAAAGGGGGTTTCCAGTTTCCTTTCCCGCAGACCCCCACAACCACTGCCCAGGCGTGTGGGTAGGAGGTCCTTATCCCCATCAACACAGGGTCAAGGTGCTTTGGGGGGGAGCCCCCCTGCCCCAAAGCACCCCCATGTTGAGGACATGTGGCCCGGTATGGTTAAGGAGGGCGGGCACTCACTCATCCCCCCCTCCCTTTACTGACCTGTTGGGCTGTATGCTCGGATTAGGGTCTGGTTTGGATTTTGGAGAAGACCCCACATTGTTTTTGTTTTAAATTTTGGCATGGGGTTCCAAAAAAACCTGCCATCACTAATTTGTTTATAGCTCCTTAACAACAAGCTATTCTTCACACAGAAATCAGATCGGATCGATATTTTTGATTTAATTTGAATCCATCTGAAAAGTTGGTATTCGTTCAAAAACAAATAAACAAAATTAAACTGAACAGATTCCTAAATGAATCAACAAAACAAAACTAGTAACAGAACAAATCTATCCGAAATGAAACTAAACAATTTTTTCAGTTTTGTAAAGTGCAGGGATTTCCAAACTACGGCCCTTGTAAAGCTCTGACATTCACAGACATGACTAGGCAGGATGGGAATTGGAGTTCTTGAACAACTGGAGGGCCATAGTTTGGAGACCCCCTGGTCTAGTGTATTGTTGTGCACTCCTTCTCATAATGTTATAACCACATTAAATTCTATAAACTTACAATAAAGCGCAAATCATAAAACTTGTACAAAATACAATCATAAAATTAAGAGCCTTTGTAAATGGGCTTTTTTTATTATTATTTAAGGTACTTATATAGAGCTGTCAATTTATGCAGCACTTTACATATACATTGTACATTTACATCAGTCCCTACCCTCAAGAAGCTTACAATATAATGTCCCTAACTCACATTCACATACAAGGGCCAATTTGGACAGAAGCCAATTAACCTACCAGTATGTCTTTGGAGTGTTGGATGAAGCTGGAGTACCTGGAGGAAACCCATGCAGGCACAGGGAGAACATGCAAACTCCAGGCAGGTAGTGTCATGATTAGGATTTGAACCAGTGACCCTTTTTACTGTTAGGCAAGAGTGCTACCCACTACACCACTGTGCTGCCCACAGTGTTAGCATTTAGTTAGCATTAGATGGGTTTTGGAGAATGAAAAACCCACTTGAAGCAGAACAAATGTAGTTCAGACTGATGTCAAACTGATGCCATCGACACAGGCACTAATCTGAACATACAAAACATATTCATGCTGCACTATGTATATAACACTTATTTTAACCACCTCAATACAGTGCATTTTCGCCCCCTTCCTGCCCAAGCCATTTTTCAGCTTTCAGCACTGTCGCACTTTGAATGACAATTGCGCGGTCATACAACACTGTACCCAAATGAAATTGTTATCATTTTTTCCCCACAAATAGAGCTTTCTTTTAGTGGTATTTGATCACCTCTGCGGTTTTTATTTTTTGCGCTATAAACAAAAGAAGAGTGACAAGTTTTAAAAAAAACACAATAATTTTTACCTTTTGCGATAATAAATATCCAATTTTTTTTTCTTTAAAACAAATTTTTTCTCAGTTTAGGCCGATACGTAATCTTCTACATATTTTTGGTAAAAAAAAATCGCAATAAGCGTATATAGATTGGTTTGCGCAAAAGTTATAGCGTCTACAAAATAGGGGATAGATTTATAACATTTTTATTTTTTTAATTTTTTTACTAGTAATGGCGGCGATCTGCGATTTTTATCGTGACTGCGATATTGCGGCGGACACATCGGACACTTTTGACACATATTTGGGACTATTCACATTTATACAGCGATATGTGCTATAAAAATGCATTGATTACTGTATAAATGTGACAGGCAGGGAAGGGGTTAACACTAGGTGGTGATCGAGGGGTTAACTGTGTTGCTAGTGAGTGATTCTAACTGTAGGGGGCGGGGACTCACTAGGGGAGGAGACCGATCGGTGTTCCTCTGTACTGGGAACATACCATCGGTCTCCTCTCCTCTGACAGGACCGTGGATCGAGCAGATCCACGTTCCTGCTGTTTTACCGGTAATCGCGGGTGCCCGGCGGCCATCGCGGCCGCCGGGCACGCGCACCGGGTGCCTAGTGACACGGCGGGCGCGCGTGAACGCCGGCGGCGGCACGCGCGCGCCCCCTGGTGGCCTAGGAAAGCGAGGCCGTCATATGACGCCCGCCCGCCATGAGAGCTGCGCCGCCTGGCCGTCAATTGACGGCCGGCGGTCAGCAAGCAGTTAAATAAAAAGTGTTAGTATTGAATAAAGTGTAAATATACATGTAGCACCCTGGTATTAGACGGGGTTACTAACAAATTTAGTTATGTTAAGTAGTAACTAGCCTGGCTGATTGGTAGTTGTCTCCATTGACTTTCTGTCCTAAGCCTGAATCTGGTGCATTTCTCTCTTCTGTCAATAAGTGGCACTGCTGCCTTTGGCATTAGAATGGCAAGACCACAGTGAGTTCAGGTTGTGAACAGACATAATTTTCCAGCCAATCAGAGTAACTACTTGACATGCTGGGAAAGTCTATTTAAGGGGAATGAGTCAGGTGATCAGTGTTCTTTTAGACCCAGGCTGAGGCCTGGGGGCTGTATGTGAAGCAGCAGCTGAAGGTTAGGCCTAAGCCTGAGGCCTAGCCACATGTGTAGAGGTTTAGTCGGACAGTGAACCGAGTGTTGCCAGAGGTAAAGGAGAAGCAGTTGCCACATGCGACGACCACTCCTGTTACCAGAGGCAAGTGAGAACCAGAAGTCAGAGATAAAGGGACAACTACTCCTGTTATCAGAGGCCAGGTTTGTGAAGTCTGAAGAAGTACCAGAGCAGCCTTTTTCACTAGCCAGGGGCGGTGAACAAGTTGGGAAAGCTTCAGCGTTCAAGTCAGGGATTCAGCGGGTTAACTGAGAGCCAAGCCAGGGACCCAGCAGGTAGCGTGGGTGACGCTTGGAGTGTACAGCGGGTTAGCTGTGGAAGATCTCAGGGGATCCAGCGGGTGGTCTGGTGAGCAGACTGGGAGCTCAGTGAGAAAAGCTACAGTGGGAGGCTGTGAGATGGAGGCCAGGTCCTACACAACGGGAATACCAAGTCTGGTATGTATGCAGATCTGTGTTGAAGTGAACCCACAAGTTCAGTTGCCAAAGGAGACATCAGTTCTACAAATACAGTGTTGCAACCAACTTAAAGACCCTCAACCTGTATAGCTGTCTGCCTATTTTGTCTCGGAGTCTGCCAATTGCTATTGCATCTGCATAAGGGTGTTCAGGCCCTAATAAAAGAAACCAAAGTAGATATGGCGCTGTTCTAATATCAAATGTTTTGTTTGGAGAATTGATTTTAAAAGAGATGCTAATGAAACCGCTGTTCCACAGAGGAACAAACAGCAATTTCTTCAGAACAAAAGGTTATGATGGGATCTCTCCGTAATCAACAAGGAGGACAATCCTAAATTGCTACACAGTGGCATATACTGTGGATGCCTTAGACCCCAGGAGGGGGAGAAGTATCTGGTGAGTGCAGCCATAATAGGAGCACGAATAAAGCACACACGGTGTGATCACTCATTGGAAAGTGAATTTAGATCAAAAATGGATTCCTTCACTGGCACAAGAGCACTTTATTGATGTTTTTGGACTATTGTTTTTTTAATATTAGTATAAGTTGGTTTTTCACTGGCACTTACAGCACTTTATTGATCTTATATTTTTGCACTATTGTGAAAGATTAGTCATTATTGTTTACATGCTGGGGGATTTATTCAGCTTTATATAAGCTTTTCACATAACTATTTGCTTCAGAATATTTTTTATTTTTATTATATATTTTTCATATTTTTTTTGTTGACAGATAGAGAATGGTGAATCGCGTTTACAGCATATAAAGTATCGAAACATACATAAACACTAATTTTTAGTTTATGGATTTGTATTATATAACTAGATTTTTTAATTAACACATTATATCATCATATCGGTTTGATTTATTTATATTTTATATATTTTTTCATAATTAGGAGATTGAGCTGTCTTTAACCACTTCAATACCGGGCACTTAGACACCTTCCTGCCCAGCCCAATTTTCAGCTTTCAGCGCTGTCACAATTTGAATGACAATTGCGCGGTCATGCTACACTGTACTCAAACAAATTTTTTATCATTTTGTTCCCACAAATAGAGCTTTCTTTTGGTGGTATTTGATCACCTCTGGGGTTTTTATTTTTTGCGCAACAAATAAAAAAAGACCGAAAATTTTGAAAAAAAACACGTTTTTCTTTGTTTCTGTTAAAATTTTTTGTAAATGAGTACGTTTTCTTCTTCAATGACGGGCACTGATATGGCTGCACTGACGGGCACTGATACGGCGGCACTGATGGGCACCGATGAGGTGGCACCAATGAGGTGGCACTGATGAGGTGGCACTGACGGGCACTGATGATGGGCACTGATAGGCGGCACTGATGCGCACTGATAGGTGGCACTAATGGGCACTGATGGGCACTGATAAGTGGCACGATGGGCACTGATAGGCGGCACTGATGGGCACTCGTAGGTGGCATTGATGGGCACTCGTAGGTGGCGTTGATGGGTAGTTATGGGTGGCACTGATAGTTGGCACAGATAGGCACGGATGGGCACTGATAGGTGGGCACAGATGGGCACAGATGGGCACTGACAGGTGGCACCGATGGACACTGATGGGTGGCACTGATGATACTAATTGATGGCAGTGATGCCCCTAAGTGTGGCATTGCTGGGCATCACTGCAACATAATTGTGCCAGTCAGTGCCCATTTGTGGGCACTGATTGGCACAGATTTGACACTGACTGGGCACATGTGGATGGCCATGGGGTACATACCTGGCCATCCACATGTTTCCCTTCCCTGGTGGTCCTAGTGGCGATCCCTGGTGGTCCAGTGTGGTGATCTGCGGGGGGGCTGCGCTGATAAACAATCAGCGCAGACCCCCCCTGCCAGGAGAGCCGCCGATCGGCTCTCCTCTACTTGCGTCTGTCAGACGCGAGTGAGGAAGAGCCGATCAACGGCTCTTCCTATTGACAGCGTGATCAGCCGTGATTGGACACGGCTGATCACGTGGTAAAGAGCCTCCGCCGGAGGCTCTTTACCAAGATCGGTGTAGCGGTGTGTCAGACTGACACACCGCTCCACCGATCGCCGCGATGCGCACCCCCGGGGGCGTGCTGCGGCATGTTATCCTGAAGGACGTCATATGACGCCCAGTCAGGATAACTGAACCACCGCCCGGCCGTCAATCCGCTATAGGCCAGGCGGGAAGTGGTTAAACAGGCATTTTGGTTTACCCTAATTGGGGTTTAACTAATAGCATTTACCAACTAGTACTTAGCAGAGTAGCATCATTTGTATTCTACCTTTTTTTCTCTCTCACTGACCTATTTTACAAATCGGTAGTGGCAGCGGTTTCATTAGCATCTCTTTTAAAGTCAATCCTCCAAACAAAACATTTGATATTAGAACAGCGCCATATCTACTTTGGTTTCTTTTATTTTCATTTACTCCACCTAGTGGTAGTAATTTGGTAGAGGCAGCAGTTCCATTAAACAGTTCCAACCCTTGAGCTGGTACTTATTCCTCTGCGCGGACACACTTCCTTTTCCTTTCAGCATAAGGGTGTTCATGCCCTAACCCTCTCTCCCCTAGTTCTTGTTAAGAAACTATAAATGTCTTTTGTTCGCATTCAAAAAGTGACTGGCGCCCTATCATTCTATCTTGCATTACACCCACTATGCCTAGTAACCCACCATTACAGTACATGCAATAAATGAGTCCTGTGAATACACAAACCACATTCACATATGACCATGTAAGTCCGTTTATGAGGAAATAAAATCCACTCAAAATCACTCAACACGATAAATGTATCTAGTGGTTAATAAAACTTCATTCTTATACCAAACGTCAGTATGTCAAAAAGTGAAATGGCGAAATCCACTTGGTATCAGTCAAACTGAGTTGTGCAGACCATCACCATGACTCCCTAGGATATTCTCTCATCTGTCAGATCAGCCCTTCTTTGCAGGGGGTAATAAAGCCTTTTAATAAAATCCCCACCATCTCTGATGGCAGCTGCAGGTGGATATATTCATGGACACACTTGCACTCTCTGTTGTTAATTAGGACCATATACACAGTAGTAAACTCAGCCTCAGAGGCAAGTGTTAAGCGCCCAGCTCAAAAAAAAAAAAAAAAAAAAGAGAATGACTCAAAATTTAAAAAAATTAATATGCACTCACTTTGAAATAGAAATGGCAAGAATGTACCAAGCCTTTGTCTCCCCTCGCATCCCAATATAAATTGCAGGCAAACCACACTGCTGAGAGATCAGTGAAAGCATGCAGCCCACTGTAAACCTCCCCCTTTGACCTGGATCAGTAAGCGTCTCCCTACGTGTTTCATCACTGTGACATCATCAGGTTGACACTTGCCTCAGAAGCTGAGTTTACTACTGTGTACATGGTCCTGATTAACAACAGAAAGTGCATGTGTATCCATCTGAGAAATGAGCGCACTCCCTAGGGGGTCATGGTGGTGGTCTGCATGATTCAGATTGACCGATCCCAAGTGGATTTCACCATTTCACTTCTTTACACACAGACTTTTGGTACAAGAATGGGGTTTTATTAACCATAGGTTATTACCCATCTCACGACCGTCTTCTGTTGAGCGAGCATGCTAGAAACCAACAGCCGATCGGCATCCAACTTTGCATAGTTAGTACAGTGAGTGCCTCCGTTTTTTTCTTTCAGCTTCAGGTTGAAAAGAAACATACCGTGTGTGCCAGGTATTAGCCTTTATTGTTTCCTGGTTTACATAGAAAAAGGAGAGATCACCTTTTTTAATAATAAACCTTTTAGCAGCATGTGATCACAATAAGAACAGGTAACTTTATTGTAGCACCCTGGAGTTTAGTCAGGGAGCTCCTCACAAATTTACTTGCCAAGAGTAGTTATCTTGGTTGATTGCTAGGGATCTATTGATTTCTCCCTAAGCTTGGCCTTGTTGCACTTTTCTCTTCTACCACTAGATGGCTGGGTACTTGGTGGTACTAGATACGAGAAGGGCAACCCAAGATCAGGTTATGGGTATGTGGGTGTTCCAGCCAATGGGCAGGAGTTTTCGGACTGCCATCTGGGTGGACCTGTGTCGTCTGCTCCGGGCTGCTAGGCCGGAGATGGGGCCTATCCCGGGGGCATCTGGCTGCGTGTGTGAGGGCCTATCCAGAAGTAAGTGGGCAGTGCAGGGTTGGGACTGCGGCTTGCAGTCCAACCAAAAGTGACGATTCTGCCAGGCGGAGAACCTGTCAGGGGTAGAAGGGAAGCTGTTGCCATGAAGGGACCAACCACCTTTACCAGGGACCACAGTGAATAACTGAAGCAAGTACCAGAATCATATTCTCACCGAAGGGCGCAGTGGAGAATTAGGTAACTTCAGGCGGTGATCAAGTCAGGGACCCAACCAGTGGAGGAAACGCTTGCAGAGCAGCCTTGTGTGTCAAGCCATGGACCGAGCCGGTTAGCAGGGGTGAAGCTTGAGGAGTATATGGAGTGCCAAGCTAAGGACCCAGCAGTGGTGCGTGGGTGACGCTTGATGGGATACCACCGCAAACCTTGGAGGAGCTCAAGGGATTCAAAGTCAGTGAATCAGTGGGTCCAGTGAGAGACCAGGAGCTCAGTATTGAAGAACTAAAAGTAGCAGTTGTAGTGGAGCTGAAAGAACTGATACGTTTGAGTTAGGGGCGATTAAAGGACTGTTACCATAGGAGACAGCAATCCTGCACATGCAGAAGTGGTGCCTTGCTGGGGCCTTTCCCTGTACAGCTATTCTCCTATGGAAGTCTCGGAGTCTGCCAATTGAGTGTGCAACTATCTAAGCGTGTCCTGGCCCTAACCCTCTTTCCCACAAAATATAGAAAAAAAAAGGACTGTCAAAAGAAATAAAACCTCTTTTACATCCAAGAAGTGTCTGGTGCCCAATGACTTTCACCATATTTGCACCCACTATGCCTCACAACCCATCACATATTGAAGGATGTCAGCTATCTTTAGCCTTAGAGGTCCTCATTAGACCAAAAGAGGTAAAAGACCTTGCTACATTATCATGACCTGTTCTCAACTAAATACTTGCGTGCCTCTGAATGGTCTAATATTTAAAATTACAGTATTTTAATGGGCAGTCTTTGTACCCCCACATATTGTACTTCTACCTGTGGTAGATTGGCCCACAGTATGCAGTGGCCTGCCAGAGACAGGCTTTCTCCTTGTTTTTCCAAAAGATTAGACAGCTGGAACTAACCACTATATCAGGAGCACCTGAGAATGTAAATCGGTAGGGAGTATAAAACATGGTGACATGTGTGTAGCAAGGTCCCGGGGCCCCAGAGGCCTAATAGTGAACTCAAGGGTTAGGGAGAGCTGACATCCTTCCTTGTAGAGTGGGTTACCAGGCATGGTGGGTGTAATGCAAGATACAATGATTGGGCGCCAGTCACTTTTTGAATGCAAAAAAAAGAGATGTATTGTCTCATAACAAGAACCTAGGGGAGAGAGAGTTAGGGCCTGAACACCCTTAGGCAAATGCAATAGCAATTGGCAGACTCCGAGGCAAAATAGGCAGACAGCTATACAGCCATACAACCTATACAGGTTGAAGGCCTTTAAGCTGGTTGCAGCACTGTATTTGTAGAACTGCTGTCTCCTATGGTAACTGAACTTGTAGGTTCACTTCAACACAGATCTGTACACATACCAGACTTGGTATCCCCATTGTGTAGGACCTGGCCTCCATGTCACAGCCTTCCGCTGTAGCTTTTCTCACTGTGCACCCAATCTTCTCACCAGACCTTCAGATCCCAGCCGCCCTCTTGATCCCCTGAGCTCTTCCACAGCTCAAGCATCACCCGCGCTACCTGCTGGGTCCCTGGCTTGGTTCTCAGCTAACACGCTGAATCCTCTTCAAGTATCACCCATGCTCACCCGCTGGGTCCCTGACTTGAACGCTGAAACTTTCCCAACTTGTTCACCTGTTGATCTGGCCAAAGCCTCATCCACACGCTTAGACTTGCTAGTGAAAAAGGCTGCTCTGGTACTTCTTCAGACTTCACAAACATGGCCTCTGATAACAGGAGTAATTGTCTCATACAGTGCCCCCTTTATCTCTGACCATTGGTTCTCATTTGCCTCTGGTAACAGGAGTGGTCATCCCATGTGGCAACTGCTTCTCCTTCACCTCTGACAATACTCGGTTCACCGTCCGGCTGAACCTCTGCAATGATCAGGCTCACCTCGGGCTGAGCCTCTACATACGTGGCTAGGCTCCAGGCTTCCGGCCTAACCTTCAGCTGCTGCTTCACACGCAGCCTCCAGGCCTCAGCTTGGGGCTAAAAGAACACTGATCACTTGACTCGTTCTCCTTAAATAGACTCTCCCAGCATGCTTAGCCACAAATATGATTGGCTGAGAAATTATGTCTATTTACAACCTGAACTCATTGTGGTCTTGTCATTCTAACGCCAGCAGTGCCACCTTTTGACAGAAGAGAGACATGCTCCATATTCAGGTGTAGGGCAGAAAGTCAGTGGATACAACTACTAATTAACCAGATTAATTACCACCTAGCATAACTAAATTTGTTAGCAACCCTGCCTAATACCAGGGTGCTTCATGTGTATGCATTGCAGAGTTGCACATACAGTATGTAATTTTTTTTTGTATTTTGCTAAGTCATACAATGAATAAATAATAATAAAATAATAATGAGAAAATGAAGGTCCCTAGATACCACCTGCTCTCTTCTCAAGGAATCTGCAGCCACAGGCATATATCACTCACACTGCTACTGCTGGTACTGGAGTTTCCCTATTGCACAAGGGCCCATTCACACCAGCTTGGTCAGCGGAAATGAGTTAATGCACATTGCATTGTGCACAAACTTGCAGTGCATTAGGGCAGACTATTCATTTAAATAGCTAATGCACCACAACAGAGGGTTCTTTACTGTAAGAGCAGCACGGATGAGGAATTCCATAGCTCCCAACTGTCCCTGATTTCGAGGGACTGTCCCTGATTTGGAGCAATGTCCCTCTGTCCCTCATTCCTCCTCATTTATCCCTCATTTTGGTCTGATCTATATAGTTGTATATAAAATGCACTTTTTTTCTTTTCAAAAAGTGTTTTCCAGCACTAAACTTTTCATCTGATTTCTAAATTGCTGCATTTGTAAATTCCAAAAGCCAATATAAAGGAATAGTGGTGGTAAAAAAAGGACTTGTGGGTTTAACAAATTTTTGTTTTTTTGTACAATTCTCCTTTAAGAGGGGTGTGGCAAGGGGTGTGTCCTATGCCTGCATACTTTTGCTGATAGGTGTCCCTCATTTCCATCTCAAAAAGTTGGGAGGTATGGAATTCCCTTCCACAGGCGGTGGTTTCAGCGGGGAGCATCGATAGTTTAAAAAAACTATTAGATAAGCACCTGAACGACCGCAACATACAGGGATATACAATGTAATACTGACATATAATCACACACATGGGTTGGACTTAATGGAATTGTGTCTTTTTTCAATCTCACCTACTATGTAACTATTCTTAGAGGGTTCTTTACTATGTAACAACGGACTAAACATCGTATGTGCAGCATTAATGACAGTGTAATGCATAGCAATGCATTGATGTTGTTCTGGGAAGGTGTGTTGGAGTAGCACATGTGGTATTGCAGCATGTTGGCATGAATAGATCCTAAAACAACCCTTTTCTTAGAGCAATATGGTGGGAATAATTTTAAAAATGCTAGCTGCTTGGCTTTTATGCTAATCTACTGACTCCAGCATAAGTATGGAGATCAGGAATGTCAGTAGTCATTATCTGCATATTTGTTCTTATTCGATTACGTATCTAAGCGTATCTAAACCAAAAAACAAACATAAATATATTGCAGCTTACTAGATGCGGTAGCTGCATTTGTTTCTCTTTAACCACATGCCGACCAGCACGCGCCGATGTACGTCGGCGCAATGGCACAGCTGGGCAAATGGGCGTACGGGTACGCCCCCTTTAAATTGCTGCATTGTGGGAGCGTGCATGCCCGCCAAGTACTCCGTGACCGTGCCCACGGGTCCCGCAAACTCAATGTCCACCGGTGTCCCGCTATCGTGTCACGGATCGGCAGAATGAGGAGATGCCTTTGTAAACAAGGCATTTCCCTGTTCTGCCTAGTGACATAACAGAGATCTACTGCTCCCTGTCATCGGGAGCAGTGATCGCTGTCATGTCAGTGGTAGCCCATCCCCCACACAGTTAGAACACCTCCCTAGGACACACTTAACCCCTTGATAGCCTCCTAGTGTTTAACCTCTTCCTTGCCAGCGTCATTACACAGTAATCAGTGCATTTTTATAGCACTGATCGCTGTATAAATGACAATGGTTCCAAAATAGTGTCAAAAGTGTCCGATGTGTCCGCCATAATGTCGCAGTCACAATAAAAATCGCAGATCGCCCCCATTACTAATAAAAAAAAAATAATAATAAAAATGCCATAACTCTATCCCCAATTTTGTAGACGCGATAACTTTTGCGAAAACCAATCAATATACACTTATTGTGATTTTTTTTTAAAAATATGTAGAAGAACACATATTGGCCTTAACTGAGAAAGAAATTTGTTTTTTATATATATTTTTTGGGGATATTTATTATAGCAAAAAGTTCAAAATATTACTTTTTTTTCAAAATTGTCACTTTTTTTTTTGTTTATATCGCAAAAAATTAAAGAACCACAGAGGTGATCAAATACCACCAAAAGAAAGCTCTATTTGTGGGGAATAAAGGACGTCAATTTTGTTTGGGAGCAACGTCGCACTACCGTGCAATTTGTCAGTTAAAGCGACGCAGTGCTGTATCGCAAAAAGTGCTCTGGTCAGGAAGGGGGTAAATCCTTCCAGGGCTTAAGTGGTTAAGGCTGGGTTCGCTGTTGCGAATTCGATGCAGGTTTTCTATGGAGTCGGTTCACATATCTCTGCAGTGGCTTCGGTGCGAATTGCATAGGAGTCCTGTGCATCTTTCGGTCCATTTCAAATCCGAATTCAGCCTAAAATCGGACCTGAAATGGTAAATGGGGACGCACCAGACTGTGAGTCGGAGCGTGCTACAGTGTAGGGTTGCCACCTGTCCGGTTTTGACCCGGACAGTCCGGGTTTGGACACATGTGCCCGGTTTTCAAGCCACCTGAAACCCGGGCACATATAGCAGCAGTTCAACCTAGAGCGGCGCATCCCAATTCCCGTGCCCGCCATCAGTGTTACACATATATTACTGCCTGTGCGCTCCGCCTCCGAGCCGAGCTCAGCGATGGTCAGCAGGCGTACCTATTCAGCCTGTGATTGGCTGAATAGGTCATGTGCGGGCGGTGGACACGAGGGTCTGTGATTGGCTCGGTAGACTTGGTCACATGTGGAGGCGGGGCTGGACTGTGGGTGATCGTGGCCGTCCGAAGTCCCGCCTCCTTGCCTGGCGTGTGCTCTGCTGTCTCCTCGAGTCCTCATTGAGGTAATTTTCTCTTCCGCCCTCTCACCCCCCTCTGTCAGCCTGCCGCTCTCTGTCAGCCACTCCCCCCTCTGTAAGCCACTCCCCCTCCTGTCAGCTACCCCCCTCTGTCAGTTACCCCCCCTCTGTCAGTTACCCCCCCTGTCAGTTACCCCCCTCTTTCAGCTCCCCTCCCCTATCAGCTACCCCCGTCAGCTACTCCCCCCTCTACCCCCACTCTGTAAGCCACCCCCTCTCTCTGTTAGGGCACCCTCTCTCTTGCCACCTTTCTCTCTCACCCCCCCTCCCTCTCAGCCCCCTTCTCTCTCCCCCCTCCCTCTGTCAGCTACTCCCCTCTCTGTCAGCTTCTGTCACCTACTCCCCTCTCTGTCAGCTCTCCCCCCATCAGCTACTCCCCTCTCTGTCAGCTACTCCCCTCTCTGTCAGCTCTCCCCCCCATCAGCTACTCCCCTCTCTGTCAGCTACTCCCCTCTCTGTCAGCTCTCCCCCCATCAGCTACCCCCCTCCCTCTGTCAGCTACTCCCCTCTCTGTCAGCTACTTCCCGGTCTGTCAGCTACCCCCCTCCCTCTGTCAGCTCCCCCTCCCTCTGTCAGCTCCCCCCTCCCTCTGTCAGCTCCCCCCTCCCTCTGTCAGCTCCCCCCTCCCTCTGTCAGCTCCCCCTCCCTCTGTCAGCTCCCCCCTCCCTCTGTCAGCTCCCCCCTCCCTCTGTCAGCTCCCCCCTCCCTCTGTCAGCTCCCCCCTCCCTCTGTCAGCTACTCTCCTCTCTGTCAGCTTCTGTCAGCTACTCCCCTCTCTGTCAGCTACTCCCCCCTCTGTCAGCTCTCCCCTCCCTCTGTCAGCTTCTGTCAGCTACTCCCCTCTCTGTCAGCTACTTCCCACTCTGTCAGCTCCCCCCTCCCTCTGTCAGCTACTCCCCTCTCTGTCAGCTCCCCCCTCCCTCTGTCAGCTACTCCCCTCTCTGTCAGCTCCCCCCTCCCTCTGTCAGCTACTCCCCTCTCTGTCAGCTCCCCCCTCCCTCTGTCAGCTACTCCCCTCTCTGTCAGCTCCCCCTCCCTCTGTCAGCTACTCCCCTCTCTGTCAGCTCCCCCCTCCCTCTGTCAGCTACTCCCCTCTCTGTCAGCTCCCCCCTCCCTCTGTCAGCTACTCCCCTCTCTGTCAGCTCCCCCCTCCCTCTGTCAGCTACTCCCCTCTCTGTCAGCTACCCCCCCTCCCTCTGTCAGCTACTCCCCTCTCTGTCAGCTACTGCCCTCTCTGTCAGCTACCCCCCTCCCTCTGTCAGCTCCCCCTCCCTCTGTCAGCTACTCTCCTCTCTGTCAGCTTCTGTCAGCTACTCCCCTCTCTGTCAGCTACTGCCCTCTCTGTCAGCTACCCCCCCTCCCTCTGTCAGCTCCCCCCTCCCTCTGTCAGCTACTCCCCTCTCTGTCAGCTACCCCCTCCCTCTGTCAGCTACTCCACTCTCTGTCAGCTACCCCCCCTCTGTCTGCTACTCCCCTCTCTGTCAGCTACTCCCCTCTCTGTCAGCTACCCCCCTCTGTCAACTACCCCCCCGTCAGCTACTCCTCTCTCTGTCAGCTACTCCTCTCTCTGTCAGCTCCCCCCTCCCTCTGTCAGCTACTCCCCTCTCTGTCAGCTACCCCCCCTCCCTCTGTCAGCTACTCCCCTCTCTGTCAGCTACTGCCCTCTCTGTCAGCTACCCCCCTCCCTCTGTCAGCTCCCCCCTCGCTCTGTCAGCTACTCTCCTCTCTGTCAGCTTCTGTCAGCTACTCCCCTCTCTGTCAGCTACTCCCCTCTCTGTCAGCTCCCCCCTCCCTCTGTCAGCTACTCCCCTCTCTGTCAGCTACCCCCCCTCCCTCTGTCAGCTACTCCCCTCTCTGTCAGCTACCCCCCCTCCCTCTGTCAGCTACTCCACTCTCTGTCAGCTACCCCCCCCTCTGTCAGCTACCCCCCCCCTCTGTCAGCTACTCCCCTCTCTGTCAGCTACCCCCCCTGTCAACTACCCCCCCGTCAGCTACTCCTCTCTCTGTCAGCTACTCCTCCCTCTGTCAGCTCCCCCCTCCCTCTGTCAGCTACTCCCCCCTCTGTCAGCTCCTCCCCCGTCAGCTACTCCCCTCTCTCTCAGCTTCTGTCAGCTACTCCCCTCTCTGTCAGCTCTCCCCTCCCTCTGTCACCTACTCCCCTCTCTGTCAGCTCCCCCCTCTCTCTGTCAGCTACTCCCCTCTCTGTCAGCTACTCCCCCCTCTGTCAGCTACTCCCCCCTCTGTCAGCTCCCCCCTCCCTCTGTCAGCTCCCCCCTCCCTCTGTCAGCTCCCCCCTCCCTCTGTCAGCTCCCCCCTCCCTCTGTCAGCTACTCCCCTCTCTGTCAGCTACTCCCCCCTCTGTCAGCTCCCCCCTCCCTCTGTCAGCTCCCCCCTCCCTCTGTCAGCTCCTCCCCTCTCTGTCAGCTACTCCCCTCTCTGTCAGCTACTCCCCTCTCTGTCAGCTACTCCCCCCTCTGTCATCTCCCCCCTCCCTCTGTCAGCTCCCCCCTCCCTCTGTCAGCTACTCCCCTCTCTGTCAGCTACTCCCCTCTCTCTGTGAGGCCACCCCCTCTCTTACCACCTATCTCTCTCACCCCTCCTCCCTCTCAGCCCCCTTCTCTCTCCCACACCTCCTCTCTCTCTCTCTCTCTCTCCCCACTCCCCCTCACACCCCCAATCCCCTCCCCCTCTCTCACCCCTTCTCTCTTCTGCCTCCTCACCCCCTTACCTCCTCCTCCTCTCACCCTTTCTCACCTCCCTCCCCCACCTCTTCTCCCCCTCAGGGGGCGAGGGCCCCATGATTCCTAACAGCGGCTCTGTGAGTGAGTGCACAAGTTCGGATGTGTTTTGATTCCTGTGTCCTGCCGACACACTGGGCACAGCGATGCAGCACCTGCCTCTACTTTGCCTTCTCTCCCAGCCCCCCCACACAATGGAAGGAAAGAAAGAAAATAGCACTACAGTAGAGCAGCTTCACTCCGCCCCCAAACTCCGGCTCCCACACTTCCTGGCTCGAATTGGCTCTCGGTAAGGCAGTCTAATGTGGGTCTTTAGGGGCAGGGGACAATGATTGGGGGGGTTCCTGATCTAACAGAGGTCTCTAAGGGGGGTGCTGATATAAGGGGACCTAATGGGGGTCCTCTATGGGGGACCCCTAAATTATGGAGGGGGTAACACTGACCCATATTTTATGAAGGGGGGTGACAATGACCCCTGTGTTATAGGAGGTAACACTGTCCAATAAAGCGTGCCACATTATTGCTCTCCTTAGTGCACCCAAAGGTGTCCCAGGTCTTTACAATCCTATAGTGTATACTACAAAAAAATTTGCCATGCACCGCTAAAGTGTTCGGGTTTGGCTTAAAGAAAAGGTGGCAACCCTACTACAGTGTGAACCCAGCCTTAATTTTTTTTTCAACCTTTATTTTATCTGGTGATTTGGCCACTATAGCAATTCCTGTATTAGGCTAACTATAAGCACTCCTCCACTGTATGTATGGAGGAGCATCACAGTCATCATTGGACAGCAACACCATCAACCTGCAGAGGTGGTAGTGCCGGATGGACTAGCGCATTTAAAGAGTAAAGGAGCCAATAGACGATTCATTTTTTTCATTCAACCAGCAGGTTGAACAAAAAAAAAAAGACTCAGTTCCCCCTTCCTCACATTCGATGTAGATGGGAGAATCCACCCTCTGTGCCTTTGTATTCTGAAAGGGGGGGACTTCCCTGCCATCAGAATACACTGAGGGAGAAGGAGAAAGGGAGAGAGGGGGGAGGGAGAGAGAGGTGGGATAAACATTGGTTACTAGCCGTCAAGTTTCCAGCGTTCAGAAGAGTTTTTCAAATGTCCTGTGTACATGAAGACTAACTTTGTTGTTACATAGTAGGTGAGGTTGAAAAAAGACACAAGTCCATCAATCCAACCTATGTGTGTGGTTATACAGTAAGTCAGTTACTACTACCATTGACTGTCTCACTACCTTTGATGGTAGTTACTAACTAAAGGCCTGTACACACAATACGAAAATCAGACGGAAAAATGTGTACGACAAGCTGTCTGACGTTTTTCGGATCGTTAGTAGGGTTCTTTCGACAGACAATTTCACTTTTTGGTCAGACAAAAGCTGGATGTGCAGACTATAAAATTTTTGTTGGATGTGAACGCATTGTCGGATTTTCGTTTCATTATTACTGTTTTCGTCAAATAATCGTAAGTGAGTAAGACTACGCATGTTCAGAAACGAAATAATACATACAAAACTATTCAACATGTTACGTTACTTCTGACGTATTCTGTCGTCCGAAAATTTTCGTATTGTGAGTAACCTCTTCACTTTCGACATGAGACTAGCATGCCACAAAAAACGGGCATTTGGTCGTCCGAAAATCTAAGTGTGTGGGAAAAAAGGGAAAAAAAGCCTTAAAAAAAAAAAGGAAATGAATGCAGCAAACTGCAATACATCACACTTTTTTCTTGGGTTTTGATATGTGCTAAACTATTGAAGCCAGAATGTCAGCATGACGACAAATCAACCAGCATTTGCAGAACTGAGAAGTCAGAAATGGCATCGAAGATAGAAACTTGTACTGAGAGAAATACAGAGGTTACTGTTTCTGAATTCTTTCTGAAAATGCTAGTAGTAATACTTTCTGACACAACGTTCCATAGGAAGAATGCAGATCAAGAAAGTCTGATTTCTGGTCACCAATTCAGAAAATACTGAAGCCAATAGATCATAATAGAAACCAGGGAACTAGCATTTTCAGCAGGGAGTCAGCAATCGTAGTCTCCATATTTCATACTACAGGGGTTTGTTTATCAATGTTATCACAAAATATTCATCTAAGATGCACAGTTTTCTAACCACTTATGAAAGCATTTTTAACCACTTGACCTCCAGAAGATTTACCCCCCCCCCCCCCTCATGACAAGGCCATTTTTTGCAATACAGCACTGCGTTATTTTAACTGACATTTGCACGGTCATGTAACGATGTATCCAAATAAAATGTGTGTATTTTTTTCCCACAAATAGAGCTTTCTTTTGGTGCTACTTGATCATCACTGCGTTTTAATTTTTCGCACTGTAAACAAACAAAACAAAAAGAAACACTATTTTTTGCTATAAAACATATCCAATACAAAAATGGAAAAGAATCAAATTTCTTCATAAATTTAGGCCAATGTGTATTTTGCTACATATTTTTGGGGAAAAAAAATCCAATAAGCGTATATTGATTGATTTGCGCAAAAGTTATAGCGTCTACAAACTATGATATATATATATATATATATATATATATATATATATATTGGTAATTTAAATATTTATTTTTATACTAGTAATGGCGGCTATCAGCGACTTATAGCGGAACTGTGATATTGCGGTGAACTGACACTTTGTGGGAACCAGTGACACTAATAGAGTAATCAATGCTACAAAATATGCACTGTCACTGTACTAATGACACTGGCTGGGAAGGCGTTAAACATCTGAGGCAATTGTGCTGTCCCTGCTACACATTTCCCTGTGTGTAGCTTAAAAGGCAGCTAAACCCTCATATTCTGCAATAAGCCAGACTGAGTGTCATTTTGAAGCTTTATTAACAAAACAGGGTGGGGTGAAACTATTGAGAAAAAACAAATACAGATGCATATAATCAGTATATGAAATATACAGAAGTACAATCTAGGCAGTAGTTGGCGATACATAATTCTCACCAGCAATGCTGCATTTAGGAGATGCAAGTTTTAGTCCAACATGTGCTCTGATAGTTTCCTTCTTTCAGTCTCTAAGATGGAGACTGAGTTCCCAGGATGCACCCATTTCTCTTCCTAGGACTGAAGAATGATGGGAACTTTGCTAAAGGTGAACAGTTTCTAGTTTCTGCAAAAAATGTAAATTTATCACTGGCTCCATCTTGTGGCCAAATCTGATATTGCAGGCAAAGCAACTTGAAGTGTAACTCCACTTTTGTTGAAAAAAAAAACATTCCTTTCTAGGTGATGTATATTACAAGGATTTTACCAAACTTTGTTGCAGATTCCTACCTTCTGTTATTCTGAAGAAATCCCTGTGTGTTTGTCTGTGCCCCTGTGGGAAAGTGAGTCTAATGGGAGTGGTTTCATAATTATCAATCAGCTCTGCACCTGCAGAGCACTAATGAGGAAAGCTGCCGGGCCTGCATCCATTTAGATGTGATTTCCTATTGGGAGTATCTAACCAAAAATGACATTTTTGTTGCAGGGGATGCCAGAAATCCTACTTGTATCATAGGCAGACTTCTGTGAAAATCAGTGAGCCAATCACACAAGCAGGAAATGATGTTTCTGGGGGGCGTTCTGTACACACTCTGTGTACAGGACACCTCCAGGTAGCCAGGTTCTCTATGAACACAAACTACAGGGCATTAATGCCTACATTTAACATCTTCATGCATATTACTGTTCACTTTATACCTGTGTTAATTGCCCTATGATTACAATTTACCAGAAAATGTTTTCCGATTCTATGCTTATTGATTGTCAAAATATGACATCTGGATAATGTTGCCATGCTCTTTCTAAATGTATCCATTCTACACATAAAGGAACTGGTAAACCTTTATGTCATCTTTTAATGGTACGTCATCTTTACATGGTAATGATTTTTTCCATTACAGTATTTGTACCTATACATAAGCTTCCTTATGTAAACTGTCCCAGCTGGCTCAAAAAGTGACCTATTGAACTTTATATCTACAACATCCCAAAGGCATGAAAATATATTTTTAAAGACTTTGTAGACAAGTAAACTAGAACACTAGATTCAACACAGTTCAAGTAACAGGTTGGCTGCTATCAAATAACTTTTTACATTTTTTATATTTACAGCAGTAGTAGCTGGAGTGGAGTGAAGATGGAGCCTGGACTTTTCACTACTAGAGGAGACACGCAGAGTGGTACGACCTCTTTCACATGGGCTTTACAATCAGGTCCTCTTAAAAAAATGAAAATAGTTTTTCAGGTGGACCAGAAATCCATGCAGGTCTATGGGCAGGCGGATTAGAACCAACTTGTGTCCATTTAATCCACCTACCTCCGTGTCCATCCAGGATTTAAAAAAAAGGAAAACAACTGCATCCTTCTTTGTTTCTCTGAACCTGAATGTGATAGTTTAGAGGTAGCCTCATATAAATGGTCTCACAAGTTTGTTTACACCAGGCCACCCATACAGCCATCACGGGTCCGCAGAGGTCCACTGTCAAAATGAGGGCTGAAACTGAACCGGACTTGTGACTGGATATCACAAAGTTATCCATCCCATTCAGCTCCGATTTAGCAGGGGGATCTTATCATGGATCCCCTGTTGAATGGAACTGACAAAGCCTAGGTGAAAGGACCCTAAGTGTGTCATAATGCTATGCATACTTGCACATTATGGCAAAAGACCCATCCCCACCCAGCATCATATATTTCCTTTGATATAGATGTGGTTTTCCATACATATACCTTCTTTACAACTGTGATAATTTGGGGTTGTTTAGCTTGTTGGTAGTGCCAAAACAGTGAGTTTACTCCACATTTTCAGGGCTTTTCCTGCCCACTATTTTTTAAGAGAACGCCAAAAGTTCATACAGGTATGTCTTCCCATGCAGGGGTTCTTACCATCAATACAAACAAAACATAGAATTTAGCCTCCTGGCTCTCTTGGCAGTATTACTGTGCCTTTTATTAGTACCTTTTGGTCCTCCTCACCATCAAACACATCCCAGTGCTCATGCACAGACACTGTACCTAAGCTCTGTGTCTTTTCTTGAGCTTCCCAGTGGCTCTGTCCCACATGGACTCTCTCTCAGGCTCAGGCTTTGATCTGTCCTAACCTGGACAGCAAGGTGCAGACGAGCACCTCTTACACTGACCCCCTTGAGAGGGTGGGGCTCTGAGCTATAACTCTGGCTCCAACATGAATGCAGCACACACCTGCATCATTAGTGGACCTGATTCCTGCAAAATGTGGACTAGACCTCCATATTAAACAGTTGCACGGGCTTGCCCTGCAATTGGACCCATTCACACCATTTGCGTTAGGATGCAAGGCAATTTGCCTTGTATCCTCTGGTGCCAGTTTACAACACTGTGCTGGTGTGTGCTGAAAAAAAGTACTACATGTGATACTTTTTTTTTTTTAAAGTACAGCGGGTTGTTGCGGAAACCACCGACATTCCAACTTTGCTGTATTTATAGAATTCAAAGAACATTATTGAAATGTCACTTGTGATATTTCATTAAAGATATAACAAAAAAAAGAAAAACAAAAACCGTGTGATGCCCCTGGATCGGAGCTTTAGCACTGTGTCCTCCTGCTGGTGGTAATCAGCCCCTAGTAAAGTGGTTTGGCCTTACAGATCTCCTTTTGAGATTTGCAAATGTTGGGTGCTATGTTAAAGTAGTATTAAATTATAACTAAAGGCAAAACGTATTTAAATATTTGATTACCTGCACTACGGTAGAAAAAAGTCTAATAAATAATGTGACGGTCCCTTGTCCTCAACAGGATTATGTACATGTTTCCTTTGTCCAAAACCAGCACTATCCAAAATCCTTCAGCCCATCCAGTCACCAGCCGTAACTCAGTGTAGGATGAACAACATCAAAACTCTCTATTCAAGCACATGTTACCACAGATATATAACTCAGAGACACTCCCTCCCGCCCTTGGATTCAGGGCGGGGTAAACTGTCCAATCACAATAGACACACAGGTCAGGTGTATTCAAATGTCTCATCAGTAAATAGACTCATCAGCAGGGAGAGTTGTTGGAGGAATTCACCCCCACCAATCTCACAGTTTATCTACATACACATCCCATAATATCCAAAGCAGACAGACACAATTGAACATTGGAATACAACCCCACCCATAACGATCACAGCAAAGAGTCCACAACAGCATGAGACAACACACAATATATACATATATACAACATTCCAGTGTGGCTGTACAGTGTGTCTAAATAGCACAGATCATAGTGGGGTTCTCAGTCACCCTGTACCCCTAATGGACGCAGGGTGATTTACACATAAGAGGGGCCAGAGGAGCTGGACACAGAGTCTCCAGAGCTCTCCAAGGTAAGCTGAGTTCCACAAACCCCCCACCCAAAATGACTCCTATCACACATCTCCCCTTTTGGCAGGAGACTAACACAGGAGGAGACCCCAGATGGGTTGACTCCAAAGTTAGTCAGTAGTTCCAGTGCCACAATGCCGGTATCCACACAGTTTCCCAAATAAATTGTCCCAAACATAGTATTACTCACCCAGCCAACCTCTGCCTCTCTCAGAGAACATGCCTGCCACTGGGGAGAGGCATGGGCTGGCCCTTCTCCTTGGAGTACTTTCAGCCGCTGGAGAGAAGACAGGGTGACTGGGCTCACTCCATCATGCTGTTGGGGATCTGGGCCGACTGCCCAGCATCCCTGGGGTATACAAGTGGAGACTGAAGTCCCATCCACTTTTGGTAGGTGAAAATCCCCCGTGCTTGCAAAGCATGGCTAACATCCTCCTGTCTCAGTGCCGCACCATTTTCTGGGGTTGTGTCAGTGGAGACCGAAGTTCCCTCCACTTTCACAGGAACTCCCTCTTCTGTTAGTTGAGGGCAGAGGCCAGCAGCACTCTGCCGTGTTGCCAGCCCTTCTGCTGGGTTGCTGTGAGTGGAGACCACAGTCCCATCCACTGATATCCGCTCAAGCTGCAGTTGTGTGTAGAGGGCAGTAGCATTCTGCCCTGTTAGCACTGCAGCTGAGGACCCCACATTATCCACTCCGGCTAACCGCTGGGGCGGGAGGCCGGCTTCCTTTCCTCCACTCCCAGACTGTGGATTTGCTGCTGGGGTGGAAGGGTGACCTCCGTCTCTCTGAAACTGTGTAGCTGCCATTGGGGAGGTGAGCCGGCTGCTTCCTCAGCCATTCCCTCATCTGGCTGCTGGGATGACATTTCTCTGTCACTGTCTCCCAGGTGCACGAATCCTTGTTGGGGAGTGACCATCTGCTTCTTCCCCTGGGCCTTCGGAACTCCCGCAGGTGTGGGGCAGAGGTCTTGGATCCTCTATTCGGTTAAATACGTGGAGGTCTTGCGAGCCACAAATGGACTAATGCCTCTATGGTGTAAGTCAACTATTGGTAAGCAAACACTTCACCACGTTTCACTCTGTGTAATTAAAATATATGTAACCAATAGTGTCTGCGCTAAAATGTATATAAGAAAAGAAGAAAGATAGTGCAAAATATCTCTAATAAAATAAAACCATAAGCTCCATGGTGTAGGGGAGGGGTAGGACGGAGCTGTCAGCAGAGGAGTTGAAACACACCACACCGCACGCCATACGAGCCGTGGTTTATGCATTATACCTTGGATAGTTTGGTGCACTAAAGCACCTGCAGTTTGTGAGTACCCTCCTGGAGGTATATTTTTTACTTTTAAATAAATCCCTAGCTGTATTACACCATGGAGCTTTCTCTTTCTTTTATATGAATGTCATTGGTTTTACCTGAGAGGATTGGAATGCACACCAACGTATCCTGAATGAGCCCAGGAGTGGCTCCAATGCCTATTAGACACTGTTTAATTACCGTGTCACACGCTTAGAGGTCAGCGCAAGCACAATTAGGTGACCACAGGAGAGCACAATAAGCATGTTTTGATATGCACACCATTTAGGAGAAGCATGATGGACACTTATTTTATGGACACTGAATATTTGCATTTTATGTTCCGTTTTTAATCAGCCGATTATATTTTGATTGTCACAAGAACAGCACTTTTGATTTCACTTCTATAGCTATATTTATATATTTTTTTTTTGCATGATGCACTTTTGAGGATATTTCTATATAAGTATTGCACTTATTATATGTATATTCATATGTATATGTCTTTATTGGCACAATTATGGTTTTATTTTATTAGAGATATTCTGCACTATCTTTCTTCTTTTCTTATATACATTTTAGCGCAGACACTATTGGTTACATATCCTCTATTTGATTGCCAGCGCTTCAGCTGGAGAAGTTTGTTGTAACTCCACAAATGCTGCTGGCAGAAAATCCCATGTCCCTGTCAGTGTTCTGGGAGAAAGGCCGACTACCTCTTCTCTTAAGATGGCTGAAGCCACTGTTGGTCCTTGGCAGAGGCCAGCGACACTCTGCCCTGTTGCCAGCGATTTAGCTGGGAGTAGAAGCTTCACTACATCCACTTGTCGCTGGGGAGAAGGGCCGACTGTCCCATCTCCCTGGAACTCTGTAGTTGTTGCCTGTGCTGTGCAGAGGTTGGTAGCACTCTGCCCTGTTGCCAGCACTTCTGCTGGGGACTCCACATCATCCACTCCAGCTAACTGTTGGGGAGTGACCGTCACCTTCTCACCATGGGCCCCTGGCACTGCTGCAGGTGTGGGGCAGAGGTCTTGGACCTTCTGTCCAGTGGCCAGCGCTTTAGCAGGGGAAGTCTCTGGTAACTCCACAGATGCGGCTGTTGGTGCTTGGCAGAGCTCAGTGAAGTTTGGTCCTAATACCAGCTCTTCTGCTGGAGGCTCACCAGGTTGTTCTTCTTCAGCAGAACACTCTATCAAATCCCCAATCTCTATAACTGGTGTCTGGGGATAGCGATTCACCATCTTCTGTCCGTAGAACTAAGAAGAGGTTACTGGTGTTGGGCAGAGCTCAGTGATGTCTGGCCTTGATGCCAGCTCCCCTGCTGGGTTGGTGGCATCATTCTGGGGGGCCATCTGCTGCTGGAAAGTGACCATCTCCTTCTCACCTTGGGCCTCTAGAACCACCGCAGGTGTGGGGCAGAGGTCTTGGACCCTCTGTCCAGTTGTCAGTGCTTCAGCTTTGGAGATGGCAATTTCCTGAGTTTCCACTGCTGATTCTATGGCATGCTGCTGAACGTAGAAAGGGATGTCACCGCTCTAGGCAGGTCAGATTGGAATGAACCTCTCCTCTAGTTTGGAAGCCACAGGTGCTGGCAATGCATATAAAAATGAAATTTGAGAAAAATTCTGGACAGCTGCACTCCAAAAAATAGCCTTTATTCTTCAAAAGGAATCAAAAAATACATGCCACAGCAAAATGGACAGAAGAGCTGACGTGTTTCACACTATCAAACAATGCTTAATCATAGCAGAAGAGCTGATGCGTTTCACACTATCAAACAGTGCTTAATCATTAAGCACTGTTTGATAGTGTGAAACGCGTCAGATCTTCTGTCCGTTTTGCTGTGGCATGTATTTTGAACGTGTTCTAGCAGTTTTCTGTATGCCCTTTCCAGATACTGTTCCTTCCTTAGCAAATAGTCCAGGTCAGATTTAAGCTCTGAGACCCCTGCAAAACCGAGCATATACTCTCTGTATTCTCGCAGGTCTTCCAGGGTAGGTTCCTCTTCATCGCCAAACACAAAACAATCTGAAAGGCTCTCCCACAGCAATCCAGGGCCACCAAAGTCATATCCCCCTGGAGAGCATTCTGTTGTCTCCTCTAAATATTCCTCCTCTGCGTGCCATAGCAGAGCCCGATACTGATTGTACAGCTCTATCTCCTATTGGACCAGCCTGTCCAACTCAGTCACCCATTGCTCCTGGGGCCGCTCTCCCAGGAATTGCATCCGTAACTCCCGTTGTTAACTGGCCTGTTGTTCTTGGGTTGGAAAGCACTTGCCCGGTTGCATACCAGCAACCTGGAGGGCTCTTATTCAGAGTCCTACCCGAATCTGCTGCCTGACCTCCAGGTATTCATCCGCAGACACAGACCTGGTGTATGCTGAAAGGACGATCCGCAGCAGCCCCAGAAACTCTGATGCCAGATACATAACTCCACTGGGGTGACTGAAGTCTGCTATCCTGATCTTGGATCCAGGTGGAGGTTTGGACGTGTTCACAACCAGGAAGCACAATCCCACTGCTGCCAACTAGTTGTGATGAACCGCTGTCCTCAACAGGTCTATGTCCGCCGTAAATGCTACCTCTGTCCAGAATCAGCACTATCCAAGACCCCTTAGCTCACCCAGTCACCAGCCGTAACACAGTGTAGGGTGAACAACAACATCAAAAACTCTCTATTCAAGCACATGTTACCACAGTTATTCAACTCAGAGACACTCCCCCCACCACCCTTGGATTCAGGGTAGGTTAAACTGTCCAATCACAATAGACACACAGGTCAGGTGTATTCAAATTTCTCATCAGTAAACCTTGCAGTCTTATCAGCAGGGAGAGTTGTTGGAGGAATTCACCCCCACCAATCTCACAGCTAATCTACATACACATCCCATAATATCCAAGGCAGACAGACACAATAGAACATTGGAATACAACCCCACCCCAAACGATCACAGCAAAGAGTTCACAACAGCATGAGATAACACGCAATATATACATAGATACAACATTCCAGTGTGGCTGTACAGTGTGTCTAAATAGCACAGATCATAGTGGGGTTCTCAGTTACCCTGTGCCCCTAATGGACGCAGGGTGATTTACACATAAGAGGGTCCGGGGGAGCTGGACACGGAGTCTCCAGAGCTCTCAAAGGTAAGCTGAGTTCCACAAACCCCCCACCCAAAGTGACTGCTGTCACAAATAATAATAACAATAAAGTGCTACAAACTATTACATGGGCTGCTGTTGGAAAAAAGGCGCGTGGTCCCTTTAAATAATGTATATGCAGGTCCACAGTGCTATCCCCTTAAATTATACAATTCATACATACACACAATAAATCATAAAAATTATTAGTTCATCGAATTCAGTTGTGCAAAAAATCCTCTCAACAAAGTGCAATAGTGCTTTCTTCAAAGTGCAATCAGTGTGCCAAATTCTTAAGTGAGATAAGGTGCCGTGCTCCCCATTAGGGAGATTCAACCTCTCTATTTGTCCTGTTTACCATTATAATTGAAACTGAAAGTAAAAGAAAATCCACGATTTGGGTTGTCTCCAGTAAAGTAATAGAGGGGAATTCTTCCAATTGGGACACTAGTTCTGGTGACTTTGGGGTTCCCAAGAAATTCCCTTAATTTGCAGGGATTTCTTCTCACTTTCTGTTTGTGGACAGTGCATTCTCCAGCTAGTTTGTTAGCTTGGAGAAGGGAGGGGGGAGGAGGTGGGAGGAGCAGGGGAGTGCCTTGCCATTCTGAGCTCCGAGGCTGTGTGTTTCTATTGATCAGGGGTAGGCAACCTTTCAGAAGTGGAGATCTACCTGAACAACATGAAAGAGATTAAAGATCACCAAGCAATGGGGGGAAAAGCGAACTTAGGACTTTAATTGGGATGCAAGGGAAAGTTTGCGCCCCATCCCTAATATCATGAAAAAGAGGGGGGGAGGTTGGGACTTTAAATGAGGTGCACATGATGCAGCCCAATCACACTCACAGAGGTGCAAACATATGTATGTTTATTGAGGACCAATGATCAACATGGCATAAAAACGCATTGCATGCATTAGACATAAAATCGCATATAGACAATAAATCTATGTATATACAACCATGGAACATGGGTAGGTACAATTATGCATCTTAATCCCCCAAACAAGATAAAAGTCATGTGAAGTAAAAAACATCTGAAAATTGGTCAATGTGTGTTTGATGCATCAAAGGTAGGCCCGACGCTGCGTTTCATGGACTTCAATCCACTCTTCAGGAGCCAGATGCATCTATATTCTATAAAAGATGTATAAAAAGCAATATAGTTTCATGGGTCTAACAAAATCGGCAGAAAAAGGGGGAAATTTGGGCATAATGGGCCATGCCAAAAAAGGTTACTCACATGATAGCCAAAACTGGGACCGTGCGACAAAACAAAGCCAGGGTTAAGCCATGGAGCCTGGCCCGGGAGCTGAGAGGGGGACCTCAACGAGGAACACCGGACCGCACACACCAACACCCCACAGTGAAGTGCTTTTTTTCAATCACCTTGGTGATATCCGCAGCCTATATCATTTCGTTTTTTGTTACTTGTATCATCATAGATACATTTTATATATCTCCTACATTATAGAAGTCCCCTCCACTGAGGGGTGTTGGTGTGTGCGGTCCGGTGTTCCTCGTTGAGGTTCCCCTCTCAGCTCCCGGGCCAGGCTCCATGGCTCACCCCTGGCTTTGTTTTGTCGCACGGTCCCAGTTTTGGCTATCATGTGAGTAACCTTTTTTGGCATGGCCCATTATGCCCAAATTTCCCCCTTTTTCTGCTGATTTTGTTAGACCCATGAAACTATATTGCTTTTTATACATCTTTTATAGAATGTAGATGCATCTGGCTCCTGAAGAGTGGATTGAAGTCCATGAAACGCAGCGTCGGGCCTACCTTTGATGCATCAAATACACATTGACCAATTTTCAGATGTTTTTTACTTCACATGACTTTTATCTTGTTTGGGGGATTAAGATGCATAATTGTACCTACCCATGTCCCATGGTTGTATATACATAGATTTATTGTCTAAACAGTCTATGAAAGCGGCGCTGAAATTATGTTTTATATTGTGAGTCCAATACAAAGGGAGAAATGTTCCAATCACCAATTCAAGTGCATAGATGTGAAAGCACTGAACACCACGTGGTAAAATAATCTGCTTACCAGAGGACAAATAAAGTTAGGCGTGTAATTAAACCCACGGCTCATGCAGCAAGTCAGCCTCCACCATGCATCTTCAAGGCTTGGAAAGGCAGTATGCAGATAACAATCACACCCAATAAAACTTCTCCAGGGATTCACATCAAAAAAATATGCAGGCTCTCAGCGATCAGCAGTGCTCGATGAAGAAAACATAAGCAACCAATAGTGAAGCCCGTAATAGCAGATAAAAAGATTTATTGTAGTAACTTACATTTAAAATTCAGGAATGCATGCATCAAGGAAAACGATAAGCTGCAGCGTTCAGCGTGCTGGTGTCAACCTGCCTGACATGTTTCATCGCAAACGGATGTCTTCAGAGGACATCACCTTGTTTTACATAGATTTGTTGTCTATATGCGATTTTATGTCTAATGCATGCAATGCGTTTTTATGCCATGTTGATTGGTCAGAGGACATTGGTCCTCAATAAACATACATATGTTTGCACCTCTGTGAGTGTGATTGGGCTGCATCATGCGCACCTCATTTAAAGTCCCAACCTCCCCCCTCTTTTTCATTTTTAAAGATCACCAAGATTTGGCACCCCTTTTTTTAAAAGGAAATTGAAGTGGAACTACACTGTATCTGAGCACCACAAACCAAATGCACTATTTAATTCATCCATCCATGTCTCCATGCTATATTTTGCTGAGAAATAACTTAGAAAAACACCTCCTAGCATTTCTGGCAGTGGCGATCTTGAGTAAGGGCAGATGATTCATGTGTAGCACTACCCCTGCAGGAGCCGCTGGTGAATGTTGGTTATCTCCTACCCTGCACAGCCAGGCACATGCATTTCTCAAACACTCCTGAGATAAGAAGCAGTCCTTGCAGCTTTGTTTGTTTTTTTATTTAGGGGAATTGAACTTGGATAGGGGAGGGTTATTATGGGATGCCCACTTGATCAGTAGAAACTCTTCAGGGACACAACTATATACATCCAGTATATACACACTCCTTTTCTTCTACCTCCAGCACAGACTTGCTTGTAGAACTACAACTCTACAACATTAAGTCAGATCCAAAGCAACTACCCTTTGCAGGCAGGGACCACGGGCCCCTTTTAGTGTAACAAAAAATGGAGGTCTTTGGTGCTAGCTGTCCTCTCCTGTGGCTACTGCTCCCAGTACCACCTCTTCAGGCACTGCCAGCCCGCCTGGCTGCAGCTGCCCCTTTCGCTAGCCTGTCTGGCTACTTCTCCACAGTCCTCCCAGATTGACTCTGCATCCATCCCAGACTGCTTGCACCCTGTCCCTTCAAGCATGCCTCTCAGTCCTCTGACTGCAATACTCCCCAGCCCAGGTGGCTGTCTTTCTCTCTGGAGATTTGCCCTGGTAGTGTCCTCCCGCTGCCCTCTTCTTGCTCCTGCGCGTCCTGGTCAGGATCCCTCCATGTGTCATGAGTAGGGGTCCCTTCCACACCCAAGCCCAGGCCTGAGTTCACCCCCCCAGACTAGGGAGCTAGTCTCAAAGACCTCCAACAGCCTAACACTCCATCTACATCCTCCACCCGAACTCCGCACTGCCCCAGCTGGGCTGACCCTGAGTATTTGAGGGGGCCTGCCCCCTGCCAACCCTTCTGTTGGGGATTGGTCAGGGCCCTCAGAATACTACTGCTAACTCCTCCTAGACTCCTCCTAACTGCTTCTGGAACCTTCTTCAAGTTTCCAGCAAGCAGGGAGGAGTTACCAGAGAAACTGCTGCTGAGTCATCCAGCCTACCTGAGTCACTCACCTGACCCACAAAAACCCCCTGGCTTGGCTGCCAGCAAGCCTGAAAATGTACCTCTACTAACACAAAAATCCTACTATAGCACCCTAGCAATGCTGGGGGGTGTTACACATGTATCAATTACTTCCTGGAATGTATCTGCCCTTAGCTCAGACATACAGACAGGAGAGTGTGCTTAACTGAAGACTCCTGCGATGTATGACATAATTTGCCTAGGCATGGAAACTAGGAAGTAACTAAAAAATGTAAAAAACTGTTTAAAACAAATAAATATGATTTACTTTCCTATCTATTTCCTAATGCTAGCAGCATAAGGATTCAACATAGTCAATGTTGACAGAGAGAGTGAAGTTCCACTTTAACTAGCAAGGCCTAACTAAATAGTAAGGAAAACTTAGAAAAATATGAATGTACGGTGTGAGGATAGTGTCAACAGGGCAGTGGATGGTGTCAGTAGGGCAGTGGATGGTGTCAGTAGAGCAGTGGATAGTGTCAGTAGGGCAGTGGAGGTTGTCAGTAGGGATGAGCTGAACACCCCCGGTTCGGTTCGCACCAGAACCTGCAAATGGACCGAAAGTTTGCGCAAACTTTAGAACCCCATTAAAGTCTATGGAACTCGAAAGTTCAAAATCAAAAAGGCTAATTTTAAAGGCTAATATGCAAGTTATTGTCCTAAAAAGGGTTTGGGGACCCAGGGGACATCTATCAATGCTAAAAAAAGTTTTAAAAAGGGCCGTTTTTTCGGGAGCAGTGATTTTAATGATGCTTAACCACTTCAATACAGGGCACTTAGACACCTTCCTGCCCAGCCCATTTTTCAGCTTTCAGTGCTGTCGCAGTTTGAATGACAATTGCGCGGTCATGCTACACTGTGCCCAAACTAAATTTTTATCATTTTGTTCCCACAAATAGAGCTTTCTTTTGGTGGTATTTGATCACCTCTGCGGTTTTTATTTTTTGCTAAACAAATAAAAAAAGACCGAAAATTTTGAAAAAAATATAAGTTTTGCTTTTGTTTGTTAAAAAAAATTGTAAATAAGTAAGTTTTCTCTTTCACTGATGGGCACTGATAAGGCGGCACTGACAGGCACTGATACGGCGGCACCGATGAGGGGGCACCAATGAGCGGGCACTGACGGGCACTGACGATGGGCACTGATATGCGGCACTGATGGGCACTGGTAGGCGGCACTGATGGGTGGCACTCATATGCAGCACTGATGGGCATTGATAGGCGGCACTGATGGGCACTGATGGGTGGCACTGGGTGGCACTGGTTGGCACTGATAGGCGACACTGATGGGCAATGAAAGGCGGCACTGCTGGGCACTGCTGGGCACTGATAGGGTGGCACTGATAGGCGGCACTGCTGGGCACTTCTGGGCACTGATAGGTGGCACTGCTGGGCACTGATACGCGGCACTGATACGAGGCACTGATGGGTATCCCTGGTGGCACTAGCAGTGGTAGGCATTGAAGTGGGAACCGACTGGCAGCTGCCTGGGCACAGATTGGCAGCTGCCTGGGCACACAGTGGCATTTCCCTGGTGGTCTAGGAGCATACCTGGTGGTCTAGTGTGGATCGCTTCCCTGGTGGTCCTGGGCGGCTTCCCTGGTGGTCCTGGGTAGGATCCGAGGGGGGGCTGTGCTGATAAACAATCAGCACAGACCCCCCCTGTCAGGAGAGCAGCCGATCGGCTCTCCTCTACTCGCGTCTGTCAGATGCGAGTGAGGAAAAGCCGATGACCGGCTCTTCCTAGTTACATCGTGATCAGCCGTGGTCGGACACGGCTGATCACGTGGTAAAGAGTCTCTGACGGAGACTCTTTACCTAGATCGGTGTTGCAGGGTGTCAGACTGACACCCCGCAACAACGATCGCCGCGATGCGCGCCCCCGGAGGCGTGCAGTGGCTCGATATTCCTGATCACGTCATATGACGTCTGATCAGGAATATCAAACCACTTTGCCGCCGTCATTCTGTAATAGGGCGGGCGGCAAGTAGTTAAAGTATACAAAAAAAAAACTGAAATATTCCTTTACATATCATGCCTGGGGCTGTCTATAGTATGCCTGTAAAGTGGCGCGTGTTTCCCATGCTTAGAACAATCCCTGCACAAAATGAAATTTTTAAAGGAATAAAAGTCATTTAAAACTGCTTGCAGCTTTAATGTAATGTCGGGTCCCGGCAATATGGATGAAAATCAGTGAGACAAACGGCATGGGTACCCCCCACCCCCCAGTCCATTACCAGGCCCTTTGGGCCTTGTATGGATATTAAGGGGACCCCTGCACCAAAATTAAAAAAAGGAAAGGCGTGGTGCCCCCAGGCCCTATATATTCTGAACAGCAGTATAAAGGCGGTGCAAACAAGACAGGGTCTGTAGGGTTTGTTGTTAAGTAGAATCTGTTTGTAATTTTGAACTGGTACATTTTTAAAGTGTAGCTCCAGCCAAAAAATCTATTTTTAAGCTTTTTGGAAAACATAGGGAAGGGTTATCACCCCTGTAACATTTGTTTTGCTGTCTGTGCACCTCTTTAATAGCTTTCACCTCACTTTCTGTCCCAATGACAAATGTTTTTTGAAAATTTGGGGTTTTTAGTGAAACAAGAATTGGTGATAAAGCATCAGTGAAGAGGAGACACGTTTTTCCCATATCAACTCTTACAGGAGAGAATCTCCCTTCCTAGGGGTAGATTTCATCTCACTTCCTGTTGTCTCCTTCTGTTTGCAAGTAGGAGTCGTTTGTAAGTTGGATGTTTGAAAGTAGGGGCCTGCCCTATATACTCTGCAGAAATTGGGGCCTTAGGTGTTGGTGTTGCCACAACACTGTAAGCCCTCACAGTAACTCTTGGTGGGCGCAGGAACGGGCCGTGCTGTGAAATATTAGATCAAGAATTGTAATTACATGCCATTGTTGAACAGTAGTAGAAAAATTGGGCCTTTGGTGGTGGTGGTGGTGGTGGTGCTGGTGCCACAACACTGTAAGTCCTCACAGTTACTCTTGGTGGGCGCTGGAACGGGCCCTGCTGTGAAATATTATATCAAGAATTGTAATTACATGCACCTGTTGAACAGGGGCAGAAAAATTGGGCCTTTGGTGGTGGTGGTGTTGCCACAACACTGTAAGCCCTCACAGTTACTCTTGGTGGGCGCAGGAATGGACCCTGCTGTGAAATATTAGATCAAGAATTGTAATTACATGTCCCTGTTGAACAGGGGCAGATAAATTGGGCCTTAGGCACTGGTGCCACAACACTGCAACCCCTCACAGATGCTATAGTTGGAACGCAGGAATGAGTCCTGCTGCAAAGTATTGCATCAAAAATTGTAATTATACGCCCCTGTTAAACAGGGGCGGAAAATTTGGACCTTGGGCACTGGTGCCAAAACACTGCAACCCCTCACAGATACTCTAGGTGGAGCACAGGAATGAGCCCTGCTGCAAAGTATTGCATCAAAAATTAAAATTACACGCCCCTGTTAAACAGGGGCAGAAAAATTAGGCCTTGGCCACTGATGGCGGTGCCCAGAACCAAAAATTTTCTTACAAGCTATCAGCATGAAAATTGAGGAGGAAGAGGATTGTGACTCAGCATAACAGGATAGTCACTCAGCATCAGCATAGGCAGTCTTGAAGGGATCTCACATTTTAAAAAAAAATCAATCGGTTTCATCAGCATCAGGTGCTTGGTAGCTGGTGATCCAAGACTGATTCATTTTTATGAAGGTCAGCCGATCGACCGATTTGGTGGAGAGGCGCACCCTGTGGTTGGTTACAAAGCCTCCAGCAGCACTGAATGTGCGTTCCAAAAGAATGCTGGATGCAGGACAGGCCAGTAGCTCAATTGCATACTGTGCAAGCTCTGGCCAGTGATCCATCCTCAAGACCCAGTAACCCAGAGGATTTTCGGTGGGAAAGGTGTCCAAGTCAGATCTTGCCCCTAGGTATTCCTGCACCATGTAAATCAGACGCTGGCGATGGTTGCTGGAACTGATCAGACCTTGGGGCTGCGGACTAAAAAATTGTCTGAACACATCGGTCAGACGGCCACCTTCTCCACCGCTCCTTCTGTGACTGATCGAAGCCTCAGCAACACGTTGTCCAGGAGGACCAGGAAATTGTAACCTCCCAGGCTCTGGAAACGCATTGCACAAACCTTTCTGTAAGGCCTCCCAAAGATGTTTCATCCGCTGCTCCCTTTGCGACGGCAAGATAAGGTCCACAACCTTACCCTTGTAACGTGGATCAAGGAAGATTGCCAGCCAGTAATCATCCCTCCCATTAATACCACGAATACGAGGATCCTTCCGCAGGCTTTGTAGCTTCAGGGAGGCCATGCAGCGTAGGTTTGCTGAGGCATTCGGTCCAGAGTCCTCTGGGTCACTAAGGACGACATGATCCGCAGCCACCTCCTCCCAGCCACGTACAAGTCCATGGGTTTCTTCAGACTGTAAATGATCCCTTGAAGACTGCTGCTGATGCTGAGTGCCAGGCTCCACCTCCATGCTGACACAATCCTCCTCCCGTGTGATCAGCGGGCACGCAGGAACACTGTCTGGGTAAAGGGGGCCTTGAGAGCTAAGGAAGTCCTTCTCTTCCTCCCTCTGTTCTGCCTCAAGTGCCCTGTCCATTATTCCATGCAGCGTGTGCTCCAACAGGTGGACAAGAGGGACAGTGTCACTGATGCATGCACTGTCACTGCTCACCATCCTTGTGGCCTCCTCAAATGGTGACAGGATAGTTCATGCATCCCTGATCATAGCCCACTGGCGTGGGGAAAAAAACAAGCTCCCCTGACCCTGTTCTGGTGCCATAGTCGCTTAGGTACTCATTGATGGCCCTCTGCTGCGTGTGCAGCCGCTGCAGCATGGCCAACGTTGAGTTCCACCTGGTGGGCATGTCACAGATTAGGCGGTTCTTGGGCAGGTTAAATTCCTTTTAGAGGTCAGCCAGCCGAGCACTGGCATTATATGACCTGCGGAAATGCACACAGACTTTCCTGGCCTACCTCAGGACATCCTGTAAGCCCAGGTACCTGCCCAAGAACCGCTGGACCACCAAGTTAAAGACGTGAGCCAAACAGGGCACATGGGTCAGTTGTCCCTGTCGGAAAGCGGAGAGGAGGTTGGTGCCATTGTCACAAACCACCATACCTAGCTTAAGCTGGCGTGGCGTCAACCACCTCTGAACCTGCCCCTGCAGAGCTGACAGAATCTGTTCCCCAGAGTGGCTCCTGTCCCCCAAGCACACCAGCTCAAGCACCGTATGGCATCTTTTTGCCTTGTGCTTGCGTAGCCTCTTGAGCGCCTATGGAGCACCGCTGGTTCCGAAGACAAATCAGCACAGGAAGAGGCCATGGAGGAAGAAGAAGAGGAGGGGGTGGAGGAGAGAGGTGTGGCAGAATCGCCACTTGTAGAATTATGGAGGCGTGGTGGCGGAACAACCTCCAACACTACTGCACCCTGTCCTGCATCCTTCCCAGCTGCCAGAAGAGTCACCCAATGCGCGGTGAAAAATAGGTAACGTCCCTGTCCATGCCTGCTGGACCATGAGTCAGCGATAATATGCACCTTACAGCTGACCGCCCTGTCCAGCAAGGCCAACACATTGCCTTCCACATGCCGGTAGAGAGCCGGAATCGCCTTCGTGAAAAGAAGTGGCGTTTGGGAACCGCACATTACACAAACTCACGGAAGGGGGCAGAGTCTACCAACTGAAAAGACAGCAGTTGAATGAAGTACTAGCAATTTAGCCAAGCTAGCATTCAACCGCTGGGCATGTAAATGGCTGGGAGCGAAATTCTTTCGGCAGTGCAGCAGCTGGGACAGGGAAATTTGCCTGGTACAATCTGACATCGGTGTAGCGATAGCAGATTTCTCGCAAGTACTTGGCTGTGACACACCTAATTCTACACCTTCATTTCTCTCAGTGCAGGTTTCAGAGAGAACTGAAGGTATAGTGGGGTTGGAGATCCCAGCTGATGAGGAGCAAGGAAAGGTCCACTTTGTTCTTTGGTGTGGGTCTTTTAGGTACGCTTGCCAACGAACTGCATGGCAGGTCGACATATGCCTGGTCAAGCATGTGTTGCCCAAACGGGTGATGTTTTGGCCACGCGAGATACGCTTGAGACATATGTTGCAAATAGCAGCGGTGGGATCTGATGCACTCGTCTCAAAAAAGGCCCACACCAAAGAACTTTTGGAATAATGCAGAGACAGCAGCGCCCTGCACATGCGGAGCTCTGCGGTGTGATGCAGTCGGTGTGCTGCCCTTAAGCTGGCCCCTGGAGGGCACCCTGCCTTGTTGGAGATGTGCCTTATCCTCCTTCTCCTCCTCCTCTCTCCTATCAGGCACCCATGTGGAGTCAGTGAACTCATCATCCCCTCCCTCCTCATCACTGGAGCAAAGCTGGCAGTATGCTGCAGCTGGAGGAAGATGACTGCCAGATTGCTTTCCTTCTTGGGCACTCCCTCTCTCTGGGCTCACGTTACTGCCTTCCTCTAGCTGGGTACCATCATCAGAGCCTTCAAAACGCTGGGCATCCTCCTGGAGCATGTACCCAACACTGTGGTCAAACAGTTCGGGGGACTCCTCAGGAGGACATGGTGGGGCTAGGTAAGGAGTGACTGATGCCATTGAGCCAAGTGAAGAGGCCGCGTTGGCAGCTGCTTTGCCAGACAAAGTACCCTGAGCCTGGGTGAGAGAGGATGAGGAGGATGAGGACGGCTTGGTCATCCACTCTACCAAGTCTCAACATGGCCAGCTGCTGAAAAAAGGACACGCCTGTAGTATTATTAGTATGAGAACACCAGCAATTGTCTTCAGGTAGCTTTAGGTGCACAGTGTGCAGAGGACACAGTACACTAACTGTAAATACTGCAGCTGTCTGCCTGTGGTATTAATAGGATCAGAACAACAGCAATTGTCTTCAGGTAGCTTTAGGTGTACACTGTGCAGAGGACGCAGTACACTAACTGTAAATACTGCAGCTGCTTGCCTGTGGTACTTATAGGATCAGAACAACAGCAATTGTCTTCAGGCAGCTTTAGGTGCACACTGTGCAGAGGTACTCACTACACTAACTGTAAATACTGCAGCTGTCTGCCTGTGGTACTAATAGGATCAGAAGAACACCACCAATTTTCTTCAGGTAGCTTTAGGTGCACACTGTGCAGTGGACACAGTACACTAACTGTAAATACTGTAGCTGCCTGCCTGTGGTACTAATAGGATCAGAAGATCACCACCAATTTTCTTCAGGTAGCTTTAGGTGCACACTGTGCAGAGGACACAGTACACTAACTGTAAATACTGTAGCTGCCTGCCTGTGGTATTAATAGGATCAGAACAACAGAAATTGTCTTCAGGTAGCTTTGGGTGCACACTGTGCAGAGGACGCAGTACACTAACTGTAAATACTGCAGCTTCCTGCCTGTGGTACTAATAGTATCAGAAGAACACCACCAATTTTCTTCAGGTAGCTTTAGGTGCACACTGTGCAGAGGACACAGTACACTAACTGTACATACTGTAGCTGCCTGCCTGTGGTACTAATAGGATCAGAAGATCACCACCAATTTTCTTCAGGTAGCTTTAGGTGCACGCTGTGCAGAGGAAACAGTACAATGACTGTAAATACTGTAGCTACCTGCCTGTGGTATTAATAGGATCAGAACAACAGCAATTGTCTTCAGGTAGCTTTAGGGGCACACTGTGCAGAGGACGCAGTACACTAACTGTAAATACTGCAGCTGCCTGCCTGTGGTACTAATAGTATCAGAGGAACACCACCAATTTTCTTCACGTAGCTTTAGGTGCACACTGTGCAGAGGACACAGTACACTAACTGTAAATACTGTAGATGCCTGCCTGTGCTATTAAAAGGATCAGAACAACAGCAATTGCCTTCAGGTAGCTTTAGGTGCACACTGTGCAGAGGACGCACCACACTAACTGTAAATACTGCAGCTGCCTGCCTATGGTACTAGTAGGATCAAAAGAACACCACCAATTTTCTTCAGGTAGCTTTAGGTGCACACTGTGCAGAGGAAACAGTACACTAACTGTACATACTGTAGCTGCCTGCCTGTGGTACCCATAGGATCAGAAGATCACTACCAATTTTCTTCAGGTAGCTTTAGGTGCACGCTGTGCAGAGGAAACAGTACACTGACTGTAAATACTGTAGCTACCTGCCTGTGGTATTAAAAGGGTCAGAACAACAGCAATTGTCTTCAGGTAGCTTTAGGGGCACACTGTGCAGAGGACGCAGTACACTAACTGTAAATACTGCAGCTGCCTGCCTGTGGTACTAATAGTATCAGAGGAACACGACCAATTTTCTTCAGGTAGCTTTAGGTGCACACTGTGCAGAGGACACAGTACACTAACTGTAAATACTGTAGATGCCTGCCTGTGGTATTAATAGGATCAGAACAACAGCAATTGTGTTCAGGTAGCTTTAGGTGCACACTGTGCAGAGGACGCAGTATACTAACTGTAAATAATGCAGCTGCCTGCCTGTGGTACTAATAGGATCAGAAGAACACCACCAATTTTCTTCAGGTAGCTTTAGGTGCACACTGTGCAGAGGACACAGTACACTAACTGTAAATACTGTAGCTGCCTGCCTGTGGTACTAATAGGATCAGAAGATTGCCACCAATTTTCTTCAGGTAGCTTTAGGTGCACACTGTGCAGAGGACACAGTACACTAACTGTACATACTGTAGCTGCCTGCCTGTGGTATTAATAGGATCAGAACAACAGCAATTGTCTTCAGGTAGCTTTAGGTGCACACTGTGCAGAGGACACAGTACACTAACTGTAAATACTGTAGATGCCTGCCTGTGGTATTAATAGGATCAGAACAACAGCAATTGTGTTCAGGTAGCTTTAGGTGCACACTGTGCAGAGGACGCAGTATACTAACTGTAAATAATGCAGCTGCCTGCCTGTGGTACTAATAGGATCAGAAGAACACCACCAATTTTCTTCAGGTAGCTTTAGGTGCACACTGTGCAGAGGACACAGTACACTAACTGTACATACTGTAGCTGCCTGCCTGTGGTATTAATAGGATCAGAACAACAGCAATTGTCTTCAGGTAGCTTTAGGTGCACACTGTGCAGAGGACGCAGTACACTAACTGTAAATACTGAAGCTGCCTGCCTGTGGTACTAATAGTATCAGAAGAACACCACCAATTTTCTTCAGGTAGCTTTAGGTGCACACTGTGCAGAGGACACAGTACACTAATTGTAAATACTGTAGCTGCCTGCCTGTGGTACTAATAGTATCAGAAGAACACCACAAAATTGCTTCAGGTTGCTTTAGGTGCACACTGTGCAGAGGACACAGTACACTAACTGTAAATACTGTAGCTGCCTGCCTGTGGTATTATTAGGATCAGAACAACAGCAATTGTCTTCAGGTAGCTTTAGATGCACACTGTGCAGAGGACGCAGTACACTAACTGTAAATACTACAGCTGCCTGCCTGTGGTATTAATAGGATCAGAACAACAGCTATTGTCTTCGGGTAGGTTTAGGTGCACACTGTGCAGAGGACGCAGTACGCTAACTGTAAATACTGCAGCTGCCTGCCTGTGGTATTAATAGGATCAGAACAACAGCAATTGTCTTCAGGTAGTTTTAGGTGCACACTGTGCAGAGGACGCAGTATACTAACTGAAAATACTGCAGCTGCCTGCCTGTGGTACTAATAGGATCAGAAGAACACCACAAATTTTCTTCAGGTAGCTTTAGGTGCACACTGTGCAGAGGACACAGTACACTAACTGTAAATACTGTAGCTGCCTGCCTGTGGTACTAATAGGATCAGAAGATCACCACCAATTTTCTTCAGTTAGCTTTAGGTGCACACTGTGCAGAGGACACAGTACACTAACTGTAAATACTGTAGCTGCCTGCCTGTGGTACAAATAGGATCAGAAGATCACCACCAATTTTCTTCAGGTAGCTTTAGGTGCACACTGTGCAGAGGACACAGTACACTAATTGTAAATACTGTAGCTGCCTGCCTGTGGTATTAATAGGATCAGAATAACAGCAATTGTCTTCAGGTAGCTTTAGGGGCACACTGTGCCGAGGACGCAGTACACTAACTGTAAATACTGCAGGTGCCTGCCTGTGGTACTAATAGTATCACAGGAACACCACCAATTTTCTTCAGGTAGCTTTAGGTGCACACGGTGCAGAGGACACAGTACACTAACTGTAAATACTTTAGATGCCTGCCTGTGGTATTAATAGGATCAGAACAACAGCAATTGTGTTCAGGTAGCTTTAGGTGCACACTGTGCAGAGGACGCAGTGTACTAACTGTAAATAATGCAGCTGCCTGCCTGTGGTACTAATAGGATCAGAAGAACACCACCAATTTTCTTCAGGTAGCTTTAGGTGCACACTGTGCAGAGGACACAGTACACTAACTGCAAATACTGTAGCTGCCTGCTTGTGGTACTAATAGGATCAGAAGATCACCACAAATCATCTTCAGGTAGCTTTAGGTGCACACTGTGCAGAGGACACAGTGCACTAACTGTAAATACTGTAGCTGTCTGCCTGTGGTACTAATAGGATCAGAAGATCGCCACCAATTTTCTTCAGGTAGCTTTAGGTGCACACTGTGCAGAGGACACAGTACACTAACTGTACATACTGTAGCTGCCTGCCTGTGGTATTAATAGGATCAGAACAACAGCAATTGTCTTCAGGTAGCTTTAGGTGCACACTGTGCAGAGGACACAGTACACTAACTGTAAATACTGAAGCTGCCTGCCTGTGGTACTAATAGTATCAGAAGAACACCACCAATTTTCTTCAGGTAGCTTTAGGTGCACACTGTGCAGTGGACACAGTACACTAACTGTAAATACTGTAGCTGCCTGCCTGTGGTACCAATAGGATCAGAAGATCACCACCAATTTTCTTCAGGTAGCTTTAGGTGCACACTGTGCAGAGGAAACAGTACACTAACTGTAAATACTGTAGCTGCCTGCCTGTGGTATTAATAGGATCAGAACAACAGCAATTGTCTTCAGGTAGCTTTAGGTGCACACTATGCAGAGGACGCAGTACACTAACTGTAAATACTGCAGCTTCCTGCCTGTGGTACTAATAGTATCAGAAGAACACCACCAATTTTCTTTAGGTAGCTTTAGGTGCACACTGTGCAGAGGACACAGTACACTAACTGTAAATACTGTAGCTGCCTGCCTGTGGTATTAATAGGATCAGAACAACAGCAATTGTCTTCAGGTAGCTTTAGATGCACACTGTGCAGAGGACGCAGCACACTAACTGTAAATACTGCAGCTGCCTGCCTGTGGTATTAATAGGATCAGAACAACAGCAATTGTCTTCAGGTAGCTTTAGGTGCACACTGTGCAGAGGACGCAGTACACTAACTGTAAATACTGCAGCTGCCTGCCTGTGGTACTAAAAGTATCAGAAGAACACCACCAAATTTTCTTCAGGTAGCTTTAGGTGCACACTGTACAGAGGATGCAGTACACTAACTGTAAATACTGCAGGTGCCTGCCTGTGCTTTTAATAGGATCCGAACAACAGCAATTGTCTTGAGGTAGATTCAGGTGCACACTGTGCAGAGGACGCAGTACAGTAACTGTAAATACTGCAGCTGCCTGCCTGTGGTACTAATAGGAATCAGAAGAACACCACCAGTTTTTTTCAGGTAGCTTTAGGTGCACACTGTGCAGAGGACACAGTACACTAACTGTAAATACTGTAGCTGCCTGCCTGTTGTATTAATAGGATCAGAACAACAGCAATTGCCTTCAGGTAGCTTTAGGTGCACACTGTGCAGAGGACGCAGCACACTAACTGTAAATACTGCAGCCGCCTGCCTGTGGTACTAATAGGATCAGAAGAACACCACCAATATTCTTCAGGTAGCTTTAGTTGCACACTGTGCAGAGGACACAGTACACTAACTGCAAATACTGTAGCTGCCTGCCTGTGGTACTAATAAAAATCAGAAGATCACCACAAATTTTCTTCAAGTAGCTTTAGGTGCACACTGTGCAGAGGACACAGTACACTAACTGTAAATACTGTAGCTGCCTGCCTGTGGTACTAATAGGATCAGAAGCTCACCACAAATATTCTTCAGTTAGCTTTAGGTGCACACTGTGCAGAGGACACAGTACACTAACTGTAAATACTGTAGCTGCCTGCCTGTGGTACTAATAGGATCAGAAGAACACCACCAATTTTCTTCAGGTAGTTTTAGGTGCACACTGTGCAGAGGACACAGTACACTAACTGTAAATACTGTAGCTGCCTGCCTGTGGTATTAATAGGATCAGAACAACAGCAATTGTCTTCAGGTAGCTTTAGGTGCACACTGTGCAGAGGACGCAGTACACTAACTGTAAATACTGCAGCTGCCTGCCTGTGGTATTAATAGGATCAGAACAACAGCAATTGTCTTCAGGTAGCTTTAGGTGCACACTGTGCAGAGGACACAGTACACTAACTGTAAATACTGCAGCTGCCTGCCTGTGGTACTGATAGGATCAGAAGAACACCACCATTTTTTTTCAGGTAGCTTTAGGTGCACACTGTGCAGAGGACACGGTACACTAACTGTAAATACTTTAGCTGCCTGCCTGTGGTATTAATAGGATCAGAACAACAGCAATTGCCTTCAGGTAGCTTTAGGTGCACACTGTGCAGAGGACGCACCACACTAACTGTAAATACTGCAGCTGCCTGCCTGTGGTACTAATAGGATCACAAGAACACCACCAATTTTCTTCAGGTAGCTTTAGGTGCACACTGTGCAGAGGGCACAGTACACTAACTGTAAATACTGTAGCTGCCTGCCTGTGGTATTAATAGGATCAGAACAACAGCAATTGTCTTCAGGTAGCTTTAGGTGCACACTGTGCAGAGGACGCAGTACACTAACTGTAAATACTGCAGCTGCCTGCCTGTGGTACTAATAGTATCAGAAGAACACCACCAATTTTCTTCAGGTAGCTTTAGGTGCACACTGTGCAGAGGCCACAGTACACTAACTGTAAATACTGTAGCTGCCTGCCTGTGGTATTAATAGGATCAGAACAACAGCAATTGTCTTCAGGTAGCTTTAGGTGCACACTGTGCAGAGGACGCAGTACACTAACTGTAAATACTGCAGCTGCCTGCCTGTGGTACTAATAGTATCAGAAGAACACCACCAATTTTCTTCAGGTAGCTTTAGGTGTACACTGTGCAGAGGCCACAGTACACTAACCGTAAATACTGTAGCTGCCTGCCTGTGGTATTAATAGGATCAGAACAACAGCAATTGTCTTCAGGTAGCTTTAGGTGCACACTGTGCAGAGGACGCAGTACACTAACTGTAAATACTGCAGCTGCCTGCCTGTGGTATTAATAGGATCAGAACAACAGCAATTGTCTTCAGGTAGCTTTAGGTGCACACTGTGCAGAGGACACAGTACACTAACTGTAAATACTGCAGCTGCCTGCCTGTGGTACTAATAGGATCAGAAGAACACCACCAATTTTCTTCAGGTAGCTTTAGGTGCACACTGTGCAGAGGGCACAGTACACTAACTGTAAATACTGTAGCTGCCTGCCTGTGGTATTAATAGGATGAGAACAACAGCAATTGTCTTCAGGTAGCTTTAGGTGCACATTGTGCAGAGGACGCAGTACACTAACTGTAAATACTGCAGCTGCCTGCCTGTGGTACTAATAGTATCAGAAGAACACCACCAATTTTCTTCAGGTAGCTTTAGGTGCACACTGTGCAGAGGCCACAGTACACTAACTGTAAATACTGTAGCTGCCTGCCTGTGGTATTAATAGGATCCGAACAAAAGCAATTGTCTTCAGGTAGCTTTAGGTGCACTGTGCAGAGGACGCAGTACACTAACTTTAAATACTGCAGCTGCCTGCCTGTGGTATTAATAGGATCAGAAGATCACCACCAATTTTCTTCAGGTAGCTTTAGGTGCACACTGTGATAAACTTATGATAAAATTAAAACCGAAAAGTCGGGTGTGGGCCGCCTTCCTCTATCGGTTGCCGGTCGGTGTAATTTAATTAAGATGGTATGGATGCCTCAAATTCTATATGTAATACACAAATCCCCTATATGGATTCCAAAACACTGGTTCAAAAATAGGACAGTGTGTTTAGAGAGTTAATTTGGAAAAATGGGGCAGGAAGGATTCGCTTACAGGTACTGCGGCGATCGAGAGGCTTGGCTTTACCAGACCCATGGGGTTATTTTCTTGCGGCACAAATACAGTATATGAGAGGTAGTAATACGCCTGAAGAAAGGGAAGCAGGAAGTAATATAGTGATGAACAACATTAGCCATGATACAATAGTAGAAGCAATTGAGGTTAATTCTTTTGGCTCCAGTTGTCCCACAGTCCAGTTAATGGTTAGAAGTTGGGAGATTGTCAAGGCCGTGTTAGGTTATACCGGTTTCTCTTAGTTCTCTCCAATATGGAACAATAAAAATCTAAAAGAGCTCAATGTGATGGGAAAATAGAAGAATGGGATAGGAGGGGCATCCATTGACTATTTTTTAGTTATCTGCAAGTAAGGCACGCCCTAGATGCACAATTTAGAGGGAAGGAGCCAGAGTGGAGTGAAATGCCCTTGCTCAGGAAATTGGTGAATACTAGAACTTCTAAAGGATTAATTTCCGATATGTATGGGACTATAAGTACAGCGGGTCAGGAGGGAGTGGTGGAGTCCAAAAACAGGATTAAATCGGAGAGAGATGTTGGCCCAATAATGAAGGAACAATGGAATACGTCTTAGCATTGGGGCCCAGGGTTTCTCTCTCTCTGTCCGTCGCAGGGGGTATCCCACCTGTATCTGATATATACTGTAGGTCATATTACACACCATTGAGACTGTACATGTTTGGAGAGGCCCGACGCTAAATGTCAAAGGTGTGGGGATAGGAGGGGTGATTTGTTACACATGTTCTGGCGATGTCCCAAGTTGCATAGGTATTGGGAAGGTATAATCGATAAAATTAACTCTGTGTTTGGGGCATCGCTAGGCATGGAAGCTAGGACTTGTCTTATGGGCTTGATGGAGAAGAATGGTATGCTAGGAGACACCCAGACTGCAATATTAGATGCTTGTTCCAAGGAAAGAAGTTTATTGCACAAAAGTGGCAGGCAAAAGATCCCCCGACGATAGCAGAATGGTTGAAAGAGGTTAAAGATTGAGAAGGAGAAATGTATTTATGGGAAGAGAGGTAATATGAAGAAATATGAGAATATATGGAAGTTATGGCTGGAGTTGGATCACCCTAACTAGAAGCAAGATGGTCATTTAGACTGGTGGGAGTGATTGTAGGTCGAAAGGTTGGTGTGCATGGGATGGAAGAGAGGTAAGAATGTATGGAGCGCTTGGGTGGGGGGGGGGGGGGGGGCTGGAGGGTGGTAAGAGGAAAAGTGGTTGGTTGTATTTATCTATGTTTTTTGTCACGTTTTTATATAGTATGTAAACAGTGTTGTTTTGTGCATAAATATATATTCCAAATAAAAAGTATTGAATTAAAAAAAAAATAGGATCAGAAGAACACCACCAATTTGCTTCAGGTAGCTTTAGGTGCACACTGTGCAGAGGACGCACTGCACTAATTGTAAATACTGCAGCTGCCTACGGTACTAATAGGATCAGAACACCACCAATTTTCTTCAGGTAGCTTTAGGTGCACACTGTGCAGAAGACGCACTACACTAACTGTAAATACTGCAGCTGCCTGTGGTATTAATAGGATCAGAAGAACACCACCAATTTTCTTCAGGTAGCTTTAGGTGCACACTGTACAGAGGATACACTACACTAACTGTAAATACTGTAGCTAATAGGACTAATAGGATCAGAAGAACACCAGCAATTTTCTTCAGGTAGCTGTAAAATACTGTAAAAACACCTGCCTGCCTGTCAGTAGGAAGAGAATAATGCCGCGTACACACGGTCGTACTTTTCGTCTACAAAAGTCGGACAGCCTGTCGGACAGACTTCCGGCAGACTTTCGGTGGACTTGCCGCGGACTTGCGGCCTACTTTCTAACGACCGGACTTGCCTACACACGACCACACAAAAGTCGGTCGGATTCGTACGTGATGACGTACACCGGACTAAAATAAGGAAGTTCATAGCCAGTAGCCAATAGGTGCCCTAGCGTGGCTTTTTGTCCGTCGGACTAGCACACAGACGAGCGGATTTCGGGGTCCGTCGTAGGTACGAAGTAAAAGTTTTGAAGCATGTTTCAAATCTAAAGTACGTCGTATTTGAGGCTAAAAAAGTCAGTTGAAAGTCCGGAGAAGCCCACACACGATCGGATTACCAGCCAGCTTTAGTCCATCAGCGTCTGTTGGACTTTTGTAGACGAAAAGTAGGACCGTGTGTACGCGGCATAACAGGAACGGATCTAGCTAAACTGAATACAGTGTATATATATATATATATATATATATATATATATATATACATACAATACCTAGGATGCATATACAGTCAGGTCCATAAATATTGGGACAGTGACACAATTCAAATTTTTTTGGCTCTATACATCACCACAATGGATTTGAAATGAAACAAACAAGATGCGCTTTAACTGCAGACTTTCAGCTTTAATTTGAGGGTATTTACATCCAAATCAGTTGAACGGTGTTGGAATTACAACAGTTTGTATATGTGCCTCCCACTTTTTAAGGGACCAAAAGTAATGGGACAGATTAACAATCATCCATCAAACTTTCACTTTTTAATACTTGGTTGCAAATCCTTTGCAGTCAATTACAGCCTGAAGTCTGGAACACATAGACATCACCAGACACTGGGTTTCATCCCTGGTGAGGCTCTGCCAGGCCTCTACTGCAACTGTCTTCAGTTCCTGCTTGTTATTGGGGCATTTTCCCCTTCAGTTTTGTCTTCAGCAAGTGAAATGCATGCTCAATCGGATTCAGGTCAGGTGATTGACTTGGCCATTGCATAACATTCCACTTCTGGTTGCTTTCGCAGTATAGAGAAAGAAAAAACTGCGCTAGAAAAAATATATATAAAGCAGCAGCTATCAGTGGGATAAACACAACAAACAAATAGAAAATAGAAAAGCCGCGCTTAAAAATTAAATAAACTCTGTGAAAAATTATTATAATTAGTGATTATAAAATTAGTTGAAGTCCAAATTAATAGTCCCAACTTTCCAAATAATAACACTCAGTGATTTGATAAAGCAGAATGTGTCCCCAACTGATGAATGGCATGCTTACCTGAATGTAAGCCAATCAAGCAGGTGGCTTTAACCCAGCCTGGGCCTTGATGTAAACCAGTCACAGTAGGGTATAGCGATATTCCACTTAGGATGGATGTGCGTTGAATCTATGAAAAAATATTTATCCCAGATAGAAAATATTGAGTGCAAATCCTACAGATATGTGAACCATCAACCAGTGAAGAGATCAGTAAGTGCACCAACACCACACGGAGAACCTGCTTACCAGATGATAAATCACAAGTGTGAATCCTGCAGATATGTGGAACATCAACCAGTGAAGGAATCAGTAAGTGCACCAACACCACACAAAGAGTCTGCTTACCAGATGGCAGACTCAAGAAGGCAAATGTCTTAACCAGCGGATGGAAATCCAGCTAAATGGATAGAGGTTATGGATGGTCTGTCCCCACAGCCTCAATCGAAGGTTCCACGACTCAGATGATACAAATAGGATCAATCCCAAAAAGAATGGAACAATGCCAAATAGCGTGATAACGTTTATAATGGTTTATTAAATAAAGGAAAAACACTTACAAACAAACTGTAATATGAGCGATACAAAGGGTAGATCGAAGCCGGCTGGCAACAAACAAAACTCCCGTCCTCCTCAATGGGGCGACATGACGTCAGCACGTACCTCCCAGACGCATTTCGTCATAGAATGACATTTTCAATGACGTTTTCGCAGTATGCTTCGGGTCATTGTCCATCTGCACTGTGAAGCGCCGTACAATGAGTTCTAAAGCATTTTTCTGAATATGAGCAGATAATATTGCCCGAAACACTTCAGAATTCATCCTGCTGCTTTTGTCAGCAGTCACATCATCCATAAATACAAGAAAACCAGTTCCATTGGCAGCCATACATGCCCATGCCATGACACTACCACCACCATGCTTCACTGATGAGGTGGTATGCTTTGGATCATGAGCAGTTCCTTTCCATCTCCATACTCTTCTCTTCCCATCACTCTGGTACAAGTTGATCTTGGTCTCATCTGTCCATAGGATGTTGTTCCAGAAATGTGAAGGCTTTTTTAGATGTTGTTTGGCAAACTCTAATCTGGCCTTCCTGTTTTTGAGGCTCACCAATGGTTTACATCTTGTGGTGAACCCTCTGTATTCACTCTGGAGAAGACTTCTCTTGATTGTTGACTTTGACACACATACACCTACCTCCTGGAGAGTGTTCTTGATCTGGCCAACTGTTGTGAAGGGTGTTTTCTTCACCAGGGAAAGAATTCTTCGGTCATCCACCACAGTTGTTTTCCATGGTCTTCCAGGTCTTTTGGCTCACCGGTGCGTTCTTTCTTTTTAAGCATGTTCCAAACAATTGATTTGGCCACACCTAATGTTTTTGCTATCTCTCTGATGGGTTTGTTTTGTTTTTTCAGCCTAATGATGGCTTGCTTCACTGATAGTGACAGCTCTTTGGATCTCATATTGAGAGTTGACAGCAACAGATTCCAAATGCAAATAGCACACTTAAAATGAACTCTGGACCTTTTATCTGCTCCTTGGCTCCAGGCCCGCTTCCTGATTGGCCGGGAGGAGGATCAGTGTGAGAATAGTGAACATTCATTCTCCACCCTTTTTTGAAGCCTATTAGAGCCTCTGGCTCTAATCATGTGCTTAAAAAAAACATCCACCCATTGCAATCCATGTGCTGGCACCCTGCATGTAGATTAGGGGGCCAGACGAATGGATAGGGGGGCGGCACCCATGCACCCCTATTGGACAGGCTGCCACTGGGTTCCACCCATATCCAGGGTGCAACATTACGAATGAACCAGCCCCCTCACCTCCCCGATCTGACAGCTAGCGGGGATCTTCTCCACAGTTTACAAAAAAGTGACTGAGCGGGACTGGGCGCGTCACTCATTCACAGAGTCCTGTGAATGGAAAACGACAAGGTTCGGCAGCCTTTGTGACTGTCAGCTTGTAGTTTTCAGTGAACTACTATGGCGCTGTGAGCACTGTGGTAGTGTTTGAATCTTCCAGTCAGAATGTATCGGCTTCCTCGTACGGGGATACACTGGCAGATCTGCAGTAAATCTGATGATCGTTGGTGCAATGCTTTGTAGGCTCCTACAACAAAAAATAATAAATTCACATTTTTTTACCTGCTTATTATTTTTTGTGAAAAGGTGAACTTATCCTTTAACTCTAAACTGATGACCTATAAAGGCTTTTAAAGCGTCACCTATTAAGAATTTTGGGTACCATACTTTTTTGCGATTCCACGGGCGTGCGCAATTTTAAGACTTGACTTGTTTGGTGTCTATTTACTGGACACAACCCCAACTTTTATATTTTACCAAAAATTGGGTATAATATTGTGTTTTTGTAACTCAAATTCATTTTATTATATTGTTCCTGAAAATATGCATTTGATAAAAAGTTGCACAAATATTGTGCAACATAAAAAATTGTAACTACTATCTTTTTATTCTGCAAGACCTCTGCTTTCAGAAAATATATAATTTTCAGGGGGGTTTTGGGCAAAAATGCTGATATTTACATGTGTGCAAAACATTATAAAATTGCTCTTGTGCCGGAGTAGTTAAAGAGGAACTGCAGTCCGCTCACATAAATTGTAATGAAAACATCTTTGCCATTCTGAAGCTTCCCTCCAAACACTTTGCATATTATTTTATATATACTGTGATTCTGTACTTGCCTAATATGCTGCAGAAATCTCCCTCCACTAAGTCTGGCTGCAGCCATTTTAACTGTGGGCAGCTGAAGCTGCTGCCTGTTCACTTTCTGGATTTACACAGACACACAGAGGCACACCTCCAGCTCTGCAGCTTTCATTGGCCCTATTATGACTTATCCCCACTCCCTTCCTGGCAAACTCTCATGAGAGTGAGAGAGAGAGCTGTGTATGATGTCATAAGCCTAGGCTAATGACCAGCCAAGAAACAGGAAGTGGGCTATTTACTGGCAGAAAAAAAAAATGTTTTACTATCTAAAGTTAAAACAACAAGGGTAGAAGATTTAATAGATGGAAAGGTGAAAAAAATGACTGAAGGTCCGCTTTAAGGTATAAATAATGATATTTGAAGCGCTTCACAATGTGCATGAAAATGAATATATAAGAATAAATATAAATAGTCAAATAAATCCAGCGGTGAGTAAAAATTCCTAAAAAATCCAGCAATCAAAATAGTGTAAAATTATAAAAAATTAGTGACACCAAATGTGTAAAAAATCCACATAAAAAATCCACATAAAAATAAATATATAGGGATGTATTCAGAAGGTTCAATTATACAGGTGTAGAATCCTGATTGGTATAGAGCTTTTGATCACTAGCAAAGCTGTTTAAAAACACTTGCTTAATTAAGGTGCTCATTGATAGTACCAATGTGTTTTTTGCTTCTATTCACAACCAATGTGAGAATCATAAACAGGCAGATAAGAGAAAAAACCAATCATTGTGCAATAGTTAGGATACCAAGGTACACAGGCAAACTTCAATCCACTCACGTGTGCCTTATAATGATAAGGCATATGCAGGTTTTACTATAGCAGTCAGCCGCCTTAGACAGGAGCAGATTCAGTGCAGTACACTGTGTGAAACTGCTGATCTGCACAGAGCGTCCTTGGCTCCTCCCACGCGTTACATCACAGTCACGTGACTTTTTCAAGGATAATACAAGCTCTGACGGACTCAGCTTTATAGCACAACAGCAGAGTGGTTGCCATGGCTACAGCATGAGTTTGTCATCATTCTGCTTCCTGCATAAACTTCAATCCTGTTAAAACCTACTTTTATTAGACATGTAATTCATATGAATATCGTTGGTTTATCAAAACCACGATTCAATGTGTAAAAAACGCAGTATGTAAAAGTAAAAAATATATATATTGATATCTCTAATCACGTTTACTTCTTCAACTCCCTCCAGTGGTCACAATTGGTATAACATCTCACAGAGGGAGTATATGGCAAAGCATTGTCTCTAATGGTTTTGATAATTGACCAGTGCCCCATGATATCACAAAAATGGGGTATCCACATGCTCTGCTCATAAATGTATGGAAAACGGAGTAAACAAGATGACATGATATATATATATATATATATATATATATAAAATATACATATATAAAATTAAAATAAGATATGATATAAGAAATAGGGAAATAATATTAAAATGTAAAATTAAAATCTAAAAATTCCATGATAGAATATTGCAAAAATGGATGATGACCATTATTTATATGCTAGAACTGAACCAAATATTGCCACTCAGAAAAAAACTGGTATTGGACAAATAATGAGAATATTGGACCAAAAAATAAATAAAAATAAAAAATATAAAATAAAATATAAAAAATAAAATTAAAATATATACCATAAAAATATATATATCAATCTGAAAAACATCTAAAAATCAGAAATAAAACAATTCAGGTCAAATTCAATGTTCAAACCATGGGGTTCTAATGTACCCATCTGGAATATCCATTTGGATTCATTCTTGCTGAGTTCCCTCACTTTATGGGAACCCCTCCAATGAGCCTTATACTTTTGAATAGCCCAGAATTGGAGACCCCTAGGGTCTCTGTTATGATACCTATCAAAATGTTTTGAAACACTGTGTTTTGGATAGCCTTTTCTAATGTTCTGGATATGCTCTCTTATTCTCTTCCACATTGGTCGCTTCGTTCTGCCAATGTATTGGAGGGAGCAGGAGCACTGTAAAGCATATACCACCCCCTCAGTCCTGCAAGATATAAAATCCTTTATTTCAAATTCTTGTCCAGTATTTGTTGAAGAAAATTTCTGACATTTGTATCCATTTTGATTAGTATTTATGCAGGCATAACACCTTTTACAGGGATAGAATCCTTTACCCTGAAAAAAGGTTAAATCAGTTATTCTCTTGGGTGGGTTGGGTACATTTTTAGCTATGATGTCCCTTAGAGTTGGAGCTCGTCTATAAATGAATCTCGGTTTTTCTGGGAGTATATTTGCCAAAGTAGTATCAGTTTTTAAAATAGACCAATGTCTTTTTATAATCCTCTCCATCCTCCTGTGTTGTACACTGAAGTCCATTATCAGAGGTATGTCATCTGTTTTGTCATTTACCTTGATTTTATCTTGGATCAGCGCTTCTCTTGAGGTTTGATTGACTTCTGTTATTTTTTCTTCTATAAAACATTTATTGTACCCTTTTTCTTCAAACCTCTTACCTATCCACTGAGCTTGTTTAAGATAGTCATTATTTTCTGAACAATTTCTCCGTAAGCGAATAAACTGGCCCTTCGGAATGTTGATTAACCATGGCTCATAGTGGCAACTCGTTACTGGTATATTGCTGTTCCTTTCCACCGGTTTGAAGAAAGTTTTTGTGCTGATGATATTGGCTGTTAGTTCTATTTCAAGATCAAGGAACTGGATTTTAGTCTCACTAATTTGATGTTCAAGTTTAATATTTTTTTGGTTCATATTCAAACGTTGGAAAAAGGATCTTAAACTCAGTTCATCACCCTTCCAAATAAAAATACAATCGTCTATGAATCTTTTATATAGAACCAGTTCCTTTGGAGTATTTAAAAAGATGGCATCCTCCTCCCATTTTGCCATGAATATGTTGGCTACACTTGGGGCATATTTAGCTCCCATCCCAATACCCGTTAGTTGTCGAAAATAATTGTCATTATACCAGAAGTAGTTATGTTGAATACCAAAGGCCAGGCTTCTAAGAAGAAATCTTTTCTGTTTAGAAATGAGATGGCTGAATGAATCCATAGCCCATTTAGATGCTTCTATTGCATCGCTATGTTCAATTATTGTGTACAGTGAAGCAACATCAGCAGTTGCTAACAGATATCTTCCATTAGGGTCCAGGGTCAGAGATTTTAATATTTGTAATAAATGTTTGGTATCACGTAGATAAGCTTTAGTGTTAGGTACTAGGGGTTGCAAGAATTTGTCCACATATTCCCCTAGTCTTGCATTGATCGATTGAATCCCATTAATGATGGGTCTTCCTGGTGGTGCCTCAGCATTCTTATGGATCTTCGGGATGGTGTAAATGATTGGAACTCTACATGTATCCGGTACTAAATATCTAGATTCTTTTTTGGATAGAATATTTTTGTTGATTCCTTTTTGAATCAAAGAGGACAGATCTCGTTTGTATTCTCTAGTAGGATTGCTACTGAGTTTCAGATATGTGTTATTATCGTTAAGTTGTCCCATCAGTTCCTGGTGGTAGTATTCCTTTGTTAGTACTACAATGGCGCCCCCTTTGTCGGCCGGTCTAATTATAATATCTTTATTTGCTTCCAATTGTTTTATACCTTGTTGTATATGCTGGGATTCCGAGATTCTACTGAACTTGAGTTGTTTCAGGTCTTTGATCACCATTTTTTTAAACACCTCAATATGTTCATTATTTGTAGAGGGTGGATTGAATAGTGACTTATTTCTTAAATCACTATGCTGTACTCCTCTGCCAAGTTCCACTCCTTTGCTCAATGTAGATAGTGGTCTGGATAATAAGTATTTCTTGATATTCAATTTCCTGGTGTATTTTTGTATGTCAATATACATCTGGAATTTGTCCAGATTCTTTTTTGGTGCATATTTAAGGCCTTTGTCCAGTGTGATTAATTCCGCTCGTGTGAGCTCTTTGCCGCTGAGGTTGTAGATGCCTTCCCCTAGTACTCTCTTTTTCTTTTGGGTTTGCCATCCTGCTCTGCATCCCCTTTTATGGTGTTTGGACTTCTTTCTCTGTTTGTATATTCCTGTAGGGGTGGGGGATCTTCGTTTCTGCGGAAATCTAAAAAAGATCTTGACTGTTCTTCCTCTATGTAATTTCTAAGAGGCTCGTATCTATTGGTGGTAGGCAATGGGCTCCTCCTATCAGGATATCTGTATTGGTCATATTCTCTGGTCCCATTCCTATTACCATTGGACTGGTGGTCTCGAGATTCACCATTGCTCTGTTGATAGTCCCTATGATCTCTCCTATCCTGATCATACCGATAATCCCTTGGCTGATCCCTATGAGGTTGTTGGTAGGAGTTTCTGGGGTCATTTCTGGAATTATATTGATTTTCTCTTGGTTCAGTTCTAGTTGAATGTTGATAGTATCCTTGTTCCCCATACCTGGGGTACCTGCCATTTTCCACCTGATCATATTGCGATTCATTACCTGATTGGTGCGATCTTGATTGATTGTAGGGTGGATAGTGGGGTTTGTTTGGTCTTTTATTGGCATTATTTTTCCAGTAAGGTCTTCTTGGTGATTTATTTTTTGTTTTGTTCCTCCACCAAGGTTTTGGTGTTCTTGATCCATTGTCATGTGTGTTACTTTGTTCCCATTGTTTCTGTTGGTTATATCTTGGGGTTTATGGTGTCCTGGATCTCCTTTCTGGAGTCCTATAATATGTATTTCTCCTGGGGCTAACTATCCTCACCTCTCTATCTGGTGATGAGGCTATAAACCCAGTTTTACCTTGTTTGGCATTGATTTGCCAATTGAAAACCTGTTCTAACTGATAATCATTGGTATCTCTGAGGTATTTTCTCTTTTTCCTTTGTTTCAATTCAACATCTTTCTGTTCTAACACTTTATTCAGTTGTTGAGTTAGTGATGAAAAAGGTGCTGTCTCTTTAAAAGGGTCCAGTATGGTTTTGCATTCAGCAATTTGCTGGTTAATCATGTTTAATTTCCTTTGTTTCCTTTTTAAGGCAAAATGTACTAGATCCAGACCTTTATCGTTAAAAAATTTATACCACTCATTAGTTGCGTCTTGATCTGTCAAACCATCACAGATAGGTACATCCCATCTCAATCTTCTCGGGACAATTTTATCTTTAATATATTGTTCATGAGCAGCTATGCCCCACCATAGGCTCACCTTTTTTTCCATTAGGTGGCCGAATTTCCTAAAATTGGTGTCTAAATCACCCTTATCGGTGCTAGGTGCAGTGGAAAAAACATTTTCCAAATTAACTGTGCGTTTTTCAATAAAATCAAAAATATCCATCACTGCAGCTATATGTGAAAAAACTGAAAAATAAGTGGAAAAAAATATATATAAAACACAAAGCGCTGTGATGATAAATAGCTGATAATTACACATAAAACCAAGTGAGGCTGCTATCAAAAGAGAGTGTTTTCAGAGTCACTTAAAAAGAATAAATAATATTTGAAGCGCTTCACAATGTGCATGAAAATGAATATATAAGAATAAATATAAATAGTCAAATAAATCCAGCGGTGAGTAAAAATTCCTAAAAAAATCCAGCAATCAAAATAGTGTAAAATTATAAAAAATTAGTGACACCAAATGTGTAAAAAATTCACATAAAAAATCCACATAAAAATAAATATATAGGGATGTATTCAGAAGGTTCAATTATACAGGTGTAGAATCCTGATTGGTATAGAGCTTTTGATCACTAGCAAAGCTGTTTAACCACTTAAGGACCAACCTCGTTTTGGTTTTTAGGTGTTTACATGTTTAAAACAGGTTTTTTTGCTAGAAAATTACTTAGAACCCCCAAACATTATATATGTTTTTTTTTCGAACACCCTAGAGAAAAAAATGGCGGTCATTGCAATACTTTTTTTTGCACCGTATTTGCGCAGCGGTCTTATAAGCGCACTTTTTTTGGAAAAAATTCACTTTTTTGAATAAAAAAATAAGACAACAGTAAAGTTAGCCCAATTTTTTTTTATATTGTGAAATATAATGTTACGCCAAGTAAATCGATACCCAACATGTCACACTTCAAAATTGCGTCCGCTCGTGGAATAGCGTCAAACTTTTACCCTTAAAAATCTCCATAGGCGACGTTTAAAAAATTCTACAGGTTGCATGTTTTGCGTTACAGAGGAGGTCTAGGGCTAGAATTGTTGCTCTCGCTCTACCGTTCCCGGCGATACCTCACATGTGTGGTTTGACCACCGTTTTCATATGCGGGCGCTACTCACGTATGCGTTCGCTTCTGCGCGCGAGCTTGTCGGGACAGGGCGCTTTAAAAATTTTTTTTTTTTTTTTTTATTATTTATTTTACTTTATTTTATTTATTTTTTCACTGTTTTAAAAAAAAAAAAATTTGGATCACTTTTATTCCTATTACAAGGAATGTAAACATCCCTTGTAATAGAAAAAAACATGACAGGTCCTCCTAAATATGAGATCTGGGGTCAAAAAGTCCTCAGATCTCATATTTAGACTAAAATGCAAAAAAAAAAAAAAAAAAAAAGTCGTTTAAAAAAATGACACAAAAAATTGTGCCTTTAAGAGAAGTGGGCGGAGCCGTCATAACAACGTCGCTCCGGCCGTCACGTGGTATAGAGATGGGTGGGGGCCATCTTGGCCTCACTCGTCTCAGTACCGAGGAAGTGACAGGTCCCGATCTCCTCCGCCGCTACCGACGACTCCGGTAAGCGGCGGAGGGCGCGGGAGAGCGGCGGGAGGGGGGGTGGCACCTCTCCCGCCGCCGATAACGGTGATCTCGCGGCGAACCCGCCGCAGAGACCACCGTTATCGTGTACAGAACCGCTCACTGTAAAGATGGATACCTCGGTTGTGGCAGCAGCTGCTGCCGTTACCGAGATATCCATCTTCAAAAAAATGACGTACATATACAGTGAGCGGTCGTCAAGTGGTTAAAAACACTTGCTTAATTAAGGTGCTCATTGATAGTACCAATGTGTTTTTTGCTTCTATTCACAACCAATGTGAGAATCATAAACAGGCAGATAAGAGAAAAAACCAATCATTGTGCAATAGTTAGGATACCAAGGTACACAGGCAAACTTCATTCCACTCACGTGTGCCTTATAATGATAAGGCATATGCAGGTTTTACTATAGCAGTCAGCCGCCTTAGACAGGAGCAGATTCAGTGCAGTACACTGTGTGAAACTGCTGATCTGCACAGAGCGTCCTTGGCTCCTCCCACGCATTACATCACAGTCATGTGACTTTTTCAAGGATAATACAAGCTCTGACGGACTCAGCTTTATAGCACAACAGCAGAGTGGTTGCCATGGCTACAGCATGAGTTTGTCATCATTCTGCTTCCTGCATAAACTTCAATCCTGTTAAAACCTACTTTTATTAGACATGTAATTCATATGAATATCGTTGGTTTATCAAAACCACGATTCAATGTGTAAAAAACGCAGTGTGTAAAAAGTAAAAAATATATATATTGGTATCTCTAATCACGTTTACTTCTTCAACTCCCTCCAGTGGTCACAATTGGTATAAAATCTCACAGAGGGAGTATATGGCAAAGCATTGTCTCTAATGGTTTTGATAATTGACCAGTGCCCCATGATATCACAAAAATGGGGTATCCACATGCTCTGCTCATAAATGTATGGAAAACGGAGTAAACAAGATGACATGATATATATATATATATATATATATATATATATATATATATATATATATATATATATATATATATATAAAATATACATATATAAAATTAAAATAAGATATGATATAAGAAATAGGGAAATAATATTAAAATGTAAAATTAAAATCTAAAAATTCCATGATAGAATATTGCAAAAATGGATGATGACCATCATTTATATGCTAGCACTGAACCAAATATTGCCACTCAGAAAAAACTGGTATTGGACAAATAATGAGAATATTGGACCAAAAAATAAATAAAAATAAAAAATATAAAATAAAATATAAAAAATAAAATTAAAATATATACCATAAAAATATATATATAAATCTGAAAAACATCTAAAAATCAGAAATAAAACAATTCAGGTCGAATTCAATGAGTTTAAGATCCTTTTTCCAACGTTTGAATATGAACCAAAAAAATCTTAAACTTGAACATCAAATTAGTGAGACTAAAATCCAGTTCCTTGATCTTGAAATAGAACTAACAGCCAATATCATCAGCACAAAAACTTTCTTCAAACCGGTGGAAAGGAACAGCTATATACCAGTAACGAGTTGCCACTATGAGCCATGGTTAATCAACATTCCGAAGGGCCAGTTTATTCGCTTACGGAGAAATTGTTCAGAAAATAATGACTATCTTAAACAAGCTCAGTGGATAGGTAAGAGGTTTGAAGAAAAAGGGTACAATAAATGTTTTATAGAAGAAAAAATAACAGAAGTCAATCAAACCTCAAGAGAAGCGCTGATCCAAGATAAAATCAAGGTAAATGACAAAACAGATGACATACCTCTGATAATGGACTTCAGTGTACAACACAGGAGGATGGAGAGGATTATAAAAAGACATTGGTCTATTTTAAAAACTGATACTACTTTGGCAAATATACTCCCAGAAAAACCGAGATTCATTTATAGACGAGCTCCAACTCTAAGGGACATCATAGCTAAAAATGTACCCAACCCACCCAAGAGAATAACTGATTTAACCTTTTTTCAGGGTAAAGGATTCTATCCCTGTAAAAGGTGTTATGCCTGCATAAATACTAATCAAAATGGATACAAATGTCAGAAATTTTCTTCAACAAATACTGGACAAGAATTTGAAATAAAGGATTTTATATCTTGCAGGACTGAGGGGGTGGTATATGCTTTACAGTGCTCCTGCTCCCTCCAATACATTGGCAGAACGAAGCGACCAATGTGGAAGAGAATAAGAGAGCATATCCAGAACATTAGAAAAGGCTATCCAAAACACAGTGTTTCAAAACATTTTGATAGGTATCATAACAGAGACCCTAGGGGTCTCCAATTCTGGGCTATTCAAAAGTATAAGGCTCATTGGAGGGGTTCCCATAAAGTGAGGGAACTCAGCAAGAATGAATCCAAATGGATATTCCAGATGGGTACATTAGAACCCCATGGTTTGAACATTGAATTTGACCTGAATTGTTTTATTTCTGATTTTTAGATGTTTTTCAGATTTATATATATATTTTTATGGTATATATTTTAATTTTATTTTTTATATTTTATTTTATATTTTTTATTTTTATTTATTTTTTGGTCCAATATTCTCATTATTTGTCCAATACCAGTTTTTTCTGAGTGGCAATATTTGGTTCAGTTCTAGCATATAAATAATGGTCATCATCCATTTTTGCAATATTCTATCATGGAATTTTTAGATTTTAATTTTACATTTTAATATTATTTCCCTATTTCTTATATCATATCTTATTTTAATTTTATATATGTATATTTATATATATATATATATATATATATATATATATATATATATATATATATATATATATATATATATATATATCATGTCATCTTGTTTACTCCGTTTTCCATACATTTATGAGCAGAGCATGTGGATACCCCATTTTTGTGATATCATGGGGCACTGGTCAATTATCAAAACCATTAGAGACAATGCTTTGCCATATACTCCCTCTGTGAGATGTTATACCAATTGTGACCACTGGAGGGAGTTGAAGAAGTAAACGTGATTAGAGATATCAATATATATATTTTTTACTTTTTACACACTGCGTTTTTTACACATTGAATCGTGGTTTTGATAAACCAACGATATTCATATGAATTACATGTCTAATAAAAGTAGGTTTTAACAGGATTGAAGTTTATGCAGGAAGCAGAATGATGACAAACTCATGCTGTAGCCATGGCAACCACTCTGCTGTTGTGCTATAAAGCTGAGTCCGTCAGAGCTTGTATTATCCTTGAAAAAGTCACGTGACTGTGATGTAACGCGTGGGAGGAGCCAAGGACGCTCTGTGCAGATCAGCAGTTTCACACAGTGTACTGCACTGAATCTGCTCCTGTCTAAGGCGGCTGACTGCTATAGTAAAACCTGCATATGTCTTATCATTATAAGGCACACGTGAGTGGATTGAAGTTTGCCTGTGTACCTTGGTATCCTAACTATTGCACAATGATTGGTTTTTTCTCTTATCTGCCTGTTTATGATTCTCACATTGGTTGTGAATAGAAGCAAAAAACACATTGGTACTATCAATGAGCACCTTAATTAAGCAAGTGTTTTTAAACAGCTTTGCTAGTGATCAAAAGCTCTATACCAATCAGGATTCTACACCTGTATAATTGAACCTTCTGAATACATCCCTATATATTTATTTTTATGTGGATTTTTTATGTGGATTTTTTACACATTTGGTGTCACTAATTTTTTATAATTTTACACTATTTTGATTGCTGGATTTTTTAGGAATTTTTACTCACCGCTGGATTTATTGGACTATTTATATTTATTCTTATATATTCATTTTCATGCACATTGTGAAGCGCTTCAAATATCATTATTTATTCTTTTTAAGTGACTCTGAAAACACTCTCTTTTGATAGCAGCCTCACTTGGTTTTATGTGTAATTATCAGCTATTTAGCATCACAGCGCTTTGTGTTTTATATATATTTTTTTCCGCTTTAAGGTACATGCAGTTAGAATGTTCAACAACATTATAGGAGATACAGCTTGACATACTAAGATGCTTAGCAGTGTTTACATCATGGCTCCCATTCTCATGAAAGGTAAAGGAACAACGTTTTATGTAAGAAAAAGGCAGGTTAGTCCCCTCAAATACATTTGGTGAAGAGAAGAACCTGACTGCAGCTTTGGTCTGTTTTGCTACATTGTGCTGTATGTCTATGTCTGAATTGCTTTTCACTATAATTATGTGACAGACATCATCCTTTAACCACTTGCCGACCGCCTCACGCCTATATACGTGAGCAGAATGGCACGGGCAGGCAAAATCACGTACCTGATACGTGATGCCTTCCCGCGGGCGGGGGGTCCGATCGGACCCCCCCCCCGGTGCCAGCGGCGGTCGGCTTTGGTCTGGCAGCGATCAAAGATGAGGGGGAGGCCATCCGATCGTGGCCCCCCCTCGCGATCGCTCCCAGCCAATGAGAAACATCCCCTGCCTCTGTATAGTACACAGAGGCAGAGGATGTGATGTCATCTCTCCTCGGCTCGGGAGTTTCCGTTCTGGGCCGAGGAGAGAAGACATGTGAGTGACTGCACCAACACTACACAACACAGTAGAACATGCCAGGCACACTAAACACCCCGATCCCCCCCCCCCGATCGCCCCCCGATCCCCCCCCCAATCACCCCCCCCCCTGTCACAAACTGACACCAAGCAGGTTTTTTTTTTTTTTTTTTTTACTGATTACTGCATAGTGTCAGTTTGTGACAGTTAGAAGTGTTAGGACAGTGAGTATTACCCCCTTGTAGGTCTAGGGTACCCCCCTAACCCCCCCTAATAAAGTTTTAACCCCTTGATCACCCCCCGTCACCAGTGTCACTAAGCGATCATTTTTCTGATCGCTGTATTAGTGTCGCTGGTGACGCTAGTTAGGGAGGTAAATATTTAGGTTCGCCGTCAGCGTTTTATAGCGACAGGGACCCCCATATACTATCTAATAAATGTTTTAATCCCTTGATTGCCCCCTAGTTAACCCTTTCACCACTGATCACCGTATAAGTGTTACGGGTGACGCTGGTTAGTTAGTTTATTTTTTATAGTGTCAGGGCACCCGCCGTTTATTACCGAATAAAGGTTTAGCCCCCTGATCGCCCGGCGGTGATATGCGTCGCCCCAGGCAGCGTCAGATTAGCGCCAGTACCGCTAACACCCACGCACGCAGCATACGCCTCCCTTAGTGGTATAGTATCTGTACGGATCAATATCTGATCCGATCAGATCTATACTAGCGTCCCCAGCAGTTTAGGGTTCCCAAAAACGCAGTGTTAGCGGGATCAGCCCAGATACCTGTTAGCACCTGCGTTTTGCCCCTCCGCCCGGCCCAGCCCAGCCCACCCAAGTGCAGTATCGATCGATCACTGACACTTACAAAACACTAAACGCATAACTGCAGCGTTCGCAGAGTCAGGCCTGATCCCTGCGATCGCTAACAGTTTTTTTGGTAGCGTTTTGGTGAACTGGCAAGCACCAGCCCCAGGCAGCGTCAGGTTAGCGCCAGTACCACTAACACCCACGCACGCACCGTACACCTCCCTTAGTGGTATAGTATCTGAACGGATCAATATCTGATCCGATCAGATCTATACTGGCGTCCCCAGCAGTTTAGGGTTCCCAAAAACGCAGTGTTAGCGGGATCAGCCCAGATACCTGCTAGCACCTGCGTTTTGCCCCTCCGCCCGGCCCAGCCCAGCCCACCCAAGTGCAGTATCGATCGATCACTGTCACTTACAAAACACTAAACGCATAACTGCAGCGTTCGCAGAGTCAGGCCTGATCCCTGCGATCGCTAACAGTTTTTTTGGTAGCGTTTTGGTGAACTGGCAAGCGCCAGCGGCCTAGTACACCCCGGTCGTAGTCAAACCAGCACTGCAGTAACACTTGGTGACGTGGCGAGTCCCATAAGTGCAGTTCAAGCTGGTGAGGTGGCAAGCACAAGTAGTGTCCCGCTGCCACCAAAAAGACAAACACAGGCCCGTCGTGCCCATAGTGCCCTTCCTGCTGCATTCGCCAATCCTAATTGGGAACCCACCACTTCTGCAGCGCCCGTACTTCCCCCATTCACATCCCCAACCAAATGCAGTCGGCTGCATGAGAGGCATTTTTATGTCCTCCCGAGTACCCCTACCCAGCGAACTCCCCCAAAAAAGATGTCGTGTCTGCAGCAAGCGCGGATATAGGCATGACACCCGCTATTATTGTCCCTCCTGTCCTGACAATCCTGGTCTTTGCATTGGTGAATGTTTTGAACGCTACCATTCACTAGTTGAGTATTAGCGTAGGGTACAGCACTGCACAGACTAGGCACACTTTCACAGGGTCTCCCAAGATGCCATCGCATTTTGAGAGACCCGAACCTGGAACCGGTTACCGTTATAAAAGTTACAAGTTTGCAAAAAAAACACAAAAAAAAAAATAGTTGTCGTTTTATTGTTCTCTCTCTCTCTATTCTCTCTATTGTTCTGCTCTTTTTTACTGTGTTCTATTCTGCAATGTTTTATTGTTGTTATGTTTTATCATGTTTGCTTTTCAGGTATGCAATTTTTTATACTTTACTGTTTACTGTGCTTTACTGTTTACTGTGCTTTAACCATTTTTTGTCTTCAGGTACGCCATTCACGACTTTGAGTGGTTATACCAGAATGATGCCTGCAGGTTTAGGTATCATCTTGGTATCATTCTTTTCAGCCAGCGGTTGGCTTTCATGTAAAAGCAATCCTAGCGGCTAATTAGCCTTTAGACTGCTTTTACAAGCAGTGGGAGGGAATGCCCCCCTCACCGTCTTCCGTGTTTTTCTCTGGCTCTCCTGTCTCAACAGGGAACCTGAGAAAGCAGCCGGTGATTCAGCCAGCTGACCATAGAGCTGATCAGAGACCAGAGTGGCTCCAAACATCTCTATGGCCTAAGAAACCGGAAGCTACGAGCATTTTATGACTTAGATTTCGCCGGATGTAAACAGCGCCATTGGGAAATTGGGGAAGCATTTTATCACACCGATCTTGGTGTGGTCAGATGCTTTGAGGGCAGAGGAGAGATCTAGGGTCTAATAGACCCCAATTTTTTCAAAAAAGAGTACCTGTCACTACCTATTGCTATCATAGGGGATATTTACATTCCCTGAGATAACAATAAAAATGATTTAAAAAAAAAAAAAATGAAAGGAACAGTTTAAAAATAAGATAAAAAAGCAAAAAAATAATAAAGAAAAAAAAAAAAAAAAAAAAAAAAAAAGCACCCCTGTCCCCCCTGCTCTCGCGCTAAGTCGAACGCAAGCATCGGTCTGGCGTCAAATGTAAACAGCAATTGCACCATGCATGTGAGGTATCACCGCGAAGGTCAGATCGAGGGCAGTATTTTTAGCAGTAGACCTCCTCTGTAAATCTAAAGTGGTAACCTGTAAAGGCTTTTAAAGGCTTTTAAAAATGTATTAATTTTGTTGCCACTGCACGTTTGTGCGCAATTTTAAAGCATGTCATGTTTGGTATCCATGTACTCGGCTTAAGATCATCTTTTTTATTCCATCAAACATTTGGGCAATATAGTGTGTTTTAGTGCATTAAAATTTAAAAAAGTGTGTTTTTTTCCACAAAAAATGTGTTTGAAAAATCGCTGCGCAAATACCGTGTGAAAAAAAAAATGAAACACCCACCATTTTAATCTGTAGGGCATTTGCTTTAAAAAAAATATATAATGTTTGGTGGTTCAAAGTAATTTTCTTGCAAAAAAAAATAACTTTTTCATGTAAACAATAGGTGTCAGAAAGGGCTTTGTCTTCAAGTGGTTAGAAGAGTGGGTGATGTGTGACATAAGCTTCTAAATGTTGTGCATAAAATGCCAGGATAGTTCAAAACCCCCCCAAATGACCCCATTTTGGAAAGTAGACACCCCAAGCTATTTGCTGAGAGGCATGTCGAGTCCATGGAATATTTTATATTGTGACACAAGTTGCGGGAAAGAGACAAATTTTTTTTTTTTTTTTTTTTTTTGCACAAAGTTGTCACTAAATGATATATTGCTCAAACATGCCATGGGAATATGTGAAATTACACCCCAAAATACATTCTGCTGCTTCTCCTGAGTATGGGGATACCACATGTGTGAGACTTTTTGAGAGCCTAGCCGCGCACGGGACCCCGAAAACCAAGCACCGCCTTCAGGCTTTCTAAGGGCGTAAATTTTTGATTTCACTCTTTACTGCCTATCACAGTTTCGGAGGCCATGGAATGCCCAGGTGGCACAAACCCCCCCCCCCCAAATGACCCCATTTTGGAAAGTAGACACCCCAAGCTATTTTCTGAGAGGTATAGTGAATATTTTGCAGACCTCACTTTTTGTCACAAAGTTTTGAAAATTGAAAAAAGAAAAAAAAAAATTTCTGGTCTTTCTTCATTTTCAAAAACAAATGAGAGCTGCAAAATACTCACCATGCCTCTCAGCAAATAGCTTGGGGTGTCTACTTTCCAAAATGGGGTCATTTGGGGGGGTTTTGTGCCATCTTGGCATTTTATGGCCTTCAAAACTGTGATAGGTAGTGAGGAGTGAAATCAAAAATTTATGCCCTTAGAAATCCTGAAGGCGGTGCTTGGTTTTCGGGCCCCCATACGCGACTAGGCTCCCAAAAAGTCCCACACATGTGGTATCACCGTACTCAGGAGAAGCAGCTGAACGTATTTTGGGGTGCAATTCCACATATGCCCATGGCCTGTGTGAGCAATATATCATTTAGTGACAACTTTTTGTAAAAAAATTTTTTTTTTTTTTTTTTTTTTGTCATTATTCAATCACTTGGGACAAAAAAATAAATATTCAATGGGTTCAACATGCCTCTCAGCAATTTCCTTGGGGTGTCTACTTTCCAAAATGGGGTCATTTGGGGGGGTTTTGTACTGCCCTGCCATTTTAGCACCTCAAGAAATGACATAGGCAGTCATAAATTAAAAGCTGTGTAAATTCCAGAAAATGTACCCTAGTTTGTAGACGCTATAACTTTTGCGCAAACCAATAAATATACGCTTATTGACTTTTTTTTACCAAAGACATGTGGCCGAATACATTTTGGCCTAAATGTATGACTAAAATTTAGTTTATTGGATTTTTTTTATAACAAAAAGTAGAAAAAAGGAAAATTTATTGTCAAATACTTACCGTAATTTTCCTTTCCTGATGGACTCCATGGCAGCCTACGTGTGGGTTAACCCCGCCTCCTCTCCAATGCTATAGGACCCCATTCCCATAAATGAGTGCTCACCACTAGCTACTGCGTTCCGTAACTAGCCTACTCGTTGACCAATGGGTGGGAACTCCGTCTGCCATGGAGTCCATCAGGAAAGGAAAATTACGGTAAGTATTTGACAATAAATTTTCCTTTTTCCTGACAGACTCCATGGCAGCCTACGTGTGGGAAATAACTAGCCAACCACACGGGCGGGTATGCATGATCAAAACATAAATTTTAATTTGTCCTATCGGTCGATAGGATTTGTAACCCAAAGTTTACAGAGGATAGTGAGGCAGGCTCTATACAATAATGCAACATGAAGGTATTAATAGAAGCCCATGAAGCTGCCTTGCAGATGGTATCTGGAGCCACATGCCGAGCCGCTGCCCACGAGGCTGCCATACCTCTGGTGGAATGGGCTGTCACCGCCTTTGGAGGAGCCAAGCCCTTAGCCCTATATGCCTGTTGTATGGTCTGTACGATCCAGGACGCGATAGTCCTGGTTGAGGCTTTCTTCCCTATATTGCTGCCTGAGTGAAGCACGAAGAGATGACTAGAACGTCTGAAGGGAGAAGTAACCTTGAGATATTCCTTAATAGCTTCGCCCACATCTAGAGGGTGATTCTCAGTGGACCCTGGGGTCCTAAATGTAGGTAACACGATCTCTTGATTGACGTGGAATACTGAAGACACTTTTGGGTTGGAACCCAGCATAGGAATGAGGACTACCCGGTCCGGGAAAAACGTTAGGAAGGGTTCTTCGTGACCAAGTGATGCAATTTCAGAGACCCTTTTGGCTGAGGTAATGGCCACTAAGAAGGCCACCTTTGCTGAAAAGACCTTGATAGGGAGCGGGGAGGGCCCCGAAGTACTGAGTCCAGAGATCGAGTCAAGGACTAATGGGAGGTCCCATTTGGGGAACCTCGGCTTTCTCTGGGGCTTGAGTCTCGATGCGCCTCGGAAAAATTGTCTAACCAGAGGATGAACTGCCCATGAAGTGCCGGAGAAGGCCGAAAGTGCCGAAACTTGGACTCTCAGAGAGCTGACAGATAGATGTAAATCTAGGCCCGTTTGGAGGAAACTGAGAACGTCCTGGACTTTTGTCCAGGTCTAAAAGACCTGCCCTGAGGAGAGCAGAACTCCACGAATTTGGACCAGATCCTTCCATAGACTTTATTTGTACTGGATCTTCTCGAGCTCATGAGAGTGGATATTACTTCTGAGGCACAACCTAGGGATTCCAGCCTCTCCCTCTCAAGAACCAGACCATCAGTCTCAGCACCGCAGGACAAGGGTGCAGGACTGACCCTTGGGAAAGAAGGTCCGGTCTGAGAGGGAGAGGCACTGGGTCCCGACAGCTGAGCTGGACCAGGAGAGGGAACCAAGGCCTGTTCGGCCAGTAGGGAGCTATTGTCACCACCTCCACTGGCTCTGCTCGGAGCCTCTGCAGGAATCTCAGCAAAACTGGCAGTGGCGGAAAGGCGTATGCCCGCTTGAACCTCCACTGATCCGTCAGGGCATCTGTCCCGATGGCTTGACTGCAGAGCCCCCGGGTGTAGAACTTCTTCAGCTTGCGATTGCAGGGGGAAGCAAACAGATCTACTTCGGGATCGGTCTTTAGTGACAAGATCCACCTGAACGTCCCTATGTGGAGAGACCACTCGTTGTTGTCCAACTCGGTCCGTGACAGGAAGTCTGCTTGAGTGTTTTGGACGCCTGGGACAAAGACTGCCGAGATGTTGGCAAGGTATTTCTGCGCCCACGATAGGATGGGCTCGACTTCCCGAAGGAGTGTGGGACTCCGAGTACCCCCTTGCCTCTTCACATACGATACTGCTGTGGTGTTGTCCATTCTCAACAGCACTGACTCCCCCATCAGGAGATGAGAGAAGAACTGTAGGGCACACCAGGCCGCACGAAGTTCCAAGACATTCGACCCTAGGTTGGGGAGACAAGTTTCCCACTTGCCTTGGGCCAGGTTCGACCCACAAAGGGCTCCCCAACCGGTACCGCTGGCATCGGTCGTGACCGTCACCCAGGAGATGGGAGCAATGGAGTGGCAAGTCAGGAGGTTCTTGCGCTGAAGCCACCAGAAGAGGCTGTTTCTCATTGCAGATGTTATGCGGATGACCTGGTTCTTGTCCCCTGACTTCCATTGCCGTAGGAGACCTGACTGGAAGGGACGCAATCTCCATAAGGCCCATTTGACCATGGGAGTCGTAGAAACCATCGTGCCAACGACTTTCAGACACTGAGAGGCTTTCATTTGCCGAGCATGTAGAGCCCGGGAGACTCTGTCTCGAACTGTAGGAATTTTCTGTAGTGGAAGGGAGATAGTGTTTGCCACTGTATCGAACTGGGCTCCCAGATATATTAGACGCTGAGTTGGGCTCAGTTGACTCTTTTCTATGTTTAGGAGCCACCCGAAGTTGGACAGAGTGGAGATTACTTGATCCCGGTGGACCAGCAACTGCTCCCTGCTCTGGGACAGCACCAGCAGGTCGTCCAGGTAGTGGTAAAGACGTACCCCTTTGGATCTTATTAGTGCCACCGTAGCTAGGAGGACCTTTGAAAAGACCCGGGGGGACGTTGTCAGCCCGAAGGGGAGGCAAATAAATTGAAGGTGATCTGACCCAATGTGAAAGCGGAGGTATTTGTGAAATTCTTTTTCCACTGGAACGTGGAAATAAGCGTCCTTCAGGTCGATTGATATCATCCAGTCGCCTGGTTGTATGGCTCTCTGAATGGTCACCAAGGTTTCCATCTTGAACCTTCCATTCTCTATGAATCCGTTGAGATATGTGAGGTCTATGACTGGGCGCCAAGAGCCCCCCTTTTTTTGAACTAGGAAGAGAGGGGAGTATATCCCCTGGAACCATTCGTCCTGTGGTACATGTACTACTGCTCCTTGAATTTTCAGGAGGTCCACATAGGACAGCAAAATTTGTTTTTGATCCTCTGCCCGAGGGAGAAGAGTGGAGACGAACCTTGGGTGCGGAGTCCTGGAAAAGGCCCATCTGTGGCCTGACGAGACCGTCCTTATGACCCAGAAGTCTGAGATCGAGGCCACCCAGACGTGCCGGAAGAGGAGCAGACGAGCCCCCACCCGGCCCGCCTGGGCGGGCGTAATCTCAAAAAGATTTAGCCTGATCACGAGCACTGGACGTTTGATTTTTAACGGGTTTGCGGAAGGATGACTGCCCTCTGCTCCAATTCTTCCTAAAGTCCCGGACAGGCTTGTAGGAGCGTGCTTCCCTGGAGCGCTCCGGACTTCGTCTTCTGAACTGGGGCTTCTTTCGACCCAGCATGCGCCTGTCCTGGGGAAGAAAACCCGATTTGCCACCTGTGGCTCGCGTAATGGCATCGTCAAGCTTATTGCCAAACAGTGAGGACCCCTCAAACGGGATTTTACACCACGCTTGCTTAGAACCAGGGTCCGCAAGCCAGGGACGCAACCAGAGGGCTCTTTTGGCCGTAACTGAGAACAGCATAATACGAGCCAGAAGGCGGATCAAGTCAATGGACGCCTCCCCCAGGAAGACCGCTGCAAGCTTCAGCTCTGCGGCTGCTGAACTTCCAGCCAGCTCTTCTGACACGCCTTTAAGGAAGGATTCCACGTTCTCCGTCCAGGCCTCCATGGCCTTAGACATGGCCGCTAATGCCAGGGCTGGTTTACAGGCCATACCCGCGAGCCCATAGATTCTTTTTAGATCTAGGTCTATCTTCCTCTCGAGCCCATCTTTAAAAGATACTGCGTCTTCTAGAGGAAGAGTCACATGTTTGGCCAGACGCATAAGAGCTGCGTCCACAAGGGGAGTATTCTCCAAATTCTTTACTTCTTCTGACTTGAAGGGGTACAATCTGGAGGTTTTATTAGACATGGAGGATTTTTTCTCTGTTTTACTCCATTCTTCCTCAATGATTTCCTTTAGCTCTGGAAGGAGCGGAAAGTTTGCGCGTTCTCTCCCCAGGTGCATGAAGAATTTTTTCTGCTTGGCTGGGGGAGTGGAAGGGTCTTCCCACTTCAAGGCTTCCTTGATCGCTTTGATTAAAGGGGAAACCATCGCGAAGTCGAACCCTCCAATGACCTCCTCACTGATAGACTCATCCTCTGAGGAGTCAGGAGTAGGGATGAGCTTCGTGTTCGAGTCGAACCCATGTTCGACTCGAACATCAGCTGTTCGACCGTCCGTCGAATTGCGAACGTTATGGGCCGTTCGCGCCAAATTCGTGTGGCGCGTCACGGCCCATAATTCACTGCGGCATCGCAGTGCATTGCTGGCTGATGATTGGCCAAGCATGCACTATGACCCGCATGCTTGACCAATCACAGCGCCGTCAGTAGAGAGAGCTGTAATTGGCCAAAGCCAGGGTGGCTTTGGCCAATTATGGCTCAGGGGATTTAGTACACGCCCCACACTATATAAGGCCGCCTGCACGGCGGCCCTGTGTAGTGTGTTCCGGTGTGCTGATAGAGAGAGAGACAGACAGTGTCATTTGATTTGAGAGCTAGATTAGGCTAGATCTGTTCCTGCTCTTTACATTTAGTGCAGTGCGTCCTGCTCACAGTGTTCAGCTAGATCTGTTCCTGCTCTTTACATTTAGTGCAGTGCGTCCTGCTCACAGTGTTCAGCTAGATCCGTTCCTGCTATTTACATTTAGTGCAGTGCGTCCTGCTCACAGTGTTCAGCTAGATCCGTTCCTGCTATTTACATTTAGTGCAGTCAGTGCGTCCTGCTCACAGTGTTCAGCTAGATCCGTTCCTGCTATTTACATTTAGTGCAGTGCGTCCTGCTCACAGTGTTCAGCTAGATCTGTTCCTGCTATTTACATTTAGTGCAGTGCGTCCTGCTCACAGTGTTCAGCTAGATCCGTTCCTGCTATTTACATTTAGTGCAGTGCGTCCTGCTCACAGTGTTCAGCTAGATCCGTTCCTGCTATTTACATTTAGTGCAGTGCGTCCTGCTCACAGTGTTCAGCTAGATCCGTTCCTGCTATTTACATTTAGTGCAGTGCGTCCTGCTCACAGTGTTCAGCTAGATCCGTTCCTGCTATTTACATTTAGTGCAGTGCGTCCTGCTCACAGTGTTCAGCTAGATCCGTTCCTGCTATTTACATTTAGTGCAGTGCGTCCTGCTCACAGTGTTCAGCTAGATCCGTTCCTGCTATTTACATTTAGTGCAGTGCGTCCTGCTCACAGTGTTCAGCTAGATCCGTTCCTGCTATTTACATTTAGTGCAGTGCGTCCTGCTCACAGTGTTCAGCTAGATCTGTTCCTGCTATTTACATTTAGTGCAGTGCGTCCTGCTCACAGTGTTCAGCTAGATCCGTTCCTGCTATTTACATTTAGTGCAGTCAGTGCGTCCTGCTCACAGTGTTCAGCTAGATCCGTTCCTGCTATTTACATTTAGTGCAGTCAGTGCGTCCTGCTCACAGTGTTCAGCTAGATCCGTTCCTGCTATTTACATTTAGTGCAGTGCGTCCTGCTCACAGTGTTCAGCTAGATCCGTTCCTGCTATTTACATTTAGTGCAGTGCGTCCTGCTCACAGTGTTCAGCTAGATCCGTTCCTGCTATTTACATTTAGTGCAGTCAGTGCGTCCTGCTCACAGTGTTCAGCTAGATCCGTTCCTGCTATTTACATTTAGTGCAGTGCGTCCTGCTCACAGTGTTCAGCTAGATCTGTTCCTGCTATTTACATTTAGTGCAGTGCGTCCTGCTCACAGTGTTCAGCTAGATCCGTTCCTGCTATTTACATTTAGTGCAGTGCGTCCTGCTCACAGTGTTCAGCTAGATCCGTTCCTGCTATTTACATTTAGTGCAGTGCGTCCTGCTCACAGTGTTCAGCTAGATCCGTTCCTGCTATTTACATTTAGTGCAGTCAGTGCGTCCTGCTCACAGTGTTCAGCTAGATCCGTTCCTGCTATTTACATTTAGTGCAGTGCGTCCTGCTCACAGTGTTCAGCTAGATCCGTTCCTGCTATTTACATTTAGTGCAGTGCGTCCTGCTCACAGTGTTCAGCTAGATCCGTTCCTGCTATTTACATTTAGTGCAGTGCGTCCTGCTCACAGTGTTCAGCTAGATCCGTTCCTGCTATTTACATTTAGTGCAGTGCGTCCTGCTCACAGTGTTCAGCTAGATCCGTTCCTGCTATTTACATTTAGTGCAGTGCGTCCTGCTCACAGTGTTCAGCTAGATCCGTTCCTGCTATTTACATTTAGTGCAGTCAGTGCGTCCTGCTCACAGTGTTCAGCTAGATCCGTTCCTGCTATTTACATTTAGTGCAGTGCGTCCTGCTCACAGTGTTCAGCTAGATCTGTTCCTGCTATTTACATTTAGTGCAGTGCGTCCTGCTCACAGTGTTCAGCTAGATCCGTTCCTGCTATTTACATTTAGTGCAGTCAGTGCGTCCTGCTCACAGTGTTCAGCTAGATCCGTTCCTGCTATTTACATTTAGTGCAGTGCGTCCTGCTCACAGTGTTCAGCTAGATCCGTTCCTGTTATCTTCCTACTGACAGGCAGGCTTGTCTGGTTACAGTATATAAAGCTACCTGAAGAAAATTACAGGTGTTCTATCCCAGCTTAGTGCAGCTACAGGCCATTAGTATGTCTGGAAGGCCAAGAAGGAGAGGCAGACAGTCACAAGCCAATAAGAGAGGGCAAGCAGGCTCTGTGTCTAGTGCTGGTCGTGGAGACGGTGCATCCTCATCAGCACGTGGCCATGGGACACGCTTGGCCTTTTTTTCGGCAGCTGGCCGTGTTGAGCCGCAACATGCGGAAAACTTGGTCGAGTGGATGACCAAGCCGTCCTCATCCTCCTCATCCTCTCTCACCCATGCCCAGGGTGCTTTGTCTGGCAAAGCAGCGGCCTCTTCCCTCAGCTCAATGTCATCAGTGACTCCTTCCCTAGCTCCACCATGTCCTCATGAGGATTCCCTCGAACTGTTTGACCACAGTGTTGGGTACATGCTCCAGGAGGATGCCCAGCGTTTGGAAGGCTCTGATGATGATACTGAGCTCGATGAAGGCAGTAACATGAGCACGGACAGAGGGGGTGCCCAAGAAGGACAGCAATCTGGCAGTCATGCTCCCCCTGCTGCAGCATACTGCCAGGTTTGCTCCAGTGATGAGGAGGGAGGGGATGATGAGGTCACTGACTCAACGTGGGTGCCTGATAGGAGAGAGGAGGAGGAGGAGGAGGAGGAGGAGGTGGCACATCACCAACGAGGCAGGATGCCCTCCAGGGGCCAGCCTAAGGGCAGCACATTGACTGCATCACACCCCAAAGCTCCACATGTGCAGGGCGCTGCAGTCTCTGCGCGTTATTCAAAAAGTTCTTTGGTGTGGGCCTTTTTTGAGACGAGTGCATCAGATCGCACCGCTGCTATTTGCAACATATGTCTCAAGCGTATCTCGCGTGGCCAAAACATCTCCCGCTTGGGTACCACATGCTTGACCAGACATATGTTGACCTGCCATGCAGTTCGTTGGCAAGCATATCTAAAAGACCCACACCAAAGAACAAAGAGGATCTCTCCTTGCTCCTCATCAGCTGAGATTTCCAACCCCACTAGACCTTCAGTCCTCTCTGAGACCTGCAGTGAGAGGAATGAAGGTGTAGAATTAGGTGTGTCACAGCCAAGTACTTGTGGGCAATCTGCTTTTGGTACACCGACGCCAGATTGTACCAGGCAAATTTCCCTGCCCCAGCTGCTGCACCGCCGAAAGAAGTTTGCTCCCAGCCATCCACATGCCCAGCGGTTGAATGCTAGCTTGGCAAAATTGCTAGCACTTCAACTGCTGCCTTTTCAGTTGGTAGACTCTGCCCCCTTCCGTGAGTTTGTGGAATGTGCGGTTCCTCAGTGGCAGGTACCCAAACGCCACTTTTTCTCACGGAAGGCGATTCCAGCTCTCTACCGGCATGTGGAAGGCAATGTCCATGCCTCGCTGGACAGGGCGGTCAGCGGTAAGGTGCATATTACCGCTGACTCATGGTCCAGCAGGCATGGACAGGGACGTTACTTAAGTTTCACGGCGCATTGGGTGACTCTGCTGGCAGCTGGGAAGGATGCAGGACAAGGTGCAGTAGTGTTGGAGGTTGTTCCGCCACCACGCCTCCAAAATGCTGATTGTGACACACCTCTCTCCTCCACCCCCTCCTCTTCTTCTTCCTCCATGGCCTCTTCCTCGGAACCAGCGGTGCTCCGTAGGCGTTCAAGGGGCTACGCAAGTACGCAGGCCAAAAGATGCCATGCGGTGCTTGAGCTGGTGTGCTTGGGGGACAGGAGCCACACTGGGGCAGAGGTTCTGTCAGCTCTGCAGGGGCAGGTTCAGAGGTGGTTGACGCCACGCCAACTTAAGGCAGGAATGGTGGTTTGCGACAATGGCACCAACCTCCTCTCTGCCCTCCGACAGGGACAACTGACCCATGTGCCCTGTTTGGCTCACGTCCTTAACTTGGTGGTGCAGCGGTTCTTGGGCAGGTACCCGGGCTTACAGGATGTCCTGAGGCAGGCCAGGAAAGTCTGTGTGCATTTCCGCCGGTCATATAATGCCAGTGCTCGGCTGATGGACCTCCAAAAGGAGTTTAACCTGCCCAAGAACCGCCTAATCTGTGACATGCCCACCAGGTGGAACTCGACATTGGCCATGCTGCAGCGGCTGCACACGCAGCAGAGGGCCATAAATGAGTACCTGTGCGACTATGGCACCAGGACAGGGTCAGGGGACCTTGGTTTTTTTTCCCCATGCCAGTGGGCCATGATCAGGGATGCATGCACTGTCCTGTCACCATTCGAGGAGGCCACGAGGATGGTGAGCACTGACAGTGCATGCATCAGTGACACTGTCCCCCTTGTCCACCTGTTGGAGCACACGCTGCGTGGAATAATGGACAGGGCACTTGAGGCAGAACAGAGGCAGGAAGAGGAGGACTTCCTTAGCTCTCAAGGCCCCCTTTATCCAGACAGTGTTCCTGCGTGCCCGCCGATCACACAGGAAGAAGACGAGGAGGAGGAGGAGGAGGAGGAGGAGGAGGAAGATTGTGTCAGTATGGAGGTGGAGCCTGGCACTCAGCATCAGCAGTCTTTAAGGGATCAGTCCCAAGGAACACATGGACTTGTACGTGGCTGGGAGGAGGTGGCTGCGGACGTTGTTGTCCTTAGTGACCCAGAGGACTCCGGACCGAATGCCTCAGCAAACCTACGCTGCATGGCCTCCCTGATCCTGCAAAGCCTGCGTAAGGATCCTCGTATTCGTGGTATCAAGGAGAAGGACCAATACTGGCTGGCAACCCTCCTTGATCCACGTTACAAGGGTAAGGTTGCGGACCTTATCTTGCCATCGCAGAGGGAGCAGAGGATGAAACATCTTCGGGAGGCCTTGCAGAAAGGTCTGTGCAACGCGTTCCCAGAGACTGGGAGGTTACAAACTCCTGTTTCTGGACAACGTGTTGCTGAGGCTTCGGTCAGTCAAAGAAGGAGCGGTGGAGAAGGTGGCCGTCTGACCGATGCGTTCAGACAATTTTTTGGTCCGCAGCCCCAAGGTATGATCGGTTCCAGCAACCATCGCCAGCGTCTGTTTTACATGGTGCAGGAATACCTAGGGGCAAGATCAGACTTGGACACCTTTCCCACCGAAAATCCTCTGGGTTACTGGGTCTTGAGGATGGATCACTGGCCAGAGCTTGCACAGTATGCAATTGAGCTACTGGCCTGTCCTGCATCCAGCGTTCTTTCGGAACGCACATTCAGTGCTGCTGGAGGCGTGGTAACCGATCACAGGGTGCGTCTGTCCACTGACTCGGTCGATCGGCTGACCTTCATAAAAATGAATCAGTCTTGGATCACCACCAGCTACCAAGCACCTGATGCTGATGTAACTGAATAATTTTTTTCAGATCCCTTCAAAGACTGCCTATGCTGATGCTGAGTGACTATCCCTGAGTAATTATCCTCTTCCTCCTCAATCATCACGCTGATAGCTTGTAAGAACATTTTTGGTTCTGGGCGCCACCACCAGTGCCTAAGGCACAATTTTTCAGCCCCTGTATAACAGGGGCGTGTAATTACAATTTTTGATGTAATACTTTGCAGCACGGCTCGTTCCTGCATTCCAACTAGAGTGTCTGTGAGGGGTTGCAGTGTTGTGGCACCAGCACCAGTGCCTAAGGCCCAATTTTTCTGCCCCTGTCTAACAGGGGCGTGTAATTACAATTTTTGATGCAATACTTTGCAGCAGGGCTCGTTCCTGCGTTCCAACTAGAGTGTCTGTGAGGGGTTGCAGTGTTGTGGCACCAGCACCAGTGCCTAAGGCCCAATTTTTCTGCCCCTGTCTAACAGGGGCGTGTAATTACAATTTTTGATGCAATACTTTGCAGCAGGGCTCGTTCCTGCGTTCCAACTAGAGTGTCTGTGAGGGGTTGCAGTGTTGTGGCACCAGCACCAGTGCCTAAGGCCTAATTTTTCAGCTCCTGTTCAACAGGGGCATGTAATTACAATTCTTGATCTAATATTTCACAGCAGGGCCCTGTGAGGGCTTACAGTGTTTTGGCCACAGCAACACCTAAGGCCCAAATTTCTGCTGAGTATATAGGGCAGGACCCTACTTTCAAACATCTAACTTACAAACGACTCCTACTTGCAAACGGAAGGAGACAACAGGAAGTGAGATGAAATCTACCCCTAGGAAGGGAAATTCTCTCCTGTAAGAGTTAATATGGGAAAACAATTTCTCCTTTCCACTGATGCTTTCCAATCCTTGTTCCACAAAAAAACCCAAATTTTCAAAAAACATTTTTCATTGGGACAAAAAAGTGAGGTGAAATCTTCTGAAGAGGAGGAAAGACGCAAAACAAATGTCACAGGGGTGATAACCCTTCCCTATGTTTTCCAAAAAGCTTAGAAAAGATTTTTTGGCTGGAGCTAAACACGTTAAAAATGTTCAAAATTACAAAGAGATTCTACTTAACAACAAACCTACAGTCCCTGTCTTGTTTGCACCGCCTGTATACTGCTGTTCAGAGTATATAGGGACCTTTCCTTATTTTAATTTGGGTGCGGGGTTCCCCTTAATATCCATACAAGACCCAAAGGGCCTGGTAATGGACTGGGGGGTACCCATGCCGTTTGTCTCACTGATTTTCATCCATATTGCCAGGACCCGACATGACATTAAACCCGCAAGCAGTTTTAAATGAGATTTTTTCCTTTAAAAATGACATTTGGTGCAGGGACTGTTCTAAACATGGGAAACACGCGTCACTTTACAGGCATACTATAGACACCCCCCAGGTACGATATTTAAAGGAATATTTCACTTTTTTTTTTTTTACTTTAAGCATCATTAAAATCACTGCTCCCGAAAAAACGGCCGTTTTTAAAAGTTTTTTTTGCATTGATACATGTCCCCTGGGGTAGGACCCGGGTCCCCACACCCTTTTTAGGACAATACCATGCAAATTAGCCTTTAAAATGAGCACTTTTGATTTCGAACGTTCGAGTCCCATAGACGTCAATGGGGTTCTAACGTTCGTGCGAACTTGCGGTCCGTTCGCGGGTTCTGGTGCGAACCGAACCGGGGGGTGTTCGGCTCATCCCTAGTCAGGAGAGGTAATATAGGGCTGCGAAGTACCCGGATCATCACGGGCCTCTTCCGCCGGCGGGCCAGACGCAGTGGTAGACTGGCTCAATGTGCGAGGTGCTTCCCTCTCCATTAGGGATTGCTGTACCACTCGTTTCACAAGAGACTCTAAACGCTGGTTTTCCGTCTCTTTTTCCCCAACCGCACGGGCAAAACAACGGTCACATAAGGACTTGCCCTCCAGGATTCGTGTCCTACATCCCCAGCAGGCTCTGTGGTCTGAGCGGCTGTCATGGCGGTGGGAGCGGTGTCTTGAGGAGGAACGAGAGCGTCTCCTCTGGTGGGATCCGGACTGTGAATCTCGTCTGGATGAAGATGAATTGTATTGTGGCTTGGCAAGGTCATTGGCATTCTGGACCGCATTTAGCGGGTCCGACCTAGAAGGGCTGGGAAGAGAAAAAAAAAATAGGGGAAGGGGAGAGAAGAAAGGTAGAACATGGTATCAGCACGACAATAATGTGCATAAATCTCATCCCCTCCCCTCACGAGCACATACCTTGTGCGTGAGGGCTGGCCACTTAAAGGCGGTGAATTGTCCATAACCAGGGACACGAAATGTCACTTTAATAGTCTGCAGGGATAATGGTCTAAGAAAACCTAGGCATCAAAATATGAGAAGGTTTTAGAGAAAAAGAAAAAACTCTGCTTGCCTCTTCTTTTTTTTTTTTTTTTTTTTTTTTATAATATGCACAAGGCATGTATCAACATATAATCAATGCAAAGGAGAAACAACTTCCAGCCGCATCTGTATGTATATTTAGATAACATATATAATGATAAAAGAACAATTTTCCATTATTTTGCTCTTTTTTTTTTTTTTTTTAATTTGCAGAGGTTTCCACCACTCACCTGGAGACCAGCAGGGATCCGCTCCTCCTTTCCCTACCAAGGGAGATCCCAACTCAGCAGGACAGGAGGGCGGAATTTAAATTCCCCGCCCGTGACATCATTATCCCCTACAGCGCACGCGCAAAGGGGAACCACCGTACGGCGCCTGCGCGGACGACGAACGAGCCGCCGTACTGCGCATGCGCGAGCCAAACCTCGCTCTCAGGTTGGCTACAGCGCAGGTGCCAGCGGCGAGACTGCCGCAACCCGGAAGTGCCGTGGCGGGCTGGAACGCACGCGAACCAGCCGCCATGAGGGGGATAGGACACACTGGATCACCAGGGAAAATACATACAACACATAGAAACACTGCCATGGAGTATGAGAAAACATCCACAGACCTTGCCAGCCGTTGATGAGAACTGTCCGCCGGGCATACAGAGGCGACCACCCATCCACCAAGGGGGAACATTCAAGCCTCTTCAAGCTACTCGCCCGCTCATAGCTGGGCTTTTGAGCTGCACCGCACAGGTATGCCAATCTTGGATTCAATCAATCTCGGATTCAATCAATCTTGATGCGAACAGCATGTGTAGGTCCATAGAGGAGGACAAAAAAGGAACGCAGTAGCTAGTGGTGAGCACTCATTTATGGGAATGGGGTCCTATAGCATTGGAGAGGAGGCGGGGTTAACCCACACGTAGGCTGCCATGGAGTCTGTCAGGAAATATCATTTTTTTTCAAAATTTTCGGTCTTTTTCCGTTTATAGCGCAAAAAATAAAAATGGCAGAGGTGACCAAATACCATCAAAAGAAAGCTCTATTTGTGGGAAGAAAAGGACGCAAATTTCGTTTGGGTACAGCATTGCATGACCGCGCAATTAGCAGTTAAAGCGACGCAGTGCCGAATTGTAAAAAGTGCTCTGGTCAGGAAGGGGGTAAAATCCTCCGGGGCTGAAGTGGTTAAGATGCATTTTCATTCCCATGTACAAGAACCACAACAGTAGTATAAGGTATATTATTTCTGTTTTAGCAAGGGACACATTGTCCTAGCTGCTCACATATGAAAGAACAACTTTTTACATCACTACTGTAGCCACCATTGTGCTTTTCTAATCTATTTCACTATGCAAACAACTGTAATAATATAGGAACAGGCACATGATCTTTCAAGGGACACTTCGTTCATGAGCTTGTTTAACTGCAGCTCGCAATTTATTTTTCCATGTTCTACATTTACAATTTCAGTCCTTCAACACACAATGCTGAGCTGTGCAAATACTTGAAAGAATATGTTCAAACAATACACAGGACTATAAAGTACAAATTAGTTTAACAAATACAGAGGATCCTTGTCCATGCACTACTGAGCTTGCCATCTAAACTGACATACCCTTACCAGGGACCCTGATTATTAATTTACTTTTCATTTTGCTTCCATCACCAACTGACCTTGTACCCAATCTCGCAATTTGAAACTGAGATTCAATGCAGTTCCCAACACAGATAAGAACTGCATGGCCTTCATATAATCACCTTCACCACAGCCTCTAATGTGACACCAGTAGTAACCCTTTGCAGCATGAAATCCCATCCATGGTTCCTGTGGGCTAAATCCAGAAATGAAATACAAGTTTTCTCCTTTGAAACAAGAACAAATAAAATGTGCATAATGTACAGGGCAGTTAAAGAAAGAGCATGCGGAAAAGCAAAGAAGCCAAATAGTGCACTTCTAATTAAAGTGTATGTTACTTTAAATATTTTTTTTTCTATGTATGGGTTCGCATACAGTATGTGTATTTTATAAATCACGGTCTCTATCATTTTCATGTACATTCCATCCGACGTACCTAGCTGATCCTACCATTCACCCTTGTTTCTCGTTTTAAATTGACCACACAAAGCATAGAAGTTAATCTGTTAGCATGGTCAGTTTTCATTCTTTGGCCGGCCATTAAGAGGTACAGAACACTGTACAGACACACAGCACGCCTTTATTGGGTTTGTTCAGCCATCATGACCCCCCAACCTGCCACAGCCTGCCTCCGGCACACACCTCCTCCCAATTACAGCCTACCTCTTAAACACGCTCTCTGCTTAAAGTGAACCAAAAGGGGATGCTCCACTTATTTACCTGGTTTTGACAGGTACCCACTCCCACTTACTTCGCTGCGGCAAACTCATCTTGAAGTTCGCCCCCCTCCTTCCCCCACGCCGCCGGGCCATTCACAAAGAGCAGTGCGCTTCACAAATGCACAGTAGGGAACCGGCTGTGAACCTGCAAGGCTTCACTACTGGTTTCCCTTCCCTCCCTCGGGGCACCATCAGTGGCACCATCAGCCCCTGCATGTGCTGCTCCTTTCCTGCTTGTGCATTGATGGCGCAGTTTCAAAACGGAAACTACAAAGGTGTAAGTGTGATATGATTGCTCTTGCACCTTTATAGTTTCAATATTGGAAGGGTGGGTTTATACTTTAACTATGTATATGCAGCACAGTTGAAATTAGCCACGATTATTGAGCTCTCCACATAAGTATAACACAGAGAAATGCATGGTTAAAGCATATGCTGGCTGAAGGGTGGCGTCAGTTTTAGGAATCTACTAATGAGAAAGAAAAACTAAACAGAGATTTTCTTGTCTTTTTCCAAATGCTTCACCCTCTCTGGTACACTTTCTCCTCTGTTTCCCAGGTTCAGCATGTCTCCTCCTACACTGATGAAAATGATTCTGTTGGCTTGTAATTTTAACATAAAAATGTTATAATTTTCAACATAAAAATAAATGTGCATCCTAGGGCCCTAATTGGATGAAACCTTGCACCTAACCAGCGGTTAGGTGCAAGGCTTTGCCAATTAGCACTGTCAGAGCCATGATTGGAAAAAGTGATAAATCACTTTCTCCAATCATGGCTCAGTGCTAATAGTCCCACCCCACACTATAAAAGGAAACTTCCCATAGAAAGATTTTGCAGTGTTGGAGTGGAGATAGATAGAGCAAGGCTCAGTTTGCTACTAGCGAGTTAGTGTGTTCACTTATTGTGACTTGTTGAGTGCAGAGTGTTAGTGTAGTGTGTTAGTGTTTAACACAGCTTTACATAACATTTGACTCTGAGTGTAACGCCCCGGGGGATCAGGGTAAGGTCCTTCCTAGGGAGGACCGTGTAGCACCCGTTGCACGTTTGTGTGTTCACTCTTTATGTGTGTGCACTTTTTTTGGCACCGGGTGGAGTTTTTGGGTGTGTTTCACACGCCATGGGCTTTTCAAGAAAAAAAAAAGTGGCAGTATAGTGTAGTGTGTTAGTGTAGTGCAGTGTTTAACACAACATTACATAACATTTAGTGCTGTATACCTTTTTTTTTTTCTTTTGGTTGCTGAGTGTTTTTTTTTTTACTTTTTCTTTGATCCCCTGCCTGGCCCCTTTTTTTTTTAAATTGTAAGTTGCGGTTTTTCTGACTGTGACATTGGGGTTACCCCTTTTGTTTCTTTTATGGTTTTTACATTTCTGTCAGCGTCAGTCCTCAATTTAAAGTGCACCAAACACCAATTTTTATTGAATAAAATGCATCCAATCACACATTTTCCAGTTTCTATTTCATTTGGGTAATAAGCCCATCTCTCATCATGTCTGGGAGGCCGACAAGGAGAGTCAGACATTCCCATGCTACTATGAGGGGGCCAGCAGCGTCTGTGTAGACAGGCAACGTTGGATGTGGTCCGTCCTCAGGCAGGGCACGTTTGTCTCTGTTTAGTTGCCCGTGCTATCCAACCACATCATGTTGAGGAGGTGGTGGACTAGCTTAACCACTTCAATACCGGCACTTTCCCCCCTTCCTGCCCAGGACAGTTTTCAGCTTTCAGTGCTGTCGCATTTTTAATGACAATTGCGTGGTCATACAACACTACCCAGACTAAATTTTTATTTTCTTCCCCTAAATAGAGCCTCCTTTTGGTGGTATTTGATCACCTATGCATTTTTTTTTCTACATAAACGAAAAAACCCGAAATTTTTGAAAAAATATTTTTTTTCTTCATTTCTGTTATAAAATGTTGTTTTTTCCTTCACTGAGGGGCACTGATGAGCCTACACTAATGGGCACTGATGAGGTGGCACTGATAAGGTGGTACTGATGGACACTGATGAGGAGGTACTGATATATAGAATTGATGGGCACTGATAGGGGGCACTGATATGCAGCACTGATGGGTAGGGATGCGTCAGATTAGTGCCAGTACCGCTAACACCCACGCACGCAGCATACGCCTCCCTTAGTGGTATAGTATCTGTACGGATCAATATCTGATCCGATCAGATCTATACTAGCGTCCCCAGCAGTTTAGGGTTCCCAAAAACGCAGTGTTAGCGGGATCAGCCCAGATACCTGCTAGCACCTGCGTTTTGCCCCTCCGCCAAGCCCACCCAAGTGCAGTATCGATCGATCACTGTCACTTACAAAACACTAAACGCATAACTGCAGCGTTCGCAGAGTCAGGCCTGATCCCTGCGATCGCTAACAGTTTTTTTGGTAGTATTTTGGTGAACTGGCAAGCAAGCACCAGCCCCAGGCAGAGTCAGGTTAGCGCCAGTAGCGCTAACACCCATGCACGCACCGTACACCTCCCTTAGAGGTATAGTATCTGATCGGATCAATATCTGATCTGATCAGATCTATACTAGCGTCCCCAGCAGTTTAGGGTTCCCAAAAACGCAGTGTTAGCGGGATCAGCCCAGATACCTGCTAGCACCTGCATTTTGCTCCTCCGCCCGGCCCAGCCCACCCAAGTGCAGTATCGATCGATCACTGTCACTTACAAAACACTAAATGCATAACTGCAGCGTTCGCAGAGTCAGGCCTGATCCCTGCGATCGCTAACAGTTTTTTTGGTAGTATTTTGGTGAACTGGCAAGCACCAGCCCCAAGCAGCGTCAGGTTAGCGCCAGTAACACTAACACCCACGCACGCAGCATACACCTCCCTTAGTGGTATAGTATCTGATCGGATCAATATCTGATCCGATCAGATCTATACTAGCGTCCCCAGCAGTTTAGGGTTCCCAAAAACGCAGTGTTAGTGGGATCAGCCCAGATACCTGCTAGCACCTGCATTTTGCCCCTCCGCCCGGCCCAGCTCAGCCCACCCAAATGCAGTATCGATCGATCACTGTCACTTACAAAACACTAAACGCATAACTGCAGCGTTCGCAGAGTCAGGCCTGATCCCTGCGATCGCTAACAGTTTTTTTGGTAGCTTTTTATTGAACTGGCAAGCACCAGTGGCCTAGTACACCCCGGTCGTGGTCAAACCAGCACTGCAGTAACACTTGGTGACGTGGCGAGTCCCATAAGTGCAGTTCAAGCTGGTGAGGTGGCAAGCACAAGTAGTGTCCCGCTGCCACCAAAAAGACAAACACAGGCCCATAGTGCCCATAGTGCCCTTCCTGCTGCATTCGCCAATCCTAATTGGGAACCCACCACTTCTGCAGCGCCCGTACTTCCCCCATTCACATCCCCAACCAAGTGCAGTCGGCTGCATGAGAGGCATTTTCTTTATGTCCTCCCAGGTACCCCTACCCAACAAACCCCCCCAAAAAAGATGTTGTGTCTGCAGCAAGCGTGGATATAGGCGTGACACCCGCTATTATTGTCCCTCCTGTCCTGACAATCCTGGTCTTTGCATTGGTGAATGTTTTGAACGCTACCATGCACTAGCTGAGTATTAGCGTAGGGTACAGCATTGCACAGACTAGGCGCCATTTCACAGGGTCTCCCAAGATGCCATCGCATTTTGAGAGACCCGAACCTGGAACCGGTTACAGTTATAAAAGTTAGTTACAAAAAAAGTGTAAAAAAAAAAATATATATAAAATAAAAAAAAATAGTTGTCGTTTTATTGTTCTCTCTCTCTCTATTCTCTCTCTCTATTGTTCTGCTCTTTTTTTACTGTATTCTATTCTGCAATGTTTTATTGTTATTATGTTTTATCATGTTTGCTTTTCAGGTATGCAATTTTTTATACTTTACCGTTTACTGTGCTTTATTGTTAACCTTTTTTTGTCTTCAGGTACGCCATTCACGACTTTGAGTGGTTATACCAGAATGATGCCTGCAGGTTTAGGCATCATCTTGGTATCATTCTTTTCAGCCAGCGGTCGGCTTTCATGTAAAAGCAATCCTAGCGGCTAATTAGCCTCTAGACTGCTTTTACAAGCCGTGGGAGGGAATGCCCCCCCCACCATCTTCCGTGTTTTTCTCTGGCTCTCCTGTCTCAACAGGGAACCTGAGAATGCAGCCGGTGATTCAGCCATCTGACCATAGAGCTGATCAGAGACCAGAGTGGCTCCAAACATCTCTATGGCCTAAGAAACTGGAAGCTATGAGCATTTTATGACTTAGATTTCGCCGGATGTAAATAGCGCCATTGGGAAATTGGGGAAGCATTTTATCACACCGATCTTGGTGTGGTCAGATGCTTTGAGGGCAGAGGAGAGATCTAGGGTCTAATAGACCCCAATTTTTTCAAAAAAGAGTACCTGTCACTACCTATTGCTATCATAGGGGATATTTACATTCCCCGAGATAACAATAAAAATTTAAAAAAAAAAAATGAAAGGAACAGTTTAAAAATAAGATAAAAAAGCAAAAAAATAATAAAGAAAAAAAAAAAAAAGCACCCCTGTCGCCCCCTGCTCTCGCGCTAAGGCTAACGCAAGCGGCGGTCTGTCATCAAACGTAAACAGCAATTGCACCATGCATGTGAGGTATCACCACCAAGGTCAGATCGAGGGCAGTAATTTTTGCAGTAGACCTCCTCTGTAAATCTAAAGTGGTAACCTGTAAAGGCTTTTAAAGGCTTTTAAAAATGTATTTATTTTGTTGCCACTGCACGTTTGTGCGCAATTGTAAAGCATGTCATGTTTGGTATCCATGTACTCGGCCTAAGATCATCTTTTTTATTTCATCAAACATTTGGGCAATATAGTGTGTTTTAGTGCATTAAAATTTAAAAAAGTGTGTTTTTTCCCCAAAAAATGCGTTTGAAAAATCGCTGCGCAAATACTGTGTGAAAAAAAAAAATGAAACACCCACCATTTTAATCTGTAGGGCATTTGCTTTAAAAAAATATATAATGTTTGGGGGTTCAAAGTAATTTTCTTGCAAAGAAAAATAACTTTTTCATGTAAACAATAATTGTCAGAAAGGGCTTTGTCTTCAAGTGGTTAGAAGAGTGGGTGATGTGTGACATAAGCTTCTAAATGTTGTGCATAAAATGCCAGGACAGTTCAAAACCCCCCCAAATGACCCCATTTTGGAAAGTAGACACCCCAAGCTATTTGCTGAGAGGCATGTCGAGTCCATGGAGTATTTTATATTGCGACACAAGTTGCGGGAAAGAGACAAATTTTTTTTTTGCACAAAGTTGTCACTAAATGATATATTGCTCAAACATGCCATGGGAATATGTGAAATTACACCCCAAAATACATTCTGCTGCTTCTCCTGAGTACGGATACCATTTGTGTGAGACTTTTTGGGAGCCTAGCCGCGTACGGGATCCTGAAAACCAAGCACCGCCTTCAGGCTTTCTAAGGGCGTGAATTTTTGATTTCACTCTTCACTGCCTATCACAGTTTCGGAGGCCATGGAATGCCCAGGTGGCACAAAACCCCCCTAAATGACCCCATTTTGGAAAGTAGACACCCAAAGCTATTTGCTGAGAGGTATAGTGAGTATTTTGCAGACCTCACTTTTTGTCACAAAGTTTTGAAAATTGAAAAAAGAAAAAAAAAATGTTTTTTCTTGTCTTTCTTCATTTTCAAAAACAAATGAGAGCTGCAAAATACTCACAATGCCTCTCAGCAAATAGCTTGGGGTGTCTACTTTCCAAAATGGGGTCATTTGGGGGGGGGGGGTTTGTGCCACCTGGGCATTCCTTGGCCTCCGAAACTGTGATAGGCAGTGAAGAGTGAAATCAAAAATTTTCACCCTTAGAAATCCTGAAGGCGGTGATTGGATTTCGGGGCCCCGTACGCGGCTAGGCTCCCAAAAAGTCCCACACATGTGGTATCCTCATACTCAGGAGAAGCAGCTAAATGTATTTTGGGGTGCAATTCCACATATGCCCATGGCCTGTGTGAGCAATATATCATTTAGTGACAACTTTGTGCAAAAAAAAAAAATGTGTCACTTTCCCGCAACTTGTGTCAAAATATAAAATATTCCATGGACTCAATATGCCTCTCAGCAAATAGCTTGGGGTGTCTACTTTCCAAAATGGGGTCATTTGGGGGGGTTTTGTGCCACCTGGGCATTCCATGGCCTCCGAAACTGTGATAGGCAGTGAAGAGTGAAATCAAAAATTTACACCCTTAGAAATCCTGAAGGCGGTGATTGGTTTTCGGGGCCCCGTACACGGCTAGGCTCCCAAAAAGTCCCACACATGTGGTATCCCCATACTCAGGAGAAGCATCTGAATGTATTTTGGGGTGCAATTCCACATAGGCCTATGGCCTGTGTGAGCAATATATCATTTAGTGACAACTTTTTGTAAATATTTTTTTTTGTCATTATTCAATCACTTGGGACAAAAAAAAAAAAAATATTCAATGGGTTCAACATGCCTCTCAGCAATTTCCTTGGGGTGTCTACTTTCCAAAATGGGGTCATTTGGGGGAGTTTTGTACTGCCCTGCCATTTTAGCACTTCAAGAAATGACATAGGCAGTCATAAACTAAAAGCTGTGTAAATTACAGAAAATGTACCCTAGTTTGTAGACGCTATAACTTTTGCGCAAACCAATAAATATACGCTTATTGACATTTTTTTTACCAAAGACATGTGGCCGAATACATTTTGGCCTAAATGTATGACTAAAATTTAGTTTATTGGATTTTTTTTAGAACAAAAAGTAGAAAATATCATTTTTTTTCAAAATTTTCGGTCTTTTTCCGTTTATAGCGCAAAAAATAAAAACCGCAGAGGTGATCAAATACCATCAAAAGAAAGCTCTATTTCTGGGAAGAAAAGGACGCAAATTTCGTTTGGGTACAGCATTGCATGACCGCGCAATTAGCAGTTAAAGCGACGCAGTGCCAAATTGGAAAAAGACCTCTGGTCCTTAGGCAGCATAATGGTCCGGGGCTCAAGTGGTTAATAATGCTTAAAGTGAAACAATAAAAGTGTAATATTCCTTTAAATTTCGTACCTGGGGGGTGTCTATACTATGCCTGTAAAGGGGCGCATGTTTCCTGTGTTTAGAACAGTCTGACAGCAAAATGACATTTCAAAGGAAAAAAAGTCATTTAAAACTACTCGCGGCTATTAATGAATTGTCGGTCCGACAATACACATAAAAGTTAATTGATAAAAACGGCATGGGATTTCAGACCTTCAGGTCTGGTATGGATTTTAAGGGGAACCCCGTGCCAAAATTTTTTAAAAAATGGCGTGGTTCCCTACCAAGGCCTCCACAGAGCAAAGCAGAGACTGATGTCATACGTATTATTAGCAGCTAAGAAAACTATCCCTAAACTTTGGTTATCCACTTCCCCTCCCACCCTACCGCATACTCTAACCATCTTAAAGGATAAACGTAGAATGGAACATCTAACTGCCATAGTTGAAGATTCCATACAGAAATTTTCTCTCATTTGGCAACCATGGGATGTCTATGATAATAACAGTATGACAAAAGAAATGAGCTGAAAAGGCGGATATATATAGTAACGCACGTTTTCTATTCTCTCGAGCTAATAAGTATTTTACTCCTTTGATTATGGAATTCTTCCTTAACAAGACTTCCACTTCCTGTAGGACAAGTAATGTATTCACAGTAACACCGCTTAATCAATAACCAAAGGTCCTTACCATGTGTTATTTTCAATCTTAAAATTATAATGTAAAGTTACCCTAAAATCCCTGATAAGGTTATGCACTCTTGATAGACAGTATTGAAGCCTTCTGTTCTCTTTTTCTTTTATTTTCTTTATTCTGAATGTGACTTTAATGATATTATAATTGTCATGCAAAAATGTTAAATAAACAATTTAAAAAAAAAAAAAAATGGCGTGGGGTCCCCCCAAAAATCCATACCAGACCCTTATCCGAGCATGCAACCTAGCAGGCCGCAGGAAAAGAGGGGGGCGAGAGAGCGCCCCCCTCCTGAACTGTACCAGGCCACATGCCCTCAACATTGGGAGGGTGCTTTGAGGTATCCCCCCAAAGCACCTTGTCCCCATGTTGATGAGGACATGGGCCTCATCCCCACAACCCTTGGCCAGTGGTTGTGGGGGTCTGTGGGCGGGGGGCTGGGAATCTGTGGGAGCTCGGAATCTGGGAGCGGAGCGGCCCAAGAACGAAGCGGGGAAGAAGATGCCGTGGAGGAAGATGCCGGACGAGAACACCAAAGCAAGAAGCAGAGGATCGGAGGAAGAACCAGAGGAAGAAGGAAGGAAGAAGACCCAAAGAAGATGGAAAGAAGAAGACTTTAAATAAAGGAATTGTCAAAAACTGTCTCTTGTCATTTTTAACATTTTTGACACTTTTTTCGTGAAATGGTAGGGGTACTTTTGTACCCCATTACAATTTTACACAGGGGGGCGGGATCTGGGGGTCCCCTTGTTAAAGGGGGCTTCCAGATTCCGATAAGCCCCCCACCTACAGACCCCCACAACCACCGGGCAAGGGTTGTGGGGATGAGGCCCTTGTCCCCATCAACATGGGGACAAGGTGCTTTGGGGGGCTACCCCAAAGCACCCTCCCAATGTTGAGGGCATGTGGCCTGGTATGGTTCAGGAGGGGGGCGCTCTCTCGTCCCCCCTCTTTTCCTGCAGCCTGCCAGGTTGTGTGCTTGGATAAGGGTCTGGTATGGATTTTTAGGGGGACCCCCACGTCATTTGTTTTAAAATTTTGGAGCAGTGTTCCCCTTAAAATCTATGGATTTTGAGGGGGACCCCCCACACCATTTTTTTAAAAATTTTGGCGCGGGGTTCCCGTTTATATCCATACCAGACCTGAAGGGCCTGGTATGGAATTTCGGGGACCCCCACGCATTTTTTTTTCTTAATTTTGGTTCGGGGTTCCTGTGGGGGAATCCCATGCTGTTTTTATCAATGAACTTTTATGTGTATTGCCGGACCGACAATTCAATATAGCCGCGAGTAGTTTCAAATAACTTTTATTCCTTTGGAAATCTAATTTTGCTGTCAGAGTGTTCTAAACACGGGAAACATGCGCCACTTTACAGACATAGTATAGACACCCCCCAGGTACGAAATTTAAAGGAATATTACACTTTTATTGTTTCACTTTAAGCATTATTAACCACTTGAGCCCCGGACCATTATGCTGCCTAAGGACCAGAGGTCTTTTTCCAATTTGGCACTGCGTCGCTTTAACTGCTAATTGCGCGGTCATGCAATACTATAGACACCCCCCCCGGTACAAAATTTAAAGGAATATTACACTTTTATTGTTTCACTTTAAGCATTATTAAAATCATTGCTCCCGAAAAAACGGCCATTTTTAAAAAAATGTTTGCATTGAAACATATACCCTGGGGCAGGACCCAGGTCCCCAAACACTTTTTATGACAATAACTTGCATATAAGCCTTTAAAATTAGCACTTTTGATTATTCATGTTCGAGTCCCATATACTTGTGGTGTTCGCGTGTCCGAACAAATTTTTTGCCTGTTCGCATGTTCTTGTGCGAACCGAACAGGGGGGTGTTTGGCTCATCCCTACTGATGGGCACCGATAGGCTACACAGATATGCAGTAGTGATGGGCACTGATAGGTGGCACCGATGGGCACTGATAGGCGACACTAATGGGCACTGATCAGTGGCACTGATAGGCGGCACTGATGGTCACCAATAGGTGGCACTGATAGGCGGCACTGATGGGCACTGATAGGCAGCACTGATGGGCACTGATAGATGACACTGGATAGGCAGCACTGATAAGGAGCTACTGACAGGCATTACTGATTGACATCTAAAGGGCACTGACAGGCATTACTGATGGGGCACTGATTGGCACATTTATGGACACTAATTGGCACCTTGATGGGCACTGACAGGCGCTACTGATGGGGCACAGACTGGCAGCTGATGGGCACTGATTGGAAGCTGATGGGCACCTCTCATGGGGGCTGTGCTGATAATCAGTGTGCTGATTACCAGCGCAGACCCCTCTCTGACAGGGAGAGCCATCAAACGGCTCTCCCTGTCAGCGCGAACTGAGGAAAGCCACTTACCGGCACTTCCTTGTTCATGCTGTGATTAGCTGTGATTGGTCACAGCTGATCACGTGGTAAGGAGCCTCTGTCAGAGGCTCCTTAGCACCATCGGTGATGCGGTGTGTCAGAGTGACACACAGCACCAATGATCGCCGCGCTGTGCGCCCCCATGTTGTCCATGTTGTCAGGATAACAGAACCACCGCCCGCCCGTCATTCTGCTATAGGCCAGACGGGAAGTGGTTAATAAGCCATCCTCATCATTCTCTATGACCCAAGCTGATACTGGTGCGCAATCCACAGCAGCTGCCAGAGTGGCTTATTCTGCCTCCTTGTCCACAGCTACACCTGCCACAGCCCCAGCATCATGCATGCAGGAGTCAGCTGAATTATTTGAACACAGCGTCAGCCACTTGCTTAGTGAGATGGCACAGACATTACTTCATTTTGATGTTGCTTCTGAGGCAGAGTAAGGGAGAAAATTAGCCTACAGAGAGGGGAGAACACTGATAAACAACAAATTGACAGTCATGTTCCCCCAGCCGCAGAGTATTGCCAAGTTGGCTCCAGTAATGATAAGGATGGAGGGAAGAACTATGATGAAGTCACTGACGCAATTTGGGTGGCGGAAAAAGCAGAGGAGGAAATCTCCCGGCCCACTTCCTAAAGCTCAGCTGTGTGGGCCTTTTTTAGCATGTGTACAGCCTATTGCACTGTTGCAATTTTCAATCTCTGCCGCAACCAGATGAAGCGTGGCAAAAACACCAGCAGTTTGAGTACCGCATGCTTGACAAGGCATTTAACCTCCCACCATTTAGCCCATTGGCTAGAGCACCTGAAAGCCACACACAAGGGACACAAGTCTTGTCCTCTTCACTCTTCACCTTTCATGTCTAGCAGGCAAATTTCTCTGCCCCAGCTGCTGCAGCGAGAAAAAAAAAATACACTTCCTGCCACCCACATGCCCAGAGTCTAAATTCCAGCTGGTCCAAATTGCTGGCTTTACAACTCCTGCCTTTCCATCTGGTGGATTCTGCCCCCTTCCATGAATTTGCAGGATCTGCTGTACCACAATGGCAGGTTCCCAGATGCTATTTCTTTGCACATAAGGCCATTCCAACTCTGTACCATCACATGGAAGGCAATGTTTTGGAATTGTTGGGCAAGGCTGTCAGCAGCAAAGTCCACCTTACTGCTGACATGAGGACCAGCATGCATGGTCAGGGACAATATATTTCCTTCACAGCACACTGGGTAACTCTGCTTGCAACTATGAAGGATGCAGGACAGGGCTCAGTGCTGTAGCTTTTTTTGCCGCCACGTCTCCATACAGCTGGTGGAAATGATGCAAGATCTGTCAGCGCCACCACCTCCCCCTCCACTATTCCCTCCTTTGCTGGATTGTGTTATGAACCACCAATACCCCCTAAGCATTCAAGGGGCCATTCAATGAGTCAGGCTAAAAGATGTCTTGCAATGCTTCAGCTGGTCTTTCTAGGGGACAAGTGCCACAATGGAGCAGGGATTCTTTCAGCTCTGCAGGAACAGGCCCAGAGGTGGAAGCATGAGCCAGGAATGGCTCTTCGACAGGGAAAGTTGACACATGTGCCATGACTGGCACATGTCCTCAATTTGGTGGTGCAGCATTTCTTAAACAGGCACCCAGGTTTGCAAGATCTTCAAAAGCAGGCCAGAAAAGTCTGTAGCCATTTCAGACAGTCATACACAGCCAGTGTTTGGTTGGCTGAAATTCAGCAGGAATTCCACCTGCCAGTAAACCGCCTGATTTGTGACAAGCCCAACAGGTGGAACTCAACTTTGGCAATGCTGCAGCAGCTGCACATGCAGCAGAGGGCCGTCAATGAGTACCTGTTTGAGTATGGCACAAGGACAGGTGCAGGGCACTTTGGCTTTTTTCTACATGCCAATGGCTTCTGATAAATGATGCATGCACTGTACTGTCACCATTTGAGAAGGCGACAAGGATAGTGAGCCGTGACAATGCATGCCTCAGTGACACAATCCCTCTTGTGTTCATGCTGGAGCATACTCTGCATGGCATTATGGACAGGGCACTCGAGACACATCACGAAGAGGAGAATTTCCTTTCTTCTCAAGGCATGCTTTTTGCAGACACCATTCTTGTGATGCCACAGAACACACAATATTTTAGTAACGAGAGCGGTATCATTAGCAGTGATAAGCACGGATTCATGAAGAATCGTTCTTGCCAAACCAATCTATTAACCTTCTATGAGGAGGTGAGTTGCCATCTAGATAAAGGAAGAACCATAGACGTGGTGTAGATTCTGGATTTTGCAAAAGCATTTGACACAGTTCCCCATAAACGTTTACTGTACAAAATAAGGTCCGTTGGTATGGACCATAGGGTGGATACATGGATTGAAAACTGGCTACAAGGGCGGGTTCAGAGGGTGGTGATAAATGGGGAGTACTCAGAATGGTCAGGGGTGGGTAGTGGGGTCCCCCAGGGTTCTGTGCTGGGACCAATCCTGTTTAATTTGTTCATAAATGACCTGGAGGATGTGGTAAACAGTTCAATCTCTGTATTTGCAGATGATACTAAGCTAAGCAGGGCAATAACTTCTCTGCAGGATGTGGAAACCTTGCAAAAAGATCTGAACAAATTAATGGGGTGGGCAACTACATGGCAAATGTAGAAAAATGTAGAAAAATGTAAAATAATGCATTTGGGTGGCAAAAATATGAATGCAATCTATACACTCAGGAGAGAACCTCTGGGGGAATCTAGGATGGAAAAGGACCTGGGGGTCCTAGTAGATTATAAGCTCAGCAATTGCATGCAATGCCAAGCTACTGCTAACAAAGCAAACAGAATATTGGCATGCATTAAAAAGGGGGTTAATTCCAGAGATAAAACGATAATTCTCCCGCTCTACAAGACTCTGGTACGGCTGCACCTAGAGTATGCTGTGCAGTTCTGGGCACCAGTCCTCAGGAGGGATGTACTGGAAATGGAGTGAGTACAAAGAAGGGCAACAAAGCTAATAAATGGTCTGAAGGATATTAGATATGAGGAACAGAGGTGGCTCTAGGCTTTGTGAGGCCTTAGGCAAAACCTAGACATGAGGCCCCACTCACGCCCATAATGGGAAAAATAATTAAAGCGATAAAAAGGAACTGTATAAATTGTATATATTAAAAGCCTTAAACACTATGAACTACAATTTCACAGTTTCTAGAATTTTCTCTAGCAAATTATCATTAAACATATATATATTACATGCACACAAATATAAATACAATTTGTGCAGCTGCTACTAGTAATGTGTAGTAGTAGTAGTAAAATAAAAGTCAAAAATCATATTTCTTCATTCACATAAAGCTCAGGTTAATATAACCCAGCACAGAGTTCCCCCTTACAGTGCAAGGGGAAATGCTGCAGACTGGAGTAAGGGGGAACTCTAAAGTAAGGGGGGCTCTGGTGACCAGAGATCACCTTATATCAGAGTGCACAGCATTCCCATTTACATCAGAGTTCCCCTTTTTATCAGGGTCCGTGGAGTTCCAACTTGCATTTAAAATGAGAACTCCAATGTGGGGAATACGCTGGTGACCACAGACCACCCGCAGAGTGAATACACTAAGGTAAAAGGGGGGGAGTACTAATATAAGGGGGAACTTTTATATCAGTGCCCCCTTACCTTACTGTATTCACTCCCCCTTACATCACTGACCCCCATCAGACTATCCTTGCAACGCTGTCACTGACCTCATCTCAGGTGCACCGTACAGGGCTCAGCCAGACGGTCCTCTCTGGGCTCCAGCTTAGTGGCTCTAGTTGCATCCTATATTATCCTCTACGCACTCCACACAAGTCCAACTCCTCTTGTGACCCCCCTCCTAGCAGTGCTCCAGCTCTTGACTCCTCTGTAACCCCCCCCCCCCTCCCCTAGAGACTGCAGACACAATAAAGAAGATGGTCAGAGGCTGTGCAGATATGATACAGAAAGAGATCTGTGCAGACATGATACAAGAGATAGTCAGAGACTGCAGAAATTATACAATAGATGGTCAGAAACTGCGGGCATGATACAAGAGATAGTCAGAGACTGAAGACATGATACAAGAGATGGTCAGAGACTGCAGAAATGATACAAGAGATGGTCAAGCTGCAAACATAATACAAGAGATGGTCAGAGACTGCAGACATGATACAAGAGATGGTCAGAGACTGCAGACATGATACAAGAGATGGTCAGAGACTGCAGGCATGATACAAGAGATGGTCAGAGACTGCGGAAATTATACAATAGATGATCGAACTGCGGACATGATACAAGAGATGGTCAGAGACTGAAGACATGATACAAGAGATGGTCAGAGACTGCAGAAAGGATAAAATAGATGGTCAGAGACTGCAGACATGATACAATAGATGGTCAGAGACTGAAGACATGATACAATAGATGGTGAGAGACTGCAGACATGATACAGGAGATGGTCGGAGACTGCAGGCATGATACAGGAGATGGTCAGAGACTGCAGACATGATACAAGAGATGGTCAGAGACTGAAGGCATGATACAAGAGATGGTCAGAGACTGCAGAAAGGATACAATAGATGGTCAGAGACTTCGGACATGATACAATAGATGGTCAGAGACTGAAGACATGATACAATAGATGGTCAGAGACTGCAGACATGATACAGGAGATGGTCGGAGACTGCGGACATGGTACAGGAGATTGTCAGAGACTGCAGACATGATACAGGAGATGGTCAGAGACTGCAGACATGATACAGGAGATGGTCAGAGACTACAGACATGATACAGGAGATGGTCAGAGACTGCAGACATGATACAGGAGATGGTCAGAGACTGCAGAAATGATACAAGAGATGGTCAGAGACTGCAGACATGATACAGGAGATGGTCAGAGACTGCAGACATGATACAGGATATGGTTAGAGACTACAGGCATAAAAACAGGAGACGGTCAGAGATTGCAGACATAAAAACAGGAGACGGTCAGAGATTGCAGACATAAAAACAGGAGACGGTCAGAGATTGCAGAGATAGCAACAGGAGATGGTCAGTGATTGCAGAGATAAAAACAGGAGACAGTCAGAGATTGGTAATAACAAGCAAACTCTCATATTGCTGCAGCAGCCACCAAACACTACAGCCACAGACAGCATCTCTTTGATTGGGGGGGGGAATGATATGTGATAGGGGGTTCTTTGGGAGGGGGAAAGACTTGTGCTGGGGGGTGAGGGGGGTGGATTTCATATCCATCCCCCCTTGTAGCACCAAATCTTCTACAATCCCAAAGTGTCCATATATCCTCTCCCCCAAACCACTCCAAGTGTACTGTATGTTTATCCCCCCCCTCGCAAGTCTCACTTTTAGCCCATTAATAAATACCTCAGATCAGCGCTGTCCCGCAGAGCTGCATGGCCAGGGGAGGGCTGGCAGCCTTAGGCCTGGGGGGCAAGTCTAGTCAAGTGGCCCATTGAACCACCGAATCAGCTCACCATCCATCTGCTCCACATTGCCTGCACAGAGAGCGAGAGAGAGAAATCTCTCCACATTGCAGTTTCTCTCTGGAAGCAATGTTGTGCAGTCTCTCTCTGTGCGGGCAATGTGAAGTGGTCACTCTCTTTGTGTGGGCAGTGCTGTGCATGTGCAGGCACAGGCCTGTGCACTGGCCCCCCGGGACCAGATTAAGGGCATTGTGGGCCTGGTGTGGCAGTAGAGCAGGGATATGATGCAAGTAATGTCCTATCCCAGATTTCCTCTCACTGGCCACCCTCCTGCGTTTCCAGGAGCCTGTGCTGGCTTGTGCCCAGACTTGGTCACAGACACACATGTGTAATGCTAGGGAAGCCCGGCATTTGATTTACCAAGCTTCCGTAAGAGCCACATGTCGGTGTGTGCTCTGAGGTGAACGTTTCCCAGCCATCAGAATACAGTGATCACTGCTGGCAGCTATAGCAGCCAGCAGTGATCGACAAAAAGAAAAAAAAAAAAACAGGACACGCTGATTGTACTGAAGTCAATTGATAGATCAGATTCTGTATAACCAGTCTGCACATTGATAGATTGAAATTCTGCCAGTTCAGCAGAAATTTCAGTCTGTCTATGGTGGCTTATGTCCACCAGTCTCTGAGTTTAATAATATCCTCAAATCTTCTGAAAGGGGGGCTCCACTTAGGTGTAGAAATTCACTTTGAACTCCACCTTATTTCCAGAACTCTCATTATGTATTAGATGTGCAAACAATAAGGTGAGAGAACATCTAATACCTACAGAGAGTAATGGAAATAAAGTGGAGTACAAAGTGAATTACCTGGAGGGACTGGCATTGAGGAGGTTAAAATAGGCAGGGAGGAAATTAGACATCGCCTCCTCACTGCCTGTCAAATGCCTCTGAAAAGCGACCTAATCATTGATCACTTCAGTGGAGTGGCAGTGCCTGCTAAGAGTGCAAGCCTTTGGGCTCACACTGGTGCTCAACATTTTTTTTTTTGGGGGGGGGGGGGGGCAAGCAAACTGAAAAAAAAACATCAATTGCAGCCACTGTGCCCCCATCAAATGCAGCCACTGTGCCCCCATCAAATGCAGCCACTGTGCCCTCATCAAATGCAGCCACTGTGCCCCATCAAATGCAGCCACTGTGCCCCATCAAATGCAGCCACTGTGCCCCATCAAATGCAGCCACTGTGCCCCCATCAATTGCAGCCACTGTGCCCCCATCAATTGCAGCCACTGTGCCCCCATCAATTGCAGCCACTGTGCCCCCATCAATTGCAGCCACTGTGCCCCCATCAATTGCAGCCACTGTGCCCCCATCAATTGCAGCCACTGTGCCCCCATCAATTGCAGCCACTGTGCCCCTATCAATTGCAGCCACTGTGCCCCCATCAATTGCAGTCACTGTGCCCCCATCAATTGCAGCCACTGTGCCCCTATCAATTGCAGTCACTGTGCCCCCATCAATTGCAGTCACTGTGCCCCTATCAATTGCAGTCACTGTGCCCCCATCAATTGCAGCCACTGTGCCCCCATCAATTGCAGCCACTGTGCCCCCATCAATTGCAGTCACTGTGCCCCCATCAATTGCAGTCACTGTGCCCCCATCAATTGCAGTCACTGTGCCCCCATCAATTGCAGCCACTGTGCCCCAATCAATTGCAGCCACTGTGCCCCCATCAATTGCAGCCACTGTGCCCCCATCAATTGCAGTCACTGTGCCCCCATCAAATGCAGCCACTGTGCCCCCATCAATTGCAGCCACTGTGCCCCCATCAAATGCAGCCACTGTGCCCCATCAAATGCAGCCACTGTGCCCCATCAAATGCAGCCACTGTGACACCCCCTCCGCCCACTTGCTGTCTGACTGACACTTACCCCATCTTGGTGACGGGTCAGGCAGTGGGTGATGGCGGCGAGCTGTGGGACATGCAGTGGGTCAGGTGATGCCCCTGTCCTGTGTCCTCCATGGTTCCCGTGCATCTCTTCTTCTGGTCTGCTAGATGTCCAATAGGAATGAATGTGCCTTCAGCCAATCAGGTGACGGGTATTAGACCCATACTTCCTGATTGGCGGAGAGGTGGTTCAGTGTTAGAAAAGAGAATATTAATTTGCTTTTTTAACACACCTGGGTGGGCTCTTGGTGCAATACTCTGCGCTCTGAGTCCACCTTTTTTGAAGCCTATGGCACTAATCAGGTGGTTTAAAAAAAATAATAACACACCCCCACCACTGTAATTCAGGCGCCTGGTGTTTGAAAAGGGGCCAGATGCCTGAACAGGTGGTAGCCACGGTGGCCATGCATAGATTCATGCAGTGCATGAATCTATACATTTTACATATAGGGAGTGGCATAATGGAGGGGGCAGTGCCTGTGCGTCCTTAATGGACAGGGTGCCACTGTGCTGGCGGTTTTCCATAGCCGCAGTCCTTCAGACTTCTAATTAGGTTGTGCGTTTTGCTGCATTTTCTCGAATTGCACCAAAGATGCAGCATGCAGGACTTCTTGTGCACTTTCAGAACATGCAGCAAAAATGTACAACCTAATAGAAGTCTATGGGACCGGGGGTAACATGCAGGAAGACTGCCAGTACACCAGCACTGCAGCATGCCAGTGTGAACCCACATCATAACATCTATGAGGTACTGTCACAGGCTGTAATATAACACTTAAGCTGCAGAGCAGGGCAGCACAGTGGTGCAGTGGTTAGCACTCTCACCTAGCAGTAAAAAAGGGTCGCTGGTTCGAATCCCAACCACGACACTACCTGCCTGGAGTTTGCATGTTCTCCCTGTGCCTGCGTGGGTTTCCTCCGGGTACTCCGGTTTCCTCCCACACTCCAAAGACATGCTGGTAGGTTGATTGGCTTCTGTCCAAAATTGGCCTTAGTATATGAATGGGGACCTTGGATTGAGGGTAGGGACTGATGTGAGTGTGCAATGTACAGGGTTAGGGACAAGGGTCAGGGTTGTAGACACACACTCACTCAGGTTGAACTGGATGGACTGGTGTCTTTATTCAACCTTACTAACTATGTAACTATGTAACTATGAGAGGGGAAGAGACAGCAGGAAGGGAGGGAGGAGAAGCTCACTTGTCACTTACTTGGACGCAATGGACACTAGTTCCAGGAGGCTCACTTGTTTTTTTGTTTTTTTTAAGATTGTGGTTGCTGAGCTCAGCCGACTGCTCAGTTTTAACTTTCCCGCCCACACATCCTCTTCACAGACAGCACACGGGCTGCCCGGAGTGTGGGTGGGGAAAGAAAAAGCAGATCCATCCAGCCTCTGCCAGAGCTTCGTGTGCAGGAGGGAGGGGCGGGGCTGGGCTAACACAGACTGTCAGCCCTGTGACAGAGCTCATCGCTGGCTTGCAGTACTGAATCCGGCCGTGCCCTCCACCCGAGCAGCCGCCCTCGGCCAGCTCAGCGGCCTTTGTGCAGGACATTAGAGCAGCCCAGGGGGCAATTGCATCCCCGCCCCTGTGCATGGCTGTGCTTCCTCCCCGCCTCCTCCTCTGTGTCCAGGAAAACATCACAGCAGGAGGAGGAGGGGGCGGGGTCAGTGCGCAGAGCTCCATATGTGTGTGTCAGCTGGGGAGAGATGCCACTTTGCGGCTGCCATACGAAGCGTTGCTCGTGGGAACCAAGACACCCCACGGGCATTCAGGGACTCTGATTCGCCAGGACTATCCTGGGGAGGTTGAGCTACAGGCAAATTAGGCTTTTGCGAGGCCCCTTGGATTGCGAGGCCTTAGGCAAAGGCCTAATTTGCCTAATTAGAGAGCCGCCTCTGATGAGGAAAGGTTGCGAGCACTGAACTTATTCTTTCTGGAGAAGAGACGCTTGAGAGGGGTTAGGATTTCAATTTACAAATACCGTACTGGTGACCCCACAATAGGGATAAACCTTTTTCGCGCAAGTGAGTTTAACAAGACTAGTGGCCACTCATTAAAATTAGAAGAAAAGAGGTTTAACCTTAAACTACGTAGAGGGTTCTTTACTGTAAGAGCGGAAAGGATGTGGAATTCCCTTCCACAGGTGGTGGTCTCAGCGGGGAGCATCAATAGTTTCAAGAAACTATTAGATAAGCACCTGAATGACCACAACATACAGGGTAGAGCTGCACGATTCTGGCCAAAATTAGAATCACAATTTTTTTGCTAAGAATAAAAAGATCACGATTCTCGCTGCGTAAAATCTTTTACATTATACAAAAAAAATTGGGCTAACTTTACTGGTTAGTTTTTTTTAATTCATTAAAGTGTAATTTTTTCCCAAAAAATTGCATTTGAACGACTGCTGCGCAAATACAATGTGACATAAAATATTGCAACAACCACCATTTTATTCTCTAGGGTCTCTACTAATAATATATATATATATAATGTTTGGGGGTTCTAAGTAATTTTCTGGCAAAAAAAAAATATATATTTTAACTTGAAACCAACAAATGTCAGTGTTTAAGTGGTTAAACTTTCCTCATTCCTTTGTGTATTCCTTTGATCTAAAGGACAAATTGTTACAATGTTTATACCTAAGTTTCACTGCTAAAGAATGTTGTGATTCTTGGCAGACTGCCCGGTTTGCTGTTGGCTTTAGCAGAGCAGAGAGAATTCTCTGCATAGAAAGAATCGGGAAATACTTTTTTCAAGATCGCAATGGGGAAAAAATTGCGATAACGATTCTTAACGATTAATCGCGCAGCTCTAATACAGGGATATACAAGGTAATACTGACATATAATCACACACATAGGTTGGACTTGATGGACTTGTGTCTTTTTTCAACCTCCCCTACTATGTAACTATGTAACTATGTAAGGAGAGCAAGGAGGAGACATGCATCAAGCCTTAAGAGATGGTTTTTACGTTCCCAGAAACCTTTGGAGTTGTACATGGCTGGGAGGGGGCAGTCCCAGATACTGTAATCCTCAGTGACACCGAAGACTCTGCTTCTCATGCCTCCCCAAACTTGCTGTGCATGGGCTCCCTTATTCTTCAAAGCCTGTGAAAGGACCTGAGAATTTGTGGCATCAAGGAGAAGGATCATTATTGGTTAGCTACCCTCCTTGAACACCGTTACAAGGGAAAACTTTTGGAACTCATCCTGCCCTCGCAGAGGAAGCATGGAATTAAATATCTTGAGGACACCTTAGAGAGGAGTTTATGTAATGTCCTTACAGACTCTGGTAGGTTATAGTCTCATGGAAAAGCTAGGTTTGAGGCTTCTGTTGGTCAAAAGAGGAGCGGTGGAGAAGGGGACCGCCTCAGTGATGCATTTCAAATTTATTTTAGTCCTCAGTACCCAGGGCTGTCAGCCTCAAGATTCCATCAATAGCATCTGCGTCATGTGGTGGAAGATTATCTAGGGGTGAAAACAGACACAGAGAGCTTTCCAGTAGACAATTCAATGGATTTCTTGGTCATGAGAATGGACCACTGGCCAGAACTTGCCCAGTATGCAATTGAGCTGCTGGGCTGCCCTGCATCCAGTGTGCTTTCTGAATGGACATTCAGTGCTGCCACAGACTCCGTTGACATTTTTTAAAATGAATCAGCCCTGGATTAGCAGCAGCTATCAAGCCCCTGATGTCGATGTTGCTGATTTGCTGATTAAGTGTTATTGGGATCTCAAATCTTTGCAAGATTGTCTAAGCTGCGTAGCTTTGAGGGTGTTGATTTTATCTTTTAATTTTTTGGTAAAGGTTTTGAGGGGGACCACACAACATTTTTTTTATTTTGGCATGGGGTTCCCCTTAAAATCCACACCAGACCCAAAGGGCCAGGTATGAATTGGGGGGGACCCCCACGCCATTTAAAAAAAAAATTCAATTGCTGGCAATGTTTTTTTTTTTTCAGCTGTCAGCAGGGAAGCCCGCTGACAGCTGATGACTAATCCGTTGTTAAGGACACGGCAGCTGGCTTCACGGCCCGCTCATTAAGAACTTGCGGCTAGTCACTGTGCAAATTCACTGTGAAAAGTGTTCGCCAAACACGTGAACAGGAGATGTTCGGGCCAAACTTATGCCCGAACTGCTTCCCTAACACTAAGTATAAAGCGATGAGTAGTGAATATTTGTTCAGTTTAAAAATATGCAAATTTTCTGTGGTTTAGAATTGTATTATATATAGTCATCTTAGTCCCTTTAGAAACAAAAAAAAAACATATTTTAGTAGTACTCACTGTAGTAAAAGCCTAACCTTTTGAGACAGAGGATATTATCCATTAGACTATGGTGCACCATGCAGTTAGGTGCAAGGTTCGTTTATTATATCATGGTGCCTCCCCCATCATATGAAGGATTAATAAAGTGAAAAAGGGAAAAGTGATAAAGGGAAAAAATAGTCCTGCTAATGATGAGACAGCACAGGAGTATCTTCTTGTTACATTTGAGCTGCTCAGCACTCCCTGAAATTTCCTCACCATTGCATTGAATTGACTTTATTGGTTTTTGCATTTAATCTTTCTACTGTGTTGGGTAATTGTTTGTCATATCATTATTTTTATCTTTCTTGGCATTCCTGAATAAAGTTTACTATTGGTACATATTTATCTACGAAGTGGTCTGGATATTTTTTCATTTTTTGATGTTAAAGGATTGTTGCAGTGTTGTAGCTTTATTTTTACTTTTGTGGTACTTGTTCAAGTGCTTAATGTTGACCTTTACCTTGGCCTGTAAAGTAAGTACATTTAAAACAGTAATAAACCCAAAGCAAAAAATGTAATTTCCTGACAGACTCCATGGCAGCCTACGTGTGGGTTAACCCCGCCTCCTCTCCAATGCTATAGGACCCCATTCCCATAAATGAGTACTCACCACTAGCTACTGCTTTCCTTTTTTGTCCTCCTCTATGGACCTACACATGCTGTTCGCATCAGGATTGAATGGATCCAGGATTGGCATACCTGTGTGGTGCAGCTCAAAGCCCAGCCATGGGCGGGCGGGTAGCTTAAAGAGGCTTGAATGTTTCCCCTTGGTGGATGGGTGGTCGCCTCTGTATGCCCGGCGGACAGTTTTCATCAACGGCTGGCAAGGTCTGTGGCTGCATTTCATACTCCATGGCAGTATTTTTATGTGTAGTCTGTGTTTCCCTGGTGGTCCAGTGTGTCCTGTCCCCCTCATGGCGGCTGGTTCGCGTGCGTTCCAGCCCGCCACGGCACTTCCGGGTTGCGGCAGTCTCCGCCGCTGGCACCTGCGCTGTAGCCACCTTGAGAGCGAGGTTTGGCTCGCGCATGCGCAGTACGGCGGTTCGTTCGTCGTCCGCGCAGGCGACGTGCGGTGGTCTCCCATTGCGCGTGCGCAGTAGGAGATAATGACGTCACGAGCGGGGAATTTAAATTCCGCCCTCCTGTCCTGCTGTGTTGGGATCTGCCTTGGTAGGGAAAGGAGGAGCGGATCCCTGCTGGTCTCCAGGTGAGTGGCTGAAACCTCTGCTTGTCTTAAGTAAAAAAAAAAAAAAAAAGGAAAATATATATATAATAAATTCTTTCTTTTGGAGAAAATAATGGAAAGTATTCTTTTATAAATATCATTATATATATATATATATATATATATATATATATATATGCGGCAGGAAGTTGTTTCTTTTTGCCTTGAATATGTGTTGATACATGCTTTTTGTGCACTTTAAAGAAAAAAAAAAAAGCAGAGTTTTTTCTAAAACCTTCTCATGCTTGGTGCCTAGGTTTTCTTAGACCATTATCCCTGCAGACTATTAAAGTGACATTTGCATCCTAGGTTATGGACAATTCACCGCCTTTAAGTGGCCAGCCCTCACACACAAGGTATGTGCTCGTGAGGGGAGGGGATGAGATTTATGCACAAATATTGTTGTGCTGATACCATGTTCTGCCTTTCTTCTCTCCCCTTCCCCTATTCTCTCTTTTTCCAGCCCTTCTAGGTCGGACCCGCTAAACACGGTCCAGAATGCCAATGACCTTGCCAAGCCACAATACAACTCATCTTCATCCCAGTCCGGATCCCACCAGAGGAGACGCTCTCGTTCCTCCTCAAGACACCGCTCAAACCGCCATGACAGCCGCTCAGACCACAGAGCCTGCTGGGGATGTAGGACACGAGTCCCGGAGGGCAAGTCCTTATGTGATCGTTGTTTTGCCCGTGCGGTTGGGGGAAAAGAGACGGAAAACCAGCATTTAGAGTCTCTTGTGAAACGAGTGGTGCAGCAATCCCTAATGGAGAGGGAGGCACCTCGCACATTGAATCAGTCTACCACCATGTCTGGCCCGCCGGCTGAAGAGGCCCGTGATGATCCGGGTACTTCCCAGCCCTATGTTGCCTCTCCTGACTCCTCAGAGGATGAGTCTATTAATGAGGAAGTCATTGGAGGGTTCGACTTCGCGATGGTTTCCCCTTTAATCAAAGCGATCAAGGAAGCCTTGAAGTGGGAAGACCCTTCCACTCCCCCAGCCAAGCAGAAAAAATTCTTCAAGCACCTGGGGAGAGAACGCGCAAACTTTCCGCTCCTTCCGGAGCTAAAGGAAATCATTGAGGAAGAATGGAGTAAAACAGAGAAAAAGTCCTCCATGTCTAATAAAACCTCCAGATTGTACCCCTTCAAGTCGGAAGAAGTAAAGAGTTTGGAGAATACTCCCCTTGTGGACGCAGCTCTTATGCATCTGGCCAAACATGTGACTCTTCCTCTAGAAGACGCAGTATCTTTCAAAGATGGGCTCGAGAGGAAGATAGATCTAGATCTAAAAAGAATCTATGGGCTCGCTGGTATGGCCTGTAAACCAGCCCTAGCACTAGCGGCCATGTCCAAGGCCATGGAGGCCTGGACGGAGAACGTGGAATCCTTCCTTAAAGGCGTATCAGAAGAGCTGGCCGGAAGTTCAGCAGCCGCAGAGCTGAAGCTTGCAGCGGTCTTCCTGGGGGAGGCGTCCATTGACCTGATCCGCCTTCTGGCTCGTATTATGCTGTCCTCAGTTACGGCCAAGAGAGCCCTCTGGTTGCGTCCCTGGCTTGCTGACCCAGGTTCTAAGCAAGCATGGTGTAAAATTCCGTTTGAGGGGTCCTCATTGTTTGGCAATAAGCTTGACGATGCCATTACGCGAGCCACAGGTGGTAAATCGGGTTTTCTCCCCCAGGACAGGCGCATGCTGGGTCGAAAGAAGCCCCAGTTCAGAAGACGAAGCCTGGAGCGCTCCAGGGAAGCACGCTCCTACAAGCCTGGCCGGGACTTTAGGAAGAGTTGGAGCAGAGAGCAGACATCCTTCCGCAAACCTGTTAAAAATCAAACGTCCAGTGCTCGTGATCAGGCTAAATCTTTTTGAGATTACGCCCGCCCAGGCGGGCCAGGTGGGGGCTCGTCTGCTCCTCTTCCGGCACGTCTGGGTGGCCTCGATCTCAGACTTCTGGGTCATAAGGACGGTCTCGTCAGGCCACAGATGGGCCTTTTCCAGTACTCCTCACCCAAGGTTCGTCTCCACTCTTCTCCCTCGGGCAGAGGATCAGAAGCAAATTTTGCTGTCCTATGTGGACCTCCTGAAAACTCAAGGAGCAGTGGTACATGTCCCACAGGACGAATGGTTCCAGGGGATATACTCCCCTCTCTTCCTAGTGCAGAAAAAGGGGGGCTCTTGGCGTCCAGTCATAGACCTCACATATCTCAACAAATTCATAGAGAACGGAAGGTTCAAAATGGAAACCTTGATGACCATTCAGAAAGCTATACAGCCAGGCGACTGGATGTTATCGATCGACCTGAAGGATGCGTACTTCCACGTCCCAGTGGAGAAAGATTTACACAAATACCTCCGTTTCCAAATAGGGTCGGATCATCTACAATTTATCTGCCTCCCCTTCGGCCTGACGACATCCCTCCGAGTTTTTTCGAAGGTCCTTCTGGCTACGGTGGCACTCATAAGATCAAGAGGGGTACGTCTTTACCACTACCTCGACGACCTGCTGGTGCTATCTCAGAACAGGGAGCAGTTGCTGGTCCATCGGGAACAAGTGATTTCCACGCTGTCCAACTTCGGGTGGCTCCTAAACTTAGAAAAGAGTCAACTGACCCCAACTCAGCGTCTAATATATCTGGGAGCTGAAGTTCGATACAGTAGCAAACACTATCTCCCTTCCGTTACAGAAAATTTCTACGGTTCGGGACAGAGTCTCTCGGGCCCTAAATGAAAGCCTCTCAGTGCCTGAAAGTCGTCGGCACGATGGTTTCCACGACTCCCATGGTAAAATGGGCCTTATGGAGACTGCGGCCCTTCCAGTCAGGTCTCCTTCGACAATGGAAGTATGGAAACAAGAATCAGGTCATCCGCATAACTTCTACAATGAGGAACAGCCTCTTCTGGTGGCTTCAGCGCAAGAACCTTCTGACCTGCCATTCCATCGCTCCCATCTCTTGGGTGACGGTCACGACCGATGCCAGCGGTACCGGTTGGGGAGCCCTCTGCGGGTCGAATCTGGCTCAGGGCAAGTGGGGTGCATGTCTTCCCAACCCAGGGTCGAACATCCTGGAACTTCGAGCGGCCTGGTGTGCCCTTCAGTCCTTCTCTCATCTCCTCATAGGGGAGTCAGTACTGTTAAGGATGGACAACACCACAGCAGTGTCGTATGTGAAGAGGCAAGGGGGCACTCGGAGTCCCACTCTCCTGCGGGAAGTCGAGCCCGTCCTATCATGGGCGCAGAAAAGCCTTTCCAACATTTCGGCAGTCTTTGTCCCAGGGGTCCAAAACACTCAAGCGGACTTCCTATCACGGACCAAGTTGGACAACAACGAATGGTCTCTTCACATAGAAACGTTCAGGTGGATCTTGTCGCTCAAGACCGATCCAGAGGTGGATCTGTTTGCTTCCCCCTGCAACTGCAAGCTGAAGAAATTCTACACCAGGGGTCTCTGCAGTCAAGCCATCGGGACGGATGCCCTGACGGATCAATGGAGGTTCAAGCGTGCATACGCCTTTCCGCCACTGCCAGTCATGCTGAGATTCCTGCAGAGGCTCCGAGCAGAGCCAGTGGAGGTGGTGACAATAGCTCCCTACTGGCCGAACAGGCCTTGGTTCCCTCTCCTGGTCCAGCTCAGCTGTCGGGACCCAGTGCCTCTCCCTCTCAGACCGGACCTTCTTTCTCAAGGGTCAGTCCTGCACCCTTGTCCTGCAGTGCTGAGACTGATGGTCTGGTTCTTGAGAGGGAGAGGCTGGAATCCCTAGGTTGTGCCTCAGAAGTAATATCCACTCTCATGAGCTCGAGAAGATCTAGTACAAATAAAGTCTATGGAAGAATTTGGTCCAAATTCGTGGAGTTCTGCTCTCCCCAGGGCAGGTCTTTTAGACATCCAAAAGTCCAGGACATTCTCAGTTTCCTCCAGACGGGCCTAGATTTACATCTATCTGTCAGCTCTCTGAGAGTCCAAGTTTCGGCACTTTCGGCCTTCTCCGGCACTAGGCCTAGGTTCCCCAAATGGGACCTTCCATTAGTCCTCGACTCGATCTCTGGACTCAGTACTTCGGGGCCCTCCCCGCTCCCTATCAAGGTCTTTTCAGCAAAGGTGGCCTTCTTAGTGGCCATTACCTCAGCCAAAAGGGTCTCTGAGATTGCATCACTTGGTCATGAAGAACCCTTCCTAACGTTTTTCCCGGACTGGGTAGTCCTCATCCCTATGCTGGGTTCCAACCCGAAAGTGTCTTCGGTATTCCACGTCAATCAAGAGATCGTTTTACCTACATTTAGGACCCCAGGGTCCACTGAAAATCACCCTCTAGATGTGGGCGAAGCTATTAAAGAATATCTCAAAGTTACTTCTCCCTTTAGACGTTCTAGTCATCTCTTCATGCTTCACTCAGGCAGCAATATAGGGAAGAAAGCCTCAACCAGGACTATCGCGTCCTGGATCGTACAGACCATACAACAGGCATACAGGGCTAAGGGCTTGGCTCCTCCAAAGGCGGTGACAGCCCATTCCACCAGGGGAATGGCAGCCTCATGGGCAGCGGCTCGACACGTGGCTCCAGATACCATCTGCAAGGCAGCTTCATGAGCTTCTATTAATACCTTCATGTTGCATTATTGTATAGAGCCTGCCTCACTATCCTCTGTAAACTTTGGGTTACAAATCCTATCGACCGATAGGACAGATTAAAATTTATGTTTGTTCAGCATACCCACCCGTGTGGTTGGCTAGTTATTTCCCACACGTAGGCTGCTATGGAGTCTGTCAGGAAAAAGGAAAATTTATTATCAAATACTTACCGTAATTTTCCTTTCCTGATGGACTCCATGGCAGACGGAGTTCCCACCCATTGGTCAACGAGTAGGCTAGTTACGGAACGCAGTAGCTAGTGGTGAGTACTCATTTATGGGAATGGGGTCCTATAGCATTGGAGAGGAGGCGGGGTTAACCCACACGTAGGCTGCCATGGAGTCCATCAGGAAAGGAAAATTACGGTAAGTATTTGATAATAAATTTTCCTTTATATTGCTGCTTACCAATCATTAGATGTGGTGGCTGCATTCATTTTTTTATGTTTTTTTTTTCTCTATGTTTATCTGGTTTAACACACCACCTGTGCCTACAGCACAGCAACAGTTTTGTTCCTTTTGGGCTAAAGGTTTGTAGGCAGGTGGAAGTTTGACTTCCCATTTAACTAAAGGACATTGCAATTAGTAGCTGGGTCTGTTAACATTGTCCCTGCCCTCCCCTTTATATGTGGGAGGAGGAAACCGGATCTCTCTCTTTGGATGCCAGCAGCAATAGAGAAACATGCACATTAATGAGAAAATAAGCAAGCATGGAGTCCATAAGTGAATAAATCCCAACACCAAAGTAGAATACTCTGAGATAAAACTTCTAGATCTTCCACCACGAGTGCTGAGTATGGAGATGGACACTCACCAGAGCTATTTGACCCCTTTTTACAGGATAGTCAAGAAACACTTTGGGAACCCCAGATTGGTTCCACTAATGGCATGAATCCACTCCAATGGCCACTCAGGAAGGAGCTAGAATCTAAAAATTTACTCCACAGGAGACACAGATGAAAGTCTCATAGTGTAGTAATTTTTAATAAAGTAAAAACAGCAGCAATGATAGCAGTTACACTCACATGTGATAGTGCCTGGCCTGGCACTACGTGTAAACAGCGTGTGTGAGTCAGCTGATCCCTAGGGGTAGCGTGCATTCTACGTCTCACTCCGAAGGTCTTATTCCAGAGTTATAATGTGGACATTTTCCTTTTCCTTCTTTTTTTGAATTTTATGGACATTCAGAAGCCATACAAGAGACTTTTTTGTGTGCTTTTCTTTGGGACTATTTTTCATTTCGCCTAAAGGCTCTCATGCCCCTCCCACTTGCTTTTATGGACTGTCACGCCCCTTCCCCCTTTATATTTCATGGACAATTGCTATGCAGCTGAGATTATGTATTTATTATTCTGTTTTTACAAGTTTAAGATAGTGGTATATTTATGGGAAAGTAGTCCAGGTAAATATGGGGGCATATTGGGGGCAACAGGGTTTGTGATTGTCACGTCCGTGACAATAGAGAGGATTGAAAGAGTCATGAAAAAAGCCCCCTTGTGTTTCGTAATTAAATACACGACTGTTCCTTTAAAAGTTATCATTTTGCTGATTAAGTAAAAAATATATTGTTGTGTAAAATCTTGTGTTGAAAACGAAACTAGACATAGGAAGTGATGTATGTGTCATAAGATGGTCTAGATTTATATCTGTCTAGGTGACATAAAAATAGGGTGACATGCTGGGTTTGCTTAGATAAAGAGTTAATGACTGTGATTGGTTGATTGTATGTTGAAATGTTGTCATTTGAATATGTACCCCTTATTGGTGGACGATGGTCTGTAACGCCTACCTTTCATTATTATTTAACGCCATGTCCAGGATAATAAACTGAACAGTGTATGAAGCAATTTTTGCTTTGTGAATTATTCATATATGCTGTTCCCTATGCATAGAGATATTTGGATAGGAAGCAACGGAATTAGCCGATGAAAGGTAATTGTAATTAGATAATAAGATGATAGTCAGGACTAGTGTTTAAAGGTGAAAATGCACCTTTCAAATGCCCCCCTAAAATAGCCCTCACTTCGCCACTGTCACTCACTGTCAGCCTGTGTTGGACCCCAGGCTGGCGGGTACCCCTTTTACATTGTTTCCCACGGTCGCTGGCTCACTGCCCAAACTGGTTGCTAGCCGCGGCCCACCTGGCATTTAGCAACCTATGACATCACGAGGAGGAGAGAGGCAGAGGTCCCAGCATTCAGAATAAAGGAGGATTTAACTTCCTCCTCCTCCGCGCCTACTGCTTAGCTCCACCCACCTCCTCCCTGCATCTTCTCGAATCCAGCTAGCGGCATGCAGAAGAAAAATTTGAGGCACTGACTGCTGCAGCGCACAATGAGAGAGACAAGTTCAGGTAGAAAAGGCAAGTAAAATCCATGAAATATATGGGGTCACACCCAAAATTCTCAGGGGTTATTGCTGGGACTTGTAGAACTTCAATTCTTTTTGAGGGACGGGAGTCACATCCTTAGATATCAGGGGTTCATGCTGGGACTTGTAGTCCTTCACTTTTGTGGGATCATGTGACCTCCCCAAAAATGAAGGACTACAAGTCCCCAGCATGAACCCCTCAGATCTGAAGATGTGACACCCCCATGGCCCGGTCACATCAGCATCCAGTGGTGGGAGGGGCGTTCACCTTCCCGGGACTCTAGGGCGTTGGACTGGTGGCAGGCTATGGGTGGCAAGTGACACTGCATCTGATGGCAGGCTATGGGTGAAAAGTGTCACACTGCAGCTGGTGGCAGGCTATGGGTGGCAAGTGGCATACTGCAGCTGGTTGCAGGCTATGGGTGGCAAGTGGCACGCTGCATCTAGTGGCAGACTATGGGTGGCAAGTGGCACACTGCATCTGGTGGTAAGCAATGGCGGCAAATGACATGCTGCATCTGGTCGCAGGCGATGGTAGCAAGTGACACACTGCATCTGCTGGCAGGCAATGGTGCCAAGCGACGGGCTGCATCTGGTGGCAGGCAACAGTGAAAGGCGACATGCTGCATCTGGGGGCAGGCAACAGTGGTAAGTGACATGCTGCATCTGGCGGCAGGCAACGGTGGCAAGTGACGCTCTATATGAACCCCTCAGAGCTGAAGATGTGACACCCCCATGGCCTGGTCACATCAGCAGCCAGCGGCAGGAGGGACGTTCAGTTTCCCAGGGCTCCGGTGTGTCAGACTGGTGACAGGCTATGGGTGGCAAGTGACACTGCATCTGATGGCAGGCTATGGGTGAAAAGTGGCACACTGAAGCTGGTGGCAGGCTATGGATGGCAAGTTGCACTGCATCTGGTGGCAGGCAATGGGTGGTAAGTGGCACACCACATCTGGTGGCAGGCTATGGGTGGCAAGTGGCGCACTGCATCTGGTGGCAGGCTATGGGTAAAAAAGTGGCACAATGCATCTGGCGGCAAGCTATGGGTGGCAAGTGGCACACTGCATCTGGCGGCAGGCAACGGTGGCAAGTGACCTGCTGGGACTGGTGGCAGGCAATGGTGGCAAGTGACACACTGCATCTGGTGGCAGGCGATGGTGGCAAGTGACACACTGCATTTGGTGGCAGGCAATGGTGGCATGTAACAAGCTTCATCTGGGAGCAGGCGACCGTGGCAAGTGGCACACTGCATCTGGTGGCAAGTGACAAGCTCAGGGTTCCCACTGATTCTGCATTACGATGAGATTAACTATTTCTTTATATATTACAATGTTGTACAACACCAGCCATCAGCCTGACAAATCACCTCTGCCACCGAATTCCCTGTCAATGCCGAGACTACATTCCCCCAACCCCCCCCATCTTTTTTTGAGAAGGGGGGAGGGGGGGTGTCCCTGAATGGTAGTTTGGAAACGTGGTCACCCTAATCACCCTTCCTGTAAACCATGTGTTATAGTGGGACAGTATCAGGACAGTTACCAGAATATACCAAAATATTTAAAAGTTAAACTACTAATGCTCTGCATCTACTAACAAAGATCTGGACTGTTGTATAGGATAAGCCCTGTACTATATACAGTATAAGTTTGGACTGTTATGTTCTCATGTTCTTATTTACTTTTTATAAGTACATTTTAAAGCAATAAAATCTCTTTAACCACTTGCTGCCCAGTATACGTATATATACAGCCTGGGCAGCAAGCGGTTATACTAGGATCATGAAGGCCTCTTGAACCTTTTGGGAAAGAGAGCCCTGACTGATGGGGGCATGTCCAGCGCGGAGTAAGGTGACTAAGGGGTCACTGGGGATTGGTGCAAGACAGGACGGGGGTTGAGCCTGAGCTCACTAGTTTGGCGCCCCAGGGGATTCTCGGCCTTTTTGGAAGCAGGATTGGAAGCGCTCGGACCTGACCCTGTACCTCCAACCATGGACACGGATCTCCTTCTGGCCAAGGTCTGTGAGCTGGCTCTCCAGGGTCAGGCTGACTGGCTCTTTGCCCTCCTGTCCCCTGAGGCGCATTCCCCTGTCCCTCCTTCCGATCCCCCTCAGGATACCCCCCGGCACAGGGCCCGCAGACGTGCCCGCTCGCCTTCCCGTCTGAGTCCCATCCCCTCCAGGGCCTCTTATAGCATTCCCCCTCCTTCCTTCCCCTCCGCTCTCCCTGCGGCGGCTGGTGCCAGGGCTTCCCCGGTGGGGAAGCGTGGCGCCTCCGCTCGCGTCCGGGCCCTCCCTCGGCGATCCCCCTCTCCCATCGCTAAGGGCGCGCCTCGGGCCTCCTCTCGATGCCCACGCTCGCGTAGTCCCCGTTCAGTAACGTGCTCGTCCCCCTCCCCTGCGGGTAGTACCACTCAGGGCCGGGCCGGAGCCGTAGCGCTCCCTGGCTCCACTTCGTTCGGCGGTCCGATGGCTGTACCTGGACCCGCCCCCGCGGTCGGCGGGGGGGTATCGAGCGGGCGATCACTTCATTCCTCCGCCCGGAGGTCCTCTGGGAAGTCGGGGCGTAGGGGACGGATCCATTCGCCCGAGCCCTTAGCGTCCTCCACGGCCGCCAGTCCTGGTCCCCTCGATGGTGGTTCCGCTGGGGACTCGGAGCCGGCTCAGCTCCCCCTAGTGGACAGTTCGCTCCCTGCGCCAGGCTGGGCGGGAGATTTGAACGCTGGAGCATATCTGGCTCAACAATGTACTTGTGTGCAGCATCTCCCAGTGCTCAACAGGGCGGGGGGTCCCACTGCGCCTGGCAGCACAGCCACTGCCTCCAGGCCAGGACAGTCTCTCCCTGCGCCCTCCCGGGTGGGAGTACAGCCGGCCCCTAGGCCATCCCGCGAGTACGGTTTACAGATAGGGACTCCCCCTGCGCCTGAACGGCCGGGGGATCGGTTCCATCCCCCAGCATGTCACTTTGGCGTTGCGTCCCGGGCAGGGTATGGCACCTCTGCGCCCGGCAGGGCGGGCGAGGTTCCGTCTGTGCTCGTGACCCCTCCTCCACTCCGTGTCCACCGACATCCTCCCGCGCCTGGCAGGGCGGAGGATGGTCGTGCATCTTTGACCTCCATCCCATCGCTGGGGCTTACGCTCCCCTACGCGCCTGGCCAGGCCGGAGGCCCAAGTGGGATGCCTGCCTCGGTTACCCAGTCTCGTCTCCCTGCGCCCGGCAGGGTGGGAGATTTCGGCTCCAGACCCGGGCTGGCGGCAGCACCCGCCCCGGGTCAGTCAGCTGGAGCCAGTAGGTGTTCATGTCGTTGCTCAGCCGCTGCCCTTGGCCAGTTGGACTCTTCTGGGTCGTTGGTCGAACCCCCGCCTCCGGCGGAACACGGCCCCGTTGGTCTTCAAGGTGCTGGCCCCCTCAATTTCCAGCCTTCCAGAGTCGTTCCTGAATCGGATTCTCCACCGGGCCCGGCGGCTGGTCGTCCATCATCGGTGATGCCTCTGTGAATCAGTGAGTATGACTGTGAGTTGATTTGGGGTAGGTCAGTTGACGCTTCCGTATCGGGCCCAGAGGACCGCATAGCGTCGGTCGTCAAATCAGTTCTTTGCAGTATGGGAGTTTCGGGCTTGGCGCCCAACCCCACCTCCGCCTCCTGTGGTGCTTTGTGGGCGGTTGTGCCTACTGGTACCCACCTAACGGAGGAGATGAAAGAAAAGATATGGCGACGCGAATTCATCGACTTCCTCGCCCTCGTGCCGCCGGACAGGGAGACGATCGACAAATCTCGACGGGTTGACGTATCGGCGCAGGGTGACAAACCTAAACAGCTTCCTAGGACCTTTGGGAACTGGCTGCAAGGGTTCTGCGCCTACGCGGGAGTGCTCTGCGAGCGGTTCCCGGAGTTGGCAACTTCGCTGTTTTGTTATTTAGATCTCATTTGGGGTGCATACAAGGTTTATTGGGGTCAGTGTTGGTTCCATTATGACACCCAATTTTGCCAAAAAATGGCAGCACGTAAGGAGCCTCACTTCGATTGTCAGGACGGTAGCCTGTGGTTGCTGCTTATGTGCCCTCACAGGCATTTGCCCTTTCAGTCTGTGGTCGGCGCTCCTCAATCCGGTGCATCGGCCGCTTCAAAAAAGAGTACCTGCTGGCTTTTCAATGAAAGCCACTGCAAGTGGTACTCCGCCTGTCGCTTCAGGCATGAGTGCTCCAGTTGTGGGGGCGCACACCCCGCCAGCCGGTGCTTCCGGAGAGGTAAACAGCCGCTTCCCAGAACAGGAGCCAAAACTGACCTTCCTAAACCAGAGGACGCCGGTGAACGTCTTAGAGATGCTTCCCTGGCTAAACCGGTACCCCCCTCATAGGGAGGCCCTGATCCTGAAGGATGGCCTGGACCGTGGTTTCTGGATCCCTTTTTCCCCGTCGGACGCCCCAACCATGTCTCCAAATTTAAAATCAGCAGTGGAATTCGAGTCCGTCGTGGCCGAGAAGCTTCAGAAGGAGTTGGAACTGGGGCGCATGGCGGGCCCATTCGATCTCCCCCCTTTCCACAACCTGAGGGTGTCTCCCCTCGGTGTGGTCCCTAAAAAGGCGAGGGGTAAATTCCGCCTTATTCATCACTTATCCTACCCTTCTGGCTCTTTGGTGATTGACGGCATCGACAGGGAGGAATCCAGGGTACATTACGCGTTCCACCTCGTTAGAACAGCGGGGCAGTCCGCTCTGTTGGCAAAGGTGGACATTGAGTCCGCTTTCCGCCTTCTCCCAGGCAACCCGGACTGTTTCCATCTCCTGGGTTGCTACTTCCAAGGAAGCTATTTCTTCGACATGTGCCTTCCTATGGGTTGCGCCATTTCGTGTTATTTCTTTGAGCTATTTAGCAGCTTCCTTGAATGGGTAGTCGCCCAGGAGGCTGGTCTTCAGTCCCTTCTACACTACCTAGATGATTTACTCTTCGTAGGCCCAGCGGGCAGTGGGCAGTGTCAATGCCTCCTATCTGTTTTTCAGGATACTTGCCGGCGTTTTGCCGTCCCACTGTCCGCTGATAAAACCGAGGGTCCGTAACGGTTTTGGCGTTTTTAGGGATAGAGATAGACACGGTGGCGATGGTTTTTCAACTGCCTATGGACAAGCTAACCAGGCTTCTCTCATTGGTTCGCTTGGCAAAGGGGGCCAAAAAAAAAAAAACTGCAGTTGAAACAGCTACAGTCGTTGCTGGGTCATTTGGTCTTCGCCTGTATGGTCATATGGAAGGGGAGAGCCTTCTGCAGGCGCCTGTCGTGGGCTACGAAAGGCGTAACGGCCCCTCACCACTATGTCTGGATCACCAAGCCCATGCGTGACGACTTGGGGATTTGGCTATCCTTTTTGCAGTCTTACAATGGACAGTCTTGTTGGTTGCGGGAGGAAGTGCCGAAACCACAGCTGGAGTTATATACCGATGCAGCAGGCTCCTGTGGTTTCGGCGCTTTCTTTCAAGGGGAGTGGTCTGCTGAATGTTTGCCGGCCTCATGGGCCCACATGGAATTATTGCGCAACCTCACTCTTCTGGAGCTTTTTCCGATCATTGTTGCCATTGAGCTTTGGGGTGAACGGTTGCGCAATCATCAGGTAGTCTTCTGGTCGGACAACATGAGCGTGGTGCAGGTAGTGAACAAGCAGTTGGCCAGTTCCCCTCCAGTCGTTTCGCTGCTGCACTTTTTAGTCCTGAAATGTTTACATTTTAACATTTATGTTAGGGCCAGACATGTTCCGGGAGCTTTTAATGATATTGCTGATGCTCTTTCCCACCAACAGTTCCTTCATTTTCGCTCCCTTGCTTCATCGGCTTCTCTGGAGGGCCTCCCCTGTCCGGCCCACTTATGGAACCTCGTTTCCGGGGCTTGCTAGAGCTTCTACGGTCGTCGCTTTCCCCACGGACGTGGGCGTCGTACTGCCGGGTCTGGCACGAGTGGTCCCAAGCGTCGGGCGGTGAGTTTACCATGTCTTCTTCAGATGACAGACGTTTGGCTTTATTTGCCTATCTAGTTTATTTGCAGGACAAAGGTGTTTCGGGCTCTACCGTTTCCTCTGCCACGTCGGCATTGTCCTTCTGGTTCCAACTCCTTGGGTTGGAGGATGTCACCAAAGCTTTCCCGGTCCGGCGGGTGTTGCGGGCTTGGAAACAGATCACCCATTCACCTGATGCCAGGTGCCCTATTTCTATACAGATTCTCTCAGGTATTTTGTCCCTGTTGCCGGCTGTGTGCTCATTGGGGTTTGAGACCCTTCTTTTCCGGGTGGCCTTTTCGTGGGCGTTCTTTGGTGCATTTCGCATCGGCGAATTGGTTTCCAAATCCAAGTTGTCTCCGGGGGGCATCCGGTGGGAGGATGTTTCTTTATCGGAACGTAGCGTGACAGTTTTGTTGCGGACATCCAAGACCGATAGTTTCGGCAGGGGCCGCTGAGTAGTCCTGCATCATTGCGGTGGCCCATTTTGCCCGGTGTCCCTGGCCCTTCCGTTTGTGGCTGCGCGCCCCCCGTCTCCCACGTTTTTTCGTTCATGCCGATTCCTCCTCTCTGATTCGGTTTCAATTAGTACGGGTTTTCCACCGTTGTCTTGAGGCTTTAGGCCTCCCTGCGGGAGATTTCTCGACCCACTCGTTTCTTATCGGCGCTGCAACCGCCGCTTCTGGTTTGGGGTTTTCCGATACGGAACTTCAGCGACTATGTAGATGGGAATCATCTCGTTTTTCATTGTATGTCCGCCCACATCTTCTGTGTTAATTTACAGGTTGCCTCCCGGCTCAGATATGGATACTGGGGGACTCCTTCATCTACTGGGCCGCTCGCCGTGCAGAGATCCGAAACTACGGTAGAAACTTGGGCTTCTCATACAATTGTGCAAGAGTTTGCTGGCTTGGGTTACGCGGGTACGTTGGCCTCAGGTCCTTCCGGACTGTCAGCAGCTTCGCACCTATGTTTCTGGTCCCATCATCCTGGTTGTCCACGCTGGTGGGAATGATGTTGATTACACGCGATCTGTGGACCTCATTTCAGCTATTAAAAGCGACATTGCCCAGTGTTATGCGGTCTTTACCAACCTGATTTTCGTTTGGTCAGAAATTGTTCCTCGCTCAATATGGGCGCGAGATGTCCCTGGCCCCCGTTTGGAACACTTTCGTCAGATTGACAATGCTCAAGTTGCTAAGTTCATTCGTCAGATCGGGGGGGTTGTGGTCCGCCACAAAGATCTCAAAGGTGACAATACTGACTTGCTGAGAAGGGATGGAGTCCATCTCAATGATATTGGTCTGGACATCTTTAATCTGGGCCCTCAGCGGGGGGTGGAACAAGCGCTGGCTGCGGTGGGGCGCCCGTCAGTAGCTTACTGACTGGCGGGTGGCGGTTTTTTGGTGACCTTGCCAGCAAACATGGCTTAATAGGTATGCCCTTGATGGTAATTGGGAGATAGACGGCCGGTCCAGCACTTATGGTAAGGACAGGCCCCTCCTTCATCTCCCTTTCCCATTTGGAATTGTGTGCAACTGTGACTGGCACTGTTAAAATGTTTAATGTTATGTGTTTGAGTTAATAAAAGCTGTGGCCTTGCCCTTTCCAACATTAATGGTTGTAAGTGGTCTTTATTGGATGGGAAGAAGGGGTAAGGTCTTAAAAGTTGGCTATAGAAATGTTATGGTATGGGACCTGGGCTCATTGCACCTCAGCAGTCATGAAGGCCTCTTGAACCTTTTGGGAAAGAGAGCCATGACTGATGGGGGCATGTCCAGGGCGGAGTAAGGTGACTAAGGGGTCACTGGGGATTGGTGCAAGACGGGACGGGGGTTGAGCCTGAGCTCACTAGTTTGGCGCCCCAGGGGATTCTGGGTCTTTTCGGAACCAGAATTGGAAGAGCTGCCCACCCTCCCTCTCTATTGCTGGTTGGTATGTCACAGCTTGCTGCGGTTTTTTGGTGACCTTGCCAGCAAACAGGGCTTAATAGGTATGCCCTTGATGGTAATTGGGAGATAGACGGCCGGTCCGGCACTTATGGTAAGGACAGGCCCCTCCTTCATCTCCCTTTCCCATTTGGAATTGTGTGCTCACAGTGCAACTGTGACTGGCACTGTTAAAATGTTTAATGTTATGTGTTTGAGTTAATAAAAGCTGTGGCCTTGCCCTTTCCAACATTAATGGTTGTAAGTGGTCTTTATTGGATGGGAACAAGGTGTAAGGTCTTAAAAGTTGGCTATAGAAATGTTATGGTATGGGACCTGGGCTCATTGCACCTCAGCAGTCATGACTGCAGCCATGATTCTGGTATTTTTTGTTAGAGCCGACAATTGGCTTTCCAGTAAAAGTGATCTGAGTGGCTTTGCAGCCCCTGATCACTTTTACATCACTCAGAAGGCCCTCCCCCCACCATCGCCATTCCCTGGGCTCTCCTGTTTCACTAGGGAGCCCAGGACCGCTGTAAGTGGTTGGTTGGCTGCCCACAGAGGAGATGGAACAACATCTGTTCACAGATCTCCTGTGTGGCTAATGAAGACAGAAACGACAAGGATTTTGTCAAATCCAGTTTCATTGCCATCATTTCTTGCCGGGTACAGCCAGGAAAGCATTTGATCAAACACAATCTGTGTTTGACCAGACACATCCGAAGGGCAGGAGAGGCATTAAGGTTCTAACACACCGATGTGAGGTATTGTCACAACCGTCAGGGTGAGAGCATCCATTCTAGTGTCATAGCTCATATTTAATTCTAAACTAATAACCTGTAAAGCATGGAGTTTGGAGTTTGTGTGCATTCATGTTCATTTAAGTGGCCTCTGGTTTCAGAAAATATAACAGTTCTTATATCAGCTGAGGAACAATATGAGGAAAGTGTATTTTGTGAAGATGTAAGTTACTTTGTAGTATGTGTAAAGCCGAGTAAATTCAGTTAAAGGAGAAGTACAGCCAAAGCTTGTTTGGCTTGTTTGGCTGTACTTCTGTGGATTACAGGAGTGCAGTTTGTTCTGCACTCCTGTAACCTGTTTACAGCAGACAGGGGGCTGAAGCCACAGACCTCACAGAGCCGGTCCAGGCTCGGGCAAGATCGCTATAATGAAGTCCGGATCCGACTACCCGGCAATCGGCAGTGTTCAATAACTCGATTCACAGCGTTAGAGCCAGCGGGGGACAGATCATAATTGGACCAATGCTGCACACACCTAGGTAAGTATGATTCTGGGAAAAAAATGAAACTCAATACTTCTCTTTTAAGAGGGGAGTTGTGTAAACTGTGAATTATAAGTGCAAATTTTATTGGTCATGGACCGAGTGGTGGTTGGTAGAACATATTCCTCCTCAGGTAACATGCGTCAAGTTACATGAGGCTCTGTGCAGCATAGACCCCAAGTGTTTGGATTGACTTTGGGAGCTTGAATGAATGATTTGTAAAGCGCTGCAAATGCGAACTGAATCGCCTCAAGGCGCTGATGCGTTGTGTTGTCAGCTTCATTAGAAGAGGTAAGTCTGAGGTAAGGTGAGTTTTTTCCTGAATGCCAGATGGTTTTCTTCCATGAGTCGGAAGAGAGTTCCATAGCCAAGGTCCCTGGACTGCAAATCTTCGTTCTCCCCTTGCTTTGTAGCGGTATTTGGGAACGAGGAGGAGGTTTTGGCTAGATGATCGCAGATTGCGATTCGGTGTGTAATGTTTTATTTTCTCTCTGAGGTATTGAGGGGCGTTTCCATGTATGCATTTGTGGGTGAGGCAGAGGGTCTTGAAAGTGATCCGATTCTTTACTGTTAGCCAATGTAGGCTCCTCAGGGATGGGGAGATGGACTCCCAGGGTTTTTTTCCAGTTTAGTATTGCCGCCGTGTTTTGAATGGCCTGTAGGCGCGTAAGCTGATATTGGGGTAATCCTATGTAGAGTGAGTTTGCGTAGTCGAGACGGGAATTGATGATTGTTCCAACTGCTGCTGCTTTGTCATCTTCTGGGATGAAGTGGATGAGTCTGCGTAACTTGCGGAGGAGATGGTGCGATCCACTAACTACTGATCCTATTTGCGCATCCATTGTCATTTCTGGGTCCAAGATAACTCCAAGACTTTTTGCCTTGCTGCTCGGAGAAATGGTCTGTCTATTTGGAGATTGCCCGTGTTTCCGAGGTAAATGCTCCTAGTTTCACTGTCTGCGAGCGATTCTCTAAGAAGGATGTGAACCATTTTAGACTAGAATCTGTGGCTCCTGCTACTTCTGTGAGCCGGCCAAGTAGAGTATTGTGGTCCACTGTGTCAAATGCTGCACTGAGGTCTAACAGTACCAGGAGACATGATTCTCCGTCATCTGCTGCTTCGAGTGCATCGTCCCATATTTTTAGAAGTGCAGTTTCCGTACCGTGGCCTGGGCGGAAACCTGATTGTAGAGTGTCCAGAAGTTGATGCGTGTCAAGGTGGCATTGTAGCTGTTGTACTACCGCTTTCTCCATAATCTTGGAGACGGTGTTGAGGCTTGTTATCGGTCTGCGGTGGTTAGGGTCTTTAGGGTCAAGATTGGGCTTCTTTAGCAGGGGTTTGACGATGCCTTGCTTGAGGGTGGTTGGCACAATCCCTTCTTTGAATGACTGATTTATGAGGTGTGTTATAGTTGGAGCCAGGATGTTGGCGCATTCTTTCAGGAGTTTCGTGGGAATGATCTCATTTGGTGATGTGCTGTCTCGAAGGGTTCTCATAATGTTTTTTGTCGTGTCAGTGGTGATTGGGCTCAAGAAGAAGTCTGGCGGTTGTGTGCTGTTCACGTCAATGTCTTCTTTTTGCTTTGGTTGGGTAAGGTTGGTTGCTTTTTCTGTTGAATTGATTCCCGAATGCTGTCGATTTTGTCAATGAAAAAATTAACTAGCTCATTGCAGTATTCTTGAGTATCGTTTGCTGGGGGCTCTAAGCAGGTTGGGTTCATTGATTGGGCGACTATTTTGAAAAGTTCCCGCGGCCGGTTTAAGGCGGTTGAGATGGTGATCGAGAAATGTTCTTTCTTGGCTGTGAAAATCGCTTTGTGGTATTTCACAGTGAGTATTTTGTAGTTTGTATGGTTTTCCATGGTGGGATTTCTTCTCCATGCTCTTTCCGCTCTTCTACGTTCTTGCTTGAGTAGAGTGAGGGTGCCGTTGAACCATCTCGAGTTTTTTTTGCGGATGAGTGTTCTGCGTTTTGGTGCTACTGAGTCTGCTGTTTGTAGTAAAGCCTTGTTTAGGGAGTTGAGTGTTTGTTCCGTTGAGAGGTCTACGTTTAATGATTGTATTTTGCTTGATAATGTGGTTTTGAAGAGTTCAGAATGCAGTTTCTTCTGGGATCTGTTCCAGTGTGTTGTTGTTGAATGTTTCTGTTTTTGGAGGATGGAGTTGGTGGTGATATTAAATTTGATGGCGTAGTGGTCCGTCCATGGTAGTGGAGTGTTGTCGGATATGTTGATGTCCATGTTCTGTTGGAAGATGAGGTCTAGAGTATGTCCTGAACCATGCGTGGGAGTCTTTATCAGCTGCTGAAGACCAAGCTCTTCCAGTTGGTTGATGCAGGCGGTCGCAATAGGATCTTGGGTGGAGTTTGCCCAAAGGTTGAAGTCTCCAAGTACCAGAAGGTTTTTGTATTTCAGGGTGTGCATTGAGATGAATTCCGTAAGTGGTGTGAGATTAGTCTTTGGTCCTGGTGGTCTGTAGCATAGTAATATGTGAATGGTGTTTTGGGGTGTAGTTTGAAGTTGCAGGGGGAGTATCTCCATGAAATGCACCGAGTTCTGTGAGGTTGGTTTGGTGACGGCAAGGTGCGATTTGAAGATCACTGCTAGGCCTCCTCCTTTTTTTCCTGTTCTGTGCTCGGTTAGGATGCTGTAGTTCTCTGGTACCAATTCAGTTAGAATGGTGTTGCAGTCGGATGTTAGCCAACTTTCTGTAATGAAGAGGCAGTCTATGTTGTTGTCAAAGATGAAGTCGTGGATTTCTAGTCTGTGCTTGACTGCAGATCTCGTATTAATCAGGGCGCATGCTAGTTGTTGTAGTTGGATTGGTGTCTCTCTGTATTTGATGGTAGCTTGTAGGTTGGTCCTCAGTAATTTTTCTTTTCTTAGTCTTTTTTGAGTGGCGGTTGGTAGAGTTTACCGATGTTTCTTAGCCTGTGAAGTGCGTCCGCGGTGTACATGAGATTACACATGGTGACGCAAGAAAGTTGCTGAAGGAGGATGTTGGAGGTGATGGAGGCTGCTTACCACCCTCCTCGTTGATACAGAGGAAGGCGAAAAAACCTCTGGCAGAGCTGGCCAATTGCTACAGCAGCAGGAAAAATTCCTTCATGACCCCCCGAGGGGCGATCGGTTCAAGGACCCTGGATCAACAGCTGTGGTACCCCGGTGGCTTACCTGTGCAGGCTGGTCCAGAGGATGATGGTAGGGGGGGTGGGGGGTAAGGGGATATGGCCGCACTTACCGGTTAGAGTGATGCTGCGACTGGTTTTAGGCGGAACTTAAGATGGACACTGGTCTGGTCCAGCGTCTCCGGTGGTAGGCCGTGCCCACGCAGTGGAGTAAATGTAAAGGAGGGGGTGTTCCAGGAGTGGGGGCACGGGGCCCGCTGGACAGGTGTGGGTGTTGGGTGGCTGGAGCTAGGCCGCAGCCGTGGTCTGTCCCCCAAGTCTAACAGCTAGAGAGCGGGTGATTGGACGGCGGCTACGGTGGTGCTCCGAGTGGGCTAAGGAGGGGGGGTGAGGAATGGTGGTCTTTGCCTGGTAGTGGGATGGTGCAGGCCTGGTGGGGCGGTCCCGGTACTAACCTGCTGGGGGAGGGTCCGGGCTGAGCTCCGGGTGGAGGATTGGCCACACTGGGAGGACCAAGATGGCTGACGGGATGGATCCGAGCCACGGGTTGTCCAGATGTTCGATCTCTGGGCCGCGGTGGGAGTGCTGCGGCGGAGGGTGAGTATGGTGGTGGGGATGCTGGTGACCTGGGCTGCGGGTCCGCTGAGGCCGAGGTCCCGGTGGTATTGCTGGATGTCTGGGCTGATCTCCGGGTGGCCGGCGGAGTGCTGTGGCCTCGGGAGGGAGGACCAAGATGGCCGCCGGCTAGGCCCGAGCCGCGGCTGTCCGGTTGTTCTGATACCGGCGCGACTACCGGGCCCGTCCGGATGGCGATGGGGTCGGATCGATCTGAAATGAGGTGATCCTAGGGCCTGCTGGTCGGCCCGCCGATCCGGTTATGGGCGGAGAAGAGGCCGGGCGGCCCTGGCGCCCTAGGCCGAAGCCGCGGAGTTTCCTAACAGCGCTCGGCCGACCGTCGAGTGTCCTGCAGGAAGGGCCTGTACGGCTGCCGGTTGGGACTCGGGTTCCAGATGGAGAAGGTGATGGATATCCGGTGTGTAGGTGGGGGGCCCCGCAGGTTCCCCTGGGGAGTCCGGGATAGTCCTGGGATAGCTGCAGCTGGAAGGCTGGGGCTGCTGGATGGCTGGAGCTTGCTGACTCAGACGTCTGCTCTTTCCTACAACAACGCTGCAACAACACTGACACAGGTGCTGAGCTTCAGCCTGGTCAATGAGTAAAACACAGGCCGATGTAAGGATGTGCTCTGGGTACGAAGAGGTTAAGGACCTGTGACAAGGGGGATGAGGAAGAGACTTTGACCTATGGCCTGTATCCATGCATGTGGTTAAAGTGTGTGCTGGGTGGAGAAGGCAATCGGAGGCCCGAAGCTCTATCTGCTAGGTGGAAAGCTCTGCTGCATGTGTTCCTGGCATGTATAGAGTGGACCTGCCTACAGGTTTTACATAAGCAAGTAAAAGATGACCATTGTGAGCATCCTTGTGAGTGGCGAATGGTTTGTCTCAACCCCCTAACTGCTGCATCTGCAGGACAGCTTGTTCTGTTGAAAAATAACAGACACACTAGTTGGATCACTAGGTAAAAGTTAAAAGGAAAGAAAGCCTAAAATAGAAAAACTATTTAGCTATCACATCTAAGGATTGGTAAACTGCATCTTAATAGATGTTTGCTTTTGGGTTTAATACTACTTTAATAACTTTGTGGCAATTCATTATGAGGGAGGGGGCACACTCATATTGCATGGACCATTGCTTTAAATAGTCTGGTTTATTTCTTTAATGCATTTTTACTTTTTTTCCCCCCATCTATCTTTTTATGTAGTTTTTCTGAACTTTTTACAAAGCATCTTACTGGTAAATTTTAAAGCCTAGTTAAACTCTCAGATTAAATTAGCTAAATATTGGACCACTGCAGAGAAACCACTGCTTCACAGATCTGTAGTAAATAAGGTACATTTTGTGCTCTCACATGTTTATATGATAGGTATATCTGTATTTATAGATTTTTTTATTAAAATACACATATGTGATAAAACAATCTTTATACTAGATATACAGTATTATATATTGCATAGATTTTATTTTTATTATAGATCCCAACACCCCCTTTACTTATTTGTTCTGCTATATACTGGATTAAGTGCCCTCCATTCAGGACTTAATTAAAGACTACACGCAAATAATACACAGACCTCTGTTTCAGTGCTGCTACGTGTCCTACTGAGTAATCCGCAAAGTTTCTCCTGCCACAGCAGGCCTGTTTCCATATTATGCGATGCAAGATTGCATATTTCAGAACAATACACAGTGTTCATTTGCCCAGTAACCCTAGGTGCACTGACTTAAAAAAGCAAACAGCACATTTTAAAGAGCACTTATGACACAGTATTAAAAGAAGTTTAGATAAACAGAACACAGATCTTCAGGCAAAATACAAAATTCAGGCTCCAATGAGGAAAATGAAACTTGTCTCCAACAAGCTACTATCTTAATGGAGGAGTGCTGGATAGCAAAAAAATAAACATCGATACTTCACCTATGTGGCTGCAGCATCGGTGTGATGCTGCAGCTGTCCCCTACGGGCTCTAAAATCAAGAACGGAGTGATCAGGACTCAGTTCTCGGTCTTCATTGCTTTTACTTTGTCCATTCTGCAGATCTGTATCTTCTGAACCTATCCGATTGCTGTTTGATTGATCCTCCATCAGCCAGTCATCAGTGGGTACACTGGGACAGGGCCGTCGATAGTTTTTTTTCTTTGGGGGGGGGTTCAGGTCTTTCAAACTTAAAGGCATCATTTACACTTTTATGTTGGGGGAGGTACGGTTAAATCATTTGACAGAGTTGGGCCATGAGGCTTTGCAATGCAGAGCAGCAAAAATGATCCCCATTCAACTGAATAGAACGCAATGCACTAGGGGTGCGCATCTTCACTGGTCTCATGATTCGATTCGATTACGATTATCTAGTGAACGATTCGATTCGATTCTGCGATGCATCACGATGCATCTCGATTACCGACGAGCTCCCACTTCCGCCTGGCCAGCCTAGGCGGCCCTTCCACCCTGCAATCTCATGGGACACATCACAGTTCCCAAAACATTGCCCGGCTATGCAGAAAAGCGCAGTGAGACATGCGCACCTGGCTGTGAAGCTGCAAGCTGTCACAGCTGGATGCCCACAGTAGTATTGCCAGCGCCGTGGACAGCCACTGTGCCCGTGAAATGAAGCCACTTGTGCCCGTCAAACGCAGCCACTGTGCCCATCAAACCCAGCCACTTGTGCCCATCAAGCGCAGCCACCTGTGCCTGTCAAATGCAGCCACCTGTGCCCATCAAACGCAGCCACTTGTGCCCGACTGCCCATCAAACGCAGCCACTTGTGCCCGTCAAACACAGCCACTTGTGCCCATCAAAGGTAGCCACCTGTGCCCGTCAAACGCAGCCACTGTGCCCTTTAAACATAGCCACCTGTGCCCATCAAACACAGCCACCTGTACCCGTCAAACGCAGCCACCTGTGCCCGTCAAACGCAGCCACCTGTGCCCATCAAATGCAGCCACTTGTGCCCGTCAAACGCAGCCACTTGTGCCCATCAAACGCAGCCACCTGTGCCCATTAAATGCAGCCATCACTTCACTAACCCCCCCCCCCCCCACAATGCATGGGCCACCACTGGTGCTGACAGTTCCTTGGCATTCCTGTTTGCACCTTCCAGCACACTAGGAGTTAACAGTTAACAGTGGAATGTGCACAGGGAAGCCCAGGGACCTGTCAGCACGGAGCGAGAGGTGTAAGTAGAGTACAAACACATTTGTACTCTACCTACTGTTGTTAAATTACTTTATTTTAATAAATGCCACGTTACAATGAATGAAGTGCCCCGCAGTATGTGCTTTTTAAAAAAATATGTCACTTCATACCAAATTTCACAGTAGTACAATACATTCCGCTCATGTGACTCCCGCCCGCCTCTCTCCGCTCTCCTCTCACGTCTCCTGAGTCCTGACGTCAGCGGGGAATTCTCAGTCCTGCCCACCTCACTTCTGATACAATAGCTATAGTCAGCGGGCTGTGGTAAGAATTCCCTGCTGACGCCAGGACTCAGGAGACGTGAGAGGAAAGCGGACAGAGGCGGGACGGGCCGGGAGTCACATGAGCGGAATGTATCGTACTACTATGAAATTCGGTATGAAGTGACATATTTTTTTAAAACGCACATACAGCAGTGCACTTCATTCATTGGAACACGGCATTTATTAAAATGAAGTAATTTTAAAAATCCGAGCGCTTTCCCGGGAGGGGCGGGGCTAGTCGTCATGACGTCACCCGCAATCGATTTTCTGGCCCGATGCCGCATCGGGGAAACCTGAATCACGATGCATCGATGCAACGATTAATTAATTTCAGAACCCTTACAATGCACGCAGTTGTGGTGCGGTAGTGTACTCATTAGTACAGCGAGCTCCTCCTAAGCTCCCTAGTTTTTTTTTGTTCAGCCCACTGGGTTGAACTAAAAAAAACTTACCATGTGAACCAGGCTTTAGATCTCATTCATATGTTCTAAATGGCCGTGGAATGGCAAATATACCATGAATACCTACAGCCAGGATCCCAGACTGCTGTTAACGTGTATTTGCACATCTAGTGGTCCCCATATTTCAGTTCCGGGGGACAAAGCAAAACACATTGGAGTGTGGCCTTGTGGGAACCCAGGCTGAGGTAGTCTCTCCCATCATTACCATAGGACTCCGTGGATGTGCAGCACCAGGGATTTTTTTTTTCTCTCTTCCCTTCAGTGACTACAAGAACTGGGATGAGCTCCATCCCTCGCCGACACTCATGTAGTACATTCGGTATCATCTACATTACTCCCCACATTGACTGAGCCTGAGCGACACATTAACAAACTGTGGGTCACAGTGGTTACCTGCTGTTAGGAACAAATTTCTGACCCTGGATGCAGAGAGATTTTATCCAAGGGCAAAAATGTATCCCTACCTGCAGGTAACCACTGGATGTGCAGATACATGTGGATACATGTTTACAGCAGCAAGCCTTGGCTCTTTTCCGTCCATCACTCAGGTGTACAGGCTGAGCAGTGATTGGAACATCTGAGATCCTGGGAGCAGATATTTGCAGTACACTTGCTGTACCATGGTCATGTAGGATGTATGAATGAGACCCAAGACTGGATTTTAGCTAACCTTACTGTGCAAGTTGAGCAGGTGCAAGGGGCAACATATTGTGGTAGGCAGTAAATTCAGTGATTTAGTTAACCTTAAAAAACTGTGTCCTAAGAAATTTTATAAAATGTTTTAAGAGATGAAAAAAAAAAAGTGCACTGCCTACCACAGGATGGTGCCCTTTGCATCTGGTCAATATGGTTTGCTTTTATTTAGTCTTAAACTGTAGTAAACCCAACTTTTGAACTTGTACCTACAAATAAGTCTATAATAACGCTTACCTGTAGGTACAGTGAATATCTCCTAAACATATGGTGTTTAGGAGATATTTACATGGAAAGCAGCTGGTGATGTCACCGGTGCATGCGCTCTGAAGGGACAGCATACTGCTTGGTTGTACTTCTCCTGGGGAGGAGTGTAGTTCGTTCTTCACTTTTGTGGCCCATTTTTAGCCGACAGCCAGCTATAGCCCGCTGTCAGCTGATATCGCTCAGCAGGTCCAGGCTGTGGAAAGATCCTAACTTTAAAGTCAGGACTCACCCAGATGCCTGGACCAGTAGCTCGCTGAGCCTCTCAGTGAGCCACAGAGACCCTGAGCCAGCCGCTTCTGCCCCCTCCACAGCCTGAAATTCCAGTGAGCTTGGGGGAGGGGGGGGGGGCAGAACCAGGGACTGACAGTCACCACTCTTTGCTTACTTAAGGCTGAGAACTGAGTGATAAGCGGTCTTTAATTGCTCTGTTGTTGATCTTAGAAGCAGCTGGGGACAGATGCAACATTGGATCGATGCTCCATCCACCTAGGTAAGTATAATTTAAAAAGAAAACATATCTTTTAAAGGAAAACAATCCCCCTCTCCCTCCTAAGAACCCTCCCTCCCCAAACAAAGATTCCCACTGTAAAATATCTCCCTCCTCCAAAAGCACCACCTCCCCCTGCAAAGATTCCTAATTATGAAGAAAATCTCCCTTCATCCAATCAAACTCCCTCCCAGAAGCAAATCCCTGCCATTAACCACCCCCTGTAAACTAGTCTACAAGAAAATCCCCCTTTCTCCAAAAGCAAACTCACCCCCTTTCCTTAACCCCCCACTAAAAGAAACTCCCCCAGGCTGGAATTCTCACTTCCTCCTTCCCAAAACAGAAAACGTATGCCTCCCCACTTACCGGACCTCAGATTTAGCACGGCACATAAGTAGGAAAACTTCTGCATCCCCAGTCTCCCTTTGGGTGTGTCATATGATACCTCGAGGAGGAGTCTAGGAGTTCCCTCAACCGTGCACTGTCAATTGCCAGCATCTGAGACCTCACAGTAATTTCATGCTTTTCAGGGGGACCCCTTATTAAACTGAGGGGGTTGGGGCACAATAGTAGGGGGGGCTGGCTGCTGCACTCCGAAACTCTGATTGCTTCTACTGTGCTGATGCTGAGGCTAAACAGCAGGGACACTGTCTAGGCATTTTGCCAGGATGCTCTGTGGGGGGGGGGGGGGGGGTTTGAACACCCCTGACCTCCCCCTTATCTACACCCCTGCACTGGGACATGAAGAAGCAAAGTCCGGCATCTCTAACAAGATCAGCTGCAGATGGACCATACTCAATGCTGGTGACTAATCCCTTGTCCACGGCATACCTTTTTTGTCGCACAGTTTCACAATTTAGGCTCTCTTTAAAGAGAAGCATTGAAGTCAGCATTTTTTTCGCAGCTCTGCCCATTCTGTTTGCCTTTGCAGAGCACCTGCTCTGTTTTATGTTAGAGATTAGAAGGCTGAAAGGCTACCAAATCACTTGATTGCTGAGGCGCAATGGGCCCAGGTCCAATTACTGTAACATAGATGTATAGACAAAACCTCTACTCCCCCCCTTGCCCCCTCAATCCATTAAATAAACACACTTACAACCAATAGGTTGGAAAGGGCAAGGCCACAGCTTTATTAAATCCAAACATAACATGTGAACACTTATTCAACTAGTGCCAGTCACAGTTGTACTGTGAGCACATAATTCCGCCAGTGAGGAAGGGGGGCCTGTCCTTACCATAAGTGCTGGACAGGCCACCTAATTCCGATTTTCATCCAGGGCATAGCCCATTACATCCATTATATGCTGGCAAGGTCAAGAAACCGCAGCAAGCTGTGACATACCAACGAAAAAACTTGGGGCAGGAGGGTGGGCAGCTCTTCCAAAACGTTCCTTGAAAGACCCAGAATTCTCTGGGGCAAAACTTTTCTTGAGCTCAGGCCCAGCCCCATCCCCCCTAACAACCAATCCTTAGTGACCACTCAGCCACCTTGTACCACCCCTGGCCATGCCCACATCAGTCAAGGCTCTCTCTCCCTAAAGGGGCTCAAGAGGCCTTCATGTGGGAGGTGGACGTATAGTGAGCTGAGGTGCTGAGACAACAGCTTTACTTCTTGTGTTGTGCATTTTCGGGATGAATTGCTCCACAGTGTCTGCAGCTACAAAGGTCAGTGAGAACTTGTTAAGAAATTAGGTAAATATATATCAATAGCTTGACCATAATTATACATATTTTAGAAATGACACAATTTCCCTTAGAGATTCTGTATAATCCTGATTAGTGTTTAAAAATTCTCCCAGGAGGTGGTAAAAAAAACAGTTCTGGCTGAAATACTCTCTGCCTCTCTGCCACTAGATGTCCTTAGTCTTTTGAGTTCATTGACACCCATCATCATTTAGTCTGAAAGAATGAGGATATTCTATTAGTGCAGGGCGTCACAGACCAACCCCTTGGGGGAGCATCGCCACAGCGACTGGCACTTATACAGACTGATGTTGAAAACTGCACTGACAGCTTCATCTCAATGCGGCTCTCTGCATTATCGAGGATTGCCTAAGACCAGCAAGAGCAAGGAGAGGACCTTCAAGGGGATGAGTCTCATGTAACTAGTCTGAAGACACTCATGGTGGAAGGAAAGAAAATCAAGTCATCTATGGGCTGCTTAACAGATAAACTGTTCTTTAGTACCAATATAAACAATCCAGATATTATGCAATCTCAGTGTTTAGGCCTTATGTACACTGCTGCACCTAAACGTGAGTATAGGAGTTTTTGGCATTTTTTTGCCAAAGCCCCTGAACTCAACTCAATAAATGCCTATGTGTCCATGTACACATAGGCTTTTATCAGAGTTTAGGAGCAGCAGAGTTTAGGGGCAGTTAAACGTCCCTCTCCTGAATTCAGTAAAATCTTGTTAAGAAGAGGAATGTTTTGGCAAAAAACACAAATAGAGCAAAATTGAGGCAAAAACGCAGTACTGCTTTTGGTTGCATTTAGCGTTTTTCTGTGGCCAGGAGAGTTACGTTTAGGGGTGGTAAGTGTACATGTTGCCTTACAGTATATGTTACCAGAGGATGGCTTCTGTAGGTTCCTCTCCCTACTACACACTCGCCAGAAGCGCCTCAAAATGAAAAGCGGTCCTTTATTTAAAAGGTCACCTTACCCAAGATGGCCACCAAAGTCTCTTGAGAGTTCGGTGAATAATCAGACTACCTTCCTCTCTCAAAGCACTGTACCGAATCTCTAAGGGAACAATTCCATTATGAGACATCCCTCCCCATGCAATAATGGCACAAGGTCGCCTACAGGTAGGAAGGCTAACTGCACCTGCCTACAAGCAACTAGAAAGTGTCCATTGTTTTGCATCCATCCCTGTACAGATGTAAACACCGGCATGTTTGGAAAGACCTGTACAGCTGTTGTGTCTTTCCCCCTGTAATTGATTTTGACAGGCTGGTTGCATTGAACACCAGTGACTACCTTGGTGCATAAACACATTCCTTTGCATGGATTTCTGGGTTTATGCACCTGTGTGAATGAACCCTTTGTCATTCTATTTCTGAAAAATCAAATGATGGATAAATACATATACATAGGTAATCTGGTTAAAAAAAAGACCAACAGATAAAAAAAAGAAACACACACACACAAATAGAAAACCTCCATATGCACTATCCTATACCCACATTTGATGAGGAAGGTTTGCAGCGTCCAGGCAGTCCCTAGACATTGCTTTTACTTTTAATTGTGTATACCCAGCCTTCCCTTTTGATGGGAAGTTTTTGCTTTTGTTTTTAATTTTATTTTAAATAAAAGTTATTTTAAATACTACACAATGGGAGCCCTATCTTTTTCTATGAGGATCCATCCCTGATAAGCTGACAAATCAATCTTTGGCAAAAGTGACTGGCGAGATCCCTCTGGATATCCGAACCGGGTGGAGCGAGCTGCAGAGGCCCTACAGACCACAACGGACCACAAGCAGAGTCACCAAGGGATATCATCCTAGGCTATCCACACATGCCCATTACCCCTTAGGGGTACAAGGAGCTGGTGACTAGGGACCCATCAGGGGGAGCACACAAGTCACTTGATTTGCTGAACACAAGAAGCACCTGATTACTTTGGACACTTGGCCATTTTGGAGCTTCACTATTTTTTTTATACTGTATATTTTTACTTTGATTTTATATTGGTTCTACTAATTTTCTGTGTGTATTATTTTTGGACTTGTTTTTTTACATGTTTTTGATATTATTTTCTTTGTGATATATGGATTTTTCTAAAATGAGTATGGAGCCCCAAATCGGGTCACAAAATGTCATTCTCTGCTGCAGAAGTGCATGACATTTTACGACCCGACTTTGTGGCCCCATATCTTGGGGCCACTTAGAGCTAGGAACCCCAAATTGGTGTGCTAACACAGTTGGACGAACACTATAACATATTCAAATTTGGGGTTCCTAGCACTAAGTGGGCCTGAGATATGGGGCCCCAAATCGGTTCACAAAATGTCATTCTCTGCTGCAGAAGTGCTTGACATTTTGCGACCCGAATTTGGGGCCCAATATCTTAGGGCCACTTAGAGCTAGGAACCCCAAATTGGGTGTGCTTACACAGTTGGACTAACACGATAAAATATCTAAACTTGGGGTTCCTAGCTTTAAGTGGCCCTAAGATATGGGGCCCCAAAGTCAGGTCACAAAATGTCATTCTCTGTTGCAGAAGTGCTTGACATTTTGCGACCCGACTTTGGGGCCCCATATCTTGGGGCCACTTAGAGCTAGGAACCCCAAATTGGTGTGCTAAAACAGTTGGACTAACACTATAACATATTCAAATTTGGGGTTCCTAGCACTAAGTGGCCCTGAGATATGGTGCCCCAAATTGGGTCACAAAATGTCATTCTCTGCTGCAGAAGTGCTTGACATTTTGCGACCCGACTTTGGGGCCCCATATCTTGGGGCCACTTAGAGCTAGGAACCCCAAATTGGTGTGCTAACACAGTTGGACTAACACTATAACATATTCAAATTTGGGGTTCCTAGCACTAAGTGGCCCTGAGATATGGGGCCCCAAATCGGGGTCACAAAATGTCATTCTCTGCTGCAGAAGTGCTTGACATTTTGCGACCCGACTTTGGGGCCCCATATCTTGGGGCCACTTAGAGCTAGGAACCCCAAATTGGTGTGCTGACACAGTTGGACTAACACTATAACATATTCAAATTTGGGGTTCCTACGATTAAGTGGGCCTGAGATATGGGGCCCCAAATCCGGTCACAAAATATCGTTCTCTGCTGCAGAAGTGCTTGACATTTTGTGACCCGAATTTGGGGCCCCATATCTTGGGGCCACTTAGAGCTAGGAACCCCAAATTTGGTGTGCTCACACAGTTGGACTAACACCATAAAATATCTAAACTTGGCGTTCCTAGCACTAAGTGGCCCAGAGATACGGTGCCCCAAAATTGGGTCACAAAATGTCATTCTCTGCTGCAGAAGTGCTTGACATTTTGCGACCCGACTTTGGGGCCCCATATCTTGGGGCCACTTAGAGCTAGGAACCCCAAACTGGTGTGTTAACACAGTTGGACTAACACTATAACATATTCAAATTTGGGGTTCCTAGCACTAAGTGGCCCTGAGATATGGGGCCCCAAATCCGGTCACAAAATGTAATTCTCTGCTGCAGAAGTGCTTGACATTTTGCGACCCGAATTTGGGGCCCCATATCTTGGGGCCACTTAGAGCTAGGAACCCCATATTTGGTGTGCTCACACAGTTGGACTAACACCATAAAATATCTTAACTTGGGGTTCCTAGCACTAAGCGGCCCTGAGATACGGGGCCCCAAAATCGGGTCACAAAATGTCCTTCTCTGCTGCAGAAGTGCTTGACATTTTGCGACACGACTTTGGGGCCCCATATCTTGGGGCCACTTAGAGCTAGGAACCCCAAACTGGTGTGCTAACACAGTTGGACTAACACTATAACATATTCAAATTTGGGGTTCCTAGCACTAAGTGGCCCTGAGATATGGAGCCCCAAATCGGGTCACAAAATGTCATTCTCTGCTGCAGAAGTGCTTGACATTTTGCGACCTGACTTTTGGGCCCCATATCTTGGAGCCACTTAGAGCTAGGAACCCCAAATTGGTGTGCTAACACAGTTGGACTAACACTATAACATATTCAAATTTGGGGTTCCTAGCACTAAGTGGCCCTGAGATATGGAGCCCCAAATCGGGTCACAAAATGTCATTCTCAGAAGTGCTTGACATTTTGTGACCTGACTTTGGGGCCCCATATCTTGGAGCCACTTAGAGCTAGGAACCCCAAATTGGGTGTGCTTACACAGTTGGACTAACACGATAAAATATGTAAACTTGGGGTTCCTAGCTTTAAGTGGCCCTAAGATATCGGGCCCCAAAGTCAGGTCACAAAATGTCATTCTCTGTTGCAGAAGTGCTTGACATTTTGCGACCCGACTTTGGGGCCCCATATCTTGGGGCCACTTAGAGCTAGGAACCCCAAATTGGTGTGCTAAAACAGTTGGACTAACACTATAACATATTCAAATTTGGGGTTCCTAGCACTAAGTGGCCCTGAGATATGGTGCCCCAAATTGGGTCACAAAATGTCATTCTCTGCTGCAGAAGTGCTTGACATTTTGCGACCCGACTTTGGGGCCCCATATCTTGGGGCCACTTAGAGCTAGGAACCCCAAATTGGTGTGCTAACACAGTTGGACTAACACTATAACATATTCAAATTTGGGGTTCCTAGCACTAAGTGGCCCTGAGATATGGGGCCCCAAATCGGGGTCACAAAATGTCATTCTCTGCTGCAGAAGTGCTTGGCATTTTGCGACCCGACTTTGGGGCCCCATATCTTGGGGCCACTTAGAGCTAGGAACCCCAAATTGGTGTGCTGACACAGTTGGACTAACACTATAACATATTCAAATTTGGGGTTCCTACGATTAAGTGGGCCTGAGATATGGGGCCCCAAATCCGGTCACAAAATATCGTTCTCTGCTGCAGAAGTGCTTGACATTTTGTGACCCGAATTTGGGGCCCCATATCTTGGGGCCACTTAGAGCTAGGAACCCCAAATTTGGTGTGCTCACACAGTTGGACTAACACCATAAAATATCTAAACTTGGCGTTCCTAGCACTAAGTGGCCCAGAGATACGGGGCCCCAAATTCGGGTCACAAAATGTCATTCTCTGCTGCAGAAGTGCTTGACATTTTGCGACCCGACTTTGGGGCCCCATATCTTGGGGCCACTTAGAGCTAGGAACCCCAAACTGGTGTGTTAACACAGTTGGACTAACACTATAACATATTCAAATTTGGGGTTCCTAGCACTAAGTGGCCCTGAGATATGGAGCCCCAAATCGGGTCACAAAATGTCATTCTCTGCTGCAGAAGTGCTTGACATTTTGCGACCTGACTTTGGGGCCCCATATCTTGGGGCCACTTAGAGCTAGGAACCCCAAATTGGGTGTGCTTACACAGTTGGACTAACACGATAAAATATGTAAACTTGGGGTTCCTAGCTTTAAGTGGCCCTAAGATATCGGGCCCCAAAGTCAGGTCACAAAATGTCATTCTCTGTTGCAGAAGTGCTTGACATTTTGCGACCCGACTTTGGGGCCCCATATCTTGGGGCCACTTAGAGCTAGGAACCCCAAATTGGTGTGCTAAAACAGTTGGACTAACACTATAACATATTCAAATTTGGGGTTCCTAGCACTAAGTGGCCCTGAGATATGGTGCCCCAAATTGGGTCACAAAATGTCATTCTCTGCTGCAGAAGTGCTTGACATTTTGCGACCTGACTTTGGGGCCCCATATCTTGGGGCCACTTAGAGCTAGGAACCCCAAATTGGGTGTGCTTACACAGTTGGACTAACACGATAAAATATGTAAACTTGGGGTTCCTAGCTTTAAGTGGCCCTAAGATATCGGGCCCCAAAGTCAGGTCACAAAATGTCATTCTCTGTTGCAGAAGTGCTTGACATTTTGCGACCCGACTTTGGGGCCCCATATCTTGGGGCCACTTAGAGCTAGGAACCCCAAATTGGTGTGCTAAAACAGTTGGACTAACACTATAACATATTCAAATTTGGGGTTCCTAGCACTAAGTGGCCCTGAGATATGGTGCCCCAAATTGGGTCACAAAATGTCATTCTCTGCTGCAGAAGTGCTTGACATTTTGCGACCCGACTTTGGGGCCCCATATCTTGGGGCCACTTAGAGCTAGGAACCCCAAATTGGTGTGCTAACACAGTTGGACTAACACTATAACATATTCAAATTTGGGGTTCCTAGCACTAAGTGGCCCTGAGATATGGGGCCCCAAATCGGGGTCACAAAATGTCATTCTCTGCTGCAGAAGTGCTTGGCATTTTGCGACCCGACTTTGGGGCCCCATATCTTGGGGCCACTTAGAGCTAGGAACCCCAAATTGGTGTGCTGACACAGTTGGACTAACACTATAACATATTCAAATTTGGGGTTCCTACGATTAAGTGGGCCTGAGATATGGGGCCCCAAATCCGGTCACAAAATATCGTTCTCTGCTGCAGAAGTGCTTGACATTTTGTGACCCGAATTTGGGGCCCCATATCTTGGGGCCACTTAGAGCTAGGAACCCCAAATTTGGTGTGCTCACACAGTTGGACTAACACCATAAAATATCTAAACTTGGCGTTCCTAGCACTAAGTGGCCCAGAGATACGGGGCCCCAAATTCGGGTCACAAAATGTCATTCTCTGCTGCAGAAGTGCTTGACATTTTGCGACCCGACTTTGGGGCCCCATATCTTGGGGCCACTTAGAGCTAGGAACCCCAAACTGGTGTGTTAACACAGTTGGACTAACACTATAACATATTCAAATTTGGGGTTCCTAGCACTAAGTGGCCCTGAGATATGGAGCCCCAAATCGGGTCACAAAATGTCATTCTCTGCTGCAGAAGTGCTTGACATTTTGCGACCTGACTTTGGGGCCCCATATCTTGGGGCCACTTAGAGCTAGGAACCCCAAATTGGTGTGCTAACACAGTTGGACTAACACTATAACATATTTAAATTTGGGGTTCCTAGCACTAAGTGGCCCTGAGATATGGGGCCCCAAATCGGGTCACAAAATGTCATTCTCTGCTGCAGAAGTGCTTGACATTTTGCGACCCGACTTTGGGGCCCCATATCTTGGGGCCACTTAGAGCTAGGAATCCCACATTGGTGTGCTGACACAGTTGGACTAACACTATAACATATTCAAATTTGGGGTTCCTACCATTAAGTGGGCCTGAGATATGGGGCCCCAAATCCGGTCACAAAATGTCATTCTCTGCTGCAGAAGTGCTTGACATTTTGCGACCCGAATTTGGGGCCCCATATCTTGGGGCCACTTAGAGCTAGGAACCCCATATTTGGTGTGCTCACACAGTTGGACTAACACGATAAAATATCTAAACTTGGGGTTCCTAGCAATAAGTGGCCCTGAGATACAGGCCCCCAAAATCGGTTCACAAAATGTCATTCTCTGCTGCAGAAGTGCTTGACATTTTGCGACCCGACTTTGGGGCCTCATATCTTGGGGCCACTTAGAGCTAGGAACCCCAAATAGGTGTGCTAACACAGTTGGACTAACACTATAACATATTCAAATTTGGGGTTCCTAGCTCTAAGTGGCCCCAAGATATGAGGCCCCAAAGTCGGGTCGCAAAATGTCAAGCACTTCTGCAGCAGAGAATGACATTTTGTGAACCGATTTTGGGGGCCTGTATCTCAGTGGGCCTGAGATATGGGGCCCCAAATTCGGTCACAAAATGTCATTCTCTGCTGCAGAAGTGCTTGACATTTTGCGACCCGAATTTGGGGCCCCATATCTTGGGGCCACTTAGAGCTAGGAATCCCAAATTTGGTGTGCTCACACAGTTCGACTAACTCGATAAAATATCTAAATTTGGGGTTCCTAGATCTAAGTGGGCCTGAGATATGGGGCCCCAAATTCGGGTCACAAAATGTCATTCTCTGCTGCAGAAGTGCTTGACATTTTGCAACCTGATTTGGGGCCCCATATCTTGGGGCCACTTAGAGCTAGGAACCCCAAATTGGTGTGCTAACACAGTTGGACTAACACTATAACATATTCAAATTTGGGGTTCCTAGCACTAAGTGGCCCAGAGATACGGGGCCCCAAAATCGGGTCACAAAATGTCATTCTCTGCTGCAGAAGTGCTTGACATTTTGCGACCCGAATTTGGGGCCCCATATCTTGGGGCCACTTAGAGCTAGGAACCCCAAATTTGGTGTGCTCACACAGTTGGACTAACACCATAAAATATCTAAACTTGGCGTTCCTAGCACTAAGTGGCCCAGAGATACGGGGCCCCAAATTCGGGTCACAAAATGTCATTCTCTGCTGCAGAAGTGCTTGACATTTTGCGACCCGACTTTGGGGCCCCATATCTTGGGGCCACTTAGAGCTAGGAACCCCAAACTGGTGTGTTAACACAGTTGGACTAACACTATAACATATTCAAATTTGGGGTTCCTAGCACTAAGTGGCCCTGAGATATGGAGCCCCAAATCGGGTCACAAAATGTCATTCTCTGCTGCAGAAGTGCTTGACATTTTGCGACCTGACTTTGGGGCCCCATATCTTGGGGCCACTTAGAGCTAGGAACCCCAAATTGGTGTGCTAACACAGTTGGACTAACACTATAACATATTTAAATTTGGGGTTCCTAGCACTAAGTGGCCCTGAGATATGGGGCCCCAAATCGGGTCACAAAATGTCATTCTCTGCTGCAGAAGTGCTTGACATTTTGCGACCCGAATTTGGGGCCCCATATCTTGGGGCCACTTAGAGCTAGGAATCCCAAATTTGGTGTGCTCACACAGTTCGACTAACTCGATAAAATATCTAAATTTGGGGTTCCTAGATCTAAGTGGGCCTGAGATATGGGGCCCCAAATTCGGGTCACAAAATGTCATTCTCTGCTGCAGAAGTGCTTGACATTTTGCAACCTGATTTGGGGCCCCATATCTTGGGGCCACTTAGAGCTAGGAACCCCAAATTTGGTGTGCTCACACAGTTGGACTAACACGATAAAATATCTAAACTTGGGGTTCCTAGCAATAAGTGGCCCTGAGATACAGGCCCCCAAAATCGGTTCACAAAATGTCATTCTCTGCTGCAGAAGTGCTTGACATTTTGCGACCCGACTTTGGGGCCTCATATCTTGGGGCCACTTAGAGCTAGGAACCCCAAATAGGTGTGCTAACACAGTTGGACTAACACTATAACATATTCAAATTTGGGGTTCCTAGCTCTAAGTGGCCCCAAGATATGAGGCCCCAAAGTCGGGTCGCAAAATGTCAAGCACTTCTGCAGCAGAGAATGACATTTTGTGAACCGATTTTGGGGGCCTGTATCTCAGTGGGCCTGAGATATGGGGCCCCAAATTCGGGTCACAAAATGTCATTCTCTGCTGCAGAAGTGCTTGACATTTTGCGACCTGACTTTGGGGCCCCATATCTTGGGGCCACTTAGAGCTAGGAACCCCAAATTGGTGTGCTAACACAGTTGGACTAACACTATATCATATTTAAATTTGGGGTTCCTAGCACTAAGTGGCCCTGAGATATGGGGCCCCAAATCGGGTCACAAAATGTCATTCTCTGCTGCAGAAGTGCTTGACATTTTGCGACCCGACTTTGGGGCCCCATATCTTGGGGCCACTTAGAGCTAGGAACCCCAAATTGGTGTGCTAACACAGTTGGACTAACACTATAACATATTCAAATTTGGGGTTCCTACCATTAAGTGGGCCTGAGATATGGGGCCCCAAATCCGGTCACAAAATGTCATTCTCTGCTGCAGAAGTGCTTGACATTTTGCGACCCGAATTTGGGGCCCCATATCTTGGGGCCACTTAGAGCTAGGAACCCCAAATTTGGTGTGCTCACACAGTTGGACTAACACGATAAAATATCTAAACTTGGGGTTCCTAGCAATAAGTGGCCCTGAGATACAGGCCCCCAAAATCGGTTCACAAAATGTCATTCTCTGCTGCAGAAGTGCTTGACATTTTGCGACCCGACTTTGGGGCCTCATATCTTGGGGCCACTTAGAGCTAGGAACCCCAAATAGGTGTGCTAACACAGTTGGACTAACACTATAACATATTCAAATTTGGGGTTCCTAGCTCTAAGTGGCCCCAAGATATGAGGCCCCAAAGTCGGGTCGCAAAATGTCAAGCACTTCTGCAGCAGAGAATGACATTTTGTGAACCGATTTTGGGGGCCTGTATCTCAGTAGGCCTGAGATATGGGGCCCCAAATTCGGGTCACAAAATGTCATTCTCTGCTGCAGAAGTGCTTGACATTTTGCGACCCGAATTTGGGGCCCCATATCTTGGGGCCACTTAGAGCTAGGAATCCCAAATTTGGTGTGCTCACACAGTTCGACTAACTCGATAAAATATCTAAATTTGGGGTTCCTAGATCTAAGTGGGCCTGAGATGTGGGGCCCCAAATTCGGGTCACAAAATGTCATTCTCTGCTGCAGAAGTGCTTGACATTTTGCAACCTGATTTGGGGCCCCATATCTTGGGGCCACTTAGAGCTAGGAACCCCAAATTGGTGTGCTAACACAGTTGGACTAACACTATAACATATTCAAATTTGGGGTTCCTAGCACTAAGTGGCCCAGAGATACGGGGCCCCAAAATCGGGTCACAAAATGTCATTCTCTGCTGCAGAAGTGCTTGACATTTTGCGACCCGAATTTGGGGCCCCATATCTTGGGGCCACTTAGAGCTAGGAACCCCAAATTTGGTGTGCTCACACAGTTGGACTAACACCATAAAATATCTAAACTTGGCGTTCCTAGCACTAAGTGGCCCAGAGATACGGGGCCCCAAATTCGGGTCACAAAATGTCATTCTCTGCTGCAGAAGTGCTTGACATTTTGCGACCCGACTTTGGGGCCCCATATCTTGGGGCCACTTAGAGCTAGGAACCCCAAACTGGTGTGTTAACACAGTTGGACTAACACTATAACATATTCAAATTTGGGGTTCCTAGCACTAAGTGGCCCTGAGATATGGAGCCCCAAATCGGGTCACAAAATGTCATTCTCTGCTGCAGAAGTGCTTGACATTTTGCGACCTGACTTTGGGGCCCCATATCTTGGGGCCACTTAGAGCTAGGAACCCCAAATTGGTGTGCTAACACAGTTGGACTAACACTATAACATATTTAAATTTGGGGTTCCTAGCACTAAGTGGCCCTGAGATATGGGGCCCCAAATCGGGTCAGAAAATGTCATTCTCTGCTGCAGAAGTGCTTGACATTTTGCGACCCGACTTTGGGGCCCCATATCTTGGGGCCACTTAGAGCTAGGAATCCCACATTGGTGTGCTGACACAGTTGGACTAACACTATAACATATTCAAATTTGGGGTTCCTACCATTAAGTGGGCCTGAGATATGGGGCCCCAAATCCGGTCACAAAATGTCATTCTCTGCTGCAGAAGTGCTTGACATTTTGCGACCCGAATTTGGGGCCCCATATCTTGGGGCCACTTAGAGCTAGGAACCCCAAATTTGGTGTGCTCACACAGTTGGACTGACACGATAAAATATCTAAACTTGGGGTTCCTAGCAATAAGTGGCCCTGAGATACAGGCCCCCAAAATCGGTTCACAAAATGTCATTCTCTGCTGCAGAAGTGCTTGACATTTTGCGACCCGACTTTGGGGCCTCATATCTTGGGGCCACTTAGAGCTAGGAACCCCAAATAGGTGTGCTAACACAGTTGGACTAACACTATAACATATTCAAATTTGGGGTTCCTAGCTCTAAGTGGCCCCAAGATATGAGGCCCCAAAGTCGGGTCGCAAAATGTCAAGCACTTCTGCAGCAGAGAATGACATTTTGTGAACCGATTTTGGGGGCCTGTATCTCAGTGGGCCTGAGATATGGGGCCCCAAATTCGGGTCACAAAATGTCATTCTCTGCTGCAGAAGTGCTTGACATTTTGCGACCCGAATTTGGGGCCCCATATCTTGGGGCCACTTAGAGCTAGGAATCCCAAATTTGGTGTGCTCACACAGTTCGACTAACTCGATAAAATATCTAAATTTGGGGTTCCTAGATCTAAGTGGGCCTGAGATATGGGGCCCCAAATTCGGGTCACAAAATGTCATTCTCTGCTGCAGAAGTGCTTGACATTTTGCAACCTGATTTGGGGCCCCATATCTTGGGGCCACTTAGAGCTAGGAACCCCAAATTGGTGTGCTAACACAGTTGGACTAACACTATAACATATTCAAATTTGGGGTTCCTAGCACTAAGTGGCCCAGAGATACGGGGCCCCAAAATCGGGTCACAAAATGTCATTCTCTGCTGCAGAAGTGCTTGACATTTTGCGACCCGAATTTGGGGCCCCATATCTTGGGGCCACTTAGAGCTAGGAACCCCAAATTTGGTGTGCTCACACAGTTGGACTAACTCTATAAAATATCTAAATTTGGGGTTTCTAGATCTAAGTGGGCCTGAGATATGGGGCCCCAAATTCGGGTCACAAAATGTCATTCTCTGCTGCAGAAGTGCTTGACATTTTGCGACCCGATTTGGGGCCCCATATCTTGGGGCCACTTAGAGCTAGGAACCCCAAATTGGTGTGCTGACACAGTTGGACTAACACTATAACATATTTAAATTTGGGGTTCCTACCATTAAGTGGGCCTGAGATATGGGGCCCCAAATCCGGTCACAAAATGTCATTCTCTGCTGCAGTGACATTTTGCGACCCGAATTTGGGGCCCCATATCTTGGGGCCACTTAGAGCTAGGAACCCCAAATTTGGTGTGCTCACACAGTTGGACTAACACCATAAAATATCTTAACTTGGGGTTCCTAGCACTAAGCGGCCCTGAGATACGGGGCCCCAAATTCGGGTCACAAAATGTCCTTCTCTGCTGCAGAAGTGCTTGACATTTTGCGACCCGACTTTGGGGCCCCATATCTTGGGGCCACTTAGAGCTAGGAACCCCAAACTGGTGTGCTAACACAGTTGGACTAACACTATAACATATTCAAATTTGGGGTTCCTAGCACTAAGTGGCCCTGAGATATGGAGCCCCAAATCGGGTCACAAAATGTCATTCTCTGCTGCAGAAGTGCTTGACATTTTGCGACCTGACTTTTGGGCCCCATATCTTGGAGCCACTTAGAGCTAGGAACCCCAAATTGGTGTGCTAACACAGTTGGACTAACACTATAACATATTCAAATTTGGGGTTCCTAGCACTAAGTGGCCCTGAGATATGGAGCCCCAAATCGGGTCACAAAATGTCATTCTCTGCTGCAGAAGTGCTTGACATTTTGCGACCTGACTTTGGGGCCCCATATCTTGGAGCCACTTAGAGCTAGGAACCCCAAATTGGTGTGCTAACACAGTTGGACTAACACTATAACATATTCAAATTTGGGGTTCCTAGCACTAAGTGGCCCTGAGATATGGAGCCCCAAATCGGGTCACAAAATGCCATTCTCTGCTGCAGAAGTGCTTGACATTTTGCGACCTGACTTTGGGGCCCCATATCTTGGAGCCACTTAGAGCTAGGAACCCCAAATTGGTGTGCTAACACAGTTGGACTAACACTATAACATATTCAAATTTGGGGTTCCTAGCACTAAGTGGCCCTGAGATATGGGGCCCCAAATCGGGTCACAAAATGTCATTCTCTGCTGCAGAAGTGCTTGACATTTTGCAACCTGATTTGGGGCCCCATATCTTGGGGCCACTTAGAGCTAGGAACCCCAAATTGGTGTGCTAACACAGTTGGACTAACACTATAACATATTCAAATTTGGGGTTCCTAGCACTAAGTGGCCCAGAGATACGGGGCCCCAAAATCGGGTCACAAAATGTCATTCTCTGCTGCAGAAGTGCTTGACATTTTGCGACCCGAATTTGGGGCCCCATATCTTGGGGCCACTTAGAGCTAGGAACCCCAAATTTGGTGTGCTCACACAGTTGGACTAACTCTATAAAATATCTAAATTTGGGGTTCCTAGATCTAAGTGGGCCTGAGATATGGGGCCCCAAATCCGGTCACAAAATATCGTTCTCTGCTGCAGAAGTGCTTGACATTTTGCGACCCGAATTTGGGGCCCCAAATCTTGGGGCCACTTGGAGCTAGGAACCCCAAATTTGGTGTGCTCACACAGTTGGACTAACACCATAAAATATTTAAACTTGGCGTTCCTAGCACTAAGTAGTTTTTAGCTTTTAAAAACATGTGTTCAGCAGAGTTTGCACTGGCGTCTCGTGTGCATGAGGCCTTACTATCTTTTATTGTATTTGCTTTGCAGGTATGGTAAGTCTTAACGTTATACTGTTATTGTTAACCATCATTTGCTTAGCAGGTACGCCATTCGGCTGCAGCACGGGTTTATTTATTCTGACAGCAACAGCGTTTGCTCCCACGATACATAAAGCCGTGACTCCAGCGCTATAGGAGGTAGGAGTGGAGGAGCGATTTGCTCTTAACATTAGGGGTGGATTGCCCCCATGCTTCGGCATATTTTTTTTAGGCACATATTGCGTTAAAATTTTTTTTTGATTTTGACTATGTTTTATTGTATTTGCTTTGCAGGTATGGTAAGTCTTACTGTTAACCGTCATTTGCTTAGCAGGTATGCCATTCAGCTGCATCACTGATTCAGTTATCTTGACAGCAACAGCGTTTGCTCCCACGATACGTAAATCAGCGACTCCAGGGCTGTAAGGAGGTGATTTCACCACCACAGTTAAAAGAAAATGGTGCATGTATGTCCATCATTAGAAGTGAGTGGATGAAGGGCGGTATTCTAATGGTGGGCATACCCACCGATCAATCTCTTTTTTTTGTTCAGCCCACAGGCTGCATGAAAAAAAGAACATTACAATATATGCCCAACAAGGACCAGCAACGTACTGGTATGTTGCTGGACTTTGAGTGGTTATACCAGAATGATCATCTTGGTATCATTATTTTCAGCCAGCAGTCAGCTTTCATATAAAAGCAATCCTAGCAGCTAATTAGCCTCTAGACTGCTTTTACAAGCAGTGGGAGGGAACGTCCCCCCCCCACCGTCTTCCATGGTTTTCTCGGGCTCTCCTGTCCCAACAGGGAACCTGAGAATGCAGCCAGTGGTTCCGTCAGCTGACCATAGAGCTGATCGTAGACCAGAATGGCTCCATTCATCTCTATGGCCTAAGAAACCGGAAGCTACGAGCATTTCATGACTTAGGTTTCGCCGGATATAAACAGCGTCATTGGGAAATTGGGAAAGCATTTAATCACACCGATCTTGGTGTGGTCAGATGCTTTGAGGGCAGAGGAGAGATCTAGGGTCTAATAGACCCCAATTTTTTTTTAAAAGTACCCCTGTTCCCCCGTGCTTACGTGCAAAGGCGAACACAAGCATCGGTCTAGTGTCATATGTAAACAGCAATTGCACCATGCATGTGAGGTATCACCGCGAAGGTCAGATCGAGGGCAGTAATTTTAGCAGTAGACCTCCTCTGTAAATTTAAAGTGGTAACCTGTAAAAGTTTTTAAAGGCTTTTAAAAATGCATGTAGTTTGTTGCCGCTGCACGTTTGTGCGCAATTTTAAAGCATGTCGTGTTTGGTATCCATGTACTCGGCATAAGATCATCTTTTTTATTTCATCAAACATTTGGGCAATATAGTGTGTTTTAGTGCATAAAATTAGAAAAAGTGTTTTTTTCCAAAAAAATGCATTTGAAAAATCGCTGTGCAAATACTGTGAGAAAAAAAGTTACAACACCCACCATTTTAATCTGTAGGGCCTTTGCTTTAAAAAAATATATAATATAAAATATATATATAAAATATATAATGTAAATGAAAATAAATAATATTTTTTCATGCTGTGCATAAAATGCCAGGACAGTTCAACCCCGCCCCCAAATGACCCCTTTTTGGAAAGTAGACACCCCAAGCTATTTGCTGATAGGCATGTTGAATCCATGGAATATTTTATATTTTGCCACAAGTTTCGGGAAAATTACAAACTTTTTTCTTTTTTTTTTTTGCACAAAGTTGTCACTAAATGATATATTGTTCAAACATGCCATGGGCATATGTGGAATTACACCCCAAAATACATTCTGCTGCTTCTCCTAAGTATGGGGATACCACATGTGTGTGACTTTTTGGGAGCCTAGGGCAACAAAAGTGAGTACACCCCTAAGTGAAAATGTCCAAATTGGACCCAATTAGCCTTTTTCCCTCCCTGGTGTCAAGCGACTTCTTATGCCCCGTACACACGGTCGGATTTTCCGACGGAAAATGTGTAATAGGACCTTGTTGTCGGAAATTCCGACCGTGTGTAGGCTCCATCACACATTTTCCATCAGATTTTCCGACACACAAAGTTTGAGAGCAGGATATAAAATTTTCCGACAACAAAATCCGTTGTCGGAAATTCCGATCGTGTGTACACAAATCCGACGGACAAAGTGCCACGCATGCTCAGAATAAGTAAAGAGATGAAAGCTATTGGCCACTGCCCTGTTTATAGTCCCGACGTACGTGTTTTACGTCACCACGTTTAGAACGATCGGATTTTCCGACAACTTTGTGTGACCGTGTGTATGCAAGACAATTTTGAGCCAACATCCGTCGGAAAAAATCCTAGGATTTTGTTGTCGGAATGTCCGAACAAAGTCCGACCGTGTGTACGGGGCAATAGTGTTACAAGGTCTCAGGTGTGAATGGGGAGCAGGTACATTAAATTTGGTGTTATCCCTCTCACTCTCTCATACTGGTCACTGGAAGTTCAACATGGCACCTCATGGCAAAGAACTCTCTGAGGATCTGAAAAAAAGAATTATTGCTCTACATAAAGATGGTCTAGGCAATAAGAAGATTGCCAAGACCCTAAAACCGAGCTGCAGCACGGTGGCCAAGTCCATACAGTGGTTTAACAGGACAGGTTCCATTCAGAACAGGCCTTGTCATGGTCGACCAAAGAGGTTGAGTGCACATGCTCAGCGTCTTATCCATCTTTAGGAAATAGATGTAAAGAAAAGCAGACTAAGGTCATGGATTACTGGAACTATGTCCCGTGGTCTGATGAGACCAACATAAACTTATTTGGTTCAGATGGTGTCAAGCGTGTGTGGTAGCAACCAGGTGAAGAGTCCAAAGACAAGTGTGTCTTGCCTAGAGTCAAGCATGGTGGTGGAAGTGTCATGGTCTGGGGCTGCATGAGTGCTGCCGGCACTGGGGAGCTACAGTTCATTGAGGGAACCATGAATGCCAACATGTACTGTGACATACTGAAGCCGAGCATGATCCCCTCCCTTCGGAGACTGGGCCGCAGGACAGTATTCCAACATGATAACGACCCCAAACACACCTCCAAGATCACCACTGCCTTGCTAAGAAGCTGAGGGTAAAGGTGAGGGACGCCAGAATATCTTCAGACCTAAACCCTATTGAGCATCTGTGGGGCATCCTCAAATGGAAGGTGGAGGAGCGCAAGGTTTCTAACATCCACCAGCTCCGTGATGTCGTCATGGAGGAGTGGAAGAGGACTTCAGTTGCAATCTGTGAAGCTCTGGTGAACTCCATGCCCAAGAGGGTTAAGGCAGTGCTGGAAAATAATGGAGGCAACACAAAATATTTGGCCCAATTTGTACATTATCACTTAGAGGTGTACTCACCTTGGTTACCAGCGGTTCAGACATTAATGACTGTGTGTTGAGTTATTTTGAGGGGACAGCAAATTTACACTGTTATACAAGCTGTACACTCACTACGTTACATTGTAGCAAAGTGTCATTTCTTCACATGAAAAGATATAATAAAACATTTACAAAAATATGAGGGGTGTACTCTCTTTTGTGAGATACTGTAAGTGTGAGTACAATAAATGTAAACATTATTGAGCATTTTCCAATGCTTTCCAATACAATAGATGTAATTGACCAACCGGAAGGAAGTTAACCTACAGTAGCGCTATTGCAAACAATCCTCCATGTAAACAATCAAACAATATGATGAACAAGATAACCAAAACAACACTATGTGGTGATAACAATATAACAAATCAATCCCGTCACTGATATTGCCAAGAGAAACAGTTAAACACTTTCGACGTGGATGATTTTGCAGCTAAACTATGTTAGGCTATGTTTCCACTATTGCGTCCCCAAAAGTCGCGCGATTTACACTGCAACTTTACAATGCGATTTATGTTGCGATTTGATGTGACTTTAAAAGCGACTTTGATGTTCTGCGATTTAGCCAGAGTGATGTAAATCCTTATCCTGCTTAGTTATTTCCCCTTCCTGTCTTCCACACTCACGTACATCAATATAGGAAGTGATGTATTTGGGAGAAGCAGATATCATGTGCTTCTGTAGACTTCCGTGGAAGTCGCAACAAAGTCGCAGTGTCAGACATGTACATGCGACTGCATTGCAACTTAATACCTTTCTATGGAGAACAAAGTAGTACAAGAACCTTTTTTGGACACGCTGCGACTTGAGTCGCACCAATTAGAATGGGGACCATTGAAATACATGTGTTTTGACTTGTCTTGCGACTTGACATGTGTCAAGTCGCAAAACAAGTCGCAGTAGTGGAAACAGAGACTTAGTGTTATGTAACGTTCTCTCCTCACCACTTTTTTCTCTGTAAGGCCTCATACACATGGACGTTTTAAAAAACAAGCTGTAAAGCTAGTACCGATGCCAGGAAAACCGGCGTTTTTATGTGGGGTTTTTACAGCTCTAGCGTTGGAGCCTCAGAATGCTCTGGTCCTGGGTATTTTTTGGAGCTTAAAAACTCCAATGCCTGTTACAGCTCAAAAACGCTATGGTGTGTATGAGGCCATTGAATAACATGGAGTGGCAATTTTTAGCTGCAAAAAAAAGCTCAAAAATGCCGCTGTAAAAATGTCCGTGTGTATGAGGCCTAGTTCTTGTTTTAGAGACAAAATAAAAAAAAGTTAATACAATATAATATAATATAATATAATATATACAATAACAAATATAAAGCAGGAGAGCACACTGCGGTCAGTTCTCTAGCTATGCTAGGAACTCAGTGTACTCTCCTTCAATGATCAGACTTGTCCTAAAATGCCCTGCTACATAGCAATTCACTGGTAAGCTCAGTCTGCTGATGCTTCTCTTCTATTATGCAGCTGAGAACAGAGGGAATGTGATCATTTATAAAAAAAAAAAAATGGGGAAAAGGGTATTTATAATGTTTTTTTTTTTTTTATATCTATGCAAAAATGTTTTGCGTTTCATTTCTATTTTAGTGCCCTTTCACACGATAAGCCCGCTCGGATCCGCCTGTCCATTTTTCAGGCGGATCTGAGAGGGCCACCAATTGACTCCTATGGGCAGGCAGATGTCATCGGAGATGTGTCCGCTGACACCCGCCTGCCATCTGATCCGCTAAAAACATACGTATGGCGATACGTTCAGCTATCCGTCTGATGAAAGACATGCTGTCCGTTTTTGTCCGATCTCCCCATAGAAATCAGCGGGGCTCTGACAGGTCCCTCCCTGTTCAGGTAGCAGAGCTGGACCTGTCATTTGCCGGCTCAGCGGAGATCAACGGATCGATCTCCCGCTGAACTGGCAGACTCCGCTGAGCAGATACACCTCGTGTGGAAGGGGCCTTAAACTGAATGGGTGGTTTTACAAGGTAATCGTTTACAATCACTTAAAAAACCTCATCAGTTTAGAATTGATGCAACCCTGTTGCCTTGCCAGGGAAAATTAACAGCTGAGCAGGCTGTAAAAGACAAATCTTAATACCCACCATTGTGGCAGGGGATTCTCCATTTCCTTTCAGAGATACTGGCATCACTGCTCTCCCACACTGCATAGTCTTTTAGATAGCATTTAATCTGCTGCACACTGTAGTACCTCCTCCCAGCCACTATATTGTTACAGGACACCAGGGGTGTTGCTTAGTGGTAAAAAGGGCCACTCCAAGAACCGGGGTGGGAGGTGGTGTTGTATGTGGTGCAGCTTTTTTTATTTTTTTTTTTTAGGCTGGGCGGTGGGGTTGTGTGACTTACCTGTGCCCATCAATGCTGACCACTAAACACACGTGCCTGGCACTGACCATTACACTGACCTGCCTGACCTACATATACTGACCTACATACACTGACCTACCTGACCTACATACACTGACCTACCTGACCTACATACACTGGCCTACCTGACCTACATACATTCACTGACCTACATACACTGACCTGCATAAACTCACTGACCTACTTACACTGACCTACATACACTGACCTACATACACTCAAATACCTACATACACTGACCTACATACACTCACTGACCTACATACACTGACCTGCTTGACCTACATACACTGACCTGCCTGACGTAAACACACTGACCTGCCTGACCTACATACACTGACCACTGACCTGCCTGACCTACATACACTGACCAGTGACCAGTGACCTGCCTGACCAACACACTGACCTACATACACTGACCAGTGACCTGCCTGACCAACATACACTGACAATGACATACATACACAGCCTTGGTGTGCGGTCACAGCAGGCAGTCAGTCACTTGTCAGAGAGGAGCCGAGCCGAGGAGGAGAGGAGAGCCGCCCGCCCGAGCGGGGAGCGTGGATGTGGCGTTCCCGCTTTCTGGAGCCTGCAGGCTAAGATGGACGTCATGTCACTCACACGTCCCGCGGTTCTGGCATTGGCGCTGCAGGCTCCAGAAGGCGGGACCTGCTATGGCACTCAGCTATTTTCGGCCACTATGGCACTCAGCCACTTTCAGCCACACTCGGCCACTTTCGGCCACACTCGCGATCAGATCGGTCCCGACGCTCGGTGCTAACAATGTAATGCAGCATTCAATAGACTTGGGGCTTTTCGAGGTCACATTCGGGGCTTCAGCCCCCCTAGCCACCCTCTCCCGACAGAGTTTGGCAGGAGGAACCACAGCAAGTAGCAGGGGGAATGCTATCCAACACACTCAAAGGCTTCATTCGCATTTGCCGTTTTCAGATCTGGGGCAGAATCGCTGCGATTCTGCCTGCAATCTGAAATCACATGGCAATCGCAAAACACATATTAAGGTGCTATTCATTTTCTATGGCACCTAAAACACAGTGCGGTTTTGCCTCAATTATAGTGCGATAAATAGCGCAGCAAACCGCGATGTTGTGTGAAGGTTGTCGCCCAAAAAGGAGCAGAAGCTTCTTTGAATGACAAGCTTCGCTTGCTGCGGTTCACTGCGCAATAATAAAAACAGCACTGCGTTTAGGTGCCATTGAAAATTAATGGAACCCGTGGATTTCGTGATTGCAATGTGATTTGAGATCATGGCAAGAATCTCGGCAAGTGATTCATTTATAGGCTGACCAACTTTTAATTTCACCAGCAAGGTATCAGGGTCACTTTAATTTAAGCATATTCTTCTACCTCTAGCTTGAGTGGAGATTCCCAGCTCTGCATAATAGGCATTTGCTTACAATCATAGGGTATGTTTTAGCTGTGTGTATGGAATGCATGTGTCTGTGGGGGGAAGGGGTCTTTAACCACTTCAATACCAGGCACTTATGCACCTTCCCGTCCAGACCAATTTTCAGCTTTCAGCGGTCTCACATTTTAAATGACAACTACTTAGTCATGCTACACTGTATCCAAACAAAATTTTTAACATTTTTTTCTCACAAATAGAGCTTTCTTTTGGTGGTATTTAATCACCACTGGGTTTTTTTATTTTTTTGCGATATAAATGACACCCCAAAATACATTCCGCTACTCCTCCTGAGTATGGCGATACCACATGTGTGCCCAACATCCAAGTAGCACCTCCAGGCATTCTAGCAGCATAAATTACACATATCATTTTCTGACTACCGATCACATTTTAGAATGCCCTTCATATTTCTAACACATAGCAGGTACTTACCAAATAACAAAAGATTAACTGTGGTTTTAGAAGTGCAGTGATCTACAGAGGAGAGCATCGGTCCAGTCAGCAGGCAGGAATGAGGTCAGCGACAGCAAAAGCAATCATCCAGGCAGCAGGCAGGAATACTGTCCATAATTCTTACAGGCAGAGATACTGTCAGCACAGCCAAAGCACAGCCAAAGCATTGGTCCAGGTAGCAGGCAGAGGTGTCTAGGCAGAAATACTGTCCATAGTCAGTAGAGGCAGCAGGCAGATATATAGTGAACACAGCCAAAGTATTGGTCCAAGCAGCAGGAAGAAACATGGTCCATAATGTCCTGGGTCATTACAGGCAGTAATATGGTCAGCACAGCCAAAGTATTGGTCCAGGCAGCAGAAAGTACCATCAAGCTTAGGGCCAGGGTTACAGGGGTTGAGGCTTCTCCCACCCAAATCTCTTTGAAGCCTCCGGGCAACCAGACCCTGTTCTGGGAGCACAGAAAACGAAAAACAGTTTTTCTCTACTCAGAATGCTATTCTGAAGCCCCTCACATATGTGAGACCCCTGTGTACTAAAGTAGAAGGGCAAAAGTGGCAGGCAAAAACGTGGTCGATTACCAGGCCAAGGTCGGTGCTAGTGGAAGTCAGAAACGTGGTTTAAAATGGCAGGCAGAGGCATTGTCAGTAAACAGGCTGAGGTTGGTGCACGTGGAAGTCAGAAACGTGGTTTAAATCGGCAGGCAAAGACATCGACGGTAAACAGGCCAGGGTCAGTTAATTAACATGGAAGGTAGTAACATAGTAGCAGGCAAATGATCCACACAGGAATTTGAAATGGGGAAATGGTAGTCTGTTATTAATAAGGGGAACTAATATCTGATGGATGCGTGATAATTTTTGAAGCAATCTCCAATGCACAGGCCAGGTTGGGAGGGACATTGGGGACAATAATAGCTGGTATCTCTTCTTACTCCTCCTCTGCTGCATACACGGCATTTCTTTTGGTGTCTTCTTCCAGATTCTGTGGGGGGAATGTTATAGGGAAAATGTTGATTGTGAAGTCGACACTATCAGAGCGAATGCTTACTAGGGCGGGACCTTGTTGGTAAATTAGAGCAGTGACAATTTCTTCAATATACTTGAGGTAGGAGATTTGTTGGTTTTGAGTCTCTTTTTGGTAGCAGACAAATGAATTAAACAGAGCCATATGAAACAGGTAAAATGCAACTTTCTTACACAAATAACGGGACTCTCTGGTTGACAAATAGGGTTGTAGCATCTGATCCTTTAAATACAACCCCCCCCCAATATACATATTGTAGTCGTGGACACATTCATCTTTTACAACGGGGACGCGTCTTCTCTGGATCTCCACCACAGTGTCATTGAGGATGGTAGAGAGGATGTGGACATCTTTCTTGTCCCTCCACTTCATGGCCAACACCTCCTCATTTCTCATGAATGCCGATTCTCCATTTTGCAATTTTTTGTTAACATATTTTGTGGGAAACCCTTCTGTTTTTTTTTTTTTTAAGGTACCGCAGGCCAGGGCTTGTTTACTGTAAAGGTGATGAAAAAGGGACAGGCTGGTATAATAGTTGTCAACATATAAGTGGTATCCTTTTTCAAACACGGGTATGCCAGCTCCCAGACAATTTTCCCACTGGTTCCAATAAATGTGGGGCAATCACTGGGCTGGAGCTGGGAGTCTTTGCCTTCATAAATCCAGAATGTGAAGACGTATCCAGTGGTTCAATCACATAATTTACAGTATTTCATTTCAACCCATACCTGGCTCTCTTACTTGGGATATACTGCTTGAAGTATAAGAGACTCGTCCACACAAATTTTTTGGTCTGGGATAAAAACTTCTGTAAATCGCTGGGAAAATGAAATAATTAGAGGGCATATCTTGTACAATTTGTTGTGGTTGGGATTATCTCGGGGAGGGCACTGCAAATTATCATTGAAATGTAGAAAATGCATAATCATGTTGTATCGTGTCCTGAACATGAAAGCAGAATATATTGGCATGTGGTGAATGGGGTTGGTGGACCAATAGGCATGGAGTTTGTTCTTTTTTGTAAGCCCCATATTGAACGTAAGGTCCAAAAATAATTTAAATTTGTCCAGTGTTAGACATCGCCACTGGAACACGCGGGCGTAGGATGAATTGGGGTTGGCAGCAATAAATTGGGATGCATACAGGTTGGTTTGGTCCACCTTATTCTGCAGCAAATCTTGTGGGAAAAATAAATAAAAATAATCTAATTGGGAAAAGTTTGTAGTGTTGCACACCTGGCTGTGCGGTGAAAGGGGGGATGATAGCGGATCCTAAGTTGAGGGGTTTGCCAGGGCATCAGGAAGGTAGGACTGGGGTTGGATTCTTCGGGTTGGGCGTGTAATTCCAGTACTTGTACTGGGCTCCTCTTCCTGGGGTCTGGCGCTGCTGGTGGTGGGCAGGTCTTCTGATCTTGGTCCTGATCTCCCTATTCTTTTGGGAGGGACGGTTTCCTCCGCTGACTCGAACCCTGATCCACTATCCTCCACTGGCTCGTATTCCGAACCAGAATGGGATGATGGGAGCTCCCCACTGCTCTCATCATCTGACAAGGCAAGAATGGCATATGCCTCCTCAAGTGTGTAAACCCTTTGAGACATTATGGCAGTACTTATTTGTGGGACTGTGTAATGGTACTGCTGGTGGTAGTGGTGGCGGGCCTGTGTGGTGGTACCAATGACGGTACGGGTGGCGGTACTGGTGGCGGTACTGGTGGCGGTACTGATGGCGGTACGGGTGGCGGTACTGGTGGCGGTACTACTTGCGGGCCTGATGGCAGTACCCATGGCGGTGCCGATGGCGGTACTGGTGGCAGGCCTGTGTGGCGTTACAGGTGGCGGTACCGATGGCGGTGGGCCTGTGTGGCGGTACAGGTGGTGGTACCAATGGCGGTGGGCTTGTGACAGATGGGCTGTTTGACAGTTGGGCTGATTGACAGATGGGCTGATTGACAGATGGGCTGTGTGACTGACAGATCCAGATGATGTTGTGACAGGTCCTCTTTATTGGGGGGGGGCGTGTTGTGCACAGTACAGTACTACAGACAATACACTACACTGATCTCACTTACTGATACCTGCTCTCTCCTCACACGATCGGTGTGTGAAGAGAGAGCACATGATCATATAGTAACTGCTCCTCAATGTTTACATTTGTTGACCAGCTGGACACAACGGTCATGTGATAAACAGACAATTTCATTGGCTGTCTACCCTGATCGGGGAAGTGCTGTGTCCAAGGGACACGCGCCTTACCCGATCCCCGCGCTGAGCGCTGCCGAGTCTCCTGTGACATGTGATCGGCTATCATTTTGACACAGCCAATCACGTGGTAAACTGCCAATTTCATTGGCTGTTTACCGTGATCGGGGAATCGCTGTGTCCAAGGGACACACGCTGTCCCCGATCGCCAAGCTGTGCGCCCCCGTGGGTGCTCGCTAGGGATTATCCTGCTGGACGTCATATGATGCCCAGTCAGGATAACACAACCACCGCCTGGTCGTCAATCTGCTATAGGCCGGGCGAGAAGTAGTTAATTATTTATTTATTTATTATTTTTTTTTAAGTATACTTTTTATTTTACTTTTAGATTATTATGTGAGGGCTTTTAATCATCCATATTTTACTTGAAGATCATGTGGGTCACTACGCTTCCTACAATAGAGTAATATTTCTCACCTACTGCTTTGGAGTGCATCATACTGCTTATCAGTGTTAAGCCCTGTACACACGGGCAGAATGTCGGGAGACATTTGCTGGTTCAAAAAAAAAATGGCCGATATTCTGCCATTCATTCCGCCAACATTCTGCTGGAAAACCAGTAGCCTACCAACTCCCAGTCAGCACTCTCAGCCAATGGCAGAAAGGACCGATCAGAGTGTTCTGGCGGGGGGCTGTCCCCCTGTCAGAACACAACAGCTCAGCGGGGGAGATCGCTGGACTAACCTCGCATGATTAATACAGTGTCTCCGACTGGAGCTGACAGTGTGTACCCGGCTTTACTCTTTAGCCACAGCAGTAGGAAGGGTGACAAAGACAGCTGGGACCTGAAATCCCTGCTCTTGTGCATTTCTGCTTCACACCCATTCACAATAACACCTATGCACAGCAATAGAAACACAGAGAGATAGGTAATTACAGAACATTTTTTAAAACTTTATATGTGGCTATTACACACACTTGTTTATGCATACAATACCTTAGATCTATTTTCATTTAAAGTAAGGCAGTACAGTATGGGAAGGGGTTAAACCTGTAAAGGTTGATATAAATAACCCTATAAGCTCCTGATATAAGTTCAGTTGCGTGCAAACACTGAACCCCAAATAAGTCACATTTGAGATCCCAGCAGAGCTTCCGGGATTTATCCTGAGTGTTCTCAGTGTATTTAATTGTTTATAGAGTTCTTCTTGCCTGGTGCTGCTTTAGGTACACTTAAATGATGACACGTTTTTAGATACATACAATCAGAATAAACTGTTTTCAGTTTTCTAAACTTTTCCCAGCCTGACGGAATACTTGAAATGAATATACAATATCTCATAAAAGTGAGTACACCCCTCACATTTTTGTAAATATTTTATTATATCTTTTCATGTGACAACACTGAAGAAGTGATACTTTGCTTTTCTAAATTTGCTGTCCCCTCAAAATAACTTAGCACACAGCCATTAATGTCTAAACCGCTGGCAACAAAAGTGAGTACACCCCTAGAAAATGAACAAATTGGGCCCAATTAGCCATTTTTCCTCCGTAGTGTCATGCAACTTGTTAGTGTTACAAGGTCTCAGGTGTAAATGGGGAGCAGGTGTGTTAAATTTGGTGTTATCGCTCTCACTCTCTCATACTGGTCACTGGGAGTTCAACATGGCATCTCATGGCAAAGAACTCTCTGAGGATCTAAAAAAAAGAATTGTTGCTCTACATAAAGATGGCCTAGGCCAGGGATAAGCAATTAGCGGACCTCCAGCTGTTGCAGAACTACAAATCCCATGAGGCATAGCAAGACTCTGACAGCCACAAGCATGACACCTAGAGGCAGAGGCAAAATGACTTTTAGTTTTACAACAGCTGGAGGTCCGCTAATTGCATATCCCTGGCCTAGGCTATAAGAAGATTGGCAAGACCCTGAAACTGAGCTGCAGCACAGTGGCCAAGACCATACAGCGGTATAACAAGACAGGTTTCACTCAAAACAGGCCTCGCCATGGTCGACCAAAGAAGTTGAGTGCAGGTGCTCAGCATCATATCCAGAGGTTGTTTTTGGCAAATAGACGCATGAGTGCTGCCAGCATTGTTGCAGGGGTTGAAGAGGTGGGAGGTCAGCCTGTCAGAGCTCAGACCATACGCCGCACACTGCATCAAATTGGTCTGCATGGCTGTTGTCCCAGAAGGAAGTCTCTTCTAAAGATGATGCACAAGAAAGCCGCAAACAGTTTGCTGAAGACAAGCAGACTAAGGACATGGATTACTGGAACCATGTCCTGTAGTCTGATGAGACCAAGATAAACTTATTTAGTTCAGATGGTGTCAAGCGTGTGTGGTGACAACCAGGTGAGGAGTACAAAGACAAGTGTGTCTTACAGTCAAGCATGGGGTTGGGAGGGTCATGGTCTGGGGCTGCATGAGTGCTGCCGGCACTGGGGAGCTACAGTTCATTGAGGGAACCATGAATGCCAACATGTACTGTGACATACTGAAGCAGAGCATGATTCTCTCCCTTCGGAAAATGGGATGCAGGCAGTATTGTAACATGATAACGACCCCAAACACACCTCCAAGACGACCACTGCCTTGCTAAAGAAGCTGAGGGTAAAGTTGATGGACTGGCCAAGCATGTCTACAGACCTAAACCCTATTGAGCATCTGTGGGGCATTCTCAAATGGAAGGTGGAGGAGCACAAGGTATCTAACATCTACCAGTTCCATGATGTCATCATGGAGGAATGGAAGAGGACTCCAGTGGCAACCTGTGAAGCTCTGGTGAACTCCATGCCCAAGAGGGTTAAGGCAGTGCTGGAAAATAATGGTGGCCATACAAAATACTGACACTTTGGGCCCAATTTGGACACTCTCACTTAGTTATGTACTCACTTTTCTTACCAGTGTTTTAGACATTAATGGCTGTGTGTTATTTTGAGGGGACATCAAATTTACACTGTAAGGCCTCATGTACACGGGGCAGTTGAAAACCTCTTCTGAACACTGGAAACTGACAGCTGATAAACGACAGTGAAAAACGTCCATTTAACAGCATTTAAATTCTGAGTTTAGCAGCAGGTATCACCAGTATGGATGAGCCCGATGTTCGACTCGAACGTAAGTTTGACTCAAACATCGGGTGTTCCCCCTTCGCCGAATGTGCCTTTGGCCAATCATAGCTCAGGGGGCTAAGTCCACGCCCCACACTATATAAGGCTGCTTACATAGCGGCCGTACATAGTGTAGTGAATGAGAGCATCAAAATGATATTTCTAAAGGAAAAAAAAGTAATTTAAAACTGCTCGCGACTGTAATGTATTGCCGGATCCTGGCAATATACATACAAATCATTGAAAAAAAACGGCGTGAGTCCCCCCCACCTCCCAGTGCATTACCAGGCCCTTGAGGTCTGGTATGGATATTAAGGGGAACCCTGTGCCAAAATAAATAGCGTGGGTCCCCCCATATTCCATACCAGGCCCTTCAGGTTTGGTATGGATATTAAGGGGATTTTTTTTTTAAATGGTGTGGGGCCCCCCAAAATCCATACCAGGCCCCTAAGGCCTGGTATGGATTTTAAGGGGAACCCCGTGGCAAGATAATAAAAATGGTGTGGGAGTCCCCCCAAAATCCATACCAGACCCTTATCTGAGCCTGCAACCTGGCAGGCAGCAGGAAAAGGTGGGGCGAGAGAGCACCCCCCCCGAACCATATCAGGCCACAGCTTTGGGGTCAGCTGTTATATAGCGGAGGGTGAGGCCACCCGGTTACATCACTGAGTGGCCCCACCCTCAGCTATATAACAGCTGTCATTGTGAAAAGACTGCAGTCGGCGGGGCGTCCCCAATGGAGGCGGAGTTTTCCTGTTTTTTTTTTTTGCTCAGGTTGTTGGCGCTGTGATTGAAGATGGATTTACATTGCGGGACTCTTTTTTCTTTTTTCTTTTTTCTATAAAGGTCAAAAACTGTCTCCTGTCATTTTTTCTTTTTGACACTTTTTTTGGTGAATGTGTAGGGGTACAATTTACCCGATACCCATTCACATAAGGGGTGGGGCAGGATCTGGGGGCCCCCTTGTTAAAGGGGGCTTCCAGATTCTGATAAGCCCCCTGCCAGCAGACCCCCACAACCACTGGGCAAGGGTTGCGGGGAAGAGGCAAAGCACCCTCCCCATGTTGAGGGCAAGCGGCCTGGTACTGTTCAGTAGGGGGGCGCTCTTTCGCCCCCCCGTTTCCTGTGGCCTGCCAGGTTGCGTGCTCGCATAAGAGTCTGGTATGGATTTTGGGGAACACCCACGCCATTTTTTTTTAAATTTGGCACGGGATTCCCCTCAAAATCCATACCAGACCTGAAGGGCCTGGTATGGATTTTGGGGGGGACCCCCATGCCATTTTTTTTATTTTGGCACGGGGTTCCCCTTGCCATTCATACCAGACCCAAAGGGCCTGGTAATGGACTGGGGGAACCCACGCTGTTTTTTTCAATGATTTATATGTATATTGCCGGGATCCGACAATACAATGTAATTTTGCTGTGGTACTGTTATGAACATGGGAAAGAAGCGTTACTTTACAGGCAGACTAAGGAGACCCCCCCAGGCACGATATTTAAAGGAATATTTAATTTTTATTGTTTCACTTTAAGCATTATTAAAATCACTGCTGGACAAGCTGGTGCGCAATTGTGGGTGCCAATGCGCGTGCGCGAGTGCGTTCGCGCGCACACAGGAGCGCGTGCGGCTCCTGACGCCAGGCGGGCTATTTAAACCAGGCTGACACACAGAAGCATTGCTGTCTGATCTACGTTTCCCGTGTGTTATCTGCTATCCGAATCTGTTTCTGTGTATTACCCAGCTTGCCTTTGACTATTCCTACTGTCTGCCTGCATCTGACCCCGGCCTGTCTTGATGTTGCATCTGCCTTCTCCTCTGGTCTTTCTGCCACCTGCCTGGTACCGACCCAGCTTGTTCCAGTGCCCCTGGTCCTGCCTCTACCTTTTCTCCAATATACCTGTCTGTGTATGACCCGGCTTGTCTGACCCTTCTGAGTTCCAGTCCTGTAGGTTTCTCCTACCAGTCTGCTCCAGCCTCCAGTTTGCTGCTCCTGTCTGCTGTTCCAGTCTGCTGACCACCCTGCACAATGCCACCTGAAATTCCAGACTAACCTCCTTGCTGTTGATCCTGCCAGGCACTCATGCTACTTTTCACTCCTGTGCCTCCTGTTAACTCTATCAGGGGCCTTGAGTCAGAGGCGTAAGAGGGGCCTTCCTCTGCATTTCGGACTCATCTACTAGGTACATGACAGTATCAGACAGCCATGTCTGAGCCCAAATGAGGAGCCTCTCTTAAGGAGGAACTATGTCAACATCTGGCAGGCCTAACACAGGCTGTTAAAAATCTTCAGGAAGGCTATATCCGAGGGGTATATACCCAGGGGTCCCCACATACCTCTGCTTCTTTTGCCAGTAAAGCCTCTTCTCCTACAGTAGTTATGCTCCCTCCTGAACCAAGAGTTCCCACGCGGAGAACACAATAAGTTCAGGGTGTTCCGCAAAGCATGCAAACTATATTTTGCTCTGCAGCCATGTACCTTTTCCCTAGAAGCCACTAAGGTGGGCTTCATAATCTCCTTGCTACAGGGTGAACCCCAAACCTGGGCACACCGCCTAATGGAACAGAGAGCAGACGATTTAACTAACCTGACTACCTTTTTTGATGCCATGGCTCAGCTGCACAAAGACCCTCAGCTTTTCACAAGCGCGGAAGCCACACTGCATATGCTACAGCAAGGACGCAGAGCGGCGGAAGACTACGTCGCTGAGTTCAGGCGTTGGAGCATGGACACTATCTGGAATGATGCTGCCCTCTGCTACCAGTTCCATATGGGGCTGTTGGATCCTCCAAACATTAGCTGGCCCGAGTTGGGGTACCCCAAACCCTGGATGCACTTGTCAACCTGTCAATACAGATTGACTGGCGTCTAAGGGAGTGAAGATCGTAGAGGGCAATGGGACCTTCCCGTCCTACCTGGATGTTACCCAGAGTCCCCAGTTTCTCTCATCCGGCTCCTCCAGTTCAGCCAGCTCCCGCACCTGATACATCGGAACCCGTGCAACTGGGGGTGCTCCGTCCTTCACTTACAGTAGAAGAACGCCAACGTCGCCGGCAGAATAACCTATGTCTGTATTGTGGAGAACCTGGACATTACGTCAGAACCTGTCCCGCCAAACTTCATAAGTGTCTGTCAATTTCCTCTGATCATGCATCTGCTTTGGCCAACACCTCTTCTCACCTTGCTCCGGAGTTTCCGCCATTATTGACTCCGGAACCTGTAGCTGCTTCATGGCTTCGTCTTTTGCAGCCAAACACCAGATTCCCTTACAACTCAAGGCCCGGGGACATCTGGCTGATGGGTCAGCTATTAAGTCTGGACTAGTTACGCAGGGAACCACGCCACTACCTGTCACCATTGCCAATTTACACCAGGAGCTATTACGCTTGGATATTATCGCCTCACCCTTGTTCCCAGTCATCCTTGGCATGCCGTGGTTGCAGGCCCACAACCCTCGTATCAATTGGGCCACAGGAGAGATCATGTTTCCCTCTTCATATTGTCATCAGTTCTGCCTCCATAAAAATGCCTGTGAACCACCTTCCCTGTTGTGCCTGGACACTGACACAGAGATATGCCATTCTGTCCCGAAAGCTTATCATGACTTTATGGACGTTTTCAGTAAAAAGGGAGCAGAGACTCTTGCGCGCCGGCTTATGATTCACCAAACTTGATCTCCGAGGGGCCTACAACTTGGTCCGCATCAGAGAAGGAGACGAGTGGAAGACAGCTTGTATGCTAAGCCCGTAAAGTGCTCAGGAATCAAGATGGACCCTCAAAAAATCCTAGACTGGGTCTGTGCCCGTGGATAAGAAAGGAATCCGATGCTTTGTAGGATTTGCTAATTTCTATCAGAAATTTATGAAAGAGTTTTCAGCCATCATCGCTCACATTACTCAGTTAACCAAACAGGGCATCCATTTCCATTGGTCCCCCGGAGGCTCAGGTTGCTTTTGAAACCCTTAAAAGACTGTTCACCTCTGCCTCAGTCTTAAAGCATCCTGACTCTACTCTGTCATTCGTCCTGGAAGTTGACGCCTCCGAAATTGCTGTGGGAGCAGTACTTTCCCAACGACAGGGAACCAGAGCCCTATTACACCCAGTTGCCTTCTTCTCCCATAGAGAACTGCTGGCAATAAAGTCCGCACCGGACGAATGGTGGCACCTCCGACCCCCCCCCCCCCGCTGAAACACAGTTACAGGCGAGAGATGGTCTATTCTGTTACAGAAACAAGATCTTCATGCCTGAGAATCTACGAGTCACTATACTGGAACTTTGTCATGACCATGTACTGGCTGGACATTTTGGCATAACTAATACTGCTGATCTATTGCAAAATATACGTGGAATCCTGCACTGCCTGCATTTGAACCAAGGCCTAGGGGTTGTTAAAACCATTACAGACCGTGTAAGATGTTATCCATAGACTTTATCATAGAGCTGCCCCCTGCAGAGGGTCATACCACCATTGTTGTGGTGGTGAACCGACTGTCCAAAATGGCACACTTCATCCCAATGAGAGGAACACCTTCAGCTCCTGAGACAGCGCAAGTCTTTATCAGGGAAATCATCAAGCTTCATGGAGTACCAGCTAACATTGTCTCGGATCGGGGACTACAATTTACCTCCAGATTCTGAAAGGCACTATGTGAGTCTCTTGGAATCCAATTATCCTTCTCCTCTGCCTACCATCCACAGACAAACGGGCAGATGGAAAGAACCAAACAAACCCTCAAGCAATACTTGCACTGTTTCTCCTCATTTTCCTAAGATGATTGGATCTCCCTGCTTCTGTTGGCCGTGTTCGCCTACAACAACTCCATCCATTCTGCCACAAAACAAACTCCATTTTTTGCCAATTACGGCTTCCACCCATCATTTTTGCCCAATTCTATCCCAGATCACTCAGTACCAGCTGTCCTTGAGACTATAAATTTCTTCAGTTCCAAGAACAAATGATTACAGGAAACCATGACAAAAACACAGGAACATAACAAAGAAATATTTGATAGAAAGAGACAAGGAGAATTAAATCTTGAACCCAGTAATCTAGTGTCAGGAAACGTTTCACCTGCTGGTGGCGCTGTCAGATCGTCCACCAGCGGGTGTCTCCGGCAGTCTGGAGCTGACATCATCTCCTGCAATCAGGCGTCACCTGAGACTGATTGCAGGAGGTGTGTATATATACCCAGCAGATGCTCACACATTTGCCTTGATATTTTCCTTGAGCCCTGACCTGTTATCCTGTTATCTGTTCCTGAACCCCTGCCCTGCAGCCTGATCCCTTCCGTCTGTTCCCCCTATCTCCTGTTACCCTCTCCCTGTCCTGTCTTGTTCCCAGCCCAATCTGCTTGATCTCTCATGTATGACCCTGGCTTGTTTACAATTACGATTACATCTTACTCCTGTATATATTTTTGGTTTAGGCAGTTACTTGTTGTGTGTCACTGGTATTGGTTGCTGGTTAATCACTGTTTGTCATATTGGAGATGCGTTTACTTTTGTTTATTTACTTTTCTTATAAGAAAAAAGGGGGGGTATATAACCATATACCAGGAATGTGGGACTTTGTGTGAAGCATATGACAGCCCAAAGAGTAATAGGATGAATTTAAAGGAATTTTATTACACATTGCATAGTACATACATAATCAAGAAAATAGCAAAAGTAAATTAACATACATAGGTAGTAAGACTGTTGAACACAGTTCAAAGTATATATGCTGGTAGCAATAAAAATATGCATGAATCACATTAAATTGGTAAAAAATATAATAACAGCATAAGGTAAAAATATTTGTATAGAAATATTTAAAATTCCCAGGTTCATCACAGACTAAAGGTGTGTACTATTGATAAAAAAGAATATAACCTGCAGGACCTATGGCCTCATTGGCCTGAGAGAGTACAGAACACATCATGACTTGAAGTTCTAATAACATTCGTGGAGACACGGCACATCAAGAGCTCTACGCGTTTCGTGGCTGAAGCCACTCGTCAGGAGCAGGCACGTGTGATATCTATGGATTAGGAAAAAATTGAAAAATGAAAAACAAAAAGAATTGCAGGAACAAGGTTAGGGGTAAGGTATCAAACCACCGTAACCAAGACTTACTTGCTCAAATTGGGCATGCTGAAGGTGCAATGGCAAGGCCCCACAGACAGTCCGGGAAATAACTCCACACCGGGAGCTGAGGTGGGCAGCCCCACGGGCATGGGGAGGGCGACACTCACGGCAGGCACGGCGGCCGAGGACATTCTGAGAGTGAAGGGACAATGATAAACAAGGAGATGTGACGAACACAGGAGAGGAAAAAGGAAAGAGAAGAAGGGGGGGGGGGAAGCAAAGAGAGGGGGAAGGAGGAAGGGGGGGGGGGAAGGGGAAGGGGAAGGAAGGAAAGGATGGAAGAGAAGAGAGGGGAGGAGAACCAGGGAGGGGGAAGGAAGGGATTAGTAAGGGAGACAAGGGAAGAAGAAGAAAGAAAAGCAGGGGGAAAGAACAGGAAAAAGGGGGGGGGGGAGGGAACTGAAGGAAGAGAAGAGGAAGGGAAAAGGGGGGGAAGAAGGAAATATGAAAGATAGGGGGAGGGAAAGGAAAAGGGGGGGGAGAAAAAGGGGGGGGGAGGAGAGGAGGGAATATAAATAATAATAATATTAAATTATATTACTTTTTCACGTGTTTGGTTCACTCTGTTGCCGTCCACACAGTTCTGGTTGCACCAGTTCATGGCATAATACCAAGGCCATCCCTGACCAGAAGTGGCTGCACAGAGGAGCCTTTGTGGTTCCGTTGTTGTTGCTGAAATGCATTCAGAAGTAGTTGTCTATCTTTCTTCACTGGTGAAGGAGGATAATAATTATTGCCCTTAGATATTGAAGGAGTGGGCCAGGGATCAACTTTTAGAGTGTATCCGTCTTGCCCATTCTCTAGTTAATCAGGGCAGTATGCTTGTAGGCAGCTGTGGTGCAGGGCAGCCTAGTTGGCTGCAAGAGGTAGTGGGTTAGCAAGTGTATATTCTCACTTTCAATGCCTCTTTTATATGTTTATGTGTACATATGTTCAGAGCTTTTTGGCCTCTATAATTGTCTCCAGCACCATTTTGGAGAAGCCTGCTGTCCTGATAAATAAAATTAATAAATAATTGCGCTACTACAAAAAATGAAACTAATAGCTGCCAGCATCAAACAGTATGGTGTTCTGTGCAATAAAAGTATATAGATATAAAACAAATGCAGCGCTAAATAAAATAAGAAGATAATATATTCATATTCTACGTAAAGTAGTGTATGAGTGATTATGTTTATAAACAAAAACAAACATGATCAACAGACAGTCCCAAAAGACTGAAAAAAAGGTCCATGGTGACAAAACTTCATAAACATATACAGTGCTGTGTTCTTAAAGGGACAGTGGACAAGTGCCGGTGATGCTTCCAAATCAGAAAAGATCTCATGCATTCGGAGTCAATGTGTAAGTGGCAGAAGTGAATACTCTTATCGGAAGGGATGGACACAATCACCATATGGTGGAGTGTCATACGAGCTTTAAGGATCAAAAGATCCCAAGGAAACTTTGCTGGATACTTTGGTGGTAGATTCCGTCCTGAACAGCCGTAACTATAGGGTGATGTACGAATCCACAGCAGATGGATGAATGGCTTTCAAAGGAAGTAGGCAGCTGGAGAAGACGACTTCCACTCCATGTGAATTCAATACATAAGAAAAGAAAAAATTTCTCCATATAGGGCATGAATCCAATATAAAAATAATTTTTATTTATAAAAAGATGTGCCGGAAAATGGTTAACAAGCACTTGATGATAAAAAGTGATCACAAAATAGTTGTAAAATCGCGTGGTGACAAGACATCAATAGCTTCAGCGACCCAACATGTTTGGGACTATGGTCCTTCAACTGGGGCATATAGCTGGATGTCTGGCACCACGCTAACATATATACACACATAAAATTAAAAAATAGTGATCAGCTGTGTGTACCGCCGCTGGGCGGCCACAACAGCCAATCGGCATTGAGCCCTGTGTATACAGACTACATTGCTGACACTAAACCTGGTATCTTCCAATTAAACCTCTTAAAACAGGGCCACATGACCGCGTTGTGACGCGTGATGTCATCGCGCACTGGCCGGTGCGCTCCAAGCTTCTTTTCCACTCAAGGAAACAGCTGCTAGGTGTACATGGCCAGGGTGAGATAACCACACCCACTAGCCATGTATGGAGATCATTGCGCGCTGGCGTCAGGCGCTCCAATCTACAACAACTTCCGGTGTCTACGGTAGAGTGAACATGACGCTGTTTAGGTGGTAAAAAGGGGAAAATAGGAAAACCAAGACCTAGAAGCTTTTGTGTGTGTGCATTAAGAAGAAAAAATCTTGCATATTAATACATCAAATTCGTGCAAAAGAGAGAAACATTACACACTTTTTCTATAGATATATTAAGTCCAGGCTCATAGGTGTATACATTATCCTGGGCCCATATATAACAAATATAAATATCTGGATATATTAAATCAAAACCTAAATATAAACCACATCATAGGTGTGTACGTTATCCCGAAGCTATATATAGCAAATATAGGTATCTCATTGACAAGGTAATAAAAAATAAATAAATAAAAACTGAGTGGTACATTTTTGTGTATACATAAATCTTGAAGGAGAAAATTTCTCTCATGTGTATGTAAATAGAGTGATGTAACATACAAGACAGCAGGGATGTAGCGAAATAAAAATTAAAATTAAAATTAAGCACCATAAAGCTACAGGAAGTAGCCGCATGATACTTCCAATGGTGAACCTCAAAAGTGGTTGTCAAAAAGTTACCAATATTACAGAGAAATATAAATGCTGGGCACCCTTCCAAGTTATTTAAGATTTGTTTATAAATGCGTTTATGTCCCATTCCACGTTTAACCCATGGGGGGAGTAGCTTTTTAACTGGTAAATTCAGAACGTTTCGAGTTTGGATACCCCCCTAGTACGTGGACCTCCCCTCCATGATGGGACAAATTTGCCAATGACTTGGAATTTGGAGCCCCTTGGGTTCTTATTGTGATACTGAAGAAAGTGTCTTTCTTAATGGAGGTAATATGTTTGTTTACTCGGGTGCTAAATGTTCTTATAGTGCGACCCACGTACTGCATATTGCAGGGACATGTAATAAGGTACACTACAAAGCGAGTAGTACATGTAGCAAAGTGTCTCATCTGATAGATGGTGGAAGTAACGGCAGACTTGAAGGATTACGATTTTTTATGACCACAAAGGTTATGTATACATACACTGCATTTTTTTACAGGGATAATAACCTTTGGTTTCTGGAAAAAAGGATGGCTTTGTAGGAGCTTCAATGACGTTATGGGAAATGCGATTCCGTAAGGATGGCGCTCCTCTAAAGGTAACGCCTGCTCTGGTAGGAAGCACTGGGCCTAAAATCAGATCGTTTTTCAGAATGTTCCAATGACGATAAAGAATCTGTTTAATTTGTCTGTGTTGAACCGAGAATTGAGTTAACAGACCCCACTTAAACTTGTCATTGGGAGTTGGCTTGGGGCGTACAGTCGTAAGGGTCTTACGATCTATAAGGGAGACCCTTGTAATCTCCTGGTCAATCCGAGACGTTTGGTAACCTTTTTCCACAAAGCGTTCCTTCAGGAACTGTGCTTGTTTCACAAAATCGGAGGAATTCGTACAGTTTCTGCGGATCCGTAGCAATTGGCTGCGAGGGACAGAATCCAGCCAGGGGCCATAATGGCAGCTATCTGTGGAGATGTAACCATTTCTGTCCGTCGGCTTGAAAAAAGTGGTGGTCACAATGCGGCGGTCAGAAATGGAAATCTCCAGATCTAAAAAATGGATAGAGACTGTACTCAACTCATATGTAAGAACAATACCCCTATCGTTCTGGTTAAGGGTAGCCATAAAGTCATGAAGGGTTTCTTCATCACCTTTCCATAGGAGGAGGATGTCGTCTATATATCTGGCCCACAAGCACAGCTCAGGTCGCTGTGCAGGATAGACGACATCCTCCTCCCATAGAGCCATGAAAAGATTGGCAAGGCTGGGGGCAAACTTGGCCCCCATTGCCATGCCTTTCTTCTGTAAAAAAAAATGGTTATTATACCAGAAATAGTTCGTTTGTGTGGTAAAACGGAGAAGTTCCATTATATAATGTTGCTGGGATGGCGGAATACTTTCACTGGTATTTAAATAGTGTTCTACAGCTGCCAAACCTAGTTCGTGTGGTATGCAGGTGTACAGTCCTGTGACATCCGCAGTGACTAGAATAAGATTATCTTGGTATTCAACACATTCTAGGCGGCGGATAGTGTCACCCGTATCCTTAAGATATGATGGAACTTTACACACAAGTGGTTGAAGGAAACTCTAGTGGCCAACTCTAGAAGTTACCGAATCAGTGCCGCTAATAATTGGTCTGCCGGGGGGTTTAGTGCTGTTTTTGTGTACCTTTGGAAGATAGTACATCACTGGGATACGCGGTCCTACCGGGACCAGATAATCCTTCTCCTTTCTGTTCAAAATTCCCTGTTGAAAACCACGTGCGAATAGGTCAACTAAGTGTTTTTTATAATCCCTAGTAGGGTCTCTCGGGAGAGGCATATAGGTTTTATTGTCATTGAGAATACGACACATTTCCATGTGGTAATCCTTTTTGTCTAAAATGACCAGGCCCCCCCTTTGTCGGCGGGGTGGATCACAATATCTTTATATTCACACAGGGATTTGAGGCCAGTCTTGATATTGGGATGGTCGAAAACATGTTTGTCAGGTAACCTTTCCAAATCTTTTAATACTAAGTCACAAAAAACCTTAATGGAAGGTGTTGTGGCGTTAGGGGGGTTGAACAAGGAAGGATTTGCTAACCCTGTATGGAGAATTACTTCCCTGTGGGCTACATTTTTTGTGTCGTTTGTACTTTCAAAACCATTGGGGTTGGCCAAAAAGTGTCTCTGTACATTGTGTTTTCTTTTAAATTTCTGGACATCTATAAAAGTCTCGAATTTGTTCAGCTTCTTGGAGGGGGCAAACTTGAGACCTTTGTCTAGGACGTTTAGCTCAGCACTAGGAAAAGTCTTCTGGCTCAGATTAAAAATGCTGCTGGTGTTTAGTGTCGTTTTCTTTTTCCTGGCCCGCCGCCCCCCTCTAGAGCCTCTTTGTGTCTGTTCTTTGTTTGGAGCCAGGTGGTCCCCGGGGAAAATCCTCCTTGTGGGGTGGGTCCGGACGGGCATGATTGTATGTATATGGAGATCTGTCAAATTGATCAAATTCCCCACTATAAGGGTCTTCTCTAAGAGGTGAAAACCTGTTATGAGTACGGATGGGAGTACGGTATGTATGGTATTGTTCGGGATAATCCTGTACGTGATAATTACGTTGGGGGAATCTGGTGTAAGTATGTGGGTCTGAGTACCCATAGCCTCTAGTCCTCCCTTGGGAATGACCCCTACCCCCCTGGTTGCCTCCCCTACCTCTGTTGTAGTGTTGGTGGCTATATCCGGGGGGATTATTGGAGGTATGATTCCTTTCCTGTGGTCTGTTAAGATTCCTAGGGGTGGTAGGATGTTGAACGTTTTTCCGTGCGTTAGCATGGATATCATGTGTCACAGGAGCTGTAGGGACCATTCTTTTGCTTGGATCTAGAGGAGGGGAGGCGTCCATCTCAACCGAGGTCTCGGTGGGAGTGCTGCCTTCCTTTTTCTGCCAGTTGAACACAAGATTGTTCTTGTAGTCACTGGTATCGCGTGTATATTTTTTCTGCTTTTTAATACCTTGGTCCTTTTCTTCCTTTTCCAAATGGCTCTTAAGGTTGGCCGAAAGGGAAAGGTACTCAGGTGTAAACTTATGAGGAAGGAGTTTTTCCTTAAGTTCCTTGATTTCTCTGTCGATAAGTGTTAATCTGTTCCTCTTCCTATCGACGAGAAAACCAAGGAGGTTAATACCCGTTTCATTAAAGTAATGGAACCAAGTTTCCACCTCAACCTCATCCTGCTGTGGATGAATGTCCCACCTTAGGCCTCTAGGGACAATGTGCTCCTTATAGTATTGCTCCAGGAATGCAATTTCCCATAAGAGATGAATCTCTGAGACCATAAGTTTCTTAAGTCGCATGAATAAACCCCCAATTTCTGTATTGGTATTTAAAGCGACAAATACTCCTTCGGTAATAATAGAGCGGGTAGTGCGATACTCAAAGACATCCATATTATAATATGGAGAAATGTAGTGGCAGCAACTAAAAAACAAAACAGTGCTAACAAATAAAATTAATAAATAATTGTGCTACTACAAAAAATTAAACTAATAGCTGCCAGCATCAAACAGTATGGTGTACCGTGCAATAAAAGTATATAGATATAAAACAAATGCAGCGCTAAATAAAATAAGAAGATAATATGTTCATATTCTACATAAAGTAGTGTATGAGTGATTATGTTTATAAACAAAAACAAACATGATCAACAGACAGTCCCAAAAGACTGAAAAAAACGTCCATGGTGACAAAACTTCATAAACTTATACAGTGCTGTGTTCTTAAAGGGACAGCGGACAAGTGGACAGCGGACAGCGGACAACAGACAGTCCCAAAAGACTGAAAAAAACGTCCATGGTGACAAAACTTCATAAACTTATACAGTGCTGTGTTCTTAAAGGGACAGCGGACAAGTGCCGGTGATGCTTCCAAATCAGAAAAGATCTCATGCATTCGGAGTCAATGTGTAAGTGGCAGAAGTGAATACTCTTACCGGAGGGGATGGACACAATCACCGTACGGTGGAGTGTCATATGAGCTTTAAGGATCAAACGATCCCAAGCAAATCTTGGGAGATTTGGTCGGCCATTTAAGGGATGGACAGTTTATATAAAAAAGCCCAGCCACGTTTTAGTTCAGTTCACGTGTGTGCATAGAAAAGGTTTGAGAACACGCTTGAACACGGGGGGCGTGACCGGATGTTAGAGTGAGTGGACGTGTGTGAGCTCTCTCCATGCTCCAGCCTTCATGCTGCCAACCTCAGCAGACTAACCTAGCTAGCAGCCCAGCCCAGTGTAAAGCACTTGCCTTGTCAGCCTCGGTACCCCCGGCCAGAAGACGGCGTAGAGCAGAGGACGGCCGCAGCTGAGGAGTCGGCCCCGCCATTGGATCGCTCAAGCGCTTGAACCTTGCTTGAGCTGACCGCGCCTGCTAGTCTGCCTCGCTCCGTAGCCTAGCAACGCCCAGGGGATCTCGCGAGAGTCGGGCGGAAACCACGGGAACCAGCGATAGGACGTGACCCGGCTTCGCTAGTCGCAGGGGATAGCGGACGCCGAGATTGTCTCGCTCCGCAGCCTAGCAACGCCCAGTGATCTCGCGAGAGCTGGGAGGAACCCACGGGAACCCACGGGAACCGACGGTGGGACGGAAGCCGGCCTCGCTAGCCGCAGGGGACAACAGACGCCGAGACCCAAACGCCCGAACCTGGCCTGAGCTGTCCGTGTTACGTTGCCTTTGAAGTGCCCCAGGACAGGTATGTGGACATCTGCCCTCAACTCCGGGCAATTACAGTAAGACTATGTTAAATTAGTGACAAGGTACGCGGCACAGTTAAAGGGAAGGAGGGAAAGGAAAAGAAAAAGGCTAAAAGAGGAAAAAGACAAAGAGGCTTACTGAGAAGGGCAAGGACTAAGCAGTAACTCTGGATTGAATGTGTGGCGGCTGTTCAGAATCAAAGAAGAGAGGCAAGGAATAGCAGGCATAGGAATACCTGCCAAAGGGGAGTAAAAGAGGTAAAAAGGGCAAAGTGTTAACAAGCAGAAAATACCTTACTTGGCGGAGGAACTGCTGGGAACCTCACCTAGGCACTACATTACACTATTATCATGACTAGGAAGAAAGGTGAGGAGCCTCAGCAGCAGCAGCCCCAAGAAGCTCTAGTAACACAACCCACCCGTTCCGCTAAGGAAAAGGGGAGCCAAGCAACAATCGGCAACCGCAGTGGCAGCAAAACTAGAGAAATACGCACATACCCCCCTGCACTCCCCAGCCAAAGGTAATCAGTCAGCTCACGAGAAGACACAGGCAGGATCCACTGGGGACAGAAGGAGCGTAGGTAAAATGTTACCAGCCAGCGCTAAAACAACGAACAAGAAAAGCCCTGAGAGAGATCCCTTGGAAAAAGGTGCTGTAGCTATGAGTGGAGCCCTCCCTGATCTGAGTACAACTAGCGAACCAGAGCCCACATTAAAAGAAGTACTGGCCGCAGTAAACTCCTGTAAAGGATCCCTGAATGATCTGTGTAATCAAATAAGGGGCCTCAAGGAAGAACTACGCACCATGGGTCAAGAACTACAGAGGGTGGCAGAGAGGACCTCTACTATAGAGGAAAGATTGAGTCAAGCAGAGGACATATTATATCCAATGCAACAGGAGTTCAGGATTATGCAAACACAGCTTGATGCACATAGGTATAAAACGGACGAAATGGAAAACAGGTTACGTAGATGTAACGTGAGGGTGATGGGCCTCCCAGAGAGAAGCGAGGGCACCCGCCCTGAGGCTCAAGGAGATTTTTGGGACTGAAATATTCTCACATCTCTTTGCTATCGAGAGAGCGCACCGTATTCCCACTAGGCCCACTGCGTCGGGAGGTCGCCCTAGACCTATGATTATCAAGCTGTTTTGTTATAAAGATAAGGTGGCATTGATGCAAAAATCTAGAGAGAAAGGGGACATTCTTTATAATGGAACTAGGATCTCATTATACCCAGATTACTCTCCAGACCTGCAAAAAATAAGGGCAGGATTTGGGGACATTAAACGAGCCTTACGGACGTATAAAATCTCGTATGCACTGCTATACCCAGCACGTCTGCGTATAGAAGCTTTAGGGACAGTTCATTTTTTTGATACAGCCGACAGGGCTACAGCTTGGCTCGAGGAAAACAAAAAGAACTTGTAAAGCTGGAAGATATGAAGTTTGAAGCATTGAACGCTAAATGGGACTGGGGGTCCAGGGTTGGGGTTTTTTTTTTTTTTTTTTTTTTTTTCAGCATGGGCTGGAGGGAGAGGGGCTGGATGGTGAAAGTTCTCAATGAGAGATGGTATAAGGTTAAGGTTGGGGGTTGATTTTTTGTTTATTCTTGTTACTTTGAGGATACTCTGTCTTAAGAGATTGGGTTTAAGGGGGGTGGGGGGAGGGGGTGGGGGGCGAGTAGAGAGATTTGGGGGGGTAGATTTATTGATAGGGTGGGTGTGGAGGTATTTGTTAGAATGGGGTGAAGGGTACACAAAGGTCACTAAAAACGCCCCTAGGGCTAGCCGAAGAAGGCACAGGGAGAGGAGGGAGGGAATAATGGGCGTAGGGTCAACTATTTTTTATGTGGGATTCAACTGCTATGTTATGCTGAAACAAGGGTGGGGAAGGGGAAAAAAGATATATAAGATATTGAGTTATTTTTACACGCACAAGAAGAGAAAAGGGATTTTGGAGGATGGGACGGGGTGGGAGAGGGGAAACAGTGGTTCCTCCTCCTCACCCCTCTCACCTCCAGTTATAGCAATGGCACTGTTTGCTGTATTTGAAGTCACGGTAGAGATAAAACAAATGATAAATGGTATAGTAGGAAGTTTGACATGTTTGATTGGGTGGTCCGGGCAAAGTTGTGGTTTGTATTATGTATCATTTATGATAGATGTTTCGAAGCCACCCCCCCTTCCAGACCTAAAATTTTTTTTTATTTTTTTTTTTTGGGTTTCGTAATGGGTTTTTTTCTATATATTATTTTTTGTTCTCCCGATGCCTAGAGCAGTTGCAATAAGCTCTTGGAATATCAGGGGTATGAGTGATCCTGTCAAAAGAGCTGCAGTTTTCCTGGAACTGGAGTCCCATAAGGCCGGACTGATATGCTTGCAGGAAACCCACCTAACTAACGAGTCCAAATTATTAATTAAGGATAAAAGATTTCAAACACAATTTCATTCAGTTTACTCCTCCTATTCAAGGGGCGTGAGTATTTTGGTTAAAAAAGAGGTGGCGTTTACCTGCAGGGATGTCAGGATCGACGCATTGGGTTGCTATATTTTTTTACATTGTTTGATAGAAGGTAGAGCTCTGGTAATAGCTAACTTATATATCCCCCCCCCCCCGTTTAAGTTGGAGATCCTATATTCCCTGCTAGAATACATGGAGAACAAGGCAGGTACCCCGATGATAGTGGTGGGGGATTTTAATGCGGTCCTTGATAGCTGCCAAGACAGGTTCCCACCTGACACCCGGACGGAAAAGCTGAGGGAGGGAAGGCTTGCTCAATTCCTGGAGGAGATGGGATGGTGCGATCTCTGGAGGATCCGTAATCCAAATAATAGGCAATACTTTTGCTACTCAGGCACACATCACACATTATCTCGTATAGATTTAGCTATAGGCAATAAAGAAGCACATCCGCTAGTAAATAAGATAGAATATGGCCCAAGAGGGATCTCAGATCACTCACCCCTGAAACTAGTAGTGAACATTCATGATAGACAAACGCAGAGACCATGGACAGTAAATCCAGTATGGTTAGAGGTAATAGGGGGAACAGAAGAAATATCCAATAGCCTAAAAGAGTTTATAGCCTGCAATCTAGGTTCTGCACCAACAGGGGTGGTCTGGGATTCCTTAAAGGCCTTTCTTAGGGGGCTCCTAATCCAACATATATCAAGGGTAAAGAAGAAATCAAGAGCACAGGGAGAGAATATTAGAAATGAGGTTATGGAGCTAGAAAGACAATACGTGCTGGACCCTAGCCCAGGGAAACGGGAGCTATGGATTAGGAAGCAACAGGATTACAAAGAGGTAACAACCAGAAACGCGGAGAACCGGAGGCTCTTCCAGAGGCAGAGATGTTTTGAGGAGGGGGAAAGAGTGGGTCGAATGCTGGCCCTATTGGCTAACACTAATTCCCCTTCCTCAATAATCTCTATGATTAGGTCCCCAAGCGGGGAAATTACATCTGACCCTGTAAAGATTAAGGAGGCATTTTTTGATTGTTATAGTACTCTTTACAAGTCAAAAAGAGACGCAGAGAGAGGAGAGGTGGATAGATTCCTTGAGGGAGTCGAGCTGCCGATCCTTTCTGTAACTGATAAGACTAGCTTAGAATCCCCAATAACGTTAGAGGAGTTAAAAAATGCAGTGGCAGACATGCCTAACCATAAATCCCCAGGCCCAGATGGGTTGCCCCTTGAGATTTTTAAGTACTATGGGGAGGCCCTGCTCCCTATCCTACTGAGGACACTGGAGGGGGCGGTTGTAGAGGGTAGACTGCCCGATTCGATGACAGAATCCAATATTGTATTCATACAAAAAGAGGGGAAGGATCAACTGGATGTATCCTCATATAGGCCGATCTCATTACTTTGCTCAGACATTAAAATCCTGGCAAAGGTATTAGCAACTAGACTAAGTAAATGTATTGCAAAATTGATACATCCTGACCAGGCAGGGTTTATTCCCCATAGATCCACCAGCGTTAACATCAGAAGGGCATACCTGAATTTCCAAACCCCAGTGGAGAGTGGGGATTCCAGAGCTGTCATGTCCTTGGATATAGCCAAGGCATTTGACAGCCTGGAATGGGGGTACCTCTGGGGGATAATGGAGAAATTTGGTTTTGGCCCCCTATTTATTAATTGGGTAAAAATTTTATATGGCCACCCATCCGCCAGACTAAAGGTTAATAATGAGTACTCAGAAAGTCTTCCACTCGAGCGGGGCACAAGGCAGGGGTGCCCGTTGTCGCCCCTGCTATTTGCCCTGGCAATGGAACCGCTAGCGGAGGTTGTGAGAAGTTCAACCGAACTACAGGGTTTCAGGAGGAAAAATGGGGATGAAAAGATTGCACTCTATGCCGATGACGTTCTGGTTTTCTTGGGGGACACGGGACCATCCCTAGTCAAAGTGATGCAGGTGGTGGAGGGATTTGGGAGGATCTCGGGTCTAGTAATCAATTGGGAGAAATCAACGCTCCTGCAGATTGACCCAATTGCTAGTACCTTCCCAGACGGTATGCCTGGGCTAAAAATAACAGATAAAATAAGATACCTGGGAATAACAATGTCTAAGGACCCCAATCAATATATCCAAGACAACCTGGTCCCGCTGCTCGAAAAATTTAGGAAAAAATGTGATATTTGGTGCCGACTTCCTCTGTCCATGGCAGGTCGAACGAACCTGATTAGAATGATATGGTTACCGCAATTACTGTACATTCTCCATAACTCCCCGGTATGGATTGCGAGAAAGTGGTTCCTAAGGATAAATTCTTTGTTCCGGGAATTAATCTGGAAAAAAGGACAGGCCAGGATTAGCTTGCAAGCATTGCAGCGCCCCACCAGCAAGGGGGGAATGGCAGTCCCCCACCCTTACAGTTATTACTTAGCCGCCCAAGTACAGCACATCGGGGGATGTGAGTTCCCGGGAAAAATGCATGCCAGTAATAAAATCATGCTAGAGGGTATCCCACATAAGTCATTGGTGGAAGCATTAGAAGCAGGCTCACTCCAGCAAAAGTTGCCAACGCACAAACTGGTAACTAAAGCCTGGCAGGAAGTCAAGAGGACTATGGGGTACAAGGGTGTCACCAAGTTCTCGCCTATATGGCATAATAAATTCCTCCGGGAGTTATTAACTGTCGAAAAGAATGCTATATGGGAACAACATGGTATATCTAGACTAGCCCATTTGGTTAGGGATAATAATTTGAAATCCTTTTCAGAGCTGAGATCAGAATACGGAGTCCCGCATAGTACATTCTACAGTTACTTGCAGATTAGGCATGCACTAAACGCCCAATTCAGGTCCTGCCCTATAGAGTGGTGTGCTGCACCACTCCTTAATAAAACAGTTAACGCAAAAACCACTAAAGGCCTGATTACAGACGTATATGCGCAACTAACGGACAAAGTGTCAGCCACAAAAACGACCTCGGACCTCAGGGAGAGATGGGAGGCGGATGTGGGGGAGTTGACGGACTACCAGTGGAATAAAATTCTGGAATATGGTCCGATGGTGTCCGTCTCTCCGTCGCAGAGGGCCTCGCATCTCTTCCTGCTGCACAGAGTATACTATACCCCTAAGAGGCTATATAGGTTTGGCCGTAGACTAGATGATAAATGCCCTAGATGCTCAGGGACAGGAGACCTCATCCATATGGTATGGAGATGCCCAAAATTAGTAAGATACTGGCCCGAGGTCGTAAAAATTATAAACTCCAGGTTCAAAGTCAAACTAGAACTAGAAGCTAAAGTCTGTATTCTGGGGTTGGTAAAAGGGGATACGGGGAACTCCAATACAATTACCGCTATAGTAAGGTGCTTATATCAAGCAAGAAAGCTGATAGCGCAATTCTGGTTATCAGCAATACCTCCAACCCCGGAGGAATGGCTCAGGACTATGAATTCACTGGTTTGGACAGAGAGGACCACCTACACCAGAAAAGGCAGCTACAATAAGTTTAGTAAAATATGGAGACCCTGGTTGCAAGAGATGAGTACCCAACATCTCTTCCTGAGTCTACCATAAAACTGAAGTGGTGCTCCTTGCGGAACAGGAAATAAAGACCTAGGGCGCTCAGACTCGGAGAGAAATTAGGGAACTCTACTGGGACATAGATAGATCCAAATAGATAAAGACTCAAAGTCAACAACAGGTGCGTGATTACCGAAAGATGGGAGGGGAGGGGAGGGGAGCTGGACTGGGACGGGGGGGGAGTGGAGAGGAGATGGGAAAAAGAAAAGGGGGGGGGAAAGGGGAAAAAATAAAGTAAATTTTGTATTAATACATTTACAAGCATTTAACACAGTGAGTTGCAGTAAAAACTGTTAGAGGGTTGCTCTTTTCTTGCTTGTACTGTTATATGGAGCCTAACGCATATTCTCTCTGTTACCCTCAGTTTCTTTTTTTTTTTTTGTCTTGTTTGTCTTTTATGATTGCAAATAAAAAGGATTTTAAGGAGAGAACACGCTTGTCAGGGAGAGTTAGGTTAAGAGAAGGGAGAGTGTTCCGGCCTGTGAGGGATAGCTCAGGGTTCCTACCGAGTCCTGTATCAGCAATCCTGGTTGGATGAAAGACTCCCCATTGCGGATAATAAATCCGGTTTCCTCGCTGTAAGGGAGGGACAAGTGCTGAAGGAATACGGGTAACGTGTGTGAATATCAGCTTCTACAGATACGCATTGTGTGCTTGGGTTTATACTGTGTCAGTCAGTGGAAAGTGCCTATAGTGCTGACAAATACAACTACTGCTTACATCAGAAGTGACTGTGCTGTGTATCTATGCCTCCATGCTTGGAATGAAACTACTTGCATTACTGCTGTAAATACTCTTTCTACTACCATCTCTCCGGTAATAAACGTTGCTTGGTTTATAAAGTCAGTATGAGTGATTCCCTCTGTGAAGCCGCTACACCCTACACTTGCTTACATTTTGGCATAGTCGGCAGGATGTCTGAACCATCATCCTCAAGTGGGGGAGTGGCTAGAGGGTCAATCATGGCACCATACGGAGTGGCTTTGGCCCTGATTCCAAAATTTAATGGCACAAATATTCCCCTGATAGACTGTGTGGAGAGATTGGACAGTTCGGTCCCCTTGTTCGAAATACCCACAGCAAACTTTGCAGATTTGGCAGTTAATGCGCTAGGAGAAGCCCGCCGGGCTGTGATGGTTCAGCCCGAGAAGGAAAGGGATTGCAGAACAGCTATTGTGGGCCGCCTAGAAAGCCTGTATGGCGAGAGTACCTCCATAGCCGAACTCCAGAAGAGTTTCTATTGTCAGGAGCAGCACGACCGAGAGACTATCCCTCAATTTGCAGTGGCCTTACAGTAAATCTGATGCCGTTTGGAGGAGAAAATGGCCCCCACCTGAACTGAGGTCCCTAACCCCAATCAGCTTATCCAGGACCAGTTCCTCGCTGGTGTATGGTCCTCTTCATTAAAGAGAGCATTAAGGGATCGAGTGAGGGCTGATGGTATGGTGAAATTCGCTGCTATCCTACAAGAGGCCATTGAGAGGGAAAAGGAAGAGCCGGACCATGAACAGGTTGGTGTCAGAAGCCAGGTTACCCTTACTCATGGAGCCAGGTGGCCAGTGGAGTGGGAGGAAGTGACTGCCCCCGCCTCGAATGCAGGGATGCCCTTGATGGAAAAGGTTTACGAGACCTAGTTGATATGGTCACCTCCCTCAGGCAAGAGGTGGCAGCTCTGCGGAGCGGGTCTGAACAACCCTGGGTGGCGATCAACCCCCTCCGGAGGGACCCCGATATTGACCGAAAATGCTGGCAGTGTAGACTGTTAGGCCATGTCACAAGGAATTGTGCATGATGGGGGGCCCAGAACGTACAAAACCATCCTTTGAACTAGAGATTCCTGTGGCAGAGGGGTGACATACGGGGAAATGTTTGTTCACTGCCTCAACGTGATCCTACAATGATTTCTGGGTGCCCAGTGGTGACAGTGATGTTCATCGGACAGATGTCTGGTGGACACTGGATCAGAAGTCACCACTATGGCATATTCATTCTACCAGCAACATTTTGGGACAACCCCAACTCTAGATCCCTCCTGGTTGAGGCTGAAAGCTGCTAACAACCTACCAATTCCAGTAGTAGGGGTCACTTGGATGTCCATGAAAGTTTATGAGCAAACCCTTCCTAGGGTCAGGGTCGTGGTGACCCGAAAGTCCTCCTTCCCAGAAATTCCAGTGGTGTTGAGTATGAACACCCTAAAAGAACTGGACTTAACTCGCCTTCTGGGGGAGGCGTCAATGCAAGCATTCGGGGAGTCAGAACCACAACTGCAGAATCTGATCAACGCTTGTCGGACTGTTCAGATGCAGAGTCATAAGCACACAGAGAAGGTGGGGGTCATCCGTCTCCCTGCCCGTCATAGGGTTATTATACTCCCTTGTCAAGAGTTGGTTATTCCTCTTCCTGTGGTAGCTAGAAGACACGTAAGAGGGGCCACTGTGATGGTCAAACCACAACGCAACATGGAAACCAAAGGTGAATGGTTGGTAGCCAGAACTCTGTCTGTTGTCCTGCAGGGACAAGTGTTGGTGCAACTGGTTAACTTGGGGTCCACCCCTATACAAGTGCCCACGGACGTGGCCATTTCAGATTTGTATACAGTACCCAAAAGCTGCATTACTGATCCTTGCCCTGGGGTGGAGGCCACCTGTGCTGCTTTGCAGACGGCTCTACCTGATTCAGCAGAGACCCAGATCCCGAAATTGTAACACAACTGGCACTTCTGGTGCAGGAGATGACCCCGGAACAAAGCAACAAGCTCCAGCAACTAGCTTGCAGACATTTGATGGCATTCTCTCAAGGTCCTGAAGACTATGGCTGTACTAATGCTTTGGATCATTCTATCCACATTGGAGACACAGCTCCTATTCAGGAAAGGTATCGTAATATACCCCCGGCTCTTTGCCAAGAGGTCAAAGACTTGATACGTGGCATGCTGCAATGGGGCATGATTCGAGAGAGTCGTAGTCCCTGGGCTGCACCCATAGTTCTTGTGCGGAAAAAGGATGGCAACTTACGTTTTTGTGTGGGCTATCGCAGATTGAATGCCTGTACCCATCGGGATGCTTACTCTTTGCTCATTGAAGAATCCCTAATGGCCTTGGGACAGGCCCAGTACTTCTCCACGCTAGATTTGGCCAGCGGATATTGGCAGGTCCCGGTAAAAGAGGAAGGTCGTGAAAAAACTGCCTTTATCACCCCACTATACAAGTTTAATCGGATGCCCTTTGGCCTGACTAATGCCCCCAGTACGTTCCAAAGGCTAATGGAACGTTGCTTGGGAGACTTGAACTTTGAATCTGTCCTGATTTACTTAGATGACATCATCATCTTTTCCAGAACGTTCAAGGACCATTTGCTACATCTGGATCAAGTCCTCCAGCGGCTAGCCCAGTATGGCCTTCAGCTCAAACCGGAAAAATGTCATCTTATGCAAACAAAAATCAAGTATTTGGGGCATGTGGTCGAGGCAAAAGGGGTGTGCCCCGATCCTGACAAAGTTCAGGCTGTACAGACATGGACAATCCCTAAAAGGGTAACAGAGCTTTGCTCTTTCTTGGGGCTTATGGGTTACTACCGCAGATTCATTCCAAACTTTGCTAATATCGCAGCCCCTTTGACCCAGTTGTTGTGCGGGCAACCAGCCCATCGAAAAGGAAAATCTTCCCCCAGCATTACTGACAGTTGGGAGGCAGCACAAAGTGAGGCATTGGAGGCCCTCAAGGCAGAGCTGACTTCCGCTCCCATATTGGCTTGCGCTGACTATCATAAACCCTTCCGGGTGTACATCGATGCCAGTCTCCAAGGATTGGGGGCTGTGCTGGCTCAAGAACAAGATGGGACGGAGCGTGTGATCGCCTATGCAAATCGGATTTTATGCCCTACCGAACGTAACCCAACCAACTACAGTTCCTTTAAACTCGAGTTGTTAGCGGTAGTCTGGGCCATCACCAAAAAGTTTGCTGAGTACTTAGTAAGTGGTCACGTGGACATATATACTGACAACAATCCTCTTGCATATCTAGAGACTGCTAAACTGGGGGCCTTGGAGCGACGTTAGGTGGCCCGACTGGCCCGGTTCAACTATACCTTTCACTACAAGTCAGGACGCTCCAATGGTAATGCTGATGCTCTCTCCCGATTTCCTCTCAATGGGCCTCAGGATGATCTAGATCAACAAGGATGAGGCTGTTCCCTCCGGGATCCACCAGCAAGAGCAACTGGCTTCAACGGCTCTGCACAGCAATCAAGTTACGCCAAGTGGGCCAGAGATTCATAATCATCGAGAGTGGCTGCAACTCCAGCAGCAAGACCCTGACATTGATCAGCTCATGAGATATTGGGACAGAATTCGGAAACCAGACTTGTGGAGGCTCTCAATGACGTTTTGTCAGCTTCTAAAACAGTGGGATAGGCTGGAAAGATATAATGGACTCTTATACCGAAAGTCACGGATTCCAGGGGAGCCGCGAGTTATTCATCAACTGATTATCCCTCAATCGGAGGCTTTAGAGGTTTGTCAAGTCTTTCACCATATTGGAGGACACTTCTGTGCAGAACGGACAGAGGCCTTTATTCGTAAGTACGTATTTTGTCCGGACTTATCCAAGTGGGTGCAGAAGGCATGTCAGGGGAGTCTAGGGTGTTTTCTGAACTTTGCCATCTTAGTGGTATTCGGAAGTCTCATACTACTCCTTACCACCCCCAGGGAAATGGGGCCTGTGAACGCTTTAATCACACATTGTTGGGATTGATTCGCACATTAGAGCAAGAGCATTGAGAATGTTGGCCGCAGTATGTAGGAGATGTTGTTTGGGCTTACAATCAGACTGTGCATCGAGCCAGTCTGATGTTTGGGCGTTGTGGCCATTTACTGGTGGATTTACTCTTGGAAAGCCTTGGAGAGCCTATTACGTCAAAGACCCCAAAGGAATGGGTCCAAGATCACTGGCACCGCCTGGTTCAAGCCAAACAGATAGTAGTGGGAAAGCACCAGGATTTAGCCAAGGAAAGTACTGCTCAATTGTTGCCACTTACACCGGGAGACAGAGTCTTGGTGATGAATCCTAAACACCTGAGGGGCAGCAAGCTGGAGCCCAAGTGGGAGCCCTGTCCATATCGAGTCAAGCAACAACCTTTCCCTGGGCGGCCTGTGTATGATCTCGTTTCAGAGAAGCCGGATGGACCTCACAAGAGACTGCATCGTAATCTCCTTCATCCCTGTGTGTTCAGTGCTGATTCACGAATGGATAATCATATTCCTGTCTTTCCCCCATCTGCTAGATGGGACAACAGCCAGGATGTCCTCAACAGTGACTGTGCACCCTGGTACCTGCCCCCTCTGCCGGCGGTAGAGACCTTATCCCTAGCTGGGGGAGATACAGAGAACCAGGCTGCTGCTACTGAATGGGACTTATCTGTGAAGGAGCCAGATGTGCACGTTGCCCCCACTCTGGAGGAGGATGAGCCTCTTGTGGAAGAAATAGCACCTACCGATCCTGTTGCCTCAGATGGAGAGAGCCCAGCAACGTATTAGTTAAGTTCACATGTGTGCATAGAAAAGGAGAGAGAACCCGCTTGTCAGGGAGAGTTAGGAGAAGATAGGGAGAGTGTTCCGGTCTGTGAGGGATAGCTCAGGGTTCCTACGGAGTCCTGTATCAGCAATCCTGCTGCTGCTACTGAATGGGACTTATCTGTGAAGGAGCCAGATGTGCATGGTGCCCACACTCTGGAGGAGGATGAGGCTCTTGTGGAAGAAATAGCACCTACCGATCCTGTTGCCTCAGATGGAGAGAGCCCAGCAACGTATTAGTTCAGTTCACATGTGTGCATAGACAAGGAGAGAGAACCCGCTTGTCAGGGAGAGTTAGGAGAAGATAGGTAGAGTGTTCCAGCCTGTGAGGGATAGCTCAGGGTGCCTACGGAGTCCTGTATCAGCAATTCTGGTCGGATGAAAGACTCCCCATTGCGGATAATAAATCCAGTTTCCTCGCTGTGAAGGAGGGACAAGTGTATCAGATGCCTATATCCATCTGCTGAAGGAATACCGCTATTACCGGGTATCATGTGTGAATATCAGCCTCTACAGATACGCATTGTGTGCTTGGGTTTATACTGTGTCAGTCAGTGGAAAGTGCCTATAGTGCTGACGAATACAACTACCGCCTACATCAGAAGTGACTGTGCTGTGTATCTATGCCTCCGTGCTTAGAGTGAAACTACTTGCATTACTGCTGTAAATACTCTTTCTACTACCGTCTCTCCTTTAATAAACATTGCCTGGTTATAAAATCAGTACGTGTGATTCCCTCTGTGAAGCCACTACACCCACTTGCATGCTGTTTGAAAACGTTCAGCCTTTGATTCAGGTGTGTGCAGAGCTAGCTTTGTCCAGTATTCCTAAAGGCAGCGATGACTTTTCTCCCCACTACAGTATGGCTCAGGTAGAATCATTAGTGTGGCTTTTGGAGGATGACTCTGCTTATTTCTTTGAGCACTATTCAGAATTAGGGATGAGCCGAACACCCCCCTGTTCGGTTCGCACCAGAACATGCGAACAGGAAAAAAGTTCGTTCGAACACGCGAACACCGTTAAAGTCTATGGGACAAGAACATGAATAATCAAAAGTGCTAATTTTAAAGGCTTATATGCAAGTTATTGTCATAACAAGTGTTTGGGGACCTGGGTCCTGCCCCAGGGGACATGGATCAATGCAAAAAAAAGTTTTAAAAACGACCGTTTTTTCAGGAGCAGTGATTTTAACAATGCTTAAAGTTAAACAATAAAAGTGTAATATCCCTTTAAATTTCGTAGCTGGGGGGTGTCTATAGTATGCCTGTAAAGGGGCGCATGTTTCCCGTGTTTAGAACAGTCTGACAGCAAAATGACATTTCGAAGGAAAAAACCCATTTAAAACTACTCGCGGCTATTGCATTGCCGGTCCGACAATACACATAGAAGTTCATTGATAAAAACGGCATGGGAATTCCCCACAGGGGAACCCCGAACCAAAATTTAAAAAAAAAATGACGTGGGGGTCCCCCTAAAATTCCATACCAGGCCCTTCAGGTCTGGTATAAATTTTAAGGGGAACCCCGCGCCAAAAAAAAAAAAAACGTTGTGGGGTCCCCCAAAAATCCATACCAGACCCTTATCCGAGCACGCAACCTGGCAGGCCGCAGGAAAAGAGGGGGGGGCGAGAGTGCGGCCCCCCCCTCCTGAACCATACCAGGTCACATGCCCTCAACATTGGGAGGGTGCTTTGCGGTAGCCCCCCAAAACACCTTGTCCCCATGTTGATGAGGACAAGGTCCTCATCCCCACAACCCTGGCCGGTGGTTGTGGGGGTCTGCGGGCGGGGGGCTTATCGGAATCTGGAAGCCCCCTTTAACAAGGGGACCCCCAGATCCCGGCCCCCCCTGTGTGAAATGGTAAGGGGGTACTTACCCCTACCATTTCACTAAAAAACTGTCAAAAATGTTAAAAATGACTAGAGACAGTTTTTGACAATGCCTTTATTTAAATGCTTCTTCTTTCTTCTATCTTCCTTCATCTTCTTCTTCTTCTGGTTCTTCTGGTTCTTCCTCCGGCATTCTCGTCCAGCATCTCCTCCGCGGCGTCTTCTATCTTCTTCTCCTCGGGCCGCTCCGCACCCATGGCATGGGGGGAGGCTCCCGCTCTTCTCTTCATCTTCTTCTTTTCTTCTCTTCTTCTCTTCTTCATTTTCTTTTTCCAGGCCGCTCCGCACCCATGCTGGCATGGAGGGAGGCTCCCGCTGTGTGGCGGCGTCTCCTCGTCTGACAGTTCTTAAATAATGGGTAGGCGGGGCCACCCGATGACCCCGCCCCCCTCTGACGCACGGTGACTTGATGGGACTTCCCTGTGACGTCACGGGAATGCCACAGGGAAGTCCCGTCATGTCCCGTGCGTCAGAGGGGGGCGGGGTCACCGGGTGGCCCCGCCCCCCGTTATTTAAGAACCATCAGACGAGGAGATGCCGTCACACAGCGGGAGCCTCCCTCCATGCCAGCATGGGTGCAGAGCGGCCCGGAGAAGAAAATGAAGAAGAGAAGAAGAGAAGAAGAGAAGAAAAGAAGAAGATGAAGAGAAGAGCGGGAGCCTCCCCCCATGCCATGGATGCGGAACGGACCGAGGAGAAGAAGATAGAAGACGCCGCAGAGGAGATGCTGGACGAGAATGCCGGAGGAAGAACCAGAAGAACCAGAAGAAGAAGAAGAAGATGAAGGAAGATAGAAGAAAGAAGAAGCATTTAAATAAAGGAATTGTCAAAAACTGTCTCTTGTCATTTTTAACATTTTTGACAGTTTTTTAGTGAAATGGTAGGGGTAAGTACCCCCTTACCATTTCACACAGGGGGGGGCCGGGATCTGGGGGTCCCCTTGTTAAAGGGGGCTTCCAGATTCCGATAAGCTTCCCGCCCGGAGACCCCCACAACCACCGGCCAGGGTTGTGGGGATGAGGCCCTTGTCCTCATCAACATGGGGACAAGGTGTTTTGGGGGGCTACCCCAAAGCACCCTCCCAATGTTGAGGGCATGTGGCCTGGTACGGTTCAGGAGGGGGGGCACACTCTCATCCCCCCCCCTTTTTCTGCAGCCTGCCAGGTTGCGTGCTCGGATAAGGGTCTGGTATGGATTTTTGGGGGGGCCCCCACGCTGTTTTTTTTCTTTGGCGCGGGGTTCCCCTTAAAATCCATACCAGACCTGAAGGGTCTGGTATGGAATTTAGGGGAACCCCCACGTAATTTTTTTTTAAAATTTTGTCCGGGGTTCCCCTTTGTATCCATACCAGACCTGAAGGGCCTGGTATGGAATTTAGGGGGACCCCCACGTCATTTTTTTTTTTTAATTTTGGTTCGGGGTTCCCCTGTGGGGAATTCCCATGCCGTTTTTATCAATGAACTTCTATGTGTATTGTCGGACGGCAATGCAATAGCCGCGAGTAGTTTTAAATGGGTTTTTTCCTTCGAAATGTCATTTTGCTGTTAGACTGTTCTAAACACAGGAAACATGCGCCCCTTTACAGGCATACTCTAGACACCCCCCAGCTACGAAATTTAAAGGGATATTACACTTTTATTGTTTGACTTTAAGCATTATTAAAATCACTGCTCCTGAAAAAACGGCCGTTTTTAAAACTTTTTTTGTATTGATCCATGTCCCCTGGGGCAGAACCCAGGTCCCCAAACACTTTTTATGACAATAACTTGCATATAAGCCTTTAAAATTAGCACTTTTGATTTCTCCCGTAGACTTTTAAAGGGTGTTCCGCGGCATCCCAAATTGTTCGCTGTTCGGCGAACTTGCGAACAGCCAATGTTCGAGTCGAACATGAGTTCGACTCGAACTCGAAGCTCATCCCTATTCAGAATGTTCCCAACAGGTGCTATTGGAGTGTGTTAACACAGCGCAGTCTCTTGTCAGACAGGCAGCATGTAAACTGAATTTTGTTCAGCCATTACTGCAAGCATGGTCAGATATATTGCACTCAGCCTCAGTCAGCTTACAACAACCCATTTCTGCTGCCAGACACCTGCCTGCTCAAATGTCTCTCTCTCCATCACCCACTGTAACTCCAGTCACAGCCCAATATACCCTGCTACCAACTAAATATCAGTACCCAGTTTCCGCCTGCTGCACCTATCCTGCCTTTAATCCATCTGCCTCTTCTCTGCTGCCTGCAACAATCCCACAAAAATTCCCCATAGCCACTGCTCCCTCTTCCTTACCGTATTCCAGCCCTTCTCTTCAATCAGCTGTATCTTATACAGCCCGGCAGTCACTTACAGAACTTCAGTGGCTAAACCAAAGAAGAAACTGAAGTTTTTCCCAACCCATACAATCCTGCCATTATCCCAGCCTGCTTTCACACCAACCGATCTGCTCCAGCCTGCTTCCACACCAGCCGACCTGCTCCAGCTTGCTTCCACACCAGCCGATTTGTTCCAGCCTGCTTCCACACCAGCCAATCTGCTCCAGCCTGCTACCACACCAGCCAATCTGCTCCAGCCTGCTTCCACGCCAGCTGATCTGTTCTAGCCTGCTTCCACGGCAGCCAATCTGCTCCAGCCTGCTTCCATGCCAGTCAATTTGCTCCAGCCTGCTTCCACCCCAGTCGATCAGCTCCAGTCGATCAGCTCCAGCCTGCTTCCACACCAGTCGATCAGCTCCAGTCGATATGCTTCAGCCTACTTCCACACCAGTCTATCTGCTCCAGCCTGCTTCCACACCAGTTGATCAGCTCCAGTCGATCTGCTCCAGCCTGCTTCCACACCAGTCGATCTGCTCCAGCCTGATTCCATGCCAGTTGATCTGCTCCAGTCTGCCTCCATGATTGCCAATGGGGTCAGGCTAGCCTCTGATGATCCTGAACCTGATGATCTACCTAACTCTGCCAACCTTCTGTCTGCTATCCGGCCTGATGCTCCAGTATTTGCTGTTCAGCCTGATGTTCCGGTGCCCGCGGTCCAGCCTGAGGTTTCGTTGCCCGCGGCCCAGCCTGAAGTTCCCTTGCCCGCGGTCCAGCCTGAAGTTCCATTGCCCGCGGTCCAGCCTGAAGTTCAGTTGCCCGTGGACCAGGCTGAAGTTCAGGTGCCCACGGTCCAGCCTGAAGTTCCCTGCCCATCATCCAACCTGCAGAGCCGGTGCCTGTCACCCAGCCTGTTCAGCCGGTGCCCTTTACCCAGCCTGCTGATATGGTGCTTGCTGAATCGGTTCCTGACGCCAAGCTCGCTGCTGCCGCTGTCCAGCCTTTTGTTCCAGTGCCCGCTATTCAGCCTGTCACTCCAGTACCCGCTGCGTGGCCTGATGTTCCAGTTTCTGCTGTCCAGTTTGATGACCCGATGCCAGATGCCCAGCTCCTGATGCACGGCCTGATGTTCTAGTGCCCATTGTCCAGCCTGATGATTCAATGCCCGATGTCCGGCTTGATGATCCAATGCCCAATGTCCGGCTTGATGATCCAGTTCCTGACGCCTGGCCTGATGCTCCAGTGAACGCTGCTCAGCCTGATGTTCCAGTGCCTGCTCTCCAGTCTGATGATCTGATGCTTGATGATCCAGTTCCTGATGCCCGGCCCGATGTTCCAGTGCCTGCTGCCCGGTCTGATGTTCCAGTGCCTGTGGTCCAGTCTGATGATCTGATGCCCGATGTCCGGCTTGAGGATCCAGTTCCTGACACTCGGCCTGATGTTCCAGTGCCTGCTCTCCAGTCAGATGATCCTTTGCCCAGCTTGATGTGCATCTGCCCGCTACCCAGCTTGATGCCATGGACTTTTTACAGCTGCGACTAGTTGGTGCATCCGGAGGTCGCTCCTTCGAGCGGGGGTACTGTCAGGAAAGGTTTCACCTGCTGGTGGCACTGTCAGATCGTTGGGTCGCAGTCCTGGTGTCCACCAGTGAGTGTCTCCCGGCAGTCTGGAGCTGAAATCATCTCCTGCAATCTCTTTCCTTTTTCTCTAGTTACCTTGGGTAGCAAATACCCGAACCCCTGTTTTTGTTGAGACTCTCACCATTTCATAAGAGTTTTTACAAGATTTTTTTCACATCTGTGAGAGTGTTTACTATACTCTCTTTGTGTATGATAATTTATGGCCCTCTGATATAGCGGTCCTTATACTGGTACTCAGGAATATTATTGGGCCATCTCTTACACAATATTTATACACAAAATGCTTATCTGACAAGGATGCAACATTATTGATTACTTATTTAATTGTTTTATATTTAATTTTGTGTTTTATATTCACTGTTTTCTGTTTTGGTTATCTACTTGGAGATTGTTAGGGGACTATAGTGGAGGTAAACGAATACATGATATATTTCCCAATCTCGTACATTCCAACATGTTTAAAGGAAAAGAGTCTGATACACTTATGGGACAGTATAGAGAACACGGACAGAGAGAAGCAAGGGGGTCAGAAATGAACTCCCTTTTTCTCCAATTAAAAACCCTAGTGGAAAATAAGGTCTCCCTCTTCTGGCAAATTGAGAACTTTGAGCACTATATCCAGGAGGATATTAATCCCCTTGGTTTAAGGGTTCAAATGTTTCCTATATTAGACAATTTAGACTCTACTTTTAAAAAACATTGGGAGAACAATCTCCAACAATGCACCAAAACAATGATGCGTTTGCTAATTGAGGAATACCGAAAAAGAATCTCTGTCCTTGAAAAAGAGATTGAAGGAATATATATTAAATTAGAACCATTTAAGGATATCTCCACATATGGAGAACAAGAAGAATGTATTAAAGGCCATATTGACACAGTGGTTAAGGAATCAATCACCACTAAAGAACAGAAATTTTGGAGGGACAAAATAGCATTTAATGAAGGGAAGGCATACCGTTGGCAACAACAAAAACCAGGGCGCCAACAGCGAAAAAATAATTCCAAGTCCCGAACAACAAAAAATAACAGTAACATCAGGGGTTCTAATTCATCTCTTAATTCTCTGTCCTCTACATGTTCACAGACCTCTGGAAAAGCCTCCAGGAAAAAAAAATGGCGTTCACCACCAACAGGATCGAGTAGCAAGAGACACATAACTGAAGCTACACCACCAACACAACTTCCTCCTACGGTGATGGGTACTGAGCACGTTAGCAGGACAGGTAACTCACGTGGTGGCCCCTCTGGGCAGGGCGGTGCATCTGCGGACCCTTCTCTGGCCCTTGCCAGAGATGGTCCCGCAGATAGGTACTGACAATCGGCATCGGATTTGACAGGTGATACAGCCTTAAATATCATTAATTTATCGGATTATCAGTTGTCTGGTGATGAAATGGCCTTATTAAGCAAGGGCCTCACCTTTTGTCCATCTTCCAACATGGATACCTTTGAAACTATTAAAGATCTACACTTATTTGTACGCAAACTAATCTTAAAGAGTCTTTATGCTAAACCTAAACAAGCCAATGAATATTCATCTAAAGAAAATCAAGCAATTGAGGACCTGGTCTCTCTGTTGGAAGATCAGGAACAAAGAGAACTCATTGATGATATAGACATTGAATCATTGCTAGCTACACATACTACCCCATCTATAGGGGGTATTCAAGGGAAGTCCCTATTAAAAAAAAAATTAAACAAATTTCCATCTTTGAATTCCAATTCCAACTTGAAAGCATTTATAGCAATGACATCCAGGGAAATTAACAACTTAAAAATAAAGAATCAACCAACAGACAACCTGTCCGATATGGAAACAAAGGCACTTATATCATTAAGTAATCAACTTCAATTAACAATTAAACCCTCCGATAAAGGGAGGAATATTGTGATCATGAATAATTTCCACTACGTACGTATGTGCAACAAGATACTATCTAATAGAGAATGGTATCAACCGATCTCTAGAACAATTCGACAATGAATTCTTCACTTTGGTAGATCAGGCATATTTAGACAACATCATTACCCAACAAACATGGGAATTCATCCGCACCAGTCATTCTAAAATTCCGACTTTCTATAGCCTCCCAAAGATCCACAAGGATCTCAACAACCCCCCTGGGAGACCTATTGTCTCCGGGAGGGGGGGCATCACGGAGAACCTCAGTAAATATATTGACGAACAACTGCGTCCACTAGTCCCCAGCCTTCCCTCCTACACTAGGGATACATCCCAGTTGTTAAAAAACCTATAAAACCTTTATGTCCCACCCAACTCGATTCTGGTTACCGTGGATGTGGAGGCACTGTATTGCTCCATTCCACATCGTAAGGGAGTCGAAACTGTGGGACGGTTCATCTCATAGTCAGACAAAGACAAGAGACCTTTACATTTATTCATTTTGCGAGCATTGTATTTCATTCTGTTGCATAATGCTTATACATTCAATGGCTCCCACTTCCTCCAGATACAGGGAGTGGTGATGGGGACTTGTTGTGCCCCATCATATGCAAACCTGTATCTGGGGGAATGGGAGAATACTTTTCTCTCCGCAGAGGTCCCGTTTGCAGACCAAATTTTGGTCTGGTATAGGTTTATAGACGAAATATTTTTTATATGGAATGGATCACTGAATGACTTCAATGAGTGTATGACAGCCATGGGGAAAAATTATTTCAATTTGAAATTTACCATGACGTGCGACCCCCATAGAATTACATTCTTGGATGTTACCATACTCAAGGGTCCAGACGGCCAACTCACCAGCACATTTTTCTGTAAAGAAACAGCTGGAAATACTATCCTGCACGCAACCAGTTTCCATCCTGCACCATTGATCAAATCGATTCCTTATACACAATACCTCCGAATTCAGAGAAACTGCTCTGATGAGAACATGTCTGAAAAAGGCATTCAGAAGGGTAAAACCAGACAAAGTTTACTTCAGGATAATCCAAAGAAAGGATCTGCTACCCACCAACAAGCACCAATCAGAATCATCACCACTTTCAGCAAACAACATAAAGCCCTGAGAAACATCCTACAAAAACACTGGCACATTCTTCTGATTGATCCCATACTGAACCAAACTAGTCACAAGCGAATACACAGGCGAGTTTAGAAGGAATCCATGCAAACGCATGGGAACCTTCACTTGTGGAGGTTGCCCCAAATGCCAGTTTATGAATATTGACAAACATGTTACACTACCAAATGGACAAAAATACAGACCCTCCCATTTTGCAAATTGTTGCACATATGGGGTTGTTTATTTGCTGACATGTCCATGTGGCTGTTTCTATGTGGGCAAAACAAAGCTGGAACTGCATATGCGGATGGGTAGACATATAACTAGCATGCACACGTGTAATCCTGATCTACCCCTTGGCAGACACGCCTGGGACACACATCAAGGGAATTTTCCAAAAATTAAATTTCTGGTACTCGACCGGGTGCATCCCCATAATAAGGGGGGGGGGGGGGTGACTGGGACAAGATCCTACTACAGAAAGAGACCAGGTGGATAGTGGCCCTACAAGCCACGTTACCACCTGGCCTCAATGATTGCATCAGTTACCGGCCGTTCCTGGAGGGATTTACATCAGGAACATGGGAAGGTCAGGGATAAAAACATTGGAAATTGTTTTAGTTACCACTCGTATCTTCCCCCCTTCCCGGGGTTCTGCCACAGTGGTTGACACCCTTAACATCTTGGGGTGTCTTTACCCACTGTTGCAGCCTCTAATCAATACTTTTCCCCTCCTTCATCCCTTTGTACCTTCCAATTTCCCTTTTGGGTATGATCTAGTCTGTGGTCCCCATTTGAGAAATTGTACCACCATTCAAGCGATGGACGGATGGTTTTTGGGGGGGGAGGGGGAGGAACAGACACCAATTATGAGCTTTGTGAACATTTATATCCTATTTTCTATATACCCCTGGGGTTGTATACCTACAGATTTTGCATCTGTCCTTTTGCTAACAATAACTCACTGCATATCACCTTTGTCGATATTGATTGATTCAGTAGTAATTGCATTTGGACAAGTTATATATACACAAAAAAATGTTTTTATTTGACACTTTGCTGGATATATACCCCATAAACATCTCCAGTTTGGGTATGTTTTCATGTGTAACAAGTTCGGCTGTACATTTATTTATTTCCACTAGATGGCGTCAGACCAGTGGGCCAGTCTTTTGTTGCATAATTGTCTCTGCACCTGTCTTCTTACGTTGAATACATTATACACTTTTCTATATATAATTTCATTTTCTCATTTCTTCTAATTATGCGACCTTTCCCACATTTTGTCTCCAACAGTATGTTCCTTAGACACTCTATTGGTTCCCTTATTGAGTCTGCTTATGGGGGTTATAGGTATGCGCTCTATATTCAGCTGGAGGAGTCGTATCATTGTGGCCCCTCCTCCTGTTAACAGCTGACTGTTGCACTCCAGGAACGTCTCGTTCCACCACTGACCACGTCAGTGGGAGTGACGCAGGCACGCGCCGACCCTTCTCCCCACCCTAATTACGGCCATACAGGCCGGCGTCATACATCACCATATAAATAGAGGAAGCGTATCTCTGCATCCCAGGCACGGACCGGGCTGCAGCACCCTATACGGCAGAGAGTGACACTTCTAAGTAGGCTTTGCCATCCTGGGGGTTGTGTACATCTCAGCTGTTTACTTTACATGACATTGATTTGTTACATTGATACATGCAGGATATACCGCTCCGGGGACATCTGGACATTTATCCTTGGGTCACGTAGCCAGCATTCTAGGCTTCAGTGACTAGCTGTCCCCTGCATTGCTGTGGATTTTACAGTGGCATACTCCATAGGATTGGTATGTCCTTTTCCCTTCTTCTCTATTTTTGATTTTTGGGATATATTTACCCTGCTGCTGCTTTATGTAGACACATTCTCTTTACGCTAATCCGTCTATTGGCCCCTGCTCAGTTCACATATTATTTCCTTTTTATGAGTATTAGGACATTTATTGTGGGCCATGGTTTGCTCACTGTTCTTTTTATTTTTGAGTTTCTCCTTTTCTCCTGACCTGTGTTCGCTATCCTGTATCCTGATCCTGATTCTGTGATCCTGTGACCCTGTATTCGTTCCTAAACTCCTGCCCTGCAGCCTGATTCCTTCCGCCTGTTCCCCCTGTCTCCTGTTGCCCTCTCCCTGACCAGTCTTGTTCACATGCCAATCTGCTTGATCTCCCATGTATGACCCTGGCTTGTTTATGATTACAATTACATCTTACACCTGTATATACTTTTGGTTTAGGCAGTTATTTGTTGTGTGTCACTGGGGTTGGTTGCTGGTTAATCACTGTTTGTCATATTGGAGGTGCGTTTACTCTTGTTTATTTGCTTTTCTTATAATAAATTATATTACTTTTTCACTTTACACGTGTTTGGTTCACTCTTTTGCAGTCGACACAGTTCTGGTCACACCAGTTCATGACATCTAGTGTGGTTGTCCACGACAAACCTAAGGTTGGCATGCCCTTAAAAAAAGCTGGGCCCTAAGTTCGTGGGTCCGTTCCCGGTTAAGAGGAAAATTAACAAGGTGGCCTATGAGCTGGAACTACCAGATGCATTTAGGTTTCACTCTGTCTTTCATGTGACTTTACTGAAACCCTCTGTTCCCAACTCTTTTCCAGAATGGAATTTGGATTCTCCAGAGCCTGTAATAGTGTACAGAGAGGAGGAATTCAAAGTGGAAGCAATTTTGGATTGCAGGACGAGAAATAACCAAATCCAATTATTGATTAAGTGGAAGGGGTACATACCTGAAGGGAACTCATGGGAGCCTGAAGGTAAAATCCATGCTAAGAGAATGATCCAGTCTTTCGGGAGATCTCACCCTGAAAAATTGCCAGAAACAGAAGATCTGGACAAACTGGTGCACGATTGCGGGTGCCAATGCACATGTGCGAGCGTGCATGGCCCCTGATGCCAGGCAGACTACTTAAACCAGGCTGAAACACAGAAGCATTGCTGTCTGATCTACAGCATTCTCTGTGTGTTATCTGCTATCCGAATCTGTTCCTGTGTATTACCCGGCTTGCCTTTGACTATTCCTGCTGTATGCCTGCGTCTGACCCCGGCCTGTCTTAACGTTGCATCTGCTTACCCCTCTGGTCTTCCTGCCGCCTGCCTGATACCAACCCGGCTTGTTCCAGTGACCCTGCTCCTGCCTCTACATTGCCTCCAGGAAAGACAGTGGGAGATTAAAGAACGGAATGCATGGCTAAAGACCTGGTGTGAGAAGGAGGAAGTTGGGTTTGAATTTTCATTGGGGTACAACATATATGCTAAAGATGGTTTGCACCTAAATGGAAGGGGATCTGCTGTGTTGGGAGAGAGATTTAGGGGGAGGCTAGAAGAGTATTTAAACTAGGATTGGGGGGGTGAATTAGATTGTAATGGGTCAGACAGGTCAGACAGGGGTCAGCCCCTATTGGTGGGTGGAATGGGGAAAGATGGGGGGGAGGGCTATGGCAGGTGATAAGATGGTTCCCATGTTACACACAACCATTGGAAATGGTATTATTTGTACTAAAATAAAAAATATATGCAACATAAATGTGCAAAAAGTGACAATAATTTAAAGTATTTGTTCACCAATGCCAGAAGTCTGCCAAGCAAAATAGGTGAGTTGGAAGCTCTTGTGCATGAGGAGAACTATGATTTAATTGGTAGTGCTGAATCTTGGCTTCATTCTTCACATGACTGGGCTATTAATATTCCTGGCTTTGCTCTCTTTCGGAAAGACAGGGTAAAACGGAGGGGTGGTGGTGTCTGTCTCTATGTGAGAAGTGTTTACAGAGCGAATGTGAAAGAGGACCTACTGTAGTTGATGGAGAGTGTGATAAGTCTGAAGCCTTATGGGTGGAACTGTACATGTGTGTGCATACTACAAAGGTTATCACTGGAGCTTGTTATAGACTTCAAGTGTTAATGAGGAGGTGGAGACTCAGCTCCTTGCACAGATAAAAAGGGCTGCAAGGACTTTGACAGTGATAATAATGGGGGATTTTAACTACCCAGAAATTGACTGGAATAATGGCACTGCTGGCACAGTTAAAGGGCTAAACTTTATAAGCCTATTACAAGACAGTTTCATGGTCCAGTTTATTGAGGCTCTACCTAGGAATGATGCACTTCTGGAGTTGTTAATCTAAAACCATGCAGAGCTTATTATAAGTATTAATTTAAAAGAACATCTGGGTAGCAGTGACCATAAAATGATTTAATTTAAAATGTTAGCTGTAGGCAACAAACACTTACGGGAAATTTAAAAACATCTAACTTTAACCACTTCCCGCCCGCCAACTGTTATGACAAAATGACGGGCGCAAAGTGGTTAAGTTATCCTAACTGGACATCATATGATGTCCAGCAGGATAAGCCACTAACAATAATTGGTGTTGTGGTGTGTCATCCTGACGCACCGCATCTCTGATCCTGGTAAAGAGACTCTGATGTAGGCTCTTTACCATGTGATCAGCTGTGTCCAATCACAGTGTAAACATGAAGAGCCATTTGTTGGCTTTTACTCCACACGCACTGACAGACGCCAGCAGAGGAGAGCCGATCGGCTGCTCTCCTAACAGGGGGGTCTGCGCAAATCAGTGCCAATCAGTGCCCATTAGGATTACCAGAAATATGTAGAAGAATATATATCGGACTAAACTGATTAATAAATGTGTTTTTTCTATATATTTTTTTGGCATATGTATTATAGCAAAAAGTAAAAAAATTTTTTTTTTTTTTCAAAATTGTCGCTCTTTGTTTATAGTGCAAAAAATAAAAATCAAATACCACCAAAAGAAAGCTCTATTTCTGGGGGAAAAAAAAGGACATCAATTTTGTTTGGGTACAGCGTTGCACGACCACTCAATTGTCAGTTAAAGCAACGCAGTGCCATATCGCAAAAAATGGCCTGGTCATTAAGGGGGCAAATTCTTCCGGTCCTTAAGTGGTTAATAAAAAAGACCATATAGATGAGTTCTTGCTGGAAAAAAAATATTTTAAGCAACAGACGGCACGGATTCACAAAAGTTGTCAAACCTGATTTCTTTTTATGAGGAGGTAAATAAAACCATGGACAAAGAGTGGCTGTGGACATGGTATACTTGGATTTTGCAAAAGCGTTTGACACAGTTTCCCACACACGGCTAATGTGTAAGGTAAAGTCTACAGGCTTTGAAAGATCAGTTTGTAAATAGATAGAAAACTTGCTAATAGACAGACTTCAGAGAGTAGTGGTTAATGATTCTTACTCTGAATGGTCTAAGGTTATCAGTGGTGTACCCCAAGGACCCTTACTTTTTATTATCTTTACTAATGATATAGGGTCTGGGATTAAAAGTAAAATGTCTGTCTTTGCAGATTACACAAAGCTATGCAGTGGAATAACGTCCTTACAAGATGTCCCAAACTTACAAGATGACCTCACCGCACTGTTTAACCGCTTGCCGACTGCCTCACACACATTTACATCAGCAGAAAGGCATGGGAAGGCAAAGCAACGTATATATACATTGCTTTAGACCTGCCCCCTAGCGGACGCGCGCCCCCGCCGCGGTCTCCGTGACCCTGCCCGTGGGACCTGCGGACTCGATGTCCGCTGGTGTCCCGCGATAGGGTCTCAGAATGGCTGAACGGGGGGATGCCTTTGTAAACAAGGCACCTCCCTGTTCAGCCTAGTGACACAACACTGATTGTCTGCTCCCTCTCATCGGGAGCGATCAGTGACGTGTCACAGTAAGCCACGCCCCCTAACAGTTAGAATCACTCCCTAGGACACACTTAACCCCTTCCCTTAGTGGTTAACCCCTTCACTGCCAGTTTCATTTACACAGTAATCAATGCATTTTTATTTATTATATTATAGCAAAAAGTACAAAATATTGCTTTTTTTTAATTGTCGCTCTATTTTTGTTTATAGCACAAAAAATAAAAAACACAGAGGTGATCAAATACCACCAAAAGAAAGCTCTATTTGTGGGAAAAAAAGACATCAATTTTGTTTGGGAGCCACCTTAAAGCGGCGCAGTGCCAAATCGCAAAAGATGGCCTGGTCATTTGGACAAATGGTCCGGGGCTGAAGTGGTTAATTGGGCAACTATGTGGCAAATGAGGTTTAATGTTGAAAAATGTAAAGTTAAGCACTTGGGGGCTAAGAATATGTATGCATCTTACATACTAGGGTGAGTAAAATCAAGGGTGAGAATCAATGGTGGAGAAAGGAAGCCCGGAGCAAAAGTAATAAAATGCAATGGGCGCAGGGCGGGCATGACAGTTTTAACAGGGATAGCATAATAAGGAGAGTTTTTTGTAAAAGAGGCTGGGATTGGTTGGATGGAAGGAAGAGGTGGAGCAGAGTTAGTTTGCATTGGGAGGGATCCCTCCCCAGCTCAGTTTGCGAGGAGGAACGAGCTTCCCACCCTCCCTCCCTGAAGTTTGGTAAGTATGGTGTCAACTTTAGTTAATAGGCCCATCCTACAGTGCATGGATGTCGTAGCAGTGGCGTGGTGTTGGACTTGTGCAGGTGAAGGATTAAAATCCCAGATACGAATAGTTTGGGGCCCATCAGTAGTATGAGGCCCGTTTGTTGATATTCCAGTTAACAGGGGTTTTAGCTGGAATTTTAGTTATTGGTGCACTGCGGTCAATTGTTTGTTGTCTCCGAGCTAGCATGTCAGCTGGAGGCCTATTGTTTAGTTAAGGTACCGCAGTGCCGGATTGGATCAAGTTACAAGATTGGTGGGTTTTCCCTGCAAAGACCAATGGGAGTATCTAACAGATGGGGGTGGTGTATTTCAGGTGTGTTTTTTCTCCATACAGTTATGTATTTTATGAGATTTCTATTTTTGTTGATTATTATGGTTATTAATAAAAGGAATTGGCTGCTACGGCCAATTATTTCCTCCAGATTGGTGTGGTCTCATTTTCTGGGGGGAAAAGAAGGTGTAGGGGTCGTAGCATTTTATGGCTTGGTGGGTTATGAAGGTAAAGGTTATTATGGGACACATATGTTATACAATAGTCAAGATCTGGGGGTTTTGGTAGATCATAAGCTTAATAATAGCATGCAATGCCAAGCTGCGGTTTCCAAAGTGAGCAAAGTCCTTTTTTGTATTAAGAGAGGTAAAGACTCCAGAGAGATCCAGAGATTTTTTTGCCCCTGTGCAAATCATTAGTAAGACCTCATTTGGAATATGCAGTTCAGTTTTGGGCACCAGTTCTCAAAAAGGATATCGAGGAACTGAAGAAAGTGCAGAGAAGGTCAACCAAACTGATAAGAGGCATGGAGGAGCTCGGCTATGAGGAAAGATTAGAGGAACTGAATTTGTTCACTCTTGAGAAAAGGAGATGAACCGTTTGCCGACCAGCCGCCGACATTTTACTGCAGCAGGTCCGCACGATCCCGCAAACCGTTGTAGTTATACGTCAACTCGCGGGATCGGGATAGCAGACGCGCTCGCACTGCCAGAGCGGGGGTGCCGATGCTCGTGGCCAACAGTCGCGATGACCGCCGGCCACAAGCGAACGCAAGTATGAGACAGAACAGGGACGAGTTTGTGTAAACAAACACTTCCCTGTTCTGTTCTGAGAGGAGTGACAGATCGTGTGTTCCTATTAGCTAGGAACCACGATCCGTCACTTCCTCTAGTCAGTCCTCTCCCCCTTCAGTTAGAAACACACAGTAGGGAACACAGTTTGAGCGGAGTTCCACACAAAAATTGAACTTCCGCTTTTCGGAACCCTCCCCCCCTCCAGTGTCACATTTGGCACCTTTCAGGGGGAGGGGGGTGCATATACCTATCTAAGACAGGTATTTGCACCCACTTCCGGGCATAGACTCTCGCGGGAGTCTACGCCTCTTCCCGTCCCCCCGCGCTGTCTGCTGGGACACACACGGGTCCTAGAGACAGCAGGGACCATTCGGATTGCACAGCGCGACTCGCGCATGCGCAGTAGGGAACCAAGAAGTGAAGCCGCAAGGCTTCACTTCTTGATTCCCTTACCGAAGATGGAGGTGGCAGCACCCGAGAGCCGAAGGAGAGATCGGCTTCGGGTGCCGACATTGCGGGCGCCCTGGACAGGTAAGTGTCCTTATTTTTAAAGTCAGCAGCTGCAGTATTTGTAGCTGCTGACTTTAAAAAAAACAAAAATTTGGCGGACCTCCGCTTTAACGCCTTGATCGCCCCCTAGTGTTAACCCCTTCCCTGCCAGTGACATTTTTACAGTAATCAGTGCATTTTTATAGCACTGATCGCTGTATAAATGCCAATGGTCCCAAAAATGTGTCAAAAATCTCCGACGTGTCCGCCATAATGTCGCAGTCCAGATAAAAATCGCAGACCGCCGCCATTACTAGTAAAAAAAAATAATAATAATAAAAATGCTATAAATCTATCTTCTATTTTGTAGACGCTATAACTTTTACGCAAACCAATCAATATACGCGTATTGCGATTTTTTACCAAAAATATGTAGAAGAATACATATTGGCCTAAACTGAGAAAAAATTTGCTTTTTTTTTTTAATATTGTGTTTTTTCAAAATTGTCGCTCTTTTTTTGTTTATAGCGCAAAAAATAAAAACCGCAGAGGCGATCAAATACCACCAAAAGAAAGCTCTATGTGTGGGAAAAAAAGGACATCAATTTTGTTTGGGTACATCATTGCACGACCGCGCAAATGTCAGTTAAAGCGATGCAGTGCCAAATCACAAAAAATGGCCCGATCATTCAGCAGCCAAATCTTCAGGGGCTGAAATGGTTAAGGGGGATATGATCAACATGTACAAATATATAAGGGGTTCATATAGTGAACTTGGTGTTGAGTTATTCACTTTAAGGTCATCACAGAGGACAAGGGGGCACTCTTTACACCTAGAGGAAAAGAGATTTCAGCTCCAAATACGGAAAGGTTTCTTCGCAGTAAGAGCTGTAAAAATGTGGAATAGACTCCCTCGAGAGGTGGTTTTGGCAAGCTCAGTAGATTGCTTTAAAAAAGGCCGGAATTCTTTCCTAAATGTACATAATATAACTGGGTACTAACATTTATAGCTAAAGTTCGTCCAGGTAACAGGAAGGAATGTTTTTCCCCTGCTGTAAGCAAATTGTATAATGCTTTGCTGGGGTTTTTCGCCTTCCTCTGGATCAACTGTGGGCATAGGATTGTGTATACAAAACAAGAAAGAATACCCCCTAACAACAAACAAACAACAAACAAAAACAGAACATCAATACAAAAATACATTGGACCCCGTCACTCACAGGACTCATTGAACCAGGGATGTAGGATATTCATCCGCGCGCTGTGCAGCTCACATTTAAAGCTCCAGCAACAGACTGCCCCTTATATTTTTCAACATCCACTGATGTTGTAAACACAGTGCACCAAAAACTTGTCATACCATGGTCTGGCGTCCATTTAACATTCTTTCCGGTAGAATTGCCTCCTGTGCTCCTTTAATATGGAATCATCCCAATGGAAGTAAATCCTATGTAAATGTACTCAACTCTCAAGCCCTGATGAAGGTATAAGAATATTGGAAACGCGTCGAGTACTAGGGTACATCACCCTCTGGAAAGTACATATGATCATTTGCATTTTTGTATTTTTGTATTGATGTTCTGTTTTTGTTTGATGTATTCATGTAAGGTGTAGACTGCACACACCTTTTTATGTTACTATATTAAAAGATATATTTTTTATCTCAGTGCTGGTGGTCTTTTAGAGTCCCATTTAAGGGGTATTCTTTCTTGTTTCGTTGCACCAGGGATGGGACCACCACACTCTACATCTGATATGGTGAAGGTCTCTCTTTTTTCTAGGATTGTGTATATGGGATTGTATGATTTTTTTATTTTTATTGGTTGAACTAGATGGACTTGTGTCTTTTTTCAACCTGACTAACTATGTACGTCAGCTACAGTACATACTGTAGCTTATAGGGCATGCTTTAGTTCCATAGCAGTTGGGGATGCTGTCTGTTACAGGACCAGTCTTGGATACTCCACAGCAACAGCCTTCTTTCATAATAAGCTAGCTGATTACAAATTAAGTAAACTCACGGCTAGCTTGTTTTAATCCTTTGCTTGCCATGCCATATAGGATGTACCCTTGGCTGTAAAGTGGTCAATACATACAGTACATTTACAAGCTGCATTAGCAGTAGCATTTTAATCAACATGGTGGCAGTGATTAGAACAGTTCTCCGGAATTTGCACTTTAGAAGTACACAAAAATACAGTAAAACATACAAAGTGTAACAGGCTAAACTTTAAGAGGGGCTACAGTCTTTTTTAAAACAAATTAAAATTCAGCAGCTACAAATACTGTAACTGATGACTTTCAATAAACAGACACTCACCTGCCCAGGGATTCAGTGCTGTCTTCACCCAGGCCAGTTCTTCGCCTGTGGGAAGCCAGGTTTGACTTCCTGCTGTTTCACAGCTGACTCCCTACCGATCGTGTGCAAGATCGCAATGCGCTAACAGATCGGTCCCGCAGCCTCCTGGGACATGTGACACGTTGTTGGGGTCAAGGCACATTAGCAGTGCTTTCACATTTACAGTCAGGTCTATAAATATTGGGACATCGACACAATTCTAATTCTTTTGGCTCTATACACCACCACAATGGATTCGAAATGAAACGAACAAGATGTGCTTTAACTGCAGACTTTCAGCTTTAATTTGAGGGTATTTACATCCAAATCAGGTGAACGGTGTAGGAATTACAACAGTTTGTATATGTGCCTCCCACTTTTTAACCAGTTGCCGACCGCCGCACAACGATGTACATTGGCAGAATGGCACGGGCAGGCATAAGGACTTACCTGTACGTCCTTGCCTGCCCATGGGCGGGGGGTCCGACCCCCCCCCCCCCCCCCAGTGCCTGTGGCGGTCAGATTCTCGTCAGGGGCGATCAAAGGTGAGGGGGAGGCCACTCATTCGTGGCTCCCCCCTCGCGATCGCTCGAATGAAATGCTTCCTCGGTTTCTGTATAGTAAACAGAAGTGGAGGCAGTTACATAGTTACATAGTTAGTTGGGTTGAAAAAAGACACAAGTCCATCCAGTTCAACCTTAAAAACAATAAATAAATAAAATAAAAAAATATTGTACAATCCAATATATCCAATTTTATACCCACAGTTGATCCAGAGGAAGGCAAAAAACCCCAGCAGAGTATGCTCCAATTTGCTACAGCAAGGGAAAAATTCCTTCCTGATCCCCAAGAGGCAATTGGATTTTCCCTGGATCAACTTTACCTATAAATTTTAGTACCCAGTTATATTATGTACATTTAGAAAAGTATCCAGGCCTTTCTTAAAGCAATCTACTGAGCTGGCCAGAACCACCTCTGGCGGGAGTCAATTCCACATTTTCACAGCTCTTACTGTGAAGAAACCTTTGCGTATTTGGAGATGAAATCTCTTTTCCTCTAGACGTAAAGAGTGCCCCCGTGTCCTCTGGGTAGACCGTAAAGAGAATAACTCAACACCAAGGCAGTGATGTCATCGCTCTTCGGCTCGGTATTTTCCGTTTCGGCGCCGAGGATAGAAGACATCGATGTGAGTGCACAAACACTACACACACAGTAGAACACGCCAGGCATACTGTACACCCCCCAATCACCCCCCAATCACCCCAGCCCCCCCACCCCCGTCACACTGACACCAAGCAGTTTTTTTTTTTTCTGATTACTGCATTGGTGTCAGTTTGTGACAGTTAGTGTGGTAAGGCAGTTAGTGTTAGGCCCCCTTTAGGTCTAGGATACCCCCCTAACCCCCTCTAATAAAGTTTTAACCCCTTGATCACCCCCCGTCGCCAGTGTCATTAAGCGATCATTTTTCTGATCGCTGTATTAGTGTCACTGGTGACGCTAGTTAGGGAGATAAATATTTAGGTTCGCCGTCAGCGTTTTATAGCATCAGGGACCCCCATATACTATCTAATAAATGTTTTAACCCCCTGATTGCCCCCTAGTTAACCCTTTCACCAGTGATCACCGTATAACTGTTACGGGTGACGCTGGTTAGTTTGTTTATTTTTTATAGTGTCAGGGCACCCGCCGTTTATTACCGAATAAAGGTTTAGCCCCCTGATTGCCCCAGGCAGCGTCAGGTTAGCGCCAGTACCGCTAACACCCACGTATGCACCATACACCTCCCTTAGTGGTATAGTATCTGAACGGATCAATATCTGATCCGATCAGATCTATACTAGCGTCCCCAGCAGTTTAGGGTTCCCAAAAACGCAGTGTTAGCGGGATCAGCCCAGATACCTGCTAGCACCTGTGTTTTGCCCCTCCGCCCGGCCCAGCCCAGCCCACCCAAGTGCAGTATCGATCGATCACTGTCACTTACAAAACACTAAACGCATAACTGCAGCGTTTGCAGAGTCAGGCCTGATCCCTGCGATCGCTAACAGTTTTTTTGGTAGCGTTTTGGTGAACTGGCAAGCACCAGCGGCCTAGTACAGCCCGGTCGTAGTCAAACCAGCACTGCAGTAACACTTGGTGACGTGGCGAGTCCCATAAGTGCAGTTCAAGCTGGTGAGGTGGCAAGCACAAGTAGTGTCCCGCTGCCACCAAGAAGAAGACAAAGACAGGCCCGTCGGGCCCATAATGCCCTTCCTGCTGCATTCGCCAATCCTAATTGGGAACCCACCACTTCTGCAGCACCCGTACTTCCCCCATTCACATCCCCAACCAAATGCAGTCGACTGCACGAGAGGCATTTTCTTTATGTCCTCCTGAGTACCCCTACCCAACGAACCCCCCCAAAAAAGATGTCGTGTCTGCAGCAAGCACGGATATAGGCGTGACACCCGCTATTATTGTCCCTCCTGTCCTGACAATCCTGGTCTTTGCATTGGTGAATGTTTTGAATCCTACCATACATTAGTTGAGTATTAGCGTAGGGTACAGCATTGCACAGACTAGGCACACTTTCACAGGGTCTCCCAAGATGCCATCGCATTTTGAGAGACCTGAACCTGGAACCGGTTACAGTTACAAAAGTTACAGTTACAAAAAAAAAGTGTAAAAAAAAATAAATAAAACACCACAAAAAAATATATAAAAAAAAAAAAATAGTTGTTTTATTGTTCCTTCTCTCTCTATTCTCTCTCTATGGTTCTGCTCTTTTTTTACTGTATTCTATTCTGCAATGTTTTATTGTTATTATGTTTTATCGTGTTTGCTTTTCAGGTATGCAATTTTTTATACTTTACCGTTTACTGTGTTTTATTGTTAACCATTTTTTTTGTCTTCAGGTACACCATTCAGCTGCAGCGCAGATTTATTTATCTTGACAGCAACAGCGTTTGCTCCCACGATATATAAAGCCGTGACTCCAGCGTAGGTGATATATGCCGAAGCATGGGGGCAGCAGGGGCGGAGGAGCGATTTGCTCCTACCTTTTGCGGGAGGATGCCCCCATGCTTCGGCATATATAAACGGTGCATGTATGCCCATCATTAGAAGTGAGTGGATGAAGGGAGGTATTCTAATGGTGGGCATCCCCACCGATCAATCTCTTTTTTTCTTTCAGCCCACAGGCTGCATGAAAAAAAAAAGATTACAATATATGCCCAACAAGGACCAGCAACGTACTGGTATGTTGCTGGACTTTGAGTGGTTATACCAGAATGATGCCTGCAGGTTTAGGTATCATCTTGGTATCATTCTTTTCAGCCAGCAGTCGGCTTTCATGTAAAAGCAATACTAGCAGCTAATTAGCCTCTAGACTGCTTTTACAAGCAGTGGGAGAGAATGCCCCCCCCCCCACCGTCTTCCATGTTTTTTTCTGGCTCTCCTGTCCCAACAGGGAACCTGAGAATGCAGCCGGTGATTCAGCCAGCTGACCATAGAGCTGATCAGAGACCAGAGTGGCTCCAAACATCTCTATGGCCTAAGAAACCGGAAGCTACGAGCATTTCCTGACTTAGATTTCGCCGGATGTAAACAGCGCCATTGGGAAATTGGGAAAGCATTTTATCACACCGATCTTGGTGTGGTCAGATGCTTTGAGGGCAGAGGAGAGATCTAGGGTCTAATAGACCCCATTTTTTTCAAAAAAGAGTACCTGTCACCAGGGGCGTTGCTAGGCCTACTAAAGATCTGGGGCTAGAGCCCATAGCAGTGAAGTAAAGAAAGTCATACGCTTGGGCGGGCATACACATGTATATAATAAAAATGTGTGTGTGTGTGTGTGTGTGTGTGTGTGTGTGTGTGTGTGTGTGTGTGTGTGTGTGTATATATATATATATATATATATATATATATGTGTGTGTGTGTGTGTATATATATATATATATATAATGAGGTGATGCAGAGGCTGCGGACATTGTACAGGAGATGTCAGAGGCCGCGGGCATGGTACATAGGATGTCAGAGGCCGCGGGCATGGTACAAGAGATGTCAGAGGCTGCGGGCATGGTACAGACCCCCATCAGTATAGACACCCCCTCAGTGCAGCCACCCCCCCTCAGTGCAGACCTCTAATCAGTATAGACCCTCCTCAGTGCAGACCCCCCTCAGTATAGACACCTCCCCTCAGTGCAGAACCCCCAATCAGTATATACACCCCCTCCGTGCAGACCCCCCCATTAGTATAGACACCCCCCATCAGTATAGACACCCCCCCTCAGTGCAGAACCCCATCAGTATAGACAACCCCCTTCAGTGCAGACCCCCCATCAGTATAGGAACCCCTCTCCCCTCCCATAGCCCCCTGCACATGTCCACCTACATACTGTATAGTAAAAATGTACAGACCTCAGAACAGCGCTGACAGATATACTGTACACAGTGGTGTGTCCCTCATGATCCTCCTCCTCCTGTGTGGATGTAAACAGAGAGGAGGGGAAGGCGGCCCCCACCCCTCCAGCGACACCACTGCCTCGGGCTCCACTGTGTCACTCAGGTTACGTGACATCACTGGTTGCTAGACCCTGGGCGGCTCTAGCAACCAGTGCAGTGGCAGAACAAAGTAAAATGGCTGAGATGTTAGTTATCTGCACAGCGCCCACATCCGCCACTGATGGCATCGCTTCCCCCAGTGAGAGACTCGGGGCTATAGGCCCCAGATTCGGGGCTATAGCCCCAATAGCCACCCCCTAGCAACGCCTCTGCCTGTCACTACCTATTGCTATCATAGGGGATATTTACATTCCCTGAGATAACAATAAAAATGATTTAAAAAAAAATGAAAGTAACAGTTTAAAAATAAAATAAAAAAGCAAAAGAATAATAAAGGAAAAAAAAAAAAAGCACCCCTGTCCCCCCCCCTGCTCTCGCGCAAAGGCGAACGCAAGCGTCGGTCTGGCGTCAAATGTAAACAGCAATTGCACCATGCATGTGAGGTATCACCGCTAAGGTCAGATCGAGGGCAGTAATTTTAGCAGTAGACCTCCTCTGTAAATCCAAAGTGGTAACCTGTAAAGGCTTTTAAAGGCTTTTAAAAATGTATTTAGTTTGTCGCCACTGCACGTTTGTGCGCAATTTTAAAGGATGTCATGTTTGGTATCCATGTACTCGGCCTAAAATCATTTTTTTTATTTCATCAAACATTTGGGCAATATAGTGTGTTTTAGTGCATTAAAATTGAAAAAAGTGTGTTTTTTCCCCAAAAAATGCGTTTGAAAAATCGCTGCGCAAATACTGTGTGAAAAAATAAATGAAACACCCACCATTTTAATCTGTAGGGCATTTGCTTTAAAAAAATATATAATGTTTGGGGGTTCAAAGTGATTTTCTTGCAAAAAAAATAATTTTTTCATGTAAACAAAAAGTGTCAGAAGGGCTTTGTCTTCAAGTGGTTAGAAGAGTGGGTGATGTGTACATAAGCTTCTAAATGTTGTGCATAAAATGCCAGGACAGTTCAAACCCCCCAAAATGACCCCATTTTGGAAAGTAGACACCTCAAGCTATTTGCTGAGAGGCATGTCGAGTCCATGGAATATTTTATATTGTGGCACAAGTTGCGGGAAAAAGACAAAATGTATTTATTTTTTTTGCACAAAGTTGTCACTAAATGATATATTGCTTAAACATGCCATGGGAATATGTGACATTACACCCCAAAATACATTCTGTTGCTTCTCCTGAGTATGGGGATACCACATGTGTGAGACTTTTTGGGAGCCTAGCTGCGTACGGGACCCCGAAACCAAGCACTGCCTTCAGGGTTTCTAAGGGCGTAAATTTTTGATTTCACTCTTCACTGCCTATCACAGTTTCGGAGGCCATGAAATGCCCAGGTGGCACAAACCCCCCGCAAATGACCCTATTTTGGAAAGTAGACACCCCAAGCTATTTGCTGAGAGGTATAGTGAGTATTTTGCAGACCTTACTTTTTGTCACAAAGTTTTGAAAATTGAAAAAAGAAAAACATTTTTTTTTTCTTGTCTTTCTTCATTTTCAAAAACAAATGAGAGCTGCAAAATACTCACCATGCCTCTCAGCAAATAGCTTGGGGTGTCTACTTTCCAAAATGGGGTCATTCGGGGGGGGGGGGGGGTTTGTGCCATCTGGCTGGGCATTCCATGGCCTCCGAAACTGTGATAGGCAGTGAAGAGTGAAATCAAAAATTTACGCCCTTAGAAATCCTGAAGGCGGTGATTGGATTTCGGAGCACCGTACGCGGCTAGGCTCCCAAAAAGTCCCACACATGTGGTATCCCCGTAGTCAGGAGAAGCAGCTAAATGTATTTTGGGGTGCAATTCCACATATGCCCATGGCCTGTGTGAGCAATATATCAATTAGTGACAACTTTGTGCAAAAAAAATAAATAAATTTTGTCTTTTTCCCGCAACTTGTGTCACAATATAAAATATTCCATGGACTCAACATGCTTCTCAGCAAATAGCTTGGGGTGTCTACTTTCCAAAATGGGGTCATTTGGGGGGGTTTTGTGCCATCTGGGCATGTTGCTGTCAACTCTCAATATGAGATCCAAAGAGCTGTCACTATCAGTAAAGCAAGCCATCATTAGGCTAAAAAAACAAAACAAACCCATCAGAGAGATAGCAAAAATATTAGGTGTGGCCAAATCAACTGTTTGGAACATCCTTAAAAAGAGAGAACACACCGGTGAGCTCAGCAACACCAAAAGACCCGGAAGACCACAGAAAACAACTGTGGTGGATGATCGAAGAATTATTTCCCCGGTGAAGAAAACACCCTTCACAACAGTTGGCCAGATCAAGAACACTCTCCAGGAGGTAGGTGTATGTGTGTCAAAGTCAACAATCAAGAGAAGACTTCACCAGAGTGAATAAAGAGGGTTCACCACAAGATGTAAACCATTGGTGAGCCTCAAAAACAGGAAGGCCAGATTAGAGTTTGCCAAACAACATCTAAAAAAGCCTTCACAGTTCTGGAACAACATCCTATGGACAGATGAGACCAAGATCAACTTGTACCAGAGTGATGGGAAGAGAAGAGTATGGAGAAGGAAAGGAACTGCTCATGATCCAAAGCATACCACCTCATCAGTGAAGCATGGTGGTGGTAGTGTCATGGCGTGGGCATGTATGGCTGCCAATGGAACTGGTTCTCTTGTATTTATTTATGATGTGACTGCTGACAAAAGCAGCATAATGAATTCTGAAGTGTTTCGGGCAATATTATCTGCTCATATTCAGCAAAATGCTTCAGAATTCATTGGACGGCGCTTCACAGTGCAGATGGACAATGACCCGAAGCATACTGCGAAAGCAACCAAAGAGTTTTTTAAGGGAAAGAAGTGGAATGTTATGCAATGGCCAAGTCAATCATCTGACCTGAATCCGATTGAGCATGCATTTCACTTGCTGAAGACAAAACTGAAGGGAAAATGCCCCAAGAACAAGCAGGAACTGAAGACAGTTGCAGTAGAGGCCTGGCAGAGCATCACCAGCCATGAAACCCAGCGTCTGGGGATGTCTATGCATTCCAGACTTCAGGCTGTAATTGACTGCAAAGGATTTGCAACCAAGTATTAAAAAGTGAAAGTTTGATGGATGATTGTTAATCTGTCCCATTACTTTTGGTCTCTTAAAAAGTGGGAGGCACATATACAAACTGTTGTAATTCCTTCACCTGATTTGGATGTAAATACCCTCAAATTAAAGCTGAAAGTCTGCAGTTAAAGCACATCTTGTTTGTTTTATTTCAAATCCATTGTGGTGGTGTATAGAGCCAAAAAGATTAGAATTGTGTCGATGTCCCTGACTGTAAGTGAAGGCTCACTTCAAGCTTAACGTACATTGATAGATTTTTTGTTCAGCCTGAAAAATTTCAACAGATTCCTGCATCCACTCTATACACCTGGGATAGATAAAGCTGCAGTGACAACTACTCTATTCTGGATCCAACTAGATCCAATCAGATGCAACCGCTGTCGGCTAACAATTTTCCAATCAAAAGAGGTTGAGCTAACCACTAAGCTAATTTTGGCTGGTTCATCAGGAATCAGCAAAATTCACTCAGTATGTTGGCAGTTTTAAAATTCGATTTGCGGGTGGCCCAGTTGGCACAACCTGGTTTGACAAACTTCTATCTAAATACTGAGAGAGTCGAATAGAAAAAACAGCCACTGCATGGGTAATCTGACAGTCATGGACACCGAATGTCAGAATGCAATAGCTGGCAGGGAAGACTCATCCATCTGCCCTGTTTATAGAGAAATCTGTTGCAATTCTTTCATTCAGCCCAAAGGGCGAACAAAATAAATCAAAGCATAGATGGCCAGCTTTAGAAGCAAGGTGAGAAAGCTATTCATGTTTGCTTTTATGAACTTATGCTGGGAAAAAACATACTGGGAAAAGTGAGACTTAGGAAGAAAGTGAAGAGGAGGCTTCACTTCTGTAACAGGATACTAAGAATGCTAGCTGCATGTGATAAGAGAATGATACCCTACTGAAGAAGACATTTGAAAGTTTACAATGCCATGCAGAATGGACTGAAGACTCTATGACACCTTACAGTAGAGGGCACCTTACACAAGAGATATAAACAAGTAGTTAAACATTGATCATTATTTTAGGAAAGGGCTGTACTTAACAATATTGATGGATTTAGCATTCGGTGCTGTGTACTCACCATCTCCACTGCTCGGGGATCCATTTGGCTAGGGGGTACCGACACTGAAAACTGGATCTTCTTTCTGCCTTTGCTATCCATTTGTGGGCTAGTCTGGGAAAGGTTTGAGTGCATTTCTTGTGAAGCTCCAGAGCTCATGCTGACTATCTTTCAGTTCTTTTCTGTCTCCCTCTGCTCACTGTGTCCTTCTGTTTCTCTGCTCACTCAGTCCTCCTGTCTCCCTCTGTTCACCCTGTTCTCCTGTCTCTCCTCCTTAGCTCTTTACCTCTTGCTGTGTTGTTCTTTCCCTCCTCCTCACTATTCCCCCTGCCAGTCTCCACTCTAATACTCTGTATGTGAGTCCCTTCCTCCCCTTTCTTATTTTTTTTTCTGTTCTTTTATGACCTTGGTACCTCCCTTCTAGTAGTTTGTCTCCTGCCACTCTCACTTATAAACAGTCTCTTCCTTGTTAATAACTCAGTGTATGAGGATATCCTTGTACAGTTGCCAGGCTCTACCTCTCCTCTGGAATGCCTCTCCTGTACACAGCACATTTGTGTTTCATTTCTCTGGGCTTTGCTCTCTGTCTGCACAGTTCTGTCTTTTCTACGTCTTCCCCTGTCATTTCCTTCCTTCCCCTGTCTATTACTTTCCATAGCATGGTGTTGCACACCTGTAAAATACTGGTAGAATATTTACATAGCTCAGGTGCAGTGTGTCAATTTGTTTACTGCACCTAAGAATTCATTAGGAAATGGTTACTTCACTGAGTTGTGAAGCATTGGCTTTGTACAATCCTATTCCTACTATGACACAGTGTGGCTGATTTACTAAAGGAAAATAGGCTCTTCAATTTGCAAGAGAAAGTTGCACATTGCAAGGGAATTTGAAGCAAAGTGAATGAGTTAAAACCCTGCTGACCTTCATCATCCAATCATGTGCAAGAAAAAAATGCTGTTGTTTTATTTTCCTTGCATGTGATTTAGTGAATCAACTCCAATGAGGCCGATTTACCTCAGAAGCTGAGAATCTTCGCTGAAGACCTGGAATTCGAAAAGTATTATAGACAATCTTTACAGAGCTCTCATGCCTGTGTGCAACAAATGTCAGTGCCTGTGACAAATCCATGCACCTTTCCGTGGCATGTTGGGGGGGGGGGGGGGGGGTGTCAGTACTGTGGCTGAGGTATCCATATTGGACACTCCATCTTCAGTGTACATTCAGGGCCTCTCCAGCATAGCAACATTGTTTGTTAAGACCCTGTCAGCTGTCATCAACATCATGACAACCAATAACTCATCCCCAGCCCTATTCAGCTGCCGGCCAGGAGATTCATTTTATTGTTGAAATTTGGCCCTTGCTATTTTGGGTAATAAGATCAGCCAGCATACCTGCCCCTTGGTTTATATTCAGCTGTCAGCCTGGGGAATCTCCAAGCCAGCAGCTGAATTGGACTGTCACTGGTTGCTAGGATGCTGGTGGCCTCTGGCTTCGGCGCAACCAAGGAGCCCTAGTAGGAAGCTTATGGGCAGGTGTTGGGCTGCAATTTTTCCAATGGCCTTAAGGTGGCACTGTGCATCCTATATCACCCATTGGATTAAAAAATCAGGTCATCTTGTCAAAAAAGTGCTTAAAATAGCAGATTTTGTGTTGCAGCTTCTGTGTGTGCCAGGGATAGAGCCCTGCTTGTTAGGGAGAGTATGAGAGCAATGTTAGGGAGAGGTACCTGAACAGGACGGAAACAGTAGGTTTCCTCTTACAGAGTATTTCTTCTAGCTTCTTAGAACTGTTAAGGTAACTAGGAAAAAAAGTTGAGGAAAAATACCACTGGACCCATAAGGTTATCTTATTGATATTGCTACCGTAAAGCATTGATGTAAATGTAAATAATCTGGTTCCTAGGGAGACAGCTTCTGCACCCCAGATCTTCACAGTCTTCCTGGGTTTGAAGTGAAATGTAACAAAAATGGAAATCAAAGCACCACACCACTGCTATGAGAGCCAAATACATCTGTATTCCAATAAAAGGCAGGAGGACAATCCAAAAAGTAGCCAATGTTTTCTGGGGGCCCAAAAACACCCCTTCATCAGTTCTAGAAAAATGTAAGGACATCTCTATAGCAACAACATTTTCCCTCCAATTAATGTCAGGTAACATTGAATGGATAGGTAATATTTGTCTGAGGTTCTTATATAATGATTATTCAGTCATTCAATGTTAAGATAGTTAGTAAGGTTGAATAAAGACACCAGTCCATCCAGTTCAACCTGAGTGAGTGTGGGTGCGTGTCTACAACTGTACCTATCCCTATGCATTGGGGGTTATTTACGAAAGGCAAATCCACTTTGCACTACAAGTGCACTGAAAGTGCACTTGGAAGTGCAGTCGCTGTAAATCTGAGGGGAAGATCTGAAATGAGGGGAAGCGCTGCTGATTTTATCATCCAATCATGTGCAAGCTAAAATGCTGTTTTTCATTTTCCTTGCATGTCCCCCTCGGATCTACAGTGACTGCACTTCCAAGTGCACTTGTAATGCAAAGTGGATTTGCCTTTAGTAAATAACCCCAATTGTGTTTCATTAAGATCCTCATCTATTATATTATTGTTATTTATTTAACCACTTCAGCCCCGGAGCATTTGGCTGGCCAAAGACCAGAGCACTTTTTGCGATTCGGCACTGCGTCGCTTTAACTGACAATTGCGCGGTCGTGCGACGTGGCTCCCAAACAAAATTGACGTCCTTTTTTCCCCACACATAGAGCTTTCTTTTGGTGGTATTTGATCACCTCTGCGGTTTTTATTTTTTGCTATAAACAAAAAAAGAGCGACAATTTTGAAAAAATGCATTATTTTTTACTTTTTGCTATAATATATATCCCCAAAAAATATATAAAAAAACATTTTTTTCCTCAGTTTAGGCCAATACGTATTCTTCTACATATTTTTGGTAAAAAAAAAATCGCAATAAGCGTATATTGATTGGTTTGCGCAAAAGCTATAGCGTCTACAAAATAGGGGGTAGATTTATGGCATTTTTATTAATATTTTTTTTTTACTAGTAATGGCAGCGATCAGTGATTTTTATCATGACTGCAACATTATGGCGGACACATCGGACACTTTTGGCGATAATTTGGGACCATTCACATTTATACAGCGATCAGTGCGATTAAAAATGCACTGATTACGGTGTAAATGTGACTGGCAGTGAAGGGGTTAACCAGGAGGGGGCGCTACAGGGGTTAAGTGTGTACTAGGGAGTGATTCTAACTGTGGGAGGGATGGGCTATGTGTGACACGACACTGATCACCGCTCCCGATTACAGGGAGCTGTGATCAGTGTCCTGTCACTAGGCAGAACAGGGAAATGCTTGTTGACATTAGCATTTCCCCGTTCTTCCTCTCCGTGAGACGATCGCGGTATCCCCCTGGACATCGAGTCCGCGGACCCGTGGTCGGACTCACGGAGCTCACGGCGGGCACGCGCGCACTCTGGCCTACTATCCAGGCCTCGTGAGATCACGTACAATAACGTGATTTTGCGCAGCGGAGCCAACCTGCCGCAGTAAAACTGCAGCGGCTGGTCCGCAAGCGGTTAAGGTTTTATATAGCACCATCAATTTACGCAGCGCGCTACACATACATCACACACTCACATCGGTCCCTACCCTCCAGGAGCCCACAATCCAAGGTCCCATTCATATACTCGCATTCATATACTAGGGCCAATTTTTTTATTTTTTTTGGACAGAAGCCAATTAACCTACCAGCATGTCTTTGGCGTGTAGGAGGAAACCAGAGTACCCAGAGGAAACCCATGCAGGCACAGGGAGTACATACTCCAGGCAGGTAGTGTCATGGTTTGGATTCGAACGAGTGACCAATTTTACTGTTAGGCGAGAGTGCTACCCACTACACCACTGTACCTGATACATTGACATTGTTTTGATATGGAGATGTCCTTATGTTCATATTGGGCCCCTGAAACATGTTGGCTACTTTTTAGATTGTCCCCCTGACATATTGGAACAAAGTTGTGTCTGGATCTCCTAGCAGTGGCACTTCAAATTCTATTTTTGCTAGCCTCATGGAACTGTGTACTAACATAAGCTGGATAAACTTCAAGTACTTTGGGGATCTCAGGCCCATCCAATAATCTAGATCCTTCTTCCAGGGGAATTACTCCTCAGGCTTTCTGTGTTTTCCAAGCTCATATCTGTTTATATAAGCTCATGTGGTTTATAAGCTCACATCATAATCACACACATAGGTTGGACTTGATGGACTTGTGTCTTTTTTCAACCTCACCTACTATGTAACTATGTATCATAGTGCTATTGAGAAAGTGCCTTATTGACATTACCTTTCTGTGAGCATTCAATTTCTTCAATAAAAAAGTAACCTTTAAGCATCAGTGTGTGTTCATCTCCTCCCAATTCTCTGGTACATTGTTGAGCATGACTAGTGTAGTCCAGATTTACCCCATTTTTACCCATACTGTTAGCCACCCATACTCCACCCTCTTACCAACTTAAATAACGAGACCACACCTTTCATCTGGAGTATAAATGGCCATAACAGCCTTTTATTAAACAACTGTATAAAATTACCTCCAATATTAACTTCAATATGAATAACATATAAACTCAGATAAAACAACATGTTTTAAACAATCTGTTGGTTAATGACGGAGCTACCCCAGTTTACCACATATCCACAAGAGGGCACTGCAGGAACATGTTTCAAAACTGATAAGGCCTCCAGCTGTACCGCTCGGAGACAACCCCCTCCCGCAGTGCAACATACCGGTATTCCTTTCAGGAATACACAGGAGGGGCCATACTATTGCTGACCCCCCACCCCTTTTAACCTTTTATTTACCGCTACCGTCACCGACCAACAACAACAAACCAGCCACAGCCCGAAAGGATGAAACCTTATCCTTAAGGGCCCCTCCACACCCTCAAGGCTCGTTGTATTCCTTCCTGCAAACCCATGGTCCAAAGATCCGTCCCCACATCTGTGAGGTGGACCCCATCCCTCCTCAAATAGAGGCCTACATTTATCTCGAGCTCCCTGTGCCGAATCACCATGCCCCCTTGTTGAACCAAAAACTTCCCCACCACCTTGTTGACACTTATAGGAGCCTTGTTAATCCTTACCACAGACCTAGCATTGCGCTACGAAGTTCGTGCCACAATATCAGACCATAGTAGTAAAGTGTTCGGATAAATAGTGTGCAAGTGCAACAAATCCGCTTTTACATCCTCTATCAGGTCCCTGACCGTCCTCACCCCCAAATCGTTACCTCCAGCGTGTATGACCAACACATCCGGAGGTCTATCTAGCCAGGCAAATCGTTCCACCTCTGAAACCACTCTGCCCCACATCATTCCTGGTCTCCCCAGCCACTTGATAAAAGCCTCGCCTTCTCGATATGCCTAACTGGCGCCCATCTGGTCTCGCATCACCTCTCCTTGCCCCCCAACAAACGTAGGAGTGTCCCAGTATCCAGACAAGGCGTGGAGACACTCCATCTGAAACGAAAAGACAACAAGGCAGGGTGATATCACCAACGTAACAAACCAAAAAAAACACCCACTACCTATATGTGAAAACCAAACTTATACAACATACGGGTTTCATTTATTTTTCATTTATTTATTTATATATATATATATATATATATATATATATATATATATATATTATTTTTTTTTTTTTTAATTATTATTCCACTACTAATTGAGGGCGAATGTATGAACGGAATCTCTTTGATTCCCATCTGCCGATCCTCCGCACCGCTGCTTCATCCAACCCGCATCTGGCAGCTTCTGTGGCCGCCCCAATGCGGAAGGAGTGTGAGGCGTATGCCTTCTCATCCAAACCTATCATCGATAAGCATTTTCGAAACACCGCCACAAATTGAAACTTTGAAAGGTAAGCATCATTCTCATGACATAAAAATGGACCCTCACCTACCGGTCTAATCTTCCCAAATTCACCAACCGTCCTCACCGGACATACTGGCGATCCCGGTAATGCATGCAGCCACACATCTATGCCCTTTCCCAATTGGTCTGTTTTCGGCCTCCTCAGCCGTAAACACACCCTCCCCATGCGTGCCCGCACGTCTTGCACCAAAATACCCCCCCCCGCTTCCTTTTTGGATGGGCTGACCAACTCCCCTACCCGAAACGCCCCAAAAAAACGCCAGTGAAAAAGCCGCTGTAAACAGTAAACATTCATAACTTGAGCTGCACACCAACCCTAGCTGATCACAAATTGCCAACAGGTTGGCAAAAGTGACCGGTCTACGGTTATCTTTTTTCTTGTGCCCCTTCCGGTACCCTTTTAATGCCTGCCGTACCCAAAATTCCTTCGTCCAATCCTCCATCCCCTGTAACTTAAACAGAAACTACAGCGCCGCCAATTTCTTACCAATAGACGATACCCCCACCCCATTTTCCATATTCCTGGACACAAAATAAAGGACCAATAATCTCAACTCTCCCCCGTCATCCTCTGCTCCGGATTCCCGTACAAGTCCCAACCATTCACCCCATACCTTCACATAGGTCGACCATGTGGACTCACTCACAGACTGTTGTATCCATCCTGCGATGACTCCAATGCCAGCTCCCAGATCCAACCCGGGCAAGAATCCCTTCCTTCTCTGCAGCCGGAGCTAATTCCCTGAACTTGTCCCACTGAAAGCGAGACAGTGAATCAGCCAGCGTATTTTCAATCCCAGGTATATGCACAGCATATATGAAAATATTCAATTGCAAGCACCGTAATACCAACTGTCGTAATAGTCTTATGACAGGTTGAGAAGACGCTGACAAGCGATTGACTACCTGCACCACTCCCATATTATCACAGTTCAGCCGCAACTTTAAATTCTGACAAGCCTTGCCCCATAATTCCATAGCCAGAACTACTGGAAACAATTCTAATAGTACCAAGTTACGAAGGAAACCTGCTTCAACCCAGGATTTTGGCCATGGTTCTGCGCTCCATTGACCCTTAAAGAAAAACAAACAATGGGTTCCCCTTGGGTGGGATTTTTAAGGCATTACCAAAAAAGTGTTCATAGTATGTATGAAAAAAGAAATTTTTATTACAAAATACACACACAAAGTACAGAAATACCAATTGACAAAATCAATTCAAGCATAAAAGATATACATACAAATGCATCGAAGACAGCATGTGGGGGACAGAAAATGATCACAATAGACAAACATATAAGCATGGGATGAGGTGGGTCTCACTAAACCGACGCGTTTCGGAAAATCCTTCGTCAGGGTTTGACAAGTGAGGTTTATCATCTGTTTAATATTACAGAAGCAAAGAACACAAAGTAGTTAGCATTCCATATACATGTGACATAATATGTCCCTCATACCTCATATGTGAGAGTGAACTCACTTACCCGATGCAAGTGTTTACAAAGGGATTCAAAGCAAAAGAACAGCTCTGCTGTGGTATCCCAGGCCGTATGTGTCTCCAACCAATCCAATTGTGAGTAAACGGAGTATTAGAGGGGTTCATATAGATGACATCATTTCCCTAATTGCTGAAGCACGCCACGTCCAAATTAGGGCGCAGCGTCTGTGCATGGGCTGGGGTCCACAGAAATCTTAGGACCTAAGACCAAGCAAAAAGTATCATAAGGATGAGTACCGAGTTGGGGTGAACACCCCCATCGGACTGGTACAAAAGGCCAGTCTGTGTATAGAGGCTAAGAATCAAAAAGAAACATACCTGGGATCTGGAGCCGAAAAAAACACCTACAGGGTATACCGTAGGGGGAAGGGAGGAGGGCACGAAGGGTACCTTGCTGACCATCAAACAGACATCATGACAGAGATCTGGTGTTGGGAGAAAACGGGGGGTGATTGTTTAAAAGTCCCATAGTACAAAAGATAAATATACAAGGATTGTGGTATATACAACCACACCACACAAGAGAAAATAGTCAAAGGGGTAAAGAGCTCCCCAAACAATCAAAGGAGCAAAAAAAAGCTCCCCAACAATGCCCCCAATCCAACAGATGACTTACTTTAACAGCTAGGAGCCCCGCACGAGTGCAACATCCTCCTCCGATCACAAGGTCAGAGTGGATGAGCTCCGCTATTTATCTCACTAAACGTGAGGCCAGCTGATTGCAACAGCAAACAGCTGTGTGCATAATGTACACCCTGGGCTCCCACCTCCCATTCGGCACCAGATGACAGGAGATCCGCCCCTAGGCAGGTCTCCTGTCATCCTGGTCCAATCGTGGGCCCCCTGGGAGTGGACCGCACCACGCCCCCCCAAAGGGAACGAACGGCGCCGATCCTAATCCCACACCGCGCATGCGCACCAGTGATACTGGAGCGCAACGTCGCGGCTGACGTCACGGCGCCGCGTCCCGGAGGCGCGCGCCGCCGTCCACTCCCACCAGCATGGGAAGCCAAGACCGGAATCAGCTGACGCTGAATCCGATCAGGACGAGGGGGACATGATCCGTTCCCCTAGTATGTCCCAGAAAGGGACAGCCTTACCGTGCTGGGTCCATGCACATATACAGCAAAGGGCGGTGCCTGAAAAAAAAGGGCAAAAAAAACGCATGTGCCAACAACAATAAAAAAGGATTGCAGGCTTACATTTTCATGCAAGCCAAGGTCAAATGGGCATATTGGATGTCAGTTGGTGCCACAAGGGCGTGGGAGAACACAGCAGAGCCTAAACATGGGGAGAAAAAACCATAGAGCTCCTGAGCAAATAAATAAAAGAAAAAATAAAATAAATTAAAATAGAAAAATGATAAATCAATAAAAGGGGGGAACAGAACCCAATATTACAGCGTGCCTGGGGCACGATCAACATCGCAGGAGATAACCCCAATGTCCTGCCACACCCGAAACCTGGGCATGCAGATAGGCCCCACTCATCTAGAGCCCCAAATTGAATTCCTACTTTAGACATAACGTACAGGTACATAGAGCCTTAGATTTGTTAGGGCAAAGATGAGGACAGGTCAAGGGCCTAAAGTCAGATAACCCGCAAATCGTAAGGCAGGATCTGGGGCATGCATACAGCCAAAGACTCAAGACAAGATCTATCTTTCCATGCTCCCAGAATCAAAGCCCTCCAAAAAGGGCTTGAAACAGGTGGAGTCATTGAGTCCAGGGGGTCTGGTCGCCTTTAAATTGTAGATCCACCTCAGTTCAAGTTGGAGGAGATCCTTGTTCCAATCTCCTCCTCTCCAGCCTGGGTGGACCCGATCCAAGATCAAAAATTTGATTCTTGGGAATACTCCCTGGTGGACCAGGGCCGTATGTCTCCCCAGTGGTAAATCGGGGTCACATGTCTGCATGCTTCTGATGTGGCGGTATGCCCTATGCCAGAATTCCAATTTGGTTTTTCCGACATAGAAACATCCGCAGTCACACCAGAGCATGTAGACCACTCCCTTCGTCTTACAGTTGGCAAAATGTTTGGGCCTAAAAACGCTGCCGTTAGGTAACGTGGGGTTTTTTTTAGTAAACATGAATCTGCAGTATCCACAGGCTCCACACATGAAGGTGCCCCTATACTTACAATGCTGGGCAAACTCGGCATCCCTAAATTCGCTTCTCACCAGTCTAGAGGATAGAGAGGTGGCCCTCCTAAAGGTAAAGAGGGGGCTTTCGGGAAGGAATATCTGTAGGTTAGGGTCCATAGTGAGAATGTGCCAATACTTCGACACAATTCTCTTAATTTCAATATGTTGGTTACAATACTTGGTGATAATACGTAGAGACTTGTCCTGACTTTTGTTTTTTTGTGAATAGATTAGGGTCTGCCTGGTATGTGTGATGGCCCGTTTGTAGGCTTTCTTGAGGGAGGTGCGCGAATACCCTCTCTCAAGAAGTCTCGCACGCAGATTATTGGCCTCTATCCTAAAAGTCGCTTCGTCGGTGCAGTTTCTACGTACCCTCAAATATTGGCTGTAGGGTATTGATTTAATGAGACTGGGTGGGTGAAAGCTAGAGGCATGCAGGATGGTGTTCCCAGCAGTGGCCTTCCGAAAAAGGCCACTGCTGAGTCCACCATCCCCGTCCCTGGAAACCATGACATCCAAGAATGCGATCTCCCTGCGACTTGATGCCATGGTGAAGTTCAGATTGAATCGATTTTTATTCATGTGTAGAAGGCATGATTGCAGCAACTCTATAGGGCCATCCCAAATGGTGAAAATGTCGTCGATGTATCTGAACCACAACAAGAAGTGGTTCGTATACATCGACGAGTCCTCATCACTGAGAAAGGTGGTCTCCCACTCCCCCAGGTACAGGTTGGCGTAGGACGGGGCGCAGCATGTCCCCATCGCCACCCCCTGTACCTGGAGGAAGTGGGAACCATCAAAGGAAAAAACATTGTGATATAAAATATATTCCAACAGTTGTAATATAAAGTCATTATAAGTCCAGTCTCCATCCTGTCTCTGAAAGATAGCCTTTTTGACAGCTCTCAGTCCGCCTGCATGGGGAATGGAGCTGTATAGAGCCTCTACGTCAATCGTCACTAGGTATGCATTCTCTGGTATAGTAAGATTGTCTATGATCTTCAAAAAGTGTATGGTGTCTTTTACATATGAGCGTAGACTCGTGACGTGAGGTTTAAGGTATTCGTCTATCAGACGACTTGCATGTTCGCTAATGGACCCTCTACCTGAGACAATTGGTCTCCCTGTGGGGTTCTGGCTGTCTTTATGGATTTTTGGTAGTGAATAGAAGGTTGGTACAACAGGGAATTTCACCCTGATGTACTCCCAGACCGTCTTATTAATGACTTTGTTATTGTATGCCGTGTCCACTAAAGAATAATATTCCTGGTGGAACCTGTTGATGAGATCCCTGGAAATTTGTTTGTACCAGTTCTTGTTCAGAAGTATTTTATGGCACATTGAGATGTATTGGGCATTGTCCATCAGGACAATGTTCCCCCCCTTGTCCGAGGGCTTGATGACTATAGATTTGTTGTCACCAAGTTGCTTAAGTGCCTGTCTATCAGCCAGGTTGGTATTGGTCCGTCTAGGGGTGTGAACCCGCAACCTCTCAATGTCTTTGTGGACCAGTTTAAGAAACGTAGCGATATTTGGGTTGGAACTTGGGGGTGGAAACTGCACTGATTTCTTTTTAAGTTTAGACCCCTGGGCCAATTTCTGAGCCGGCTCTTCCCTGTTGGATAAAGGAAGGGAAAGTACAGATGGTAAATCAATACGATCTATGAGATCAGTCGTGTCGCTCTCTTCCAAGAGCGACACCAGCTGCTCGATGGCCCGGTTTTCTTGGGGTGTGAGGTCTGTGGATCCCTGGGGTTTGTGGTACATGTTTTTTAACATTAATTTGCGTGCGAATAGTTCGAGGTCTTTGACGACCTCGAATCTGTCCATATTTTCATTGGGGCAGAATCCCAGTCCCTTCTGGAGTATGCGTTCTTCCCCTTCTGTGAGGGCATGGGAGGAGAGGTTGACAATGCTGAAGGACCTGTGAGGTCGAACAGCACCGTCCAACAGGCCCGCCCCCCCAGCCCCATCTAGGTTTTGTTTGTAGGTTTGCTCAGAAGTGTCTCTACTAAAGGGACAACATCCTGTCTGTCAGTTCCCTGATGAGTGGTTCTAGATCTAGTGACCGGAGGTGAATTGATATTGTTCACCAGAGGTACAGGGGGGATAGTGGGACAACCACTAAGCCCTCCCACTGACCTACCTGCCATCACAGATGTGTTTTGTGAACCATCTAATGTATTCATGTTATAGGTCCTTGGTCCCTGAGATCTACTTTCACTCTGGTTGGGACGTGTTCCCTTTTTGGTTTTAGATGAGACCTGTGAGGAAATAGAGGAAACACTGGAAGACGAATTAGAGGTGGCAGAGTAATGATCCCTCCGGTTCCTAAATCTATTATAGTTTTGGGACTGTGGTTGATTCCATCGATAGGCCCTGTTCTCTTCAAAGGCGCCACGGTCCCTACTGAATTTGTTTTCTTTTTTGATGAGGATATCTTTATTGAAATCCTCGAGGTGTTTTTTAAGTTTGGTCTCCCTGTCTGAATAAGTCTTATGGGTTTGGAGTGGTTGAAGTTTCAGACATATGGTCTGAATATCACCATCCAGCGCATCGGACCGTTTGTGATATTCAGTAATAAGAAGTTCCATCATGTCTTTGGAACAGGTGCGTAGGATCTTTTCCCAGGCATTTTTGAACTCAGTGTCCAGGCCTTCAAGATTGGGGAAGATCTGGACCCTGAGTCCCAATGGATTCATATTGTCATTAATATAATCCCGAAAGGATCTGATGTGCCAGTACAGGGATGATTTTTTCTCAAGGAGTTTAGTGAGTTTCAAAAAAAGACCTTTGATTTCAGATTCAATGTGTTCATTCTTACCGTACTCATCGAGATAGCCAGACATAAGATTGTCCCAATTGCTCCCCATGTAATTGGCCATGATCTACAAATTTCTAATAAAGCAATGCACAAAACAAAAAAGATGAACCAAAACACTGGTACAGTACAATATAGACAATGTAAGTATATTCAACGTATGCAGGCCAAATAGCCCAAAAAGATAATATTAGTGGTTCGCTACTGCGTGTCAGAAAAAACGGGGATTGGTATCTACTACCATATAAAGACGCAGCAAGAGGGGGTCTGACCCGGAGTGGCGAACAGAGAAGGTATGCCCAAAGAACGCCCCATATCCAGTAGATCCCGCCGCGTCAGTAACCAATTCTACATCGAAGTTACTTACCGGACCAGACATCCACACTGACCTCCCGTTGTACTCCGCCAAAAATTGATACCATCCCTTTAGGTCCTCACGATGATCCTTAGTAAGCCTAATAAAATGGGCCGGATCTTTTACCCCAGCTGTAGCTGCAGACAGCCGTCGGCAAAAGACCCTACCCATGGGTATGATTCTACAAGCAAAGTTCAACTTACCAAGCAAAGATTGGAGATCCCTCAGCTGTATTTTCTTCATCCCATGGACCCGCCTTATTTCCGTCTGCAGATCCAGTAACATTCCTTGCGGTAACCGACATTCCATTGCCATTGAATCAATAACAATGCCCAAAAAACTAATCTCTGTGGTGGGGCCCTCAGTTTTGTCAGCGGCCAGGGGAACACCAAACAGTTCTGCAATGTGTTGCAACGTTGACAATAAAATCGCACACACACTGGAAGACGGTGGGCCTATGCATAGGAATGCATAGGAAATCATCTAAATAGTGTATCAGAGATTCAAGGCCGGACACCTCTCTCACCACCCATTCCAAAAAGGAACTGAAAACTTCAAACATGGCGCAGGAAATGGAGCAACCCATAGGCAAGCATTTGTCCACATAAAATTGTTCCTGCCACTGGCAACCCAGCAGCCAAAAACTGTCCGGGTGTACTGGCAGCAGCCTAAACGCTGCCTCAATATCAGCTTTTGCCATCAGTGCCCCTTTTCCATAGCGCCTGACCCATCGAACCGCCGCATCAAACGAAGTGTATGACACGGTGCAGACGTCCGGGTCAATGAAATCGTTAACCGAACCCCCTTTTGGAAATGATAAGTGGTGAATGAGCCGAAACTTATTTGGCTCTTTCTTTGGCACCACCCCCAGAGGGGACACCACCAAGTCATTCAATGGTTTTGCCTCAAACGGCCCCCCCATCCGTCCTAAAGCCACTTCCTTTTCCAATTTCTCCCCCACCACCCCCGGGTGTTGCAACGCAGATTTTAAATTCCGTGCTACTGGAGGAACCACCGCCAATGAACATGGAATTTTGAACCCCTCTCTAAAACCCTCAGTGATCAGTAACGCCGCTTTCCTATCCGGATACTTACTTAGGAAAGGTTGCATCCTTTCCACCTTCACCGGTGTCATCCCTCTTGTGAGCAAACTCCCCGGTACGTTTACCTTTTTTGAAACACAGAGACAGGGTGTGGGCTCCCCCACAGCCTGAACACTCGTGCTTGAATTTGCAGGACCCCCCAAATTTACAGGATCCTTCATCATACTGCCAGCATACCCCCCATTTTCTGCCGGCCGGTAGTCCTGAGGAGTTGGTACCCCCGGCCCCCCCTTGAAATAACTGAGGCGGGGCCCTAGCCGACGACATCAGTTTCATCCACAGGCTAATATGCTTATGGTCCTAACGCAGAGCCGGACGCACCGCTCTGCGTTGACGAAACTGCTCATCGTAACGTAACCACGCAGTTCCCCTGTACACTCTGTGTGCCTCACCTATAGCATCCATATAACAGAACAACCCCGAACAATGTTCAGGGTTCTTTTCGCCAATGACACTAGCCATGATAGCGAACGCTTGCAACCAATTCACAAACGTCCGTGGTATCAATCTATATCTCCTCTTCTCCTCATCCTCCTTCTTGGAATCGTCGGGTTTAACCCTATGCAGGTTAAACTTTTCCAATGGCAACAAGGAGAAAATTTCCACGTACTCACCTTTATGAATTTTTTCTCTCACTTCAGGTTTCAAGTGTGCCCCTAACGGGCCTTCAAAACAAACATATATCTCACATTTTGCAGCATCTGCCAGCCTAACCACATCAGTCCTGCCTTTTGTTTCTGCAGCCCCCTTCTCACCTGCTGTTTCCTTGTCTGCCACCTTCTCTGGCGTTGTGGTAGCTGGCACCTCTGTAACCGCAGCCCCCCCTGTCCCCCTTTGTGCATCCCCTTGCGGAGCCTGCCCTGGTCCCTCTCCAAAGCGACCAACCAGGGCCCTTAAACCCTCCAATAGCTCCTGGAGCTGTCCCGCTGACCCCGAACTGGCGGGTGCAGTACTCGCCAGTTGTTGGTCAGTAGCCTGACCCACCCCGCTCTGCAAAGGTGTCACCTCCTGCAGTTGTTGCTATCCCCCCCAGCAAGCCCTGCAAAGCATTAGTAAAGGAAAAGTTATCACTAGACTTACCGGGCTGACCAGGATTCCTCCCAACAGCCGCTGTGCTGCTCTCTCTTGCTGGTTCCGGCTGCTGTAGCCCATCTTCCTCATCGGACACCTCGTCTTCGGACTGTTCCCCTTGCACTGGGACTGGCGTCAGAGGTAGCCCCCCAGGAGAAGCCCTCCTGGAGGCCGGAAGCCCACGCTGGTGTGAGGCCTGCACTGTGCGACGAGTCACTGCTGATCCCTGCTGCCCTGAACTTCCAGCTACCGGGCCAGCCTGGGCACTGTTTCCATCGCCATCTTGGGACACGTCCCCCCCACCCGGTAAGCTCCGCCCACCCGCGGTGCCGCTCGATCCACGCGACCCGGACGTTGCTGCTCTCGGCGCCGCTCACACTCGTGCAGAGGTACTGAGGGGCTGTTCGAAATCCTCCGTGCAGTGCCAGCATGCGGGGAACCCGCCCGGGCCCCGCCGAATCAACCGTGTGGCTCCTCTTGTCGATTGCTCCCCCCTCGGGCTCCGTGTCAGGTGACCCTGTCCATGTCCTGGCCCAGGTGAATAGCGCGCCGGAGGCCGCGATCTCCGCGCACGCGCAGACGGCTCACCTTCTCCCCCTGCATGGCTTGCTTCTCCCCCGAGCATCACTGTGACCTGGCTGCGAAGCCAGTTGGATCCATTCGCCGCCGCCGCCTGCCGCAACCGCGCCAAAATCGCCTCAACGTCCGCCATTGTGTCTGAGGAGCAGAGAAATTCTGCCTCCTCGTGTCTCCTTCCCAGCACACTGTTCCGTTTTTGCTCCTCCCCTCTTTTATATGGCTACTCCTCCTTACTTTCCTGTTATCTCCTCCCACACTTTCCCTTGAAACATTAACCCTATGTGTCTCACTAGACACACTGTCATGCCCGGCCCTGCACTATTCCTCTTCTTTCCATCATTCCGGGCCTCACTTTATCTACATTTTGGATTAATTGGCAGGATATGAAAAATCCATTTTCAATGGTGGGTGCCATTAGTTGTTGCAATAGTACCTTTAGGAGCGGCTTTGGCACTGATTCTCGAGTACAGTGGGGACGGAAAGTATTCAGACCCCCTTAAATTTTTCACTCTTTGTTATATTGCAGCCATTTGCTAAAATCATTTAAGTTCATTTTTTTCCTCATTAATGTACATACAGCACCCCATATTGACAGAAAAACACAGAATTCATTTGAGTCCAGCTGTGTTTGATTATACTGATTGGACCTGTCTATATAAGACCTTACAGGTAACAGTGCATGTCAGAGCAAATGAGAATCATGAGGTCAAAGGAACTGCCTGAACAGCTCAGAGACAGAATCGTGGCAAGGCACAGATCTGGCCAAGGTTACAAAAAAATTCTGCTGCACTAAAGGTTCCTGAGAGCACAGTGGCCTCCATAATCCTTAAATGGAAGATGTTTTGGACAACCAGAATCCTTCCTAGAGCTGGCCGTCCGGCCAAACTGAGCAATCGGGGGAGAAGAGCCTTGGTGAGAGAGGCAAAGAAGAACCCAAAGATCACTGTGGCTGAGCTCCAGAGATGCAGTCTGGAGATGGGAGAAAGTTGTAGAAAGTCAACTATCACTGCAGCCCTCCACCAGTCGGAGCTTAATGGCAGAGTGGCCTGATGGAAGCCCCTCCTCAGTGCAAGACACATGAAAACCCGCATGGAGTTTGCTAAAAAAAACACCTGAAGAACTCCAAGATGGTGAGAAATAAGATTCTTTGGTCTGATGAAACCAAGATAGAACTTTTTGGCCCTAATTCTAAGCGGTATGTGTGGATAAAACTAGGCACTGCTCATCACCTGTCCAATACAGTCCCAACAGTGAAGCATGGTGGTGGCAGCATCATGCTGTGGGATTGTTTTTCAGCTGCAGGGACAGGACAACTGGTTGCAATCGCAGGAAAGATAAATGCGGCCAAGTACAGGGATATCCTGGACAGAAACCTTCTCCAGAGTGCTCAGGACCTCAGACTGGGCCAAAGGTTTACCTTCCAACAAGACAATGACCCTAAGCACACAGCTAAAATAACGAAGGAGTGGCTTCACAACAACTCCGTGACTGTTCTTGAATGGCCCAGCCAGGGCCCTGACTTAAACCCAATTGAGCATCTCTGGAGAGACCTAAAAATGGCTGTCCACCAACGTTTACCATCCAACCTGACAGAACTGGAGAGGATCTGCAAGGAGGAATGGCAGAGGATCTCCAAATCCAGGTGTGAAAAACTTGTTGCATCTTTCCCAAAAAGACTCATGGCTGTATTAGATCAAGAGGGTGCTTCTACTAAATACTGAGCAAAGGGTCTGAATACTTAGGACCATGTGATATTTCAGTTTTTCTTTTTTAATAACTCTGCAAAAATGTCAACAATTCTGTGTTTTTTCTGTCAACATGGGGTGCTGTGTGTACATTAATGAGGAAAAAAAATGAACTTAAATGATTTTAGCAAATGGCTGCATTATTTCAAAGAGTGAGAAATTTAAGGGGGTCTGAATACTTTCCATCCCCACTGTACATACAGTCAGGTCCATAAATATTGGGACATCGACACAATTCTAATCTTTTTGGCTCTGTACACCACCACAATGGATTTGAAATGAAACGGACAAAATGTGCTTTAACTGCAGACTTTCAGCTTTAATTTGAGGGTATTTACATCCAAATCAGGTGAACGGTGTAGGAATTACAACAGTTTGTATACGTGCCTCCCACTTTTTAAGGCACCAAAAGTAATGGGACAATTGGCTGCTCAGCTGTTCTATAGCCAGGTGTGTGTTATTCCCTCATTATCCCATTTACAAGGAGCAGATAAAAGGTCCAGAGTTCATTTCAAGTGTGCTATTTGCATTTGGAATCTGTTGCTGTCAACTCTCAATATGAGATCCAAAGAGCTGTCACTATCAGTGAAGCAAGCCATCATTAGGCTGAAAAAACAAAACAAACCCATCAGAGAGATAGCAAAAACATTAGGTGTGGCCAAATCAACTGTTTGGAACATCCTTAAAAAGAAATACCGCAAAGTTTTTTCTTTTTTTCTCTTGCAACGGTATAACAAGTACCTATCTTCTAGCAAGCTAAATCACTAGGTCAAAACACAGACCTCTTTCACAAGTTTCACCGCTACCCCAAGCATACACGACCCATAACTGGTTATAACTACCTTGACACCTAACGTATTGCTCTATTTGCAGTCTACTAGTCCATCCTAGCCTCGGCCCCTGGCCAGCCAGAAGCAACGCTCTTCGATCCTCTACACGGAACAACACTGCACTGAATCTCGGACTTCCGCACCGCACTCTACTTACCTCTTCGCCTGGAAAAGGAAAAAAGACCAGCTCCTCACGAGATCATCTAACTGTAAGTGTTATTATAAGCTTACACTAAACCCACACTCACAAGATGCCGGTTAATATCCTTTCACTCAACGTTAATGGGCTCAATCATCCAGCCAAACGCCACTCACTATGGAAAACCGTTAAGGACCTCCAGAGTGATATCATCTGCGTCCAAGAAACCCACCTACTAGCTCCCAACACCCCTCTGTGTAACAATCACCACTTCCCAAACGTATTTCACGCAACCCATTCCACCAAGTCCAGAGGAGTCATGATCGCCATCAAAGACACCATAGACTTCCAACTCCTAGAAATACTTCCAGACCCCGAAGGTCGTTTCATAATCCTAATATGCACCATTAATAAAGCAACCTACACCATCATCAACCTGTACGCTCCGAACTCTCAACAAATGAGATTCCTACGCAAGCTTATCCGCACCTTAAAACCCATCCAAAAAGGCCACACTATTGTGTGTGGGGACTTCAACCTGGTCCCAGATGTGTCCCTGGACTCTACCTCTTCAGCAAAGAGACGCGAATCGCCTCTAAAAGCGTTTATGCATTCCCACGATCTGTATGATGTCTGGCGCTGTCACCATGGCGCCGAACGTGACTTTACCTTTTTTTCCCCCAGACATCGCTCCTACTCCAGAATTGATCTGTTTCTGTCTGATAAATATATTTTACAAAAAATATCTCAATCTGTAATCCACACCACGGCATGGTCGGACCACGCCCCCACCTCAATTACCATCCAAGATCATAACCTCCAACGTAACACGTTTCTATGGAGACTAAACAACTCCATTATTCAAAATGCTAAATACACCCCAGAAATTTCAGAACACATTTCAGAATTTTTCAAGCTGAACAAGGGGTCGGTACCCGACCCTGCCGTGGTGTGGAGCGCTCATAAAGCGTATATGAGGGGAATGCTCATTAAATTGTGCTCTCATCATAAGCGGCAGAGGACGCAGCGTATAGATGCACTAACAGCCCAAATAGCGGACCTAGAAAAGAAACACAAATGTGACCCTCAAAACCCACTCACAAACCAACTATTGTCCCTAAGACAGGAGCTGAAAACCCTTCTCCTTCACTCATACGAATTCCTTCAAAGAAAATTTAAAGCATCTTCCTACTCTACCTCCAACAAGGCAGGAAAGAAATTAGCCCAACGACTCAAAGGAAGACGCAATAAAACTAGAATTACACTACTTAAACACCCCCACACTAACACCCCACTGACCAACCCCCAAGACATTGCAGATGCTTTTAGTACCTACTATGAAGACCTGTACAACCTAAAACATGACCACCAAACCCCCCAACCCACACCAGACGATATTGATAACTTCCTCACTAAAATCAATCTACCCAAACTTACTTTAGACCAACTGACCACCTTGAATGCTCCATTCACAGACCTGGAAATCAAGGCTACTATTGACTCATTGCCTAGTGGCAAGGCACCAGGCCCAGACGGGATAACAGGGGAATACTACAAATTGTTCTCCAATCAACTAATCCCACACCTCACTGATCTCTTTAACCACGCTGCCTCCTCTGCTAGCTTCTCGAATGAATACTTAAAAGCGCTAGTAATCACCATACCAAAACCAGGGAAGCAGTCGGATACCCCCCAAAATTTTCGCCCTATCTCCCTACTCAACCTAGACCTAAAAATCTACTCCAAAACCATAGCCAACAGACTAAACGAGATCATGCCTACCATCATACACCAAGATCAGACTGGTTTTACCAAAGGCAGACAATCCTCAGATGCCACCAGAAGAATGCTAGACCTCATTCACCACGCTGAATCCACTGGAACGCCTTCTCTGCTTCTTTCCCTAGATGCAGAGAAGGCGTTCGATAGAGTAAATTGGACTTATTTAAAAGCAGTATTACGCAAATTTGGATTCCAGGGACAGATTCTAACAGCCATCCTAGCATTGTACTCCAACCCTGAGGCTCAAGTGTTCACAGAAGGCATGCTCTCACGTCCATTTCCCATCACTAACGGTACACGCCAGGGATGCCCCCTCTCCCCTCTGATATTTAACATGCTTATGGAACCCCTGGCTGAGCACGTACGCTCCCACCCTAACATCACAGGTATGCGTATAGGCCACTCACACCACAAGATCAGTCTATTTGCGGACGATGTTATTCTAATCCTTACAAACCCGACTGTTTCCCTGGCTGAAGTACAAAAACTGCTCACATGGTTTAGCTCAATCTCCTATTACAAGGTTAATGTGACCAAATCATTCATACTCGACATAAACATAAACACCACCATGAAACACCTCCTACAACTACAATACCCATTTAAATGGGCAGAAACCGACATATCATACTTGGGCATTCATCTTCCGAGGGAAACTAAGAAAATATATCCATGCAACTACATACCACTCCTACAACAAATTCAATCTACTTCACAACAAATAGCAAAACACGAACTCTCATGGTCGGGCAGACTTGCAGCATTTAAGATGATATGCCTTCCCCAAATACTCTATCATTTTAGAACCCTACCTATACCCTTGCCAAACACCTTCTTCAAATCTCTCAAAACAATATTCAACAAATATTTATGGAACGGGAAAAAACCGAGGAGCGCCCATCACAACTTAGTAAAACACAAACTAGTCGGTGGAACAGGATCTATAGACTTTGAGGACTATTACTTAGCAACACTCCTAGCTCAATTGCCTGCCTGGTTCCAAACACAACCCACAACTCTTTGGGGACAAATTGAAAGCTCCTCATTATCTCGACCCAACTTAAGAACTTGGATACTTAGTATTCCATTGGGAACCATTATACCAAAAGCATTTCCCCTGACCATGAGAGCTTCGGCACTCGCATGGAAGAAATCAGTAACTCTACTCACCTCCAATCCCGCCACGTCTCTAAGTTGCATCCCCTTGGAATCCCTAAATCACACACTACCAGAAATCTCCCTATCATCTTGGACCGTCAAAGGAATACTACTCATACAAGATTTACTACATAACAACCACATTAAAACATTTGCACAACTTCAAGCCGAATTCAATCTAACTGCATCTGATAAATTCACTTACATACGGCTACACCACTACCTCAACACTCTAACCCTCCCCCCCTACAAAATTCACCCTAAAACCTGGGAATATCTCACCAACACAGCCACTAAAACTAGAGGTATATCCTACTTCTACAACATTCTCCACAACAAACGTACCTTCCTTAAACTAAAACCCCACCAAAGCTGGGAAAAAGACCTAGATCAGTCTTATACGGAAGACCAATGGCAACTTGCCCTCAAATCTATATACAAGGCCACTAATTGCGCGGCCCTATGGGAACTCACACAGAAAATCACATTACGCTGGTATATCACCCCAGCCAGAATTACAATCTTTAACCCGAGAACTCCCAACATATGCTGGAGATGTCACTCTTCTCCTAGCAACGTACTCCACGTATTCTGGACGTGCACTAAACTACACAACTACTGGGAAAGAATTTTCAATTTAATCTCGAACATAACCCAAATTAAAATCCACCCCTCCCCAGCACTGGCGATACTTAACCTAAACATTGAATCAATCCCATTCTCATTCAGGCCAGTGATCACTCATATCCTCCTGGCAGCAAGACTCAACATAACCAGACATTGGAAGTTTGACAATCCCCTGACAATAACTCAAGTCACAGACTTAGTATCTCTTCACTACAGCTACGAAATCATAACAGCTACGCACACTGGCCAGGTGACGAAAACAAACAAGAACTGGCAACCATGGACTGACTGGACTACGCAATGCGCAAACCACTTATCTAAACACTAATACATACCCCTTCTTCTTGACCGAGCAATACCTTTATGTAGACAAGAGAAACTAGTAGTTTGCAACAGCTAGTTCTAACTAGCTCACTTCTATCAATTTAAGCTTAAGAAAGACAGGGCCTCTTCACTCCTGTGGCACTAAAGATCCCATTTGGGGTGCGACTCTAGTGAAGAGGTCAAACTACGCAAAAACGAACAACAACTCCGGTAACCTAGAAGCTACAATAGATATATGTTTAATATAAGTTATAACTAACCCAAGTTGGTGAATCGCTATATGTGTTGAAATTATAAGTTGAACAGTTTACCTTGTATTGACTAACCAAAATGTCGTTGCACGACATACAATGTCCAATTGTATAATGTAATTTTCATGAAAATCTTCAATAAAAAATATGGAAGAAAAAAAAAAAAAAAGAAATACCGCACCGGCGAGCTCAGCAACACCAAAAGACCCGGAAGACCACAGAAAAAAAACTGTGGTGGATGACCGAAGAATTCTTTCCCTGGTGAAGAAAACACCCTTCACAATAATTGGCCAGATCAAGAACACTCTCCAGGAGGTAGGTGTATGTGTGTCAAAGTCAACTGAAGACTTCACCAGAGTGAATACAGAGGGTTCACCGCAAGATGTAAACCATTGGTGAGCCTCAAAAACAGGAAGGCCAGATTAGAGTTTGCCAAACAACATCTAAAAAAGCCTTCACAGTTCTGGAACAACATCCTATGGACAGATGAGACCAAGATCAACTTGTACCAGAGTGATGGGAAGAGAAGAGTATGGAGAAGGAAAGGAACTACTCATGATCCAAAGCATACCACCTCATCAGAGAAGGATGGTGGTGGTAGTGTCATGGCGTGGGCATGTATGGCTGCCAATGGAACTGGTTCTCTTGTATTTATTGATGATGTGACTGCTGACAAAAGCAGCAGGATGAATTCTGAAGTGTTTCGAGCAATATTATCTGCTCATATTCAGCAAAATGCTTCAGAACTCATTGGACGGCGCTGCGCAGTGCAGATGGACAATGACACGAAGCATACTGCGAAAGCAACCAAAGAGTTTTTTAAGGGAAAGAAGTGGAATGTTATGCAATGGCCAAGTCAATCACCTGACCTGAATCCGACTGAGCATGCATTTCACTTGCTGAAGACAAAACTGAAGGGAAAATACCCCAAGAACAAGCAGGAACTGAAGACAGTTGCAGTAGAGGCCTGGCAGAGCATCACAAAGGATGAAACCCAGCGTCTGGTGATGTCTATGCGTTCCAGACTTCAGGCTGTAATTGATTGCAAAGGAATTGCAACCAAGTATTAAAAAGTGAAAGTTTGATGGATGATTGTTAATCTGTCCCATTACTTTTGGTCCCTTAAAAAGTGGGAGGCACATATACAAACTGTTGTAATTCCTACACCGTTCACCTGATTTGGATGTAAATACCCTCAAATTAAAGCTGAAAGTCTGCAGTTAAAGCACATCTTGTTCGTTTAATTTCAAATCCATTGTAGTGGTGTATAGAGCCAAAAAGATTAGAATTTTGTCGATGTCCCAATATTTTTGGACCTGACTGTACACATGCACACATGGCATGAATATAATGGATACATATATGTCAGCTTGGCAGAACATGAGAAGTAATTAATATTGATAAAATGGTATAAATACAAATATGTACACATGTCATTTTGAGGTCCCATCTTCCTCCATGCCATCCAAGCACAGTGCTTTAGCCGACCTGTGAGTATAGACCCCTTTCTCCCATGAAATATTCCTTTAACCACTTGCCAACCGCCCCATAGCCAAATGACGGCTGCAGGGCGGTTGGATAACTCTGGGATCACGTCATATGACGTGATTCCAGGAAACTGCTCCCGCGCGCTGATCGCGGCCGTTTACCATGTGATCGCTCCGTCAAATGACGGAGCGATCACATGTAAACGAACCGGCATCATGTCATGACGCCGGTTCCTCTCCTCCCCTCCTGTGTACCGATCGGTACACTGTGAGCGGAGAGGGGGATGGATGGATGGTTGCAGCGCTGTGGGCTGTATGTGTAGTGCCCACAGCTCTGCACAGTGACATCCAGCCATCCATCCATCCATGCTCAGCCATCCCTGACAGAGTATTGCACAGCATTGCAGGGCATTGCAGAGTACTGCAATGCCCTGCAATGCTGTGCAATACTCTGCAATGCCCCACAATACTCTGCAATACCCCACAGTACTCTGCAATGCCCCACAATACTCTGCAATGCCCCACAATACTCTGCAATACCCCGCAATACTCTGCAATACCCTGCAATACCCCTAAATGCCCCGCAATACTCTGCAATGCCCTGCAATACTCTGCAATGCCCCGCAATACTCTGCAATGCCCCGCAATACTCTGCAATGCCCCACAATACTCTGCAATACCCCGCAATACTCTGCAATACCCTGCAATACCCCGAAATGCCCCGCAATACTCTGCAATGCCCCGCAATACTCTGCAATGCCCCGCAATACTCTGCAATGCCCCACAATACTCTGCAATACCCCGCAATACCCCGCAATACTCTGCAATACCCCGCAATACTCTGCAATACCCCGAAATGCCCCGCAATACTCTGCAATGCTCCGCAATACTCTGCAATGCCCCACAATACTCTGCAATGCCCCACAATACTCTGCAATACCCCTTAATACCCCGCAATACTCTGCAATACCCTGCAATACCCCGAAATACCCCGCAATACTCTGCAATGCCCCGCAATACTCTGCAATGCCCCGCAATACTCTGCAATGCCCTGCAATACTCTGCAATGCCCCATAATACTCTGCAATGCCCCACAATACCCTGCAATACCCCGCAATACTCTGCAATACCCCGCAATACTCTGCCATACCCCGCAATACTCTGCCATACCCCGCAATACTCTGCCATACCCCGCAATACTCTGCAATACCCCGCAATACTCTGCAATACCCCGCAATACTCTGCCATACCCCGCAATACTCTGCCATACCCCGCAATACCCAGCCATACTCTGCAATACTCGGTGATACCCAGCCATACTCTGCCATACCCAGTCATACTCGGCGATACTCTGCAATACCCAGCCATGCTCAGCCATACCCGGCCATGCTCAGCCATACTCGGCCATGCTCCGCCATGCTCAGCCATACTCGGCCATGCTCAGCCATACTCGGCCATGCTCAGCCATACCCAGCCATGCTCAGCCATACCCAGCCTCTGTATGTGGCCAGGCTGTGGAAGTCTCACACATGTGGTATCGCCGTACTCAGGAGGAGTAGGAGAATCTATTTTGGGGTGTCATTTTTGGTATGTACATGCTATGTGTTAGAAATATTGTATAAATGGACAACTTTGTGTTAAAAAAAAAAAAAGCGTTTTAACCACTTCCCGCCTGCCGTCATACGACGTCCTTGAATTTGTGCGGGGATATCTGAATGATGCTTGCAGCTACAGGCATCATTCAGATATCAGCTTTTTCAGCCAGCGATTCCCTACACCATAAGAATGATCATAGCGGCTTTTACACTGCTTGATCATTCTTACGGGAGGCAAGAGGGGACGTCCCCCCCTCCCGCCGCCCTCCGGTGCTTCTACCGACTCACCGCTACGATCGAAGCCAGGATTGTTTTTTTTTTTTTTTTTTTTATTTCAGGCACAACCTAGAGGTGAGATGTGGGGTCTTATTGACCCCATATCTCACGGTAAAGAGGACCTGTCATGCCATATTCCTATTACAAGGGATGTTTACATTCCTTGTAATAGGAATAAAAGTGATCAAAAAAATGTTTTGGGGAAAAAAGTGTCAAACTAAAATAAATAAAGTAAAATGAACAATAAACAAAAAAAAAAAAATTCCCTGTGTCCCCGTGTGCTCGCATGCAGAAGCAAACGCATATGTAAGTTGCGCCCACATATGAAAATGGTGTTCAAACCACACATGTGAGGTATCGCTGCGATCGGTAGATCGAGAGCAATAATTTTGGCCCTAGACCTCCTCTGTAACTCACAACATGTAACCAGTAAAAAATTTTAAAGCGTTTCCTATGGGGACTTTTAAGTAGCGAAGTTTGGCACCATTCCACGAGCGTGTGCAATATTGAAGGGTGACATGTTAGGTATCTATTTACTCGGCATAACTTTCACATTATGCAAAAATATTGGGCTAACTTTACTATTTTGTTTTTTTTTAAAGCACAAAACTGTTTTTTTGTTTTTTTAGAAAAGCGTTCGAAAAATTGCTGCGCAAATACCGTGTTGGGGTTCTATGTAATTTTCTAGCAAATAAATTATGATTTTTACATGTAGGAGAGAAATGTCAGAATTGGCCTGGGTGCTCCTAGAATGCCTGATGGTGCTCCCTGCATGTTGGTCCTCTGTATGTGGCCACGCTGTGTAAAAATCTCACATATGTGGTATTGCCGTACTCGGGAGTAATAGCAGAATGTGTTTTGGGGTGTAATTTGTGGTATGCATATGCGATGTGTGAGAAATAACCTGCTAATATGACAATTTTGTGAAAAAAATAAAAATAAAAAAAAAATCTTGATTTTGCAAAGAATTGTGGGAAAAAATGACAACTTCAAAAAACTCATCATGCATCTTTCTAAATACCTTGGAATGTCTTCTTTCCAAAAAGGGGTCATTTGGGCGGTATTTGTACTTTTCTGGCATGTTAGGGTCTCAAGAAATTAGATAGGCCGTCAGTAATTCAGGTGTGATCAATTTTCAGAGTTTGGCACCATAGCTTGTGGACTCTATAACTTTCACAAAGACCAAATAATATCCACCGATTTGGGTTATTTTTACCAAAGATATGTAGTGGTATAAATTTTGGCCAAAATATATGAAGAAAAAATTACTAATTTGCAAAATTTTATAACAGAAACTAAGAAAGATGCATTTTTTACAGAATTTTCTGTCTTTTTTCTTTTATAGCGCAAAAAATAAAGAACCCAGTGGTGATTAAATACCACCAAAAGAAAGCTCTATTTGTGTGAAAAAAAGGACAAAAATTTCATTTGGGTACAGTGTTGCATGACTGAGTAATGAAAATTGGTCTGGTTATTAAGGGGGTTTAAGTGCCCAGTGGTCAAGTGGTTAAATATCGTACTTGGGGGGTGTCTATAGTATGCCTGTAAAGTGGCGCGTGTTTCCCATGCTTAGAACAGTCCCTGCACAAAATGTCATTTTTAAAGGAAAAAAAGTCATTTAAAACTGCTTGCGGATTTAATGTAATGTCGGGTCCTGGCAATATTGATGAAAATCAGTGAGACAAACAGCATGGGTACCCCCCAGTCCATTACCAGGCCCTTTGGGTCTTGTATGGATATTAAGGGGAACCCCGCACCTATATTAAAAAAAGGAAAGGCGTGGGGCCACCAGGCCCTATATACTCTGAACAGCAGTATACAGGCGGTTCAAACAAGACAGGGACTGTAGGTTTGTTGTTAAGTAGAATCTGTTTGTAATTTTGAACTGGTACATTTTTAACGTGTTTAGCTCCAGCCAAAAAATCTATTTTAAGCTTTTTGGAAAACATAGGGAAGGGTTATCACCCCTGTGACATTTGTTTTGCTGTCTGTGCTCCTCTTCAGAAGATTTCACCTCATTTTTTGTCCCAATGACAAATGTTTTTTGAAAATTTGGATTTTTTTGTGAAACAAGGATTGGTGATAAAGCATCAGTGGAAAGGAGAAGCGTTTTTCCCATATTAACTCTTACAGGAGAGAATTTCCCTTCCTAGGGGTAGATTTCATCTCACTTCCTGTTGTCTCCTTCCGTTTGCAATTAGGAGTCGTTTGTAAGTTGGATGTCTGAAAGTAGGGGCCTGCCCTATATACTCAGCAGAAATTTGGGCCTTAGGTGTTGTTGTGGCCACAACACTGTAAGCCCTCACAGGGCCCTGCTGTGAAATATTAGATCAAGAATTGTAATTACATACCCCTGTTGAACAGGGGCAGAAAAATTGGGCCTTTGGTGGTGGTGGTGTTAGTGCCACAACACTGTAAGTCCTCACTCACTCTTGGTGGGCGCAGAAACGGGCCCTGCTGTGAAATATTAGATAAAGAATTGTAATTACATGCCCCTGTTGAACAGGGGCTGAAAAATTGGGCCTTAGGCACTGGTGCTGGTGCCACAACACTGCAACCCCTCACAGATACTCTAGTTGGAACGCATAAACGAGCCCTGCTGCAAAGTATTGCATCAAAAATTGTAATTACATGCCCCTGTTAAACAGGGGCTGAAAAATTGGGCCTTTGGCACTGGTGGTGGCGCCCCGAACCAAAAATGTTCTTACAAGCTATCAGCGTGATCATTAAGGAGGAAGAGGATAATTACTCAGGATAGTCACTCAGCATCAGCATAGGCAGTCTTTGAAGGGATCTGAGATTTCAAAAAAAAATATTCGGTTACATCAGCATCACGTGCTTGGTAGATGGTGGTGATCCAAGACTGATTCATTTTTATGAAGGTCAGTCAATCGACCGAGTCAGTGGACAGACGCACCCTGTGATCGGTTACAAAGCCTCCAGCAGCACTGAATGTGCGTTCCGAAAGAACGCTGGATGCAGGACAGGCAAGTAGCTCAATTGCATACTGTGCAAGCTCTGGCCAGTGATCCATCCTCAAGACCCAGTAACCCAGAGGATTTTCGGTGGGAAAGGTGTCCAAGTCAGATCTTGCCCCTAGGTATTCCTGCACCATGTAAAACAGACGCTGGCGATGGTTGCTGGAACCGATCATACCTTGGGGCTGTGGACCAAAAAATTGCCTGAACGCGTCGGTCAGACGGCCACCTTCTCCACCGCTCCTTCTTTGACTGACCGAAGCCTCAGCAACATGTTGTCCAGAAACAGGAGTTTGTAACCTCCCAGTCTCTGGGAACGTGTTGCACAGACCTTTCTGCAAGGCCTCCCGAAGATGTTTCATCTTATGCTCCCTCTGCGATGGCAAGATAAGGTCCGCAACCTTACCCTTGTAACGTGGATCAAGGAGGGTTGCCAGCCAGTATTGGTCCTTCTCCTTGATACCACGAATACAAGGATCCTTACGCAGGCTTTGCAGGATCAGGGAGGCCATGCAGCGTAGGTTTGCTGAGGCATTCGGTCCGGAGTCCTCTGGGTCACTAAGGATGACATGGTCCGTAGCCACCTCCTCCCAGCCACGTACAAGCCCATGTGTTTCTTGGGACTAATCCCTTAAAGACTGCTGCTGATGCTGAGTGCCAGGCTCCACCTCCATACTGACACAATCCTCCTCCTCCTCTCTCCTATCAGGTACCCACGTTGCGTCAGTGACCTCATCATCCCCTCCCTCCTCATCACTGGAGCAAACCTGGCAGTATGCTGCAGCAGGGGGAGCATAACTGCCAGATTGCTATCCTTCTTGGGCACCCCCTCTGTCCGTGCTCACGTTACTGCCTTCATCTAGCTCAGTATCATCATCAGAGCCTTCCAAACACCGGGCATCCTCCTGGAGCATGTACCCAACACTGTGGTCAAACAGTTCGAGGGACTCCTCAGGAGGACATAGTGGGGCTAGGGAAGGAGTCACTGATGACATTGAGCCGAGGGAAGAGGCCGCTGCTTTGCCAGACAAAGTACCCTGAGCATGGGTGAGAGAGGATGAGGAGGATACGGACGGCTTGGTCATCCACTCGACCAAGTCTTCCGCATGTTGCTGCTCAACACGGCCAGCTGCCGAAAAAAAGACCAAGCGTGTCTCATGACCACATGCTGATGAGGATGCACCGTCTCCACGACCAGCACTGTTGCCTCTAGAGAGCCTGCTTGCCCTCTTTTATTGGCTTGTGACTGTCTGCCTCTCCTTGTTGGCCTTCCAGACATACTAATGGCCTGTAGCTGCACTAAGCTGGGAGATATATATATATATATATATATATATATATATATATATATATATATATGTACTGATACTGCAGCTAGCAAAATCAACTGCCTGCCTGTAGTATGAGAACACCACCAACCTTCTACAGGTAGCTTTAGCTGAACACTGTGCAGAGCTCGCAACAAACTAAACTTGTAGCTTATTTAGCTGTCTGCGGTAGTGATAGGATCAGGAAAACACCACCAACCTTCTACATGTAGCTTTAGCTGAACACTGTGCAGAGCTCGCAAAAAAATAACTTGTAGGTTTAGCTGAACACTGTGAGGAGGACGCACTACACTAACTTGTAGCTTTAGCTGAACACTGTGCAGAGGTCTCACTACACTAACTTGTAGCTTTAGCTGAACACTGTGCAGAGGTCGCACTACACTAACTTGTAGTTTTAGCTGAACATTGTGCAGAGGTCGCACTACACTAACTTGTAGTTTTAGCTGAACACTGTGAGCAGGACGCACTACACTAACTTGTAGCTTTAGCTGAACACTGTGCAGAGGTCTCACTACACTAACTTGTAGTTTTAGCTGAACACTGTGAGCAGGACGCACTACACTAACTTGTAGCTTTAGCTGAACACTGTACAGAGGTCTCACTACACTAACTTGTAGTTTTAGCTGAACACTGTGCAGAGGTCGCACTACACTAAGTTGTAGTTTTAGCTGAACACTGTGAGCAGGACGCACTACACTAACTTGTAGCTTTAGCTGAACACTGTGAGCAGGACGCACTACACTAACTTGTAGCTTTAGCTGAACACTGTGCAGAGGTCTCACTACACTAACTTCTAGTTTTAGCTGAACACTGTGAGCAGGATGCACTACACTAACTTGTAGTTTTAGCTGAACACTGTGAGGAGGATGCACTACACTAACTTATAGCTTTAGCTGAACACTGTGCAGAGGTCCCACTACACTAACTTGTAGTTTTAGCTGAACACTGTGAGCAGGACGCACTACACTAACTTGTAGCTTTAGCTGAACACTGTGCAGAGGTCTCACTACACTAACTTGTAGTTTTACCTGAACACTGTGAGGAGGACACACTACACTAACTTGTAGCTTTAGCTGAACACTGTGCAGAGGTCTCACTACACTAGCTTGTAGTTTTAGCTGAACACTGTGAGCAGGACGCACTACACTAACTTGTAGCTTTAGCTGAACACTGTGAGCAGGACGTACTACACTAACTTGTAGCTTTAGCTGAACACTGTGCAGAGGTCTCACTACACTAACTTGTAGTTTTAGCTGAACACTGTGAGGAGGACGCACTACACTAACTTGTAGCTTTAGCTGAACACTGTGCAGAGGTCTCACTACACTAATGCCGCGTACACACGAGCGGACATTACGGCGGACTTTGCCCGGCGGACTTTTCGACGTACTTTCCGACGGACTTTCTGAATGAACGGACTTGCCTACACACAATCCACCAAAGTCCGTCGAATTCGTACGTGATGACGTACGACCGGACTAAAACAAGGAAGTTCATAGCCAGTAGCCAATAGCTGCCCTAGCGTGGCTTTTTGTCCGTCGAACTAGCATACAGACGGCGGACTTTTCGACCGGACTCGATTTCAACGGATAAATTTTAAACAAGTTTCAAATCTAATTCCGTCCAACTTTTGAGAAAACAAAGTCCGCTGGAGCCCACACACATCGAATTGTCCGACGAAATCCAGTCCGCCGGGCAAAGTCCGCCGTAATGTCCGCTCGTGTGTACGCGGCATTACTTGTAGGTTTAGCTGAACACTGTGAGCAGGAAGCACTACACTAACTTGTAGCTTTAGCTGAACACTGTGCAGAGGTCTCACTACACTAACTTGTAGTTTTAGCTGAACACTGTGAGCAGGACGCACTACACTAACTTGTAGCTTTAGCTGAACACTGTGCAGAGGTCTCACTACACTAACTTGTAGTTTTAGCTGAACACTGTGAGGAGGATGCACTACATTAACTTGTAGCTTTAGCTGAACACTGTGCAGAGGTCTCACTGCACTAACTTGTAGTTTTAGCTGAACACTGTGAGCAGGACGCCCTACACTAACTTGTAGCTTTAGCTGAACACTGTGCAGAGGTCTCACTACACTAACTTGTAGTTTTAGCTGAACACTGTGAGGAGGACACACTACCCTAACTTGTAGCTTTAGCTGAACACTGTGCAGAGGTCACACTAAACTAACTTGTAGCTTTAGCTGAACACTGTGAGGAGGACGCCCTACCCTAACTTGTAGCTTTAGCTGAACACTGTGCACTACACTAACTTGTAGTTTTAGCTGAACACTGTGCAGAGGTCACACTAAACTAACTTGTAGCTTTAACTGAACACTGTGAGCAGGACGCACTACACTAACTGTAAATAGTCTAGCTGCCTGACTGTGGTACTAATAGGATCAAAAGAACACCAGCAATTTTCTTCAGGTAGCTGTAAATACTGTTACAAGACAAGCCTGCCTGTCAGTAGGAAGATAACAGGAACGGATATAGCTAAACTGAATACAGTGTATATATATATATATGCAACACCTGGGATGCATATATATACACAATACACTATAAGTGCAGCTAACTCACTGACTGTCCTGCCTAATCTAGCTAACTCAAATGAAATGACACTGTCTCTCTCTATCTAAGCACGCCGGAACACACTACACAGGGCCGTCGTGCAGGCGGCCTTATATAGTGTGGGGCGTGTTCTAAACCCCCTGAGCCATAATTGGCCAAAGCCACCCTGGCTTTGGCCAATTACAGCTCTCTCTACCGATGGCGTTGTGATTGGCCAAGCATGCGGGTCATAGTACATGCTTGGCCAATCATCAGCCAGCAATGCACTGCGATGCCGCAGTGAATTATGGGCCGTGATGCACCGCACAAATTTGGCGCGAACGGCCCATATCGTTCGCAATTCGGTGAACGATCGAACAGCCGATGTTCGAGTCGAACATGGGTTCGACTCGAACACGAAGCTCATCCCTACTCAAGATTGATATTATTCATCTTATTGCCAAATGCTGTTTCTATGACATGTGTGCATATTTGTATTGATACCATTTGATCAATATTCATTACTTCTCATGTGCTGCCAAGCTGACATATATGTATCCATTATGTTTATGCCATGTGTGTATGTGTATGTATGTATGTATGTGTATATATATATATATATATATATATATATATATATATATATATATATATATATATATATGTATATATATATATAGGAAGGCCTGTTTACTGGCCTGAAATTATGGGAGGAGCCCAGAGGGTATTTAACCAGACCACCCAGGATGGTCTGTGTTGGTTCCAGTGCAAGGTATTGCACATCACAGGGCTGACTCTTCCCAGCTCACCTCGTGTTCGTCAGTCTGTGCACTCAATCGCAGGTACACTCCGGCTTTCGTTTCATGCTCTTCGTCGGCGGTTCCCACTCGCGGTCACAGGTAGTATCCAAACTTTTCGTATCATGTTCAAAATCTTGCGGTTTATGCTTCCTATCCTGCACCCCCTTTCGTAAAAACTTGCCTGAGTCGTTGTCGCCCATGTCCCGACATCATTTGGCACAGACGTAGTACTCACTATCGGTCGTTCTCATTATCACTCGCAATAGGTTTCACTGGTTATGAAATTCATTGTCCATGGGTTGCCATCTCATTCATTAGGAGATGAGCATGTATTGTTTGTATGGGTTTCTGTGGCTGATTGAGGTGTAATTAAACCCACCTGGTGCCTCCTCTGCACTTGATTAGCCTGGGGGGATGGGTGGTTGGGAGGTGTTCAGTTTCACAGCAAGGGATGGCATACACTCTACAACCAATTGGTATCAGATACTCCTTACTACCGATTTATATCAGATTAATTTCATACGACTCTACCAACTCACTGCATATCCTTCGAGATTGGTCGTAGGTTTTCATCAATTGTCCCACACTCACTGTCGCAGGTAGGACTTGTGGTTACCTGCTACCGAACCGTTACTTTATGTTCCCCTTCATAAACCGCCTATGACTTCGTAGGTCTTACTCGCTTATTTGCACACATTCGTACTTACTGCCTTTCTTCGTCCCTCATTTGAGCCCAGTCGCAGCCACGATGTTACGACTCATGACAGCCTTCACTCGGCACCACTGGTATCTTACCGACTAGGAAGTAAGAACCGTACGAATAAGCACAACCACCTTCAAAACAAGTCGCTTACAGCGCAGGGTCTCGAACCTGCGTCCCACACACCACACCCCTACTAAACCCCCATTTTACCTACTGACCACCTACACCTCCTACTGAAAACACACACTTCACCTAATTGACCCCCTACACCTCTTATTGTATACCAAGCACACACCAACAGCCGATCCGAATCTAGTTGCAACATCGGCCCTATTAATCGGATCCTCTGCAATCACAAGCCCCTTCAACCACTAACACCGTCAGCCGATCCGAGTCCAGTCGTAGCACCGGCTTAACGATTCGGATCCGACACACAAGCCCCATCGTCACCTTACATCCACAACCGTTCTGAATCTAGTCGCATAATCGGCGCAAAGATTCGGACCCTTGGCAATACAAACTTCACCAACCGATCCGAGTCCAGTCGCAACACCGGCTCAATGATTCGGATCCTCAACATACACAAGCACTCACCAACAGTGTGCTTCTTTCATCCGACCAATCCGAGTCCAGTCACAAAATCGGCTCCACGATTCGGATCCTCAGCATACACAAGCACTCACCAACAGTGTGCTTCTTTCATCCGACCGATCCGAGTCCAGTCACAACACCGGCTCAATGATTCGGATCCTTAGCATACACAAGCACTCACAAACAGTGTGCTTCTTCCATCCGACCGATCCGAGTCCAGTCGCATACCGGCTAAATGATTCGGATCTCTTTCTCACACAACTCACACCATCTATTTTGTACCAATGCTGCGCACGGTTATTCCTACATAATAAAATTTCTGCTAAAAAACTTTCTTTTCGCCTATCAAAGGCTGCTTATTTGCAATCGATGCAAACGTTACGAAATGGCTTCATACAGCCACTCATCTCCAATAGCAACACGGCTACTCAAACGTATTCTCTATCCCTTTCCCCTTTAGGTCAGTTAGACTACCAGTTGGTCCACCCTGCACCAGGTTTGGACAATATCTCCCAAAAAAAAAAAAAATTTGTTTTTTGTCGAGGGCCTGCACCTTCACCAGGAGGCCAGCTGCCCCAAACAGCTCTTTGCAATCCCCCTTGTCAAACCAAAATTCCCGTGTCACCGTACTACAGGTTCCCAGTCGACTCAATCCTCAACATCAAAAAAAAACATTTTTCACTACTAGGGCATCAAGTCAGGTGCACAGTTCAAAGGAATCCCCCCTTGCTTTTCTCTCAAACACTTTTCACTACATGTTTTACTTCACATACAGGATTTGACTTGCTCCCAAGGCGTTAGTAACTGTCACATACTTTTGTGCACTACACTCTGTTTTCGAAGAGCGATACGAGATCCTACACCACGCAAACAAGGTCGCCTAACGTCCAGCTTGCTGGCAGTGCAAGCGTTAGCAGACCGAACATACGACAATTAACTACAGAACGCAACATTCTTACTTAGAATACCAGACTGCAAAATATATTCGCCCCTGTCCGCCCGGGGGGCTCTGGTTCAGTAGTCTGTGACGAGCACAGGCGACACCCGAGCTAGCGGTTACCTAGCCAGTCACCTCCTGGCTCACCTCGGTTGTCACGCATTCTTTCGAGTCTTCTAAAATCACACTCAACAGCGCTCGTACGCAATCGACTGTCGCTATGGCTATCCTTCCTTGTCCTGTTCTTCTCGTTTTCCTACTGCCTCTCCATCTACCCAAACGCATCTATCCCCTCCTACTTTTGCAACTTGCCTTAGACATATGCATTACCCTTCCTTGCTTTTGCCGACGCCCCTTCACAGGCCGAAAAGCGATAACTTCGCCTCCGCCCGGCCGTCACCCTTTGCGGGCACAGCAAGCGACGGCTCACAGTCTCACAGAGCTTGGACCATATAAAAAAAATATATATATATATTACACACACTACAGGCAGCCCTACCAGGCACCCAGGCATCACGGCAGTATTTTCTTAGCGACTATTCAGCTGCACTCCTTGGTGACCACATTGTCAACGGGTACTCATTCCATGACTGTCAACACTCATGTGAAAAAAAAAAAAAAACGCAGCCAGACTCGAAGTGACCCTTATCTCACGCCTCCTAGTGTTTCTCTCCCAGATACAAGACCCTGACTATATCCTTACATTAGAAGTGCCAGCAATAACGGATCTGCCCAGATGGAATGAATTTCTCATCAACTGGAATGGTATGTCAATGTTCATTCTGTTAGCATCTCCCTCTTCGTCTCAGGTAGTCACGGACACCGCAGCCTCCACAGGTCCTCGCATCAATTTTTGGCCATCTTTGGTTCACAGGGCCATGGCCATCAGAAATCCTCTTGATTCCCGGCTTCAGTTAGTCCTTCTCTTTGTTCGAACTCTACCTCATTATTGCAGCAGCTCATGTCTGGCGCAGTATCTGGGCAGCACAAACACTGTCGTTTGCCACAGACAACTAAGCCACAGCTAGTATCATAAATAAAAGCAGGATCAACTCGCTGGCCATCATGGCCTTCCCCAGCAGGCTGGTGCAACTATCCCCACAGCACCAAATAATGTTCGCTGCTTCTACATCCCAGGCAACTGCAATACTCTGGCCGACGCACTACCCGTTTTTAACTTTGCGTCATTCTTTTCGCAGGGAACTGGAACCGACCCAACCATGTTTTATCCCACATTGGTCGTAGCTAACCTTGGATTAAAACAACACCTTCACAATGCTACCTGCCTTGTTAATCTATCATTTTCTCACAACACCCTGAAGGCCTACCGTACTGCCTGGAAAATCTATGACAGGTTCCTAGCCTCAAACCCTAGGGCAGTATCAGGAGATTTCCATCACATCCTGGCCTCCAGATCATCTTGCCACACACAGTTGGCATTTTCACGCAATACCATCAGACTACTTAGCTAGCATCCAGCATTTCATCTCCTTACAAAATCCTACCAAACCACCTTTGGTTGCCACCCATGCAGTTTAAGACTATCCTGCGCGGTAGTCAGACAACTCCAAATCAATAGTAAACGTCTACCTGCGACCAACGCCATATTCCGAGACATGTCTACCATCCTGTCACATCCCCCTTTGGGTTAATTTCAGCCAGGTCATTCACGCAGCCATCTACCTGGCTTTCTGCGGTTTCTTACGCCCCAGTGAGTTCACGTCACCGGCCCCAGTAAGATGTTACGTAGACGCCACCTGACACGCCACCAAAATTACTTCATCCGGCACCTCATGGTGTCCGAAACACAACAGTCTGGTCCCAGTGTAGATATCATACTTCCCAGACGCGCAACGCCTGCCTGCCCCGTGGCCATTCTAGACCAGTTATTAGCTCATCGACCTCTCGGAGGGCAGCCATTACTACCACTCTCTACTAGCCCTCTAAGCAGAAACCAGTTCACCAGACACGTTAGGAATCTTTTGCCCAACTTAGGCCTTGACCCCGGCCAAATTTTCTGGAAATTCTTTCGCATTGGAGTAGCATCAGCAGCCTTCACGAAACGGGGTCCCGGACCACGTCCTCAAGAAAATGGGCAGGTGGAAATTCACTTGCTTCGCTCGATACATTCCCAATCCACAAGCAGAAACGTCACGAGCCTTTGGCAAGCTTGCCCCGTAGTATGTCAGTAAACTTAAGCAAATCATTTCCTCCCTAACCAAGTCTTTTTGCGCCCTTCTCTGGCATACCACCCAGCAGATCTGGGTTTACCATACAACAGGCCAGGGCACACTTCAGGTCTATTTTATGTTGTTAGTCTTGTGACGTGTTTATGTGCTTCATATCTCTCAGGGCGGAGGGCTCTGACCATAAATAGGAAGGCCTGTTTACTGGCCTGAAATTATGGGAGGAGCCCAGAGGGTATTTAACCAGACCACCCAGGATGGTCTGTGTCGGTTCCAGTGCAAGGTACCCACCCACCCATTCCACTTCTTGGGGTACTTCTCTTCAAACAATTTCTCTACAGAAACATCCATTACTTTCTTAAGGTATGCGCCCTTCTCTGGCATACCACCCAGCAGATCTGGGTTTACCATACAGCAGGCCAGGGCACACTTCAGGTCTATTTTATGTTGTTAGTCTTGTGACGTGTTTATGTGCTTCATATCTCTCAGGACGGGGGGCTCCGACCATAAATATATATATATATGTATATATATGAAAATACTTTTTTACTTGTTTCATACTATTGTCACAAATAAATAATGTTTACTAACCACTCTACCTCCACAAGTAAATAGCCTCATTCAAAGTCCCACATTCCAGTCTTATTTACCTGAATCAGGGATTGAGGTACATTCAGTGTGCCCCATTTAAAGTTCCAAGCTTCCCCCTCTCATTTGAGTGGCAAGAAGAAAGCCATTGTTGAAAGAAAGCCATAAGAAGTCCTATTTGCAGTTTGAACTTTTTGGCCTTAAAGCAAAACTAACAATGCACATCACCCTGAACACACCATCCTCACGTGAAACATGGTGGTGGCAGCAACATGTTGTGGGAATGCTTTTCTTCAGCAGGGACAGGGAAGCTAGTCAGAGTTGATGGGAAGATGGATGACGCCAAATACAGGGCAATCTTATGCCGCGTACACAAGACCGGACCTTACGGCATACTTGGTCCGGCGGACCGGAGTCCGTCGGACAATTCGATCGTATGTGGGCTCCAGTGGACTTTTTTTCCCCAAAAGTTTGATGAACCTAGAAATGAAACATGTTTCAAATCTTTCCGACGGACTGGAGTCCGCTCGAAAAGTCCGCTCGTCTGTTTGCTAGTCTGACGGACAAAAACCGACGCTAGGGCAGCTACTGGCTATGAACTTCCCTGTTTTAGTCCGGTCGTACGTCACGTACGAATCCATCGGACTTTGGTTGATTGTGTGTAGGCAAGTCCGTTCATTCGGAAAGTCCATCGTAAAGTCCGTTGAAAAGTCCGCCGGACAAAGTCTGCCGTAAAGTCCGCTCGTTTGTACGTGGCATTAGAAAAAAACTTGTTAGATTCTGCAAAAGACTTGAGACTGAGGCAGAGGTTCACCTTCCAGCAGAACAATGACCCTAAACATACATCCAGAGCTACAATGGAATAGTTTAGGTCAAAGCATATTCACGGGTTAGAATGACCCAGTCAAAGTCCAGACTTAAATCCAATTGAGAATCTGTGGCAAGAGTTGAAATTGCTGTTCACAGATGCTCTTGATACAATCTGACAGAGCTTGAGCTATTTTGCAAAGAAGAATGGCCCAAAAATGTCACTCTCTAGATGTGCAAAGCTGGTAGAGACATACCCAAAAAGACTTGCAGCTGTAATTTCAGTGAAACCTGGTTTACAACAGTCCGAGAGCAAAATGACATTTCGAAAGAAAAAAAAAGCATTCAAAAGTACTAGCGGTAGCGCTGGCAGCTATAATGAATTGTCGGGTCTCTGCAATACTCATAAAAGTCATTGAAACAAATGGCCTGGGGTTCCCCCACAGTGCATTACCAGGCCCTTTGGGTCTGGTATGAATATTAAGGGGAACCTGAACCAAAATTTAAAAAATAAAAATGCGTGGGGGTCCCCCCAAATTCCATACCAGGCCCTTCAGGTCTGGTTTGGATATTAAGGGGAACCCCGCACCAAAATTTAAAAAAAAAATGGCGTGGGGGTCCCCCTAAAAATCCGTACCAGACCCTTCAGGTCTGGTATGGTTTTTAAGGGGAACCCCGCGCCAAAATTTAAATAAAAATGGTGTGGGGATCCCCCTAAAATTCCATACCAGACCCTTATCCAAGGCCGCAGAAAAAGAGGGGGGCAAGAGAGCGCCCCCCCTGGTATATTTGACGTTCCCGCATGCTCTGCTGACAAGTGCCTCATGTCCCTTGAACAGAGTACGAGAACTGTTGCCAACTACGCCACTGAATTCTGTACTCTGGCAGCAGAGGTTGCTTGGAACAATGAGGCCCTCGTGGCTGCTTTTACTCATGGTCTCTCGGATTCCATCAAGGATGAGAAAGCAGCCCGAGATATACCCACTGAGCTGGAGAAGTTGATCACGTTTGCCATCCTCATTGACTCCAGACTCAGAGAAAGACTCTCTTTTAAGGAGCGTTTGCCGAAGCCTACTGTACATTTGCCTACTGTACGTTTACCTCATACTCTGTACAGGGTGAGAACGTGTCACCGAGGTGGTAAAGCGGTTGCAGACCAAAGGTTTTAATAAGGAGACATGAAATACATTTGAAATACGCATATTAGAAGGAAGGTCTAATGCGTAAGCCATTGGGTTAATCCTGCGAAGAATACGAAAAGGCCCAATAAACTGAGGTGCGAACTTCAGTGAGGGAACACAAAGTTGGAGGTTGTGAGATTAAAGCCAGACCCTGTCCCCAACCTGGTAGAAAGGCGCAGGCAGGCATCTGCAGTCAGCATGGAGTCTGTACCTATCATTAGCATGACGCAAAGCCTCCTGGACTTGTGCCCAAGTGGAACAAAGACCACGGAGATGCTCCTCTAATGCAGGAATACTCTACGGAACAAACGAGTCAGGCAACATGGAAGGTTGGAATCCATAATTGGCCATAAACGGGGACAATCGGAAAGCAGAATTCAAGGCACTGTTGTGAGCAAACTCTGCCCATGGTAATAGGTCTGACCAGTTGTTCAGATGGTCAGAAATATAGCAATGTAGAAATTGCTCCAAGGACTGATTGGCTCGTTCCGCTGCCCCATTAGACTGTGGGTGATATGCAGAGGAGAAAGCAAGCTGAATTCCCAACTGTGCACAAAAAGCTCACCAGAACCAGGCGACAAACTGACTACCCCTGTCCGAGACAATCACCTTGGGTAGCCCACGTAAGCGAAAGATCTCCCAAGCAAAAATGGAAGCCAGTTCCTTAGAAGTGGGCAACTTCTTAAGTGGAATACTATGACACATCTTTGAGAACTGGTCAACCACCATAAGGATAACAGTGTTGCCTTGGGTGTTGGGTAACTCCACAATGAAATCCATAGACAGGTGGGTCTAGGGCCTCTCTCCATTGAGTATGTGTTGTAGGAGGCCCACTGGAAGGTGTCGTTGAGTCTTACTCTGAGCACACATGGAACAGGCAGCTACGAAGGCCGTTACATCAGCACGTAGACAAGGCCACCAGAATTGTTAGGAAATGGCCCAAACGAGTTGATTCTTCCCAGGGTAGCCAGCTCCCTTGGAAGAATGGTAAGTCTGGAGCACGGCAGTAGGGAGACTCTCTGGGACAAAGGTTTCTCAAGAGGAGCATGGACCTGAGCAGCAAGAATTTTGTCACCCAAAGGAGAAGTGAGACTGGTGCGAACCGTAGCCAGAATACGATGGGAATCACAGGAACTGGAACCGACTCCAACTTGGAAGTGGAGGAAAATTGTCGTGACAAGGCATCAGCCCATACATTCTTAGTACCGGGTAAGAATGAGACAATGTAATTGAAACTTGGCAAGAAAAGAGCCCATCGCGCCCTTCTGGGAGAGAGGCGTTTAGCCTCAGACAAGAATTTGAGATTCTTATGGTCAGTAAAAATGAGAACTGTCACAGTGGTACCGAAGAGATGTCTCCATTCTTTCAGGGCTAAAATGATCGCCAACAGCTCTCTGTCATCAATCTCGTAATTGCACTCCGCAGGTGACAATTTCTTGGAAAAGTAGCCACAAGGATGCATAGCTCTCTCAGAGGTAGAACATTGAGACAGAAGGGCGCCAACACCAGTCTCAGAAGCATCAACCTCAAGAATAAAAGGTAACGTAGGATCAGGATGTGCCAACACAGGAGCAGAAACAAAGGCAGCCTTGAAACTCTCAAATGCCTTAATAGATTTCGGAAACCAACTCTGTGGGTTACCGTCCTTTCTGGTCATATCAGACAGGGGCTTGACCAGAGACAAGAAGTTACGAATCAACTGGCAAAGCCCAGGAAACGCTGCAGAGGAGGTAAACCCACGGGTTGGGGCCACTGTAGGACTGCCAAAAGTTTCTCTGGGTCCATTGAAAAACCAGCAGTGAAAATTACATAGCCCACAAATTTAACCTATTCACAATGGAATTCACACTTCTCCAGTTTACAATAGAGATTATTCTCTCTTAGTTTCTGAAGCTCTCCAGGGCCTTGGAAAATATGAGGATATCATCGAGATAAACCACCACACATAACTGCAACAAATCTCAGAGGACATCGTTAATAAATTCCTGGAAAACTGCTGGGACGTTATGAAGGCCAAAAGGCTTTACGAGGTACTCATAATGGCCTGTTCTGGTATTAAACGCAGTTTTCCACTTGTCGCACTCCTTAATCCTCATGAGATTGTATGCCCCTCTGAAATCAAGCTTCGTGAAAACCATTGCTCCCTTGAGGCAGTCAATTAACTCTGTAATTAATGGAATCGGATAGGCATTCTTAATCGTGAAACGATTGAGACCCCTATAATCAATACAAGGTCTCAGTTCACCACTCTTCTTTTTCACAAAGAAGAAACCAGCACCAGCAGGAAACGACAAATTTGCAAATGAAACCTTGAGAAAGTGCATCTGCAACATACTCCTCCAAGACTGACAAAGGGTAAACCCAGCCACGAGGGGGTATGGCACCATTTTGAAAGTCAATTGCCCAATCATACGGCCGGTGTGGAGCCAAACTACCGGCTTGACCTGAAATTGCTAAAATCGCGGTACTCCTCCGGCAGGGAGGAGAGTGAAAAGGTGCACAGGACCTTGGCTACCTTCTAGAAGCATGTCTCACTGCATTGCGGTGACCAGGAGAGAACCTCAGCACAGAGCCAATCAAAAGAGGGGTTGTGCCTCTGTAACCAAGGATAACCAATAACCAGCGGAAACTTAGGTGAGGAAATAATTTGGAATTGGATTATCTCATGGTGAAGAGCCCCTACGGCCATGGACAATGGACCCGTCTCATGAGTCACATGGGCAGGCTGTAGAGGTCTCCCGTCAAGAGCCTCAATGGCAAGTGGAGTGTCACACAACTGCAGTGGAATCAAGTGCTTCGATACAAAGGCAGAATCAATAAACAGGCCTGCAGCCCCAGAGTCGATTAGAGCCTGTATCTCGGCGGACGACTCAGCCCAAAAAAGGGTGATCGAAACCAGGGGCTTATCCTTCTGGATAACTGGGGATGAAACAACGCCACCTAAGGTCTGTCCGTGACAGGACCTCAAGATTCGTCCTGTCCTAGGTAGGACAGGACTTCAAAAAGTGACCTGCCTGGCCACAAAGGCACAATCTCTCCCTCCTCCTAAAGCAGTGGTTCTCAACTCCAGTCCTCGGGACCCACCAACAGGCCAGATTTTAAGTATTACCTTGGGGAGTTGCAGACTAGAATACTGCAATCACTGAGCAGCAAGTGATATCACCTGTGATGTATTTCAGCTATCTTGCAAACCTGTCCTGTTGGTGGGCCCTGAGGACTGGAGTTGAGAACCACTGTCCTAAAGGCTCTCTCATCCGCAGAGAGACGCGTGAAACCCAAGTGCCTGGGTTCACCTTCACTGCCCAACTCGGTACCAGGAGGCATGGGAGGTGAGGGAGGCACGGGTTGGACTGCAAAGCTCGGAGACAAACGTACAGGAGACTTCCGCAAGCGCTCCTTAAAAGAGAGTCTTTCTCTGAGTGTGGAGTCAATGAGGATAGCAAACATGATAAACTTTTCCAGCTCAGTGGGTATATCTCGGCCTGGTATCTCATCCTTGATGGAATCCGAGAGACCATGAGAAAAAGCAGCCACGAGGGCCTCATTGTCCCAAGCAACCTCTGCTGCCAGAGTACAGAATTCAATGGCGTAGTTGGCAACAGTTCTTGTACTCTGTTTGATGCACATGAGGCACTTGGCAGCAGAAGCGAAGCATGCAGGAACATCAAATACCCTTTTAAATGAAGCCACAAAATCAGGGTAACTCAAGACAACAGGTTTTTGCGTCTCCCATAGAGGGTTTGCCCAAGCCAAGGCTCTCTCAGAAAGCAAAGATATCACAAAACCTACTTTGCTTCTGTCTGTGGGAATTGCCTGGGGCAGCATCTCAAAGTATATCTCAACCTGGTTGAGAAACCCTCTGCATTGGACTGGATCGCCCCCAAATCGCTTGGGAAGCAGAGTGGAACCAGACATACCTCCTAATAGAGGTAATACTTGAGGCGGGTGCCTGCACAGAGACTGGAGCAGCAGCAGGGTCGGCCTGCAACATAGGTTGTATGGGGGCGGCCACAGTGGGAGATTCCAGGTGAGCCGTGCGACTCAGGAGTGTTTGTAACGCCATGGCGAACTGATCCATGCAGTGATCCAGTTCATCCAATCGGAAAAAAATATTACCAACAAGTGGACTGACTGCATCTTCTGAATTCATGGCCTTCGCCTACTGTCAGAAACAATGAAATCAGACCGAGACAGAAGTACAGTTAAATCACACTTGTATAATAATAAAAGTAAAAAGAACAAACCTAGTCAAAGCATAGTCAAAGTTCAGTAACCAAAACGGGTAGTCAGCCAAGCCAGAAGTCAGGGATCATTGCGGTGGAACAGCAAGTAGGATCTGGAGCCAGAAGGGATGTCAGCAAAGCCAGTCTTTAAACAGGAACGCAGGAGATAGTTTCTTGTGATGTGACCAAGGGGAAGGCAGAGCTCCTCTGGACTGGACGATTTAAGTAGGCAGGACTGACGAGCAGGATCATCAACAGTTGAGTAACTGTGGAGAGAGATGGGAGCTGGCAATTAGCCGATAGCTGAGCGGCCAGCTCAGAGAAGGAAGGGCTGAGCCCAGCCCTAACAGGTAGGTTCCTATGAGTAAGATTTGTCCTTTATACTTCCGGAGTCTTTGAACATATTTTGGGAGAAATATGAGCACTTGTGTAGGGGCCTCCCAGACTGGAGAGGGCTCACACGCAAGCTTGTATCACGCCAGCCACTCATTAAAATGGTGACAATTCTTGTCTGTAATCCATACCACAAGGGGATTTATCTGTATGGTTGAGGAGTAAGGATGGGCTCGGGCGTGTTTGCACACTCCACTTGCAGAGCCCGCCAGGAAGTCGGCACGGCGCTGCGCTAATCACAAGCAGTGATTAGATATTTTCCCGCTGTGTGGCTGCAGAGATCGGGAAATGTCTCACTGCCTGTGATTAGCGCAGCACAGTGCCGACTTACTGGCAGGCTCTGCATGTGGAGTGTGCGAACACGCCGGAGCTTATCCTTATTGAGGAGGTATGGAGATATGCTGAGCCCCCTAAAGAAGATTTTGGATGATCGGGGAATATGGACGGGGGGTGGTCTGTGCAGTTAAAATTAAAAGTCATTGACAATGTCGTCCAGCATCTGCCATCCTCAGCTTTCCTGCTCTCTGTGTCAGGTTGTAGGACATTTGGTAAAGGATTGTAACATTATAAGGTGCAATCTGTGCAATGCGGTGGTACATCCTTCCAGTCAGTATCCTGAGGCAATGCACAACAAGCCTGAACTCATGAGAGAGTTCTTCCGCCTGGACATAGAGGATGCTCAGAGCTCAGCAGCTGAAGTGCATGTGAGTCCATCTGAGTCTGTGCCAATACTCAATATGTCTGTGTCTTGCCAGTCTGTGGTGCCCCAGTCTGTGCGTGTGCCTAGTGTGTCCTCTCAGTCTGTATGCAAGGTATCAGTTGCCGAGAATTCGGGCAGCACAGTGGTGTAGTGGGTAGCACTCTCACCTAGCAGTAAAAAGGGTCGCTGGTTCATATCCCAACCATGACACTACCTGCCTGGAGTTTGCATGTTCTTGTGCCTGCGTGGGTTTCCTCTGGGTACTCCGGTTTCCTCCCACACTCTAAAGACATGCTGGTAAGTTAATTGGCTTCTCTCCAAAAAATTGGCCCTAGTGTATGAATGTGAGTTGGGGACCTTGGATTGTGGGCTCCTTGAGGGTATGGTGTGATGTATGTGTGGAGTGCTACATAAATTGATGGCACTATATGGGTACCTTAAATATATAATAGAGGAGTATCTTAATGAGACACAATGTACAGGTATAGGGACAATTGTAGACATGCACCCACACCTCACTCAGGTTGAACTGGATGGACTAGTGTCTTTATTCAACCTTACTAACTATGTAATGTGTCCAATCCTTCTGTGTCTATGTCTTCCAAAATTGCATAGACAGCAAGAGGTGCTGGGGCAGGTGCATCTAGTGCGGTGCCAGTCCCCCCCCCCCCGACGCTGCAGGGTTTCTATTGAGGATTGTGGGGTGCAGAGGAGTGGGGTAAATGGTAAAGAGGCTGGCCTGGTAGTAGATAAGGGAAGGAAGAATGGGGGGAGGGTAAGAGTGGGGGGGTAGGAGTGCAGAAAATGTTGATTCCGGTTTGTCTAAGGATGATATGGAGTGGTTGGAGGATAGACGAAGCAAGGGCAAAAGAAGGAAAAAAGGGTTCAGTTACCTTAAATACTAAGGTTTTGCCTTTGGCAAATAAGTTTGGGGTCCTGTCAGATGGTGACGAGTTCAGCATCCTCTATGGATGATGAGTGCCAGGGTGCAATGAAGCGCGCTGGTTCTCCAGGGAGAGGGAGTAGTCAGGCTAAGAAACGGCTGACTCCACTACCCTAATGGCAGTTCCCACTCCGCTTAAAGTGGCAACCATTAATGTTGCCAACTTAAGATCAGTAAGTGCTTGGCCTTATTTTTGCTCAGCGAGTTTGATGCTGACATTTTGTTTTTGCAAGAGACCCATCTGAGAAGTCTGGCCGATATACATCTGGCAAAGAAGGAGTGGAGATGTGGTCCCTCATTTTGGTCTCTTGCGGCCGAGCCTTACAGAGGGGTTGCGGTCATTTTTTTCTGGTATGGTAACGTGCCGGCGGGTGATTGAGGTAGAGATTGGGAGATGCATGGTCTTGGACTTCTCTGGGAGGGGGCAGAACCTGAGCCTGATTAACATCTAAGATGAGAGAGTAAGACAATCCTTTGAGGATTTTTTTTCAAGCACAGGTAACGATCCTAGACTTTTATCACCAGATTATCACCAGTGGCAAGCAGTTTGTTATCCCACCACCAGCACTGCTCGATCCAGGGTAGAAGCACTTTCTCAGCAGTGTTAGCTGTCCGGGAGGCCTTGGAGTGTTGTACGGCTGCTGGTTGGGGTACATTTCTGCTGACATTGGATCAGGCTAAGGCCTTTTATCGGGTTAATCATGAGTACTTGTGGCTCCTTCTTGGCAAATATGGCCTGGAGGGGGGGTTTCATTGATTGGCTTAAGATTTTGTACAAAGGGGCTGAAAGCTTTCCTCTGGTTAATGGTTGGGTCGGGCAGCCCTTTGAGTTCGGCTCGGGTGTGCGTCAGGGGTGTCCATTGAGTCCTCTGCTATATGTGTTTGCAATCGACCCCTTCATTAGAAGGCTAGAGAGTGGACCATTGTGTGGGGTACCGTTGGGCATCGCTGGTGAGCCTCCTTTGAAGGTTGTGGCCTATGCTGATGATGTTTCTGTTTTTGTCTCTGGGATTGGAGAGGTGCAGGAGGTGGTCTCAGTGATAAGGCAGTTTGCAGGGTCAACCAGGACAAGTGTGAAGCTTTCTGGATGGGCATGGAAGGTAAGAGCTTCCCCCGGATGACTTCCCGGAGCCCCAACAAAAAATTAGAGTTCTAGGCATTGATTTCGCCCCAGGTGACTATGGTCATGCAAATTGGGTGAACAGGCTAGAGAATGCCGATGCCAAGGTGGCAAGCTGGAAAGGTTGGCGGCTTTCCTTGAGGGAAAAGGTTGATCTGATCAAGATATACCTGATTCCGATTTTTCTGTATGTCAGTTTTGTTTGCGTTTTGCCAGTTTCTCTCTATACCAGGGTATATAGTTATTTCTTCCAGCTGTTATGGGGGAACAGAATAAACCTTGTCAAAAGGAATGTGACTTACCTTCCTAGGTGGGAGGGTGGTCTAGGGATAATCAACCCTGTAGTCTTTTTCTCTCTCATGTTTGAAGTACAATTTTGGTAACATGTTGGCAGAGACACCGCCTAGGTGGGTTGGTATTTTCCAGTCCGGTTTAGGCTCTTTCTACGCGACTAGGAAAATGGTGGGCCAGTGAAAAGCCTGAGGGTCAAGCATGATAAGCTCCTGGCTTATGTTGCCCCGTGTTTGAAAATGCTTCGGCAGTGGCAAGTAACAGCAGGAGAAGTCAGATCTCTTCCAAGGAAACTTCTTGAGAAGCGGATAATGAGCTCTGCTTTTTGCGAGCCACTAGCCTTGAGGCATTGCCCAAGCCTGGTTTTGGGGGTGGAATTGCGATTGATTAATTTGGAGAGAATCCCAATGAAGTTTAGGGATCAGGCTTGGCTTGCCTTTCATGGAAAACTATATGTGAAGGGCAACTTGAAGTTTCTTTCCATGAGTGATCGGGGCTGCCCAAGAGTGGAATGTGATGGAGTGGTGGAGTTCATGGATCACTTTCTACTTCAGTGCCCTTTTAATATAGAGGTGTACAAGAGGGTGGGGAGGGCTCTGAGTATACCCTACCTCCCCCATATGAGTTATGCAGAGTGGGTGTATGGGGCATTCCAGACTCGTCAGGATTATGATTTGGAAACACTTTTTTAGTTAGTCTAGTAGCCCGTTATTTCATGTGGAATGCACGGTGTCAGGTATCCTTACGGAGTAAAATCCTCCCTGTCGAAGTGGTGATGCAGGACATTCTGGGTGAGGTTGGGAAGATTCAGGGTCTTGAGAAAGACAGGTGGCGGCAGGAGGCCTGGATAAGGGTGTGGAGGAATATCAGGACTCAGTAGCTGCTGCCTGTTGATCTCGGGGTGTGCAGCTTTTCTTTGTATTCTTGTTTCACTCCCCTAGATTTTCAGATTAAATATGTTTTTGATAAAAGGCTACATGCATGGTGACGGTGATGTTCCTTAGTCTGACTCTCTCGTAGGGATTATGTTGTGCGCAATTTGGTTTGCACCAATTATTATGTTCTTGTTTTGTATAGTCATATTCAATTATTTTGTAAATATGTTTTATTTCTTTATTATATGGTTTTATTGTATATAAGTTGTTGTTTGTAAGATTTTTCAATAAACAAAATGAACCCCTCATAATTGGCACAGCAGTTGTTTAGACCCGGGAACTCAGCACAGGAATGGTGGGAACCTCTCATAATGGGCACAGCAGATGTACAGACCTGAGAACTCAGCACAGGGATGGAGGGAACCTCTCACAATGGGCATAGCAGCCAACAGGTGTACAGACCTGGGAGCTCAGCACAGGGATGGTGGGAACCTCTCATAATGGGCACAGCAGGTGTACAGACCCCAGAACTCAGCACAGGAATGGTGGGAACCTCTCATAATGGGCACAGCAGATGTACAGACCTGAGAACTCAGCACAGGGATGGAGGGAACCTCTCACAATGGGCATAGCAGCCAACAGGTGTACAGACCTGGGAGCTCAGCACAGGGATGGTGGGAACCTCTCATAATGGGCACAGCAGGTGTACAGACCCCAGAACTCAGCACAGGGATGGTGGGAACTTCTCACAATGGGTACAGCAGGTGTACAGACCTGGGAACTCGGCACAGGAATGGTGGGAACCTCTCATAATGGGCACAGCAGGTGTACAGGCCCGGGAACTCAGCACAGGGATAGAGGGAACCCCTCATAATGAGCGCAATGAGGCTGCAATTGACAGGCACAGTTTTACCTAGCAGTAATGATACATAATCACCTGATAAATGGCTATTTACAGCCCTGCATTACTAACAGTTTAATTTTTCAGTTTGATTGTGCCCCCCCAAAATGTTTGAGCACCAGTCGCCACTGGCAGACACCATTCTTCCTACGCCACAGAACACACAGGAGGAGAGGGAGGAGGAGGAGGATTCTGGTAGTTTTGGAGGCATTGAAACAGAGGAAGAAGTACGTCAATTCGAGAAAAGTTGTGGGCTATATTGGTACCTCATCCCTATTATATACTAGAAAATTTGTAGAGAACAGCTGAAAGGACTGTAACGGTACCAGACAAGGACAATAACAAACAGATTTATAAAATAGAGTCTTTATTACAAAGGTTTAAAATCTATACCTAACATATTGTTCATTAAACCACAAAAACATTAGTTCAAATGCAAATATGGTAGACCCTTAGGTTACTGTAATGTAACTCTAATACTACTGTGTCAAGAGGTCACCGCATTTCGCAAACATTGCTTCTTCAGGACCTTAATATCTTGACCACAGATAGAGGTGGCCTAGCCAAAAGAAAGCATAACCATTACTTACATATCTTTAAAAACATGAACATAACATACAGTCAGGTCCATAAATATTGGGACATTGACACAATTCTAATCTTTTTGGATTTTATAATGAAATGAACAAGATGTGCTTTAACTGCAGACTTTCAGCTTTAATTTGAGAGTATTTACATCCAAAACAGGTGAACGGTGTAGGAATTACAACAGTTTGTATATGTGCCTCCCACTTTTTAAGGGACCAAAAGTAATGGGACAGATTAACAATCATCCATCAAACTTTTACTTTTTAATACTTGGTTGCAAATCCTTTGCAGGCAATTACAGCCTGAAGTCTGGAATGAATCACCAGACGCTGGATTTCATCCCTGGTGATGCTCTGCCAGGCCTCTACTGCAGCTGTCTTCAGTTCCTGCTTGTTTTTGGGGCATTTTCCCTTCAGTTTTGTCTTCAGCAAGTGAAATGCATGCTCAATCGGATTCAGGTCAGGTGATTGACTTGGCCATTGCATAATATTCCACTTCTTTCACAGTATGCTTCGGGTCATTGTCCATCTGCACTGTGAAGCGCCGTCCAATGAGTTTTGAAGCATTTTCCTGAATATGAGCAGATAATATTGCCCGAAACACTTCAGAATTCATCCTGCTGCTTTTTGTCAGCAGTCACATCATCAATAAATACAAGAGAACCAGTTCCATTGGCAGCCATACATGCCCACACCATGACATTACCACCACCATGCTTCACTGATGAGGTGGTATGCTTTGGATCATGAGCAGTTCCTTTCCTTCTCTATACTCTTCTCTTCCCATCACTCTGGTACAAGTTGATCTTGGTCTCATCTGTCCATAGGATGTTGTTCTAGAACTGTGAAGGCTTTTTTAGATGTTTGGCAAACTCTAATTTGGCCTTTCTGTTTTTGAGGCTCACCAATGGTTTACATCTTGTGGTGAACCCTCTGTATTCACTCTGGTGAAGTCTTCTCTTGATTGTTGACTTTGACACACATACACCTACCTCCTTTAGAGAGTTCTTGATCTGGCCAACTGTTGTGAAGGGTGTTTTCTTCACCAGGGAAAGAATTCTTCGGTCATCCACCACAGTTGTTTTCCATGGTCTTCCGGGTCTTTTGGTGTTGCTGAGCTCACCGGTGACGTTCTTTCTTTTTAAGGATGTTCCAAACAGTTGATTTGGCCACACCTAATGTTTTTGCTATCTCTCTGATGGGTTTGTTTTGTTTTTTTCAGCCTAATGATGGATTGCTTCACTGATAGTGACAGCTCTTTGAATCTCATATTGAGAGTTGACAGCAACAGATTCCAAATGCAAATAGCACACTTAAAATGAACTCTGGGCCTTTTATCTGCTCCTTGTAAATGGGATAATGAGGGAATAACACACACCTGGCCATTGAACAGTTGAGCAGCCAAGTGTCCCATTACTTTTGGTCCCTTAAAAAGTGGGAGGCACATATACAAACTGTTGTAATTCCTACACAGTTCACCTGATTTGGATGTAAATACCCTCAAATTAAAGCTGAAAGTCTGCAGTTAAAGCACATCTTGTTCGTTTCATTTCAAATCCATTGTGGTGGTGTATAGAGCCAAAAAGATTAGAATTGTGTCAATGTCCCAATATTTATGAGAGAGAGAGAGAGAGAGACTTGATTTATTATAAAAGAGAATGAGCAAAATATTATTTGGCCACATACTGGTTTATACCTAAATGGTGTTTATCATAATAACAAACAGCTGTACTCATCTCAGAGAATGGAATCTCTCATATGTATATCGGTAAGGATTGCACCTAAAAATTATAATAAACGAATTTAGATCCATATTGGTCAACCCTCCCATCTATATCAAAACAATACACCAAGAGACCCATTTGCAAAAGGGCAAACAAAAAATGGCACTTACCAGCAGACTTGTATCAAAGGCTATAGAGTTGATTTACTAAAGGCAAATCCACTTGGCACTACAAGTGCAAGTGCACTGGAAGTGCAGTCGCTACATGTAGATCTGAGGAGAAGATCTGAAATGATGGGAAGCTCTGCTGATTTTTTTTTTAGCAAGCTAAAATGCTGTGTTTTTTTTTTTTATTTGCCTTGCATGCCCCCCTCAAATCTACAGCGACTGCACTTCCAAGTGCACTTGCAGTGCAAAGTGGAGTTGTCTGTAGTAAATAACCCCTTATGTAACCATATATTCTAAATATCAAAAACACACCTTCTCCCAGTAAGCTGCCCTCCTTTAGCAGCCAGGCATCTAAAAACAATATACCAAAAGAACTATCATATACTCATAAGAGACAATATCCAAAAAAATCCACTATCCTAGATATTTTACACTAACACTTACCTACACAAGCTCCAACCCCTGCATAGCACCAGTCAACATTTCTAATAACCTGGATCCAAGACAATTTAAAGCCCTGTTGGCGCCAAATCGATGCTTAGTTATAATTAGTATCAACTGTGCCTTCTGCAGCCTTGTCCTAATCACAAAGTTAGTAATCCTATGAAAAGGGGGGTGGACCTCCCTAAACACGGGGTTACGTCCACCACCTCATCAGCAGTCAATGGCAGTGCAGCTGGTCCCAGCCTTTCACCACAGCTGGTCCAGCGCATGCGCGGACCATCACCACTTTTGCCGACACACAAGCAAGGATGAGCTCACGCGCAGTAAGTACCTTTACCTACATCCATCAATGTAGACAAATTCCGTCCCGGCGACCACACCAGAGACCGTCATAGCCCACAAAGCCGTGCTGCTTTGTCCCGCTTGGGGGAGAAGCCCACACACTGCATATTCTGCTGGATGCATATGTCATGGGCACCACAAATCAAACACTGTGCAGTGCACTTCATCTTTTTCTCATCTTTCTTTTTTCCTCCCTCTTCCTGTTCACCCTTTTTTTCACTCATGCCAGTATCTGGTATCTCCTTACCACATCTTCCTACAGTCTTTTTGTCCATGCCATTCTTGACTCTAGTCTTATATTTACATATAGATTTGTCCATGTCATTACTCTTGTATTTTACCTACTACTCCAGACTATCTGGCATACATCTTTATGTTTACAGTCAATACTTACCTTGGACATAATGAGACCAATAGGGATACACAATTTCCATCCATGCGATGCTTTCCCTTCAATCTGCCCTGTGTGGGGTTCCTTCTGGCTCCGCCTCCTCAGCTTCCTGGCGAGACACCTGCTGCTGCTGTTTGGAGGCTACACACCCGTTGGCTCGGCTATGTGTAGTGGTAAGTATGGGGCCTTTACTCATTAGGCCCCTCTTACCCTCTGCCTTAAAATACCAATATCATGCTACATACCCAATCTGTATCCTTTCACCTTAGGTACAATTCCTACACATCTACCCCTGAAGAGCGAGCTGGGACTCGCAAAACATGTCGGGTACACCTGATGTTTGTATGTTATGTGATTGTTCATACACAAATGTACCATTATTATTATTATTATTTTTATTCTACCCATTTATATGTACTCTGTATGAACTGGCTTTCTCTGATGATATTAATGCATGTATTACTCTTACTGAATAAATATATACTGTATTTACTGTTGTTACTTTTATTGGCTTAGTGGTGCCCACCTCATGTAAAGTTCCAGGGTGAGATTTTTCCTTTTTGTTGCATATTTTAGGGATGGTGGTGTGTTACTGGTGACACCAGACTTTTTTTTTTTTTTTTTCCCTTCCAATACATTGGGGCCGCAAGAATACATCCACCAAATGCCCCGGAGGTTTCAATATGTTCTTATGGGTTTTATGCAGGGAATAGAACCATGGGGTTCTAAAGTAGGGGACTTTCAAAACTTCAAAAATATCCTTATCGATAATTCCATTCACATATGCCTTACTAATCTACTAACACTAAAAAGACACTATGCTAGGCCCAATAATTCCAACAATAAGAGTACAAATCCTACATTAATAGTTACACACTATACAGACTATGCGAACTAGAATCGATGAGCATCGCAGACTAACCAAGAAGGGATGCATTAAACCTAGTGTTCCGCGACATTTCCGTCTGGTACACAAGAAAGATTTTCGACAAAAAGAAGTACCGTATTTATCGGTGTATAACACGCGCCGGCGTATAACACGCACCCCAAGTTTAGGAGAGAATTTTAAGGAAAAAAACTTTTAGGAGGGAAGTTTAAGGAAAAGAAACTGCAGCCTCATCAGTGTTCATCTGCAGCCTTGTTAGTGTCATTGCAGCTTTGCCCCAGTGCAGCCTTGTCAGTGCAGCTTTGACCAAGTGCAGCCTTGTCAGTGCAGCTTTGCCCCAGTGCAGCCTTGTCAGTGCAGCTTTGCCCCAGTGCAGCCTTGTCAGTGCAGCTTTGACCAAGTGAAGCCTTGTCAGTGCAGCTTTGCCCCAGTGCTGTCTTGTCAGTGCAGCCTTGCCCCAGTGCAGCCTTGTCAGTGCAGTCTTGTCAGTGCAGCTTTGCCCCAATGCAGCCTTGCGTCAGTGCAGCTTTGCCCCAATGCAGCCTTGCCTCAGTGCAGCCTTGTCCCCAGTGCAGCCTTGTCCCCAGTGTCCATGCCTGCCGCCGCCGCCGCCATACACATGCATGTAGTTTTAAATATGGCGCCGCGGAGTTCGGAGGAACTCGGCGCCGGCGGAACTGAACGAACGCCGCCGAGATACACATAGTCGACTGTATTCGGCTTTTTCCGGCGCCGCTCACAGTCCCGACCAGTCCCGCCCTATGATGGACATAACACAGGTCCAATGGCGGGACTGGGCGTGACTGTGAGCGGCGCCGGGAAGAGCCGAATGCACTCGACTATGTGAATCTCGGCTCTGTGATTTCGGCGGCACTCGTTCAGCTCCACCGAGTCCCTCCGAACTCCGTGGCGCCATATTTAAAACTACTCGCTATGTGAATGTCGACGGCGATCACCGCCGATAGCTCACAATTAGCGGGGATTGGCGTATAACACGCACCCGTGACTTTCCCCTGATTTTAAGGGGAAAAAAGTGCGTGTTATACGCCGATAAATACGGTACTTGCCATCGAGGCCATACCTAGAGGTACCCTAACAGAAAATGAAAGGTTCTCCCTTCTGTGCTGAAGGGAGACTTTTTGGATATATTTAATGGGTTCCCTCTCGCCTGAGGGACTCAACAAAGAAATTGATGTCCTCAGCGTGATTCAACACTGATCAAGTCCAGGCTGGGAGTACAACATCCCCCGATTTATACTGATGATTTTTACCGATTTTTATTGACAATTTTACTGACATTATTACTGTCATTTTACTGATTCTTTTGAATAATTCTAAAAATTCTTCTGGTTCGTCTCTCTGTACCCAAACCTGCTTTCTCTCTTGTATTAGTTCTCAGCCACCAATTAATTATTTTTAAAAAAAATAGAATTTTATAATCACCGTAATATATATAGATCTGTACTTATATTCATATATGTATTTATTTTGTTTATTTTACATATTGATGTCAATACTATTTATTGTAACATTTTCATCATTTTTTATCATTTTTTCCATTTTTTTAAATCATTTTATACTATTTTCCTTGTTCCCCTTTCCCATTTTTTTCATCATTTTTTTTCATTATTATTTTACCTTTTATCCTTCTCTTTTTGCAATATATTCCTTACATCCATTACTGTGGTTCCATGCAGTAATCGTACTTGTTTATTACATGTGTATTTTTGCATACAAGGGGTTAACGTTAAAACAGCTGACACTTTCCTCCCCCTCCCACCTACATGCCTATTTATCTCACTTTGCCGACGGCGCCCGAGACTTTGACAAAGCGCAGGCGCGCAAAACATGTCAGTCACGGTTGTTATGGCAACCAAACGGAGCTTGCGATCCGCCCAGTACTCGTCTCCATACAGCATTGGTTTTCCCTCCCTTCCAGCAACCATCGGCTCTGGTCGGCTTTACTTGGGCTTTCCTAGTCCTTGGATACAAGCATATGAGCACAAGCGCTGTTTACAAGCCAGGTCCCAGCGTGTTCGGCCAGCCAGCGTGATAAGTGTCATCTTTCAACGCAGCCCACACTACACCTCTAGTCACAGTGAGTATGGAAGTCCTAGCTGCCCCCTCCATTTCATTTGAGCAAACTGCCACCCTCTTATTCCATCATTCACTTGCATCATAGCCACAGAGTCTGCAGTTGAGGTTTGAGGCACACACAGCTACTTGCTGACATTAACCCCTTGCTTACTGGAGTCATGGTGGATCGCTGTCACTACCATTTCAGAGTACTTCATTCTTGATTTTGATTGTGTACATTGACTTTTAACCAAGGTTGATTTTAATTTTAATGTTTGTCTACAATGTCAGATTTTTTACTTTTATATGCGTCCAATAAATTAACTTAATTGTTTACACTCCTTATAACAATCTCTTATTACTGGCCCCCATTGAGCGCTCCATGTTTATCCACTTACTAATTATCGTATCTAAAGCTCACGCTGGATCAGATGAACGCTCAATTACTAGCTGCTATAAAGTTGAGCAGTGGCATGTTAACGGGGAAAATCGAGGCACTAAAGTAGGATATAGGACGTCTCAGGCAAGATCTGCAGAATATACGGGGGAGAGTGACTGAAGTGGAGAATAGAGTATCAACTTAAAAGGATGAACTCCCCCCAGTACTAAAAAAAGCAGCAGAAACGAAAAATCAGATGGTACTGTGGCAACAAAAAATTGATGATTTGGAAAATCACATGCGAAGAAATAATATAAGAATTATGGATATGCCAGAGAAAGTAGAAGGATTGATTGTGGGACAATTTGTGGAGAGATGTATAAAAACAATCTATCTGGTGCCAGTTAGGGAACACTTTGCATTCTCCCAATGAATGGACGAAGTGGAGAGGTGCGGCAGTGATATCACAGATGATTCAATGGGATCATTAATTGTGGCCAATGGATTCTTTCCAGGTCTTAGGTTGAATAACACCCATTTCTGTGCACATTGCAATGTGTTTTGTGAGACAAGATGTGGAAGCATCGATAGGAGTAACTGTTTAGACCTACAGTAAATGGAGGCTGCCATAGTAAACCAGTAACTATTTCAGGGCTGTATTTTTTCCTTCAAAAAACAAAAAAAAAAAAAAAACACACGCATACACATACAGTCAGGTCCATAAATATTGAGACATCAACACAAATCTAATCTTTTTGGCTCTATACACAACCACAATGGATTTAAAATGAAACAAACAAGTTGTCCTTTAACTGCAGACTTTCAGCTTTAATTTGAGGGTATTTACATCCAAATCAGGTGAACTGTGTAGGAATTACAACAGTTTGTATATGTGCCTCCCACTTTTTAAGACAACAAAAGTAATGGGACATTTGGCTGCTCAGCTGTTCCACGGCCAGGTGTGTGTTATTCCCTCATTATCCCATTTACAAGGAGCAGATAAAATGTCCAGAGTTCATTTCAAGTGTGCTATTTGCATTTGGAATCTGTTGCTGTTAACTCTCAATATGAGATCCAAAGAGCTGTCACTATCAGTGAAGCAAGCCATCATTAGGCTGAAAAAACAAAACAAACCCATCAGAGAGATAGTGTCAGGGACTAACCCGCAGGAGAACTAACATCTATGGCCAGCAGAATCCTGTATCAATTAACACAAATTCTCCAGCACTAATGCGAACACCTGCACGCCAAATCACACACACCATGTGAGAGACTCCAGGCACCAAGCATACTATTTAAAGCATGTTGCAGCAGTCACCAACTGCTGCATGATCTTCAGCTTCCTGTGTATTCCTCAGTTCCTGTTCCTGTTGTCTTGGATTATCTGCTAAACGACCCGGCTTGTCTTGACCTATCTGATCTGTACTTACCCCGGCTTGACCCTTGGCTCGTTCCTGTTACTCCGCTCTGATCTGCTGCACCGTGTATGACCCCTGGCTTGTTTTATGGACTTTGCTACTGTTTGATCTGCTGCACTGTGTATGACCCCTGGCTTGTTTTATGGACTTTGCTACTGTTTGATCCGCTGCACCGTGTATGACCCCTGGCTTGTTCTATAGACTTTGCTACTGTTTGATCCGCTGCACCGTGTATGACCCCTGGCTTGTTCTATAGACTTTGCTACTGTTTGCTGTCCTGTGTATGAACACCGGCCTGGCTCCTGACACTGCTCCTGGTACTTCATGCTGTACGATCTCATCTGGTACTTCCGAGGTACCCCTGCCTAGCAGTCTACCCTGCTCGTCAGCTGCCCACCAGTGGACTTCTCTCCTTCATCTCAGCTTGCCGCAGCCAGCAACCCCTGCCGCTTTGAGTATAGCTCCCCCTGTACCACCTCCAGGGGGCACTCTGCACTTAGTCATAAGGGAAGCTCTCCCAGCACTTCAGCCTCCGATCAGGTACGTGATAGATAGGAAAAACCTTAGGTGTGGCTAAATCAACTGTTTGGAACATCCTTAAAAAGAAAGAACGCCACCGGTGAGCTCAGCAACACCAAAAGACCCGGAAGACCACGGAAAACAACTGTGGTGGGTGATCGAAGAATTCTTTCCCTGGTGAAGAAAACAGATAAAGAACACTCTCCAGGAGGTAGGTGTATGTGTGTAAAAGTCAACAATCAAGAGAAGACTTCACAAGAGTGAATACAGAGGGTTCACCACAAGCTGTAATACATTGGTGAGCCTCAAAAACAGGAGGCCAGATTAGAGTTTGCCAAACAACATCTAAAAAAAGCCCTCACAGTTCTGGAACAAAATCCTATTGACAGATGAGACCAAGATCAACTTGTACCAGAGTGGTGGGAAGAGAAGAGTACAGAGAAGGAAAGGAACTGCTCATAATCCAAAGTATACACCTGATCAGTGAAGCATGGTGGTGGTAATGTCATGGCGTGGGCCAATGGAGCTGGTTCTCTTGTATTTATTGATGATGTGACTGCTGACAAAAGCAGCAGGATGAATTCTGAAGTGTTTCGGGCAATATTATCTGCTCATATTCAGCAAAATGCTTAAGAACTCATTGGACGGCACTTTACAGTGGAGATGGACAATGACCCGAAGCATACTGCAAAAGCAACCAAAGAGGTTTTTAAGGGAAAGAAATGGAATGTTATGCAATGGCCAAGTCAATCACCTGACCTGAATCCGATTGAGCATGCATTTCACTTGCTGAAGACAAAACTGAAGGGAAAACGCCCCAAGAACAAGCAGGAACTGAAGAGAGTTGCAGTAGAGGCCTGGCAGAGCATCACCAGGGATGAAACCCAGCATCTGGTGATGTCTATGCATTCCAGACTTCAGGCTGTAATTGACTTCAAAGGATTTGCAACCAAGTATTAAAAAGTGAAAGTTTGATGGATGATTGTTAATCTGTCCCATTACTTTTGGTCCCTTAAAAAGTGGGAGGCACATATACAAACTGTTGTAATTCCTACACCATTCACCTGATTTGGATGTAAATACCCTCAAATTAAAGCTGAAAGTCTACAGTTAAAGAACATCTTGTTTGTTTCATTTCAAATCTAATGTGGTGGTGTATAGAGCCAAAAAGATTAGAATTGTGTCGATGTCCCAATATTTATGCACCAGACTGTACAACATGGTAGAAGCAGACATGAAGTCACTTTTATTCCTAATGGATCCACATAATTTTGCTGTGTGAAACAAACATTATGCTGCAGTGAAGTGCAGTGTGTAGGTGTTCCCTCCATACAGAAATAGGTTTTGTTTCCTGAAAAATGGAGGGGGAAGGATAAGGGAAGGGAGGAGAGGGAAGGATAGGGGAGGGGGGGAAGAGGAGGAAGGAAGGAGAAGAGGTGGGAGGGAAGGAGGAAGGAAGGAAAGGGGGAAGAAAGAGGAAAGGGAAGGAAAGGGGAAAATAGAAGGGGAAAGGACGGGAGAAGAAAAGAGGAAAAAAGAGAAAGGAGATTTATTTTTTATTTTTTTTGGTAGTATATTGAAAGATATGTAAAGTTAGCTGAGAAATATTTTTTGGGTCTCTCAGAGCCAGACAGGCTGAGAACACTACGTATTGTTTCCAAACAAGATAGTGCTATATTGTGGCAATTCCCTGATAATAATTTTAAATTGTTGGTGTATGAGTGAGGTAGGATGGATAGTAAGAATGATGTTAATACAATTAAAAAATGATAATATACCAAATATAAGGACTGCTGCTGAGTAGGGCCCAATGTACATCGGGTGTTCGCCTGTTCGCCAAACAGCGAACATTATGCAGTGTTCGCGGCAAATTAGAAAGCCACAGAACACCGTTAAAGTCTATGGGACATTAACATGAAAAACCAAAAGTGCTCATTTTAAAGGCTTGTATGCAATTTATTGCCATAAAAAGTGTTTGGGAACCCGGGTCCTGCCTAGGTTAATAATGCCTAAAGTGAAACAATAAAAAAGAAATATTGCTTTAAATATTGTGCCTGGGACTTGTCTATAGTATGCCTGTAAAGTGGCGCAGTTTTCCCATGTTTAGAATAATACCACAGCAAAATGACATTTCTAAAGGAAAAAAAGTCATTTAAACTGATCACGGCTGTAATGAATTGTTGGGTCTCGGCAATATATCATGATATATTCCGATGGGGGAGCGGGATCTGGGGGTCCCCTTGTCAAATGGGGCTTCCAGAATCCGATAAGCCCCCTGCCTGCAGACCCCCACAACCACCGGGCACGGGTTGTGGGTAGGGAGGAGCCGAACACCCCCCGGTTCGGTTCGCACCATAACCTGCGAATGGACCGAAAGTTTGCGTTAACTTTAGAACCCCATTAAAGTTTATGGGACTTGAACGTTCAAAATCAAAAGTGCTAATTTTAAAGGCTAATATGCAAGTTATTGTGCTAAAAAGGGTTTGGGGACCCGGGTCCTTCCCCAGGGAACATGTATCAATGCAAAAAAAGTTTTAAAAACGGCCCTTTTTTCAGGAGCAGTGATTTTAATCATGCTTAAAGTGAAAAAAAAGTGAAAAATTCCCTTAAAAATCGTACCTGGGTGGTGTCTATAGTATGCCTGTAAAGTGGCGCGTGTTTCCCGTGCTTAGAACAGTCCCTGCACAAAATGACATTTTTAAAGGAATAAAAGTCATTTAAAACTGCTTGCCGCTTTAATGTAATGTCGGGTCCCAGCAATATGGATGAAAATCAGTGAGACAAAGGGCATGGGTACCCCCCACCCCCCAGTCCATTACCAGGCCCTTTGGGTCTTGTATGGATATTAAGGGGAACCCCGCACCCAAATTTAAAAAAGGAAAGGAGTAGTTTGTAAGTTGGATGTTTGAAAGTAGGGGCCTGCCCTATATACTCTGCAGAAATTGTTGCCTTAGGTGTTGGTGTTGCCATAACACTGTAAGCCATCACAGTTAATCTTGGTGGGCGTAGGAACGGGCTGTACTGTGAAATATTAGATCAAGAATTGTAATTACATGCCATTGTTGAACAGTGGTAGAAAAATTGGGCCTTGGGTGGTGGTGGTGCTGGTGCCACAACACTGTAAGTCCTCACAGTTACTCTTGGTGGGCGCTAGAACGGGCCCTGCTGTGAAATATTATATCAAGAATTGTAATTACATGCACCTGTTGAACAGGGCAGAAAAATTGGGCCTTTGGTGGTGGTGGTGTTGCCACAACACTGTAAGCCCTCACAGTTACCCTTGGTGGGCGCAGGAATGGGCCCTGCTGTGAAATATTAGATCAAGAATTGTAATTACGTGTCCCTGCTGAACAGGGGCAGAAAATTGAGCCTTAGGCACTGGTGTCACAACACTGCAACCCCTCACAGATGCTATAGTTGGAGCGCAGGAATGAGCCCTGCTGCAAAGTATTGCATAAAAAATTGTAATTATACGCCCCTGTTAAACAGGGGCTGAAAAATTGGGCCTTGGGCACTGGTGCTGGTGCCACAACACTGCAACCCCTCACAGATACTATAGTTGGAGCGCAGGAATGAACCCTGCTGCAAAGTATTGCATCAAAAATTGTAATTACACACCCCGGTTAAACAGGGGCAGAAAAATTGTGGAGTCAGAGAGCAATTGTTTTCATGTAGCTTTAGGTGCACACTGTGCAGAGGACGCAGTACACTAACAGTAAATGCTACAGCTGCCTGCCTGTGGTACTAATAGGATCAGAAGAACACCACCAATTTTCTTCAGGTAGCTTTAGGTGCACACTGTGCAGAGGACACAGTACACTAACTGTAAATACTGTAGCTGCCTGCCTGTGAGATTAATAGGATCAGAACAACAGCAATTGTCTTCAGGTAGCTTTAGGTGCACACTGCGCAGATGACGCACTACACTAACTGTAAATACTGCAGCTGCCTGCGGTACTAAAAGGAACAGAAGAACACCACCAATTTTCTTCAGGTAGCTTTAGGTGCACACTGTGCAGAGGACACAGTACACTAACTGTAAATACTGTAGCTGCCTGCCTGTGGTACTAATAGGATCAGAATAACACCACCAATTTTCTTTAGGTAGCTTTAGGTGCACACTGTGCAGAGGACACGGTACCCTAACTATAATTACTGTAGCTGCCTGCCTGTGGTATTAATAGGATCAGAACAGCAATTGTTTTCAGGTAGCTTTAGGTGCACACTGTGTAGAGCACACAGTACACTAACTGTAAATACTGCAGCTGCCTGCGGTAGTATTAGGATCAGAACACCACCAATTTTCTTCAGGTGGCTTTAGGTCCACACTGTGCAGAGGACGCACTACACTAACTTGTAAATACTGCAGCTGCCTGCAGTACTAATAGGATCAGAAGAACACCACCAATTTTCTTCAAGTAGCTTTAGGTCCACACTGTGCAGAGGACGCACTACACTAATTTGTAAATACTGCAGCTGCCTGCGGTACTAATAGGATCAGAAGAACACCACTCATTTTCTTCAGGTAGCTTTAGGTGCACACTGTGCAAATGACACACTACACTAACTGTAAATACTGCAGCTGCCTGCGGTACTAATAGTAACAGAAGAACACCACCAATTTGCTTCAGGTAGCTTTAGGTGCACACTGTGCAGAGGACACAGTACACTAACTGTAAATACTGTAGCTGGCTGCCTGTGGTACTAATAGGATCAGAAGAACTCCACCAATTTTCTTCAGGTAGCTTTAGGTCCACACTGTACAGAGGACGCACTACACTAACTTGTAAATACTGCAGCTGCCTGCGGTACTGATAGGATCAGAAGAACACCACTAATTTTCTTCAGGTAGCTTTAGGTGCACACTGTGCAGAGGACGGACTACACTAACTGTAAATACTGCAGCTGCCTGCGGTACTAATAGGAACAGAAGAACACCACCAATTTTCTTCAGGTAGCTTTAGGTGCACACTGTGCAAAGGACACAGTACACTAACTATAAATACTGCAGCTGCCTGCCTGTGGTACTAATAGGATCAGAAGAACACCACCAATGTTCTTCAGGTAGCTTTAGGTGTACACTGTGCAGAGGACACAGTACACTAACTGTAAATACTGTAGCTGCCTGCCTGTGGTATTAATAGGATCAGAACAACAGCAATTGTCTTCAAGTAGCTTTAGGTTCAATAAGTTTTTATTGTATATAAAGTAATTTTCCAAACGGAAGATGAATACATTAACAAGACCAGATGCTCGACATCGGGCAATCTGGTTTAATAGAAAAGAAACATACATAGGCAGATCAGTACAATATTATGCGTTCTGTCCTCAATATGAAAATAATGTAGTATCTCAACAGCTTTCAGAACTTTTGCTATTAGTCTTATTAACAAAAATTCCCGAGATCTGGACGCCCCAACGGGATCATGCTGCGCCCAGATGTCAAAGAACTCAAAATAAACAGACAGATAATTTGAAAGCCAACAGCATATATACCTTGGTATTTTGTCCAGTCTGGAAGTTGTGAGAAAATTGATACTAAAGAGCAGAATACTGTAGGTTATAAGTCTTGGCTAGCCCAAAAGGGTAGTATAAGTATAAAGAAAAGTGTAAGAATGACAGGAAGAGGAAAGAAAAGGGGGGGGGGGAGCGGGAAGGAAGGCTGGCAGGGTAGGTAAGAGAGGAGGGGAGAGGGGAGAAGGGGGGAGGAAGGGGGACAGCGAGCCTCATCCCAAGTCGGGACCTATATTACTAGGTTGTTTGTGTAGAATTGGTAGGTTCTGTTACTTGACTAGGTGCCTTCGTATCTGTGAGTCTGCGTTTTAGCTTATCTAAAGTGGAGTAATGCCTGCAGATACTATAAATGAAGGAGAATTTTGCGTATTTGTCTATGGCTCTGGCTTGCATTTCCTCCATAAGCATGGTATTGTTTATTTCGCTTACCCACTCTAGAAGAGATGGGGCAGTGGTGGATTTCCAGTGTCTAGAGATTAATTGCCTGCCGCTACTGAGAAAAATTTTTAAGAGGTTGTGTTTTTGTGACTTAATTTTACCAGGTAGTATAGATAGAAGAGCAATGAAAGGAGAGGGAGAGAGTGATTTATCGTAAATTTCGGTATAGGTCTGGAATAGTTGGGTCCAGAACGGACGTATCACGTCGCATTCCCACCAGATGGGACTATACGTACCCTTCGCAGAGTTGCATCTCCAACAGATGTCGGTGGTTGATGGAAACATGATCCTGAGATTCGTTGGCACTCGATACCATCTGGATAAAACCTTGTAATTTTTTTCCTTGGTGTAGCACGAAATGGCTGATTTGTGGGTAAAGAGAAAGGCCTTACCCCATTCAGCATCAGTTATATCTCTCCCGAGTTCCTCTGACCACATTTTGGTGTAATTAGGTAAGGTATCATGGGTGTGTTCTATAATCAGTTTGTAGATCAATGAAAGGGTGTTCCGATAGTGTGCATAATTGTTCAAAGCCAGTCAAAGGTCTGTGAATCTGTTTGGAGTCATGTAGTTTTTTGCAGTAGACTGTCAGATGTAGATGCGTTAACCACATTACGTTGGATGATGAAAGAACCATGTGTGCTGTTGACAAATTGTCGTGCTGTGGGCTAAGTGGCTCTGTTATGATCGTCTATGATTTGAATTGAGCTGCCTTCAGGGAGGGCCGCTTTGTCAAATAGAGGAGTAAGGGGACTTGGTTCAGTGGAAAGTGAGTATCTTTCTTTTCTACGGTACCAGGTTAGTAGGGCATCTCTGGTCAGTGGAGACAGGTTAGTAAGAGATTTATGGGTCCGCTCATAACCCCATGGCAAAGCCCGGAGGTCAAATGAAGATAAGTCTTGTTCCACCAAAGTGGAGGCTTTAAGTAGTGGGCGGGAAAACCACTCCAGGATACGGGAAACCACTGCTGCTGTGTAGTAGAGTTCATAATCTGGAAGGCTTGTCCCACCTTTAGAAATGGGGGCACATAAAAGTTTGTGTTTCAGTCTGGGGTGGTTTCCCCTCCATACGAATCGTATGGCCATAGAACGAAGAGTGCGGAAGAAGGCGGCCGGTAAAGCAATTGGAAGGGCTTGAAATAAATACAATAATTTAGGGAGTATGTCCATTTTCAACACGTTCATGAGACCAAACCATGATATTGGCAGGTCCCCTCGGCTTTCAGTGAGGCGTCTGAGTTTCGTGAGAAGTGGACTGTAATTTAGGGCGTATATATCCGAGGCACACCTTGGGATGGCTGTACCTAGGTATGAAATAGATTTTGTTTGCCATTGGAATGAGAAGTTTGCCTTAAGGGAGGAAAGGGTCGACTGTGTTAAGGATATGTTCAGTGCTTCTGTTTTAGAGATATTCAGCTTATAATTACTGAGATCACCGAACCGGTTGATCTCAGCAAGTATGGATGGTATACTAATATGGGGGTTAGTCGCATAGAGAAGCAAGTCGTCTGCGTAAAGGGAAAGTTTACATTGTGAGGACGGAGTCTGTATCCCTCGTATATCAGGGTTTGCTCTAATAGCTTGGGCTAGATGTTCAATTACTAAGGCAAATAGGAGAGGGGAGAGGGGACAGCCTTGTCTCGTGCCATTTGAGATAGTGAGTTTCTCTGATTGGGTTCCATTAACTAAAATTGTGGCTGAGGGCTTAGAATATAGAGACATGATGTGAGCAAGCATTCTAGGTCTTAGTCCTATTTGGGAGAGAGTAGCTTGAAGAAAGGGCCAGCTGACCCTATCAAAAGCCTTCTCCGCATCACAGGAGAGAAGGCAGGTCGGTATCTGGTTACGATGGGCATATGCCACGAGGTGGATGGTTTTGGTGGTATTGTCCCTGGCTTCACCTCCAGGGACAAAACCCACTTGATCTCTATGTATTATATATGGAAAAAATGCAGCGCATGTGTAGTAAAAGTAAATAAATGTGATTAAAATGGTGAGATAGTGCTAAAATAATTAGCCAGAGGTGAGTTAAACAAAACGTCCATAGATGGGTATGAATGTCCAACTGCACAGGAGGTGTGGATACTCCAAGGGGTGGTGGTAATCTGATGGTTGTCAGAAGTCACCTTGCATCTTAAAACGACTTCCCAGCAGGAAGAGCCAATAAGAAGAAAGGCAAAAAAGACTCTTACCGGATCCCGTGGATTCCCGTGTCAGCGACAGGGAATCGCATGCGCAGTTTGTCACTGATGACATGGAATGGAAGGTCTGGAGTCTCCAATCCTTTAGGTTGTGGTCTGCATAGGTCTCCGAAGGCAACCAGATGGGTCCTCGCACCGAACAGCCAAAGCGTGAATCAGGAGTTTCCAAAAAGACACCAAGGGGACGGTTGGAGGTACTGGGCCTCATGCAGTAAATGTGAAGACAAAAAGGATATGCCTCCACATGGTGCAGGTAAAAAGGGGTGTTTTTATTGAGAAAACAACCATAAACAAATAAAAAGGTGATCACGATGCATAAAAACAAATGGGCAACATAGAGAGTGGTATATGAACCCGACGCGTTTCGACCTAGGGGTCTTCAACAGGGGCATAGACCACCCACTCCAGGTTGCCATATATATATAACTAAAAAATTTAAGAGAGGACCAATCACAATGGGTGAGAAAACAAAACATTTCATTGGGTGAGTATAATCACATGACTTGCTTATGTAACTAACCATGAGGTTCATACATAATGTTTATAAATAAATAAATAGCACTTAGATGGAAAAAGGCAACTGTAGAAAAGTCACCCAACAGAAAGACAAATAGCTGAGAAATCTCTCTGGTAGTGATAAAGGACTTCGTATTAGGTTGTATTAAAAAACACTCCTCTGCTGACAGTACAGCAGAATGTACCGCCCTGCCAGCTAGAGGAGCCAATCCCACATGAATTAACAAAGGGTGTTAGATGGAGCGGCCAATGAGCGGCTGTGTGAGAGCCAGCTATTGTCCCTGCGCATCAGCATGTCTAGCCTGTGGAGGGAATGACGTCACGTCCGTGGGCGTGTCCGGCATCTCCCTCACACGTGACTTATTCAACCAATCGGAAAGTCTGCGTCAGACTCCGCTCTGCTGTTCGTGACCTCCGTGCGCAGCAGAGGGATATGACGTAGCGCTGCGAGCACAACAGGCGTCTCAGCTCTCAAGCATCCCAACGGACGGAAGCTCAATACGGCCAAACAGCAACTCGGATCAGTGTGCGGAAACTATGTTGGAGGGCAGGGGAATGCTGATAACCCGGAAATAAACATAGAAGTTATGTGAAGAGGAAAGACTATTACAATTGGGGACACAAATTAAAAGATAAGCTGTGATGAAAACCTCCTATTGAGAAAATAAATATATAAAGGGATGGCGTGAAAATCTCACAAATATTACCTGTAATCCCTATGTGTTGAGAGTCGTTATAATAGACCGCAGAGGTCAGATTTGAATGAGTAAATTTCTAATAAAAAATCTAGGTTATACATAATAAAAAGTTTAAATTGTATGAATAATAAAAAGGTGAATATGTGAAAAAAGGAAATCAAGATTGGTTAATGAAGGAGTTGAGGTCCCACTCCACGTTCAAGCCAAACGGGAAATAGGACCTCAACTCCCATATCCAATAGGTCTCGAGGCGTGAAACCCCTCGAAGCCGGGACTCTCCTCTCCAATGTGGGACAAATTTGTCGATCACCTGGAATAGAGTCCCCGTCGGGTCTTTGTTGTGATATTCCAAATAGTGACGGGGTACTGTATGTTTATTTTTGCCTTTCTTGATGCCTGCCACGTGTTCATTGACTCGTGTAGAAAAGGTCCTGATGGTACGACCGACATACTGTTTGTGGCAGGGGCAAGTAATGAGATAGACAATGTATTGTGAAGTACAAGTTGTAAAATGTTTCATCTGGTATGTGAGAGAAGTAACCATAGATTGGAAAGTGGTACTTTTTTGTCTACCTCCTGATGTTGTTGTGGAGGCAGACATTACATCTATGGCAAGGGTAATAACCCTTGCATTCCTGAAAAAAGGATACTTTTTTGGGGGATCTATTATATTTGGAGCAATCTGTCCTTGAATAGACCGTGCTCCCCTAAATATAACAGCCGCCCGTTCAGGAAGAACTGACCCAAGAAGATTGTCATTTAGAAGCACTTTCCAATGTTTCTTGAATATAGCTTTTACTTGTTTGGACTGAATGGAATGAGTGGTGAAGAAAGACCATTTGTACATAGGTTCAGCTGTGGATTTTGGACGTTCTATCAAGGTAGATTCTCTATCTGTGAGTAATGCCCTATTTAATTCCTCATCTAGATGTTTGGGATCATAGCCCTTTTCAATAAATCGATCTCTCAAAACTTGTGATTGTGACTGAAAATCACTAACACTGGTGCAGTTACGCCGTAGTCTCAAGAATTGGCTACGGGGGACGGACTTGAGCCATTGCTCCTGATGACAACTGTCAACTGGAATAAATCCGTTCCGGTCTGTGGCTTTGAAATACGTGCGGAACTCGAGGCGTTTGTCCACTACAAATATTTCTAAGTCCAAAAAATGTACACTAGTGGAGCTGGCCTCATAGCTCAAGGATATTCCTCTATCATTGGTATTGAGGCTGGTCATGAAAATGTCAAGCGATGTGCGGTCACCGTCCCATAGGAAGAGGATGTCGTCTATGTACCTGGCCCAGAGGATCAACTCGGATCTCTGGGCCGCATAGACGACATCCTCCTCCCACTGGGCCATGAAGAGGTTAGCGAGGCTGGGCGCAAACTTGGCCCCCATAGCGACGCCCCTCTTCTGTAAAAAGAATTGATTTTCAAACCAGAAATAGTTATGTTCCGTTGCAAATATGAGTAATTGCATAATAAAGTTACGCTGAAGGGAGGGGAGCTTATTGTCTCTGGACAGATGTTTCTCGACCGCCTCAAAGCCCAAGTGATGCGGGATGCACGTATAAAGTGCCGCCACATCTGCTGTGACTAGAAGCATCCCTTCAGAAACAGAAACTGATTCCAATAGTTTTATAGTGTCCCTAGTGTCTTTGAGGTATGACTGAGTAGAACGAACCAACGGCTGCAAGTAAAAATCTACGTACTTTCCAATACGAGCCGTAACTGAGTTAATCCCGCTGACAATAGGTCTGCCAGGGGGATTACCTGAGTCCTTATGGACTTTAGGAAGGTAATATATAGCTGGAATGCGTGGAACTTGTGGGACTAGAAAACCTTTTTCTTTTTTGTTTAAAATTCCCAGCGCATATCCTTCCTCAATTAATTCGACTAGGGGCTTTTTAAAGGATGTAGTCGGATCAGTGGGAATGGGACTGTAGGTGTTAGAATCGTTAAGGATTCTATACATCTCTTTGAGGTAATCAGCCTTATCGAGAACTACAATCCCACCCCCCTTGTCAGCTGGACGGATTAAAAGGTTCTTTTTCTCACAAAGAGGTCTAAGACCGTTTTTTATGTCCGATTGAACATAGACACGTTTTTTCTGTTTGGTTAGTTTGTCTAGATCCCCCAGGACAAGATTTTTAAAAACTTGTATGGAGGGTGCTAGAGAACCTGGAGGGTTAAATAAAGATGGATTAGACAATCCTGAATGGGTAACCTGCAAATCCGAAGGGGTAATGTCTATAGGCTGTGAACCTATATGGGTATTAGGGGGAGCCAATGAAGTTCTTGTAGATGAGATCACCTGGCTAGGGGGCACCCCATAGATCCACAACAGAGGAACAATACTAGGGGCCCCCTCCATACTATGGTCCTCCTCAGGGCTACCGTGTACCACAACATCAAAATCATGAATATGGTTATCACACTCCTATCCGGGTGAATAATCGCTTCACCCCCCTCAGAGATAATACTCCTTATGAGGCACATCAAGACACCTACACCTATCCAGAGAGAGATGAGGATTACTATCATAGATCCCCATTCAATTATAATCAAAATCGGCCCTATCCTAGTCACTCTCTGGATTTTCAGAGAGCCATGGAGGGACATCCGGGACATATAGAAAGAAAAGAGGGTCTAGAGGGGGGAGGAGGGTCCAATCCCAAAAGAAAAAACATAAAGGGAAAAGGTATTTTCAATTTAAGTTCAGTTACTCTGACTGAGGCAGAGAAATCTGTTCTGGACAGAGGACTTAAATTCGTCCCTCCTAAACCTCTTAACAAATTTTCCACCTTCATTGATGTTCTCAAGTTCACACGTAAACTTAGCATACAAAGACACTTTCTCACCAGACCCCCTCTTGGATCTACTAGCCAGGTGATCTCATCTACAAGAACTTCATTGGCTCCCCCTAATACCCATATAGGTTCACAGCCTATAGACATTACCCCTTCGGATTTGCAGGTTACCCATTCAGGATTGTCTAATCCATCTTTATTTAACCCTCCAGGTTCTCTAGCACCCTCCATACAAGTTTTTAAAAATCTTGTCCTGGGGGATCTAGACAAACTAACCAAACAGAAAAAACGTGTCTATGTTCAATCGGACATAAAAAACGGTCTTAGATCTCTTTGTGAGAAAAAGAACCTTTTAATCCGTCCAGCTGACAAGGGGGGTGGGATTGTAGTTCTCGATAAGGCTGATTACCTCAAAGAGATGTATAGAATCCTTAACGATTCTAACACCTACAGTCCCATTCCCACTGATCCGACTACATCCTTTAAAAAGGCCCTAGTCGAATTAATTGAGGAAGGATATGCGCTGGGAATTTTAAACAAAAAAGAAAAAGGTTTTCTAGTCCCACAAGTTCCACGCATTCCAGCTATATATTACCTTCCTAAAGTCCATAAGGACTCAGGTAATCCCCCTGGCAGACCTATTGTCAGCGGGATTAACTCAGTTACGGCTCGTATTGGAAAGTACGTAGATTTTTACTTGCAGCCGTTGGTTCGTTCTACTCAGTCATACCTCAAAGACACTAGGGACACTATAAAACTATTGGAATCAGTTTCTGTTTCTGAAGGGATGCTTCTAGTCACAGCAGATGTGGCGGCACTTTATACGTGCATCCCGCATCACTTGGGCTTTGAGGCGGTCGAGAAACATCTGTCCAGAGACAATAAGCTCCCCTCCCTTCAGCGTAACTTTATTATGCAATTACTCATATTTGCAACGGAACATAACTATTTCTGGTTTGAAAATCAATTCTTTTTACAGAAGAGGGGCGTCGCTATGGGGGCCAAGTTTGCGCCCAGCCTCGCTAACCTCTTCATGGCCCAGTGGGAGGAGGATGTCGTCTATGCGGCCCAGAGATCCGAGTTGATCCTCTGGGCCAGGTACATAGACGACATCCTCTTCCTATGGGACGGTGACCGCACATCGCTTGACATTTTCATGACCAGCCTCAATACCAATGATAGAGGAATATCCTTGAGCTATGAGGACAGCTCCACTAGTGTACATTTTTTGGACTTAGAAATATTTGTAGTGGACAAACGCCTCGAGTTCCGCACGTATTTCAAAGCCACAGACCGGAACGGATTTATTCCGGTTGACAGTTGTCATCAGGAGCAATGGCTCAAGTCCGTCCCCCGTAGCCAATTCTTGAGACTACGGCGTAACTGCACCAGTGTTAGTGATTTTCAGTCACAATCACAAGTTTTGAGAGATCGATTTATTGAAAAGGGCTATGATCCCAAACATCTAGATGAGGAATTAAATAGGGCATTACTCACAGATAGAGAATCTACCTTGATAGAACGTCCAAAATCCACAGCTGAACCTATGTACAAATGGTCTTTCTTCACCACTCATTCCATTCAGTCCAAACAAGTAAAAGCTATATTCAAGAAACATTGGAAAGTGCTTCTAAATGACAATCTTCTTGGGTCAGTTCTTCCTGAACGGGCGGCTGTTATATTTAGGGGAGCACGGTCTATTCAAGGACAGATTGCTCCGAATATAATAGATCCCCCAAAAAAGTATCCTTTTTTCAGGAATGCAAGGGTTATTACCCTTGCCATAGATGTAATGTCTGCCTCCACAACATCGGAGGTAGACAAAAAAGTACCACTTTCCAATCTATGGTTACTTCTCTCACATACCAGATGAAACATTTTACAACTTGTACTTCACAATACATTGTCTATCTCATTACTTGCCCCTGCCACAAACAGTATGTCGGTCGTACCATCAGGACCTTTTCTACACGAGTCAATGAACATGTGGCAGGCATCAAGAAAGGCAAAAATAAACATACAGTACCCCGTCACTATTTGGAATATCACAACAAAGACCCGACATGGACTCTATTCCAGGTGATCGACAAATTTGTCCCACATTGGAGAGGAGAGTCCCGGCTTCGAGGGGTTTCACGCCTCGAGACCTATTGGATATGGGAGTTGAGGTCCTATTTCCCGTTTGGCTTGAACATGGAGTGGGACCTCAACTCCTTCATTAACCAATCTTGATTTCCTTTTTTCACATATTACCTTTTTATTATTCATACAATTTAAACTTTTTATTATGTATAACCTAGATTTTTTATTAGAAATGTACTCATTCAAATCTGACCTCTGCGGTCTATTATAACGACTCTCAACACATAGGGATTACAGGTGATATTTGTGAGATTTTCACGCCATCCCTTTATATATTTATTTTCTCAATAGGAGGTTTTCATCACAGCTTATCTTTTAATTTGTGTCCCCAATTGTAATAGTCTTTCCTGTTCACATAACTTCTATGTTTATTTCCGGGTTATCAGCATTCCCCTGCCCTCCAACATAGTTTCCGCACACTGATCCGAGTTGCTGTTTGGCCATATTGAGCATCCGTCCGTTGGGATGCTTGAGAGCTGAGACACCTGTTGTGCTCGCAGCGCTACGTTATATCCTTCTGCTGCGCACGGAGGTCACGAACAGCAGAGCGGAGTCTGACGCAGACTTTCCGATTGGTTGAATAAGTCACGTGTGAGGGAGATGCCGGACACGCCCACGGACGTGACGTCATTCCCTCCACAGGCTAGACATGCTGATGCGCAGGGACAATAGCTGGCTCTCACACAGCCGCTCATTGGCCGCTCCATCTAACACCCTTTGTTAATTCATGTGGGATTGGCTCCTCTAGCTGGCAGGGCGGTACATTCTGCTGTACTGTCAGCAGAGGAGTGTTTTTTAATACAACCTAATACGAAGTCCTTTATCACTACCAGAGAGATTTCTCAGCTATTTGTCTTTCTGTTGGGTGACTTTTCTACAGTTGCCTTTTTCCATCTAAGTGCTATTTATTTATTTATAAACATTATGTATGAACCTCATGGTTAGTTACATAAGCAAGTCATGTGATTATACTCACCCAATGAAATGTTTTGTTTTCTCACCCATTGTGATTGGTCCTCTCTTAAATTTTTTAGTTATATATATATGGCAACCTGGAGTGGGTGGTCTATGCCCCTGTTGAAGACCCCTAGGTCGAAACGCGTCGGGTTCATATACCACTCTCTATGTTGCCCATTTGTTTTTATGCATCGTGATCACCTTTTTATTTGTTTATGGTTGTTTTCTCAATAAAAACACCCCTTTTTACCTGCACCATGTGGAGGCATATCCTTTTTGTCTTCACATTTACTGCATGAGGCCCAGTACCTCCAACCGTCCCCTTGGTGTCTTTTTGGAAACTCCTGATTCACGCTTTGGCTGTTCGGTGCGAGGACCCATCTGGTTGCCTTCGGAGACCTATGCAGACCACAACCTAAAGGATTGGAGACTCCAGACCTTCCATTCCATGTCATCAGTGACAAACTGCGCATGCGATTCCCTGTCGCTGACACGGGAATCCACGGGATCCGGTAAGAGTCTTTTTTGCCTTTCTTCTTATTGGCTCTTCCTGCTGGGAAGTCGTTTTAAGATGCAAGGTGACTTCTGACAACCATCAGATTACCACCACCCCTTGGAGTATCCACACCTCCTGTGCAGTTGGACATTCATACCCATCTATGGACGTTTTGTTTAACTCACCTCTGGCTAATTATTTTAGCACTATCTCACCATTTTAATCACATTTATTTACTTTTACTACACATGCGCTGCATTTTTTCCATATATAAGTTCATTGTTTTTGTCAGACTGTATGCAGCAGCTCCCATTTGTCTTATTAGTTAGCGCGGTGTTTCACATCTATTTTGTCTCTATGTATTAGATTTGGCAAAAGAGGTGAGATACGGTTCACTAGGATCTTAGCATACAATTTAAGGTCTATATTTAGTAGGGATATCGGTCTATAATTAGAACATAGGGATGTATCCTTGCCTGGTTTTGGGATGACTACTTTTTGGGCTTGTAATAAAGTAGGGGAGGGAGATAAGTTCTCATCTATGGCATTGAATGCTTTGGCCATCAAGGGGGATAACAAAGGCGCGAACGTCTTGATAAAGTCACGTGTCAGTGACGCAATGCTTCGGGAGGCGGAGCCTGTGACACTGCTGGGAAGGCTATGTGGGAGCACTGACGGCGCACGCCAAGCCCGTGATACAGAGCAGTTTGCAGCTGATCATTATTGTCCATACGCGATCGCTCAAAGCAGGGGATATGTGAGTACGGATTAACATCTTTTATATTCACATGTCTTGCTGAGATCTTTGCGCAATGGACCTATCTCTCTTCTCATTTTATATGGCTTGTGAATGAGCGGTGATTAAGTCAAATCTCACTGGAAGCTGAGTGGAAGATGAGCGGCAGTGATCCTACTGATACTATTACCATTGAAAGCAGAGTTTTGGCATTTTTTTACTCATTAGCACTATTGACTCATTTTCATGTTTCAAGGCACAGAGTTGCATGCGAGGAGCACGCTATGTAATAGGACCTTTTTCTTATATACTTTTATAAACGTTTTTCACGGATAATTTTTTCCTTGGTTATTGATATACATTTGATTGTTTAGGTTTAATTAAGCAATATTGATTGCTTTATTACTCATCACATGCACGCTAATATTTGATATTATAGTATTTTCATTTGGTCATTAATTTAACAAATCACAGAAGTATTATATTAGGTTTTTGGGTTTCTGTTTTTTTGTGATAATATTATGCACAATTTTGATTTGTATTTATACTTATAGTGTGTACACTTATGTATTTAATTATTTACTTTTATGTGTGAGGAAACATTGTTGCACACTGAATAAGTTACATTTGAGTAGACACAGGAGCGGTTAATATCAGCGCAATTACTCACCCATTTCATTGCAGCACTTATTACACTATAATAATTGCAGCTATATTATTTGGTTATCTCTCAGTCATTTCTATTCACTTAATTATTTTCACTCCATATTTCTGTCGGCTTTTGTTATATACTCACGTCAGCGCTTGAGCACTCCCCTGTCTTTTAACTATAAATACTGCAGCTGCCTGCCTGTGGTACTAATAGGATCAGAAGAACACCACCAATGTTCTTCAGGTAGCTTTAGGTGTACACTATGCAGAGGACACAGTACACTAACTGTAAATACTGTAGCTGCCTGCCTGTGGTATTAATAGGATCAGAACAACAGCAATTGTCTTCAGGTAGCTTTAGGTGCACACTGTACAGAGGACGCAGTACACTAACTGTAAATACTGCAGCTGCCTGCCTGTGGTACTAATAGGATCATAAGAACACCACCAATTTTCTTCAGTTGGCTTTAGGTGCACACTGTGCAGAGGACACAGTACACTAACTATAAATACCGTAGCTGCCTGCCTGTGGTATTAATAGGATCAGAACAACAGCAATTGTCTTCAGGTAGTTTTAGGTGCACACTGTGCAGAGGATGCAGTACACTAACTGTAAAGCTGCCTGCCTGTGGTACTAATAGGATCAGAAGAACACCACTCATTTTCTTCAGGTAGCTTTAGGTGCACACTGTGCAGAGGACGCACTACAGTAACTGTAAATACTGTAGCTGCCTGCGGTACTAATAGGATCAGAAGAACACCACTAGGGATGAGCCGAACACCCCCCCCCCCCGGTTCGGTTCGCACCAGAACCTGCGAACGGACCGAAAATTCACACGAACGTTAGAACCCCATTGACGTCTATGGGACTCGAACGTTCGAAATCAAAAGTGCTAATTTTAAAGGCTAATTTGCATGGTATTGTCCTAAAAAGGGTTTAGGGACCCGGGTCCTGCCCCAGGGGACAGGTATCAATGCAAAAAAAACGTTTAAAAACTGCCATTTTTTCGGGAGCAGTGATTTTAATGATGCTTAAGGTAAAAAAAAAAAAGTGAAATATTCCTTTAAATATCGTACCTGGGGGGTGTCTATAGTATACCTGTAAAGTGGTGTGTGTTTCCCGTGCTTAGAACAGTCCCTGCACAAAATGACATTTTTAAAGGAAACAAAGTCATTTAAAACTGCTTGCTGCTTTAATGTAATGTCGGGTCCTGGCAACATGGATGAAAATCAGTGAGACAAACGACATGGGTACCCTCCAGTCCATTACCAGGCCCTTTGGGTCCTGTATGGATATTAAGGGGAACCCCGCACCCAAGTTAAAAAAAGCAAATGTGTGGGGCCCCCAGGTCCTTTATACTCTGAACAGCAGTATACAGGCGGTGCAAACAAGATAGGGACTGTAGGTTTGTTGTTAAGTAGAATCTGTTTGTAATTTTGAACTGGTACATAGTTACATAGTTACATAGTAGGTGAGGTTGAAAAAAGACACAAGTCCATCAAGTCCAACCTTTGTGTTTGATTATGTGTCAGTATTACATTATATATCCCTGTATGTTGCGGCCATTCAGGTGATTATCTAATAGTTTCTTGAAGCTATCAATGCTCCCCGCTGAGACCACCGCCTCTGGAAGGGAATTCCACATCCTTGCCGCTCTTACAGTAAAGAACCCTCTACGTAGTTTAAGGTTAAACCTCTTTTCTTCTAATTGTAATGAGTGGCCACGAGTCTTATTAAACTCTCTTCTGCGAAAAAGTTTTATCCCTATTGTGGGGTCACCAGTACAGTATTTGTAAATTGAAATCATATCCCCTCTCAAGCGTCTCTTCTCCAGAGAGAATAAGTTCAGTGCTTACAACCTTTCCTCATAACTAAGATCCTCCAGACCCTTTATTAGCTTTGTTGCCCTGTACTCGCTCCATTTCCAGTACATCCTTCCTGAGGACTGGTGCCCAGAACTGGACAGCATACTCCAGGTGTGGCCGGACCAGAGCCTTGTAGAGTGGGAGAATTATCGTTTTATCTCTTGCGTTGATCCCCCTTTTAATGCATGCCAATATTCTGTTTGCTTTATTAGCAGAAGCTTGGCATTGCATGCCATTGCTGAACCTATCATCTACTAGGACCCCCAGGTCCTTTTCCATCCTAGATTCCCCCCCAGAGGTTCTCCCCTCAGTGTATAGATTGCATTCCTATTTTTTCCACCCAAATTAATTATTTTACATTTTTCTACATTGAACCTCATTTGCCATGTAGTGGCCCACCCCATTAATTTGTTCAGGTCTTTTTGCAAGGTTTCCACATCCTGCGGAGAAGTTATTGCCCTGCTTAGCTTAGTATCGTCTGCAAATACAGAGATTGAACTGTTTATCCCATGTCCTCCATGTCGTTTATAAACAAATTAAATAGGATTGGTCCCAGCACAGAACCCTGGGGAACCCCACTACCCACCCCTGACCATTCTGAGTACTCCCCATTTATCACCACCCTCTGAACTCGCCCTTGTAGCCAGTTTTTAATCCATGTACTCACCCTATGGTCCATGCCAACGGACCTTATTTTGTACAGTAAACGTTTATGGGGAACTGTGTCAAATGCTTTTGCAAAATACAGATACACTACGTCTACGGGCCTTCCTTTATCTAGATGGCAACTCACCTCCTCATAGAAGGTTAATAGATTGGTTTGGCAAGAACGATTCTTCATGAATCCATGCTGATTACTGCTAATGATATCGTTCTTATTACTAAAATCTTGTATATAGTCCCTTATCATCCCCTCCAAGAGTTTATATACTATTGATGTTAGGCTAACTGGTCTGTAATTCCCAGGGATGTATTTTGGGCCCTTTTTAAATATTGGTGCTACATTGGCTTTTCTCCAATCAGCTGGTACCATTCCAGTCAATAGACTGTCTGTAAAAATTAGGAACAACGGTCTGGCAATCACTTGACTGAGTTCCCTAAGTACCCTCGGATGCAAGCCATCTGGTCCCGGTGATTTATTAATGTTAAGTTTCTCAAGTCTAATTTTAATTCTGTCCTCTGTTAACCATGCTTCCTGTGTTGTGTCATGAGGATAAACACTGCAGTTTTGGTTACTGAAGCCCCCCGATTCACTCTTGAAGACTGAGGAGAAGAATAAATTCAATACCTTCGCCATCTCCCCATCCTTTGTAACCAGATGTCCTTCCTCATTCTTTATGGGGCCAATATGGTCTGTCTTCCCTTTTTTACTGTTTACATACTTAAAGAATTACATTTTTAAAGTGTAACTCCAGCCAAAAAATCTGTTTTTAAGCTTTTTGGAAAACATAGGGAAGGGTTATCACCCCTCTGACATTTGTTTTGCTGTCTGTGCTCCTCTTCAGAAAATTTCACCTCACTTTTTGTCCCAATGACAAATGTTTTTTGAAAATTTGGGGTTTTTAGTGAAACAAGGATTGGTGATAAAGCATCAGTGGAAAGGAGAAAAGTTGTTCCCATATTAACTCTTACAGGAGAGAATTTCCCTTCCTATGGGGTAGATTTCATCTCACTTCCTGTTGTCTCCTTCTGTTTGCAAGTACGAGTCGTTTGTAAGTTGGATGTTTGAAAGTAGGGGCCTGCCCTATATACTCAGCAGAAATTTGGGCCTTAGGTGTTGTGGCCTCAACACTGTAAGCCCTCACAGGGCCCTGCTGTGAAATATTAGATCAAGAATTGTAATTACATACCCCTGTTGAACAGGGCCAGAAAAATTGGGCCTTTGGTGATGGTGGTGCTGGTGCCACAGCACTGTAAGTCCTCACAGTTACTCTTAGTGGGTGCTGGAACGGGCCCTGCTGTGAAATATTGGATCAAGAATTGTAATTACATGCCCCTGTTGAGCAGGGGCTGAAAAATTGGGCCTTTGGTGGCGGGTGTTGGTGCTGGTGCCACAACACTGTAAGTCCTCACAGGTAATCTTGGTGGGCGCAGAAACGTGCCCTGCTGTGAAATATTCGATCAAGAATTGTAATTACATGCCCCTGTTGAACAGGGGCTGAAAAATTGGGCCTTAGGCACTGGTTGTTCTGGTGCCACAACACTGCAACCCCTCACAGATACTCTAGTTGGAACGCAGGAACGAGCCCTGCTGCAAAAGAATTGCATCAAAAATTGTAATTACACGCCCCTGTTAAACAGGGGCTGAAAAATTGGGCCTTAGGCACTGGTGCTGGTGCCACAACACTGCAACCCCTCACAGATACTCTAGTTGGAATGCAGGAACGAGCAATGCTGCAAAGTATTGCATCAAAAATTGTAATTACACACCCCTGTTAATCAGGGGCTGAAAAATTGGGCCTTAGGCACTGGTGCTGGTGCCACAACACTGCAACCCCTCACAGATACTGTAGTTGGAACGCAGGAACGAGCCCTGCTGCAAAGTATTGCATCAAAAATTGTAATTACAGGGGCTTAAAAATTGGCCTTAGGCACTGGTGGCAGCTCTCAGAACCAAAAATATTCTTACCAGCTATCAGCATGATCATTGAGGAGGAAGAGGATAATTACTCAGCATAACAGGATAGTCACTCAGCATCAGCACAGGCAGTCTTTGAAGGGATCTGACATTTCAAAAAAAAAAATATTCGGTTACATCAGCATCAGGTGCTTGGTAGCTGGTGGTGATCCAAGACTGATTCATTTTTATGAAGGTCAGTCGATCGACCGAGTCGGTGGACAGACGCACCCTGTGATCGGTTACAAAGCCTCCAGCAGCACCGAACGTGTGTTCCGAAAGAACGCTGGATGCAGGACAGGCCAGTAGCTCAATTGCATACTGTGCAAGCTCTGGCCAGTGATCCATCCTCAAGACCCAGTAACCCAGAGGATTTTCGGTGGGAAAGGTGTCCAAGTCAGATCTTGTAAAACAGACGCTGGCGATGGCTGCTGGAACCGATCATACCTTGGGGCTGGGGACTAAAAAATTGTCTGAATGCATCGGTCAGACAGCCACCTTCTCCACCGCTCCTTCTTTGACTGACCGAAGCCTCAGCAACATGTTGTCCAGAAACAGGAGTTTGTAACCTCCCAGTCTCTGGGAACGCGTTGCACAGACCTTTCTGCAAGGCCTCCCGAAGATGTTTCATCCTCTGCGACGGCAAGATAAAGTCCGCAACCTTACCCTTGTAACGTGGATCAAGGAGGATTGCCAGCCAGTATTGGTCCTTCTCCTTGATACCACGAATACGAGGATCCTTACGCAGGCTTTGCAGGATCAGGGAGGCTATGCAGCGTAGGTTTGCTGAGGCATTCGGTCCGGAGTCCTCTGGGTCACTAAGGACGACATGGTCCGCAGCCACCTCCTCCCAGCCACGTACAAGTCCATGTGTTTCTTGGGACTGATCCCTTAAAGACTGCTGCTGATGCTGAGTGCCAGGCTCCACCTCCATACTGACACAATCCTCCTCCTCTTCCTCCTCCTCCTCTTCCTGTGTGATAGGCGGGCACGCAGGAACACTGTCTGGATAAAGGGAGCCTTGAGAGCTAAGGAAATCCTTCTCTTCCTGCCTCTGTTCTGCCTCAAGTGCCCTGTCCATTATTCCACGCAGTGTGTGCTCCAACAGGTGGACAAGGGGGACAGTGTCACTGATGCATGCACTGTCACTGCTCACCATCTTCGTGGCCTCCTCAAATGTTGATAGGACAGTGCATGCATCCCTGATCATGGCCCATTGGCATGGGGAAAAAAAACCAAGCTCCCCTGACCTTGTCCTGGTGCCATAGTCACACAGGTACTCATTGATGGCCCTCTGCTGAGTGTGCAGCCACTGCAGCATGGCCAACGTTGAGTTCGATCTGGTGGGCATGTCACAGATTAGGCAGTTCTTGGGCAGGTTAAACTCCTTTTGGAGGTCTGCCAGCCGAGCACTGGCATTATATGACCTGCGGAAATGCACACAGACTTTCCTGGCCTGCCTCAGGACATCCTGTAAGCCGAGTACCTGCCCAAGAACCGCTGCACCACCAAGTTAAGGACATGAGCCAAACAGGGCACATGGGTCAGTTGTCCCTGTTGGAGGGCGGAGAGGAGGTTGGTGCCATTGTCGCAAACCACCATTCCTGCCTTAAGTTGGCATGGCGCCAACCACCTCTGAACCTGCCCCTGCAGAGCTGACAGAACCTCTGCCCCAGTGTGGCTCCTGTCCCCCAAGCACACCAGCTCAAGCACCGCATGGCATCTTTTAGCCTGCGTACTTGCGTAGCCCCTTGAATGCCTACAGAGCACCGCTGGTTCCGAGGACAAAGCACATGAAGAGGTCATGGAGGAAGAAGAAGAGGAGGGGGTGGAGGAGAGAGGTGTGTCACAATCATTAGTAGTGGCATTTTGGAGGCGTGGTGGCAGAACAACCTCCAACACTACTGCACCTTGTCCTGCATCCTTCCCAGCTGCCAGCAGAGTGACCCAATGCGCCGTGAAACTTAGGTAACGTCCCTGTCCATGCCTGCTGGACCATGAGTCAGCGGTAATATGCACCTTACCGCTGACCGCCCTGTCCAGCGAGGCCAAGACATTGCCTTCCACATGACGGTAGAGAGCCGGAATCGCCTTCCATGAGAAAAAGTGGCGTTTGGGTACCTGCCACTGAGGAACCGCACATTCCACAAACTCACAGAAGGGGGCAGAGTCTACCAACTGAAAAGGTAGCAGTTGAAGTGCTAGCAAATTTGCCAAGCTAGCATTCAACTGCTGGGCATGTGGATAGCTGGGAGCGAACTTCTTTCAGCGGGGCAGCAGCTGGGGCAGGGAAATTTGCCTGGTACAATCTGACGTCGGTGTACCGAAAGCAGATTGCCCACAAGTACTTGGCTGTGACACACCTAATTCTACACCTTCATTCCTCTCGTTGCAGGTCTCAGAGAGGACTGAAGGTATAGTGGGGTTGGAGATCTCAGCTGATGAGGAGCAAGAAGAGGTCCTCTTTGTTCTTTGGTGTGGGTCTTTTAGATATGCTTGCCAACGAACTGCATGGCAGGTCAACATATGTCTGGTCAAGCATGTGGTGCCCAAGTGGGAGATGTTTTGGCCACGCGAGATACGCTTGAGACATATGTTGCAAATAGCAGCAGTGCGATCTGATGCACTCATCTCAAAAAAGGCCCACACCAAAGAACTTTTTGAATAACGCACAGAGACAGCAGTGCCCTGCACATGCAGAGCTTTGCGGTGTGATGCAGTCAGTGTGCTGCCCTTAGGCTGGTCCCTGGAGGGCATCCTGCCTCGTTGGTGATGTGCCTCCTCCTCTTCCTCCTCTCTCCTATTAGGCACCCACGTTGAGTCAGTGACCTCATCATCCCCTCCCTCCTCATCACTGGAGCAAACCTGGCAGTATGCTGCAGCAGGGGGAGCATGACTGCCAGATTGCTGTCCTTCTTGGGCACCCCCTCTGTCCGTGCTCACGTTACTGCCTTCATCTAGCTCAGTATCAGAGCCTTCTAAATGCTGGGCATCCTCCTGGAGCATGTACCCAACACTGTGGTCAAACAGTTCGAGGGACTCCTCAGGAGGACATGGTGGGGCTAGGGAAGGAGTCACTGATGCCATTGAGCCAAGGGAAGAGGCCGCGTTGGCAGCTGCTTTGCCAAAGTACCCTGAGCATGGGTGAGGGAGGATGAGGAGGATGAGGACGGCTTGGTCATCCACTCGACCAAGTCTTCCGCATGTTGTGGCTCAACACGGCCAGCTGCCGAAAAAAAGGCCAAGCGTGTCCCACGGCCTCGTGCTGATGAGGATGCACCATCTCCATGACCAGCACCGTTGCCTCTAGACACAGAGCCTGCTTGCCCTCTTTTATTGGCTTGTGACTGTCTGCCTCTCCTTGTTGGCCTTCCAGACATACTAATGGCCTGTAGCTGCACTAAGCTGGGATATAGATAGATATATATATATATATATATATATATATATATATATATATATATATATATATATATATATATATATATATATATATATATATCTATATATATATATATATATATATATATACACTGCAGCTAGCAAAATCAACTGCCTGCCTACAGTATGAGAACACCACCAACCTTCTACAGGTAGCTTTAGCTGAACACTGTGCAGAAGTCGCACTAGACTAACGTGTAAATACTTTAGCTGCCTGCTGTAGTGATAGGATCAGGAAAACACCACCAACCATCTACAGGTAGCTTTAGCTGAACACTGTGCAGAGGTCGCACTACACTAACGTGTAAATACTTTAGCTGCCTGCGGTAGTGATAGGATCAGGAAAACACCACCAACCTTCTACGGGTAGCTTTAGCTGAACACTGTGCAAAGGTTGCACTACACTAACTTGTAGCTTTAGCTGAACACTGTTCAGAGGACGCACTACTCTACATGGATTGAAAACTGGCTACATGGATTGAAAACTGGCTACAAGGGCGTGTTCGGAGGGTGGTGATAAATGGGGAGTACTCACAATGGTCAGGGGTGGGTAGTGGGGTTCCCCAGGGTTCTGTGCTGGGACCAATCCTATTTAATTTGTTCATAAACGACCTGGAGGATGGGATAAACAGTTCAATCTCTTTATTTGCAGACGATACTAAGCTAAGCATGGCAATCTGTTCTCCGCAGGATGTGGAAATCTTGCAAAAAGACCTGAACAAATTAATGGGGTGGGTGACTACATGGCAAATGAGGTTCAATGTAGAAAAATGTAAAATAATGCATTTGGGTGGCAAAAATATGAATGCAATCTATACCCTGGGGGGAGAACCTCTGGGGGAATCTAGGTTGGAAAAGGACCTGGGGGTCCTAGTAGATGATAGGCTCAGCAATGGCAGCAATGGCATGCAATGCCAAGCTGCTGCTAATAAAGCAAACAGAATATTGGCATGCATTAAAAGGGGGATCAACTCCAGAGATAAAACGATAATTCTCCCGCTCTACAAGACTCTGGTCCGGCCGCACCTGGAGTATGCTGTCCAGTTCTGGGCACCAGTCCTCAGGAGGGATGTACTGGAAATGGAGCGAGTACAAAGAAGGGCAACAAAGCTAATAAAGGGTCTGGAGGATCTTGGTTATGAGGAAAGGTTGCGAGCACTGAACTTATTCTCTCTGGAGAAGAGACGCTTGAGAGGGGCTATAATTTCAATTTACAAATACTGTACTGGTGACCCCACAATAGGGATAAAACTTTTTCGCAGAAGAGAGTTTAATAAGACTCGTGGCCACTCATTACAATTAGAAGAAAAGAGGTTTAACCTTAAACTACGTAGAGGGTTCTTTACTGTAAGAGCGGCAAGGATGTGGAATTCCCTTCCACAGGCGGTGGTCTCAGCGGGGAGCATTGATAGCTTCAAGAAACTATTAGATAATCACCTGAATGACCGCAACATACAGGGATATGTAATGTAATACTGACACATAATCATACACATAGGTTGGACTTGATGGACTTGTGTCTTTTTTCAACCTCACCTACTATGTAACTATGTAATACACTAACTTGTAGCTTTAGCTGAACACTGTGCAGAGGTCGCACTGCACTAACTTGTAGCTTTAGCTGAACACTGTGCAGAGGTCGCACTACACTAACTTGTAGCTTTAGCTGAACACTGTGCAGAGGTCGCACTACACTAACTTGTAGCTTTAGCTAAACACTGTTCAGAGGACGCACTACACTCATTTGTAGCTTTAGATGAACACTGTTCAGAGGACGCACTACACTAACTTGTAGCTTTAGCTGAACACTGTGCAGAGGTCGCACTACACTAAATTGTAGTTTTAGCTGAACACTGAGGAGGACGCACCACACTAACTTGTAGCTTTAGCTGAACACTGTGCAGAGGTGACAATAAACTATCCTGTAGCTTTAGCTGAACACTGTTCAGAGGACGCACAACATTAACTTGTAGCTTTAGATGAACACTGTGCAGAGGTCGCACTACACTAACTTGTAGTTTTAGCTGAACACTGTGAGGAGGATGCACTACACTAACTTGTAGCTTTAGCTGAACACTGTGCAGAGGTCACACTAAACTAACCTGTAGCTTTAGCTTAACACTGTGAGGAGGACGCATTACACTAACTTGTAGCTTTAGCTGAGCACTGTGAGGAGGACGCACTACACTAACTTGTAGCTTTAGCTGAACACTGTGAGGAGGACGCACTACATTAACTTGTAGCTTTAGCTGAACACTGTGCAGAGGTAACACTAAACTAACCTGTAGCTTTAGGTGAACACTGTGAGGAGGACACACTACACTAACTTGTAGCTTTAGCTGAACACTGTGAGGAGGACGCACTACACTAACTTGTAGCTTTAGATAAACACTGCTCAGAGGACGCACTACACTAACTTGTAGCTTTAGCTGGACACTGTGCAGAGGTCGCACTACACTTACTTGTAGTTTTAGCTGAACACTGTGAGGAGGACACACTACACTAACTTGTAGCTTTAGCTGAACACTGTGAGGAGGACGCACTACACTAACTTGTAGCTTTAGATGAACACTGTGAGGAGGACGCACTGCACTAACTTGTAGCTTTAGCTGAACACTGTGCAGAGGTCGCACTAAAATAACTTGTAGCTTTAGCTGAACACTGTGCAGAGGTCACACTACACTAACTTGTAGTTTTAGCTGAACACTGTGAGGAGGACGCACTACACTAACTTGTAGCGTTAGCTGAACACTGTGCAGAGGTCACACTAAACTAACCTGTAGCTTTAGCTTAACACTGTGAGGAGGACACATTACACTAACTTGTAGCTTTAGCTGAACACTGTGAGGAGGACGCACTACACTAACTTGTAGCTTTAGCTGAACACTATGAGGAGGATGCACTACATTAACTTGTAGCTTTAGCTGAACACTGTGCAGAGGTCACACTAAACTAACCTGTAGCTTTAGGTGAACACTGTGAGGAGGACACACTACACTAACTTGTAGCTTTAGCTGAACACTTTGAGGAGGACGCACTACACTAACTTGTAGCTTTAGATAAACACTGCTCAGAGGACGCACTACACTAACTTGTAGCTTTAGCTGAACACTGTGCAGAGGTCGCACTACACTAACTTGTAGTTTTAGCTGAACACTGTGAGGAGGACACACTACACTAACTTGTAGCTTTAGCTGAACACTGTGAGGAGGACGCACTACACTAACTTGTAGCTTTAGATGAACACTGTTCAGAGGACGCACTGCACTAACTTGTAGCTTTAGCTGAACACTGTGCAGAGGTCGCACTAAAATAACTTGTAGCTTTAGCTGAACACTGTGCAGAGGTCACACTACACTAACTTGTAGTTTTAGCTGAACACTGTGAGGAGGACGCACTACACTAACTTGTAGCGTTAGCTGAACACTGTGCAGAGGTCACACTAAACTAACCTGTAGCTTTAGCTTAACACTGTGAGGAGGACACATTACACTAACTTGTAGCTTTATCTGAACACTGTGAGGAGGACGCACTACACTAACTTGTAGCTTTAGCTGAACACTGTGAGGAGGACACACTACATTAACTTGTAGCTTTAGCTGAACACTGTGCAGAGGTCACACTAAACTAACCTGTAGCTTTAGGTGAACACTGTGAGGAGGACACACTACACTAACTTGTAGCTTTAGCTGAACACTGTGAGGAGGACGCACTACACTAACTTGTAGCTTTAGATAAACACTGCTCAGAGGACGCACTACACTAACTTGTAGCTTTAGCTGAACACTGTGCAGAGGTCGCACTACACTAACTTGTAGCTTTAGCTGAACACTGTGAGGAGGACGCACTACACTAACTTGTAACTTTAGATGAACACTGTTCAGAGGACGCACTGCACTAACTTGTAGCTTTAGCTGAACACTGTGCAGAGGTCGCACTAAAATAACTTGTAGCTTTAGCTGAACACTGTGCAGAGGTCACACTACACTAACTTGTAGTTTTAGCTGAACACTGTGAGGAGGACGCACTACACTAACTTGTAGCGTTAGCTGAACACTGTGCAGAGGTCACACTAAACTAACCTGTAGCTTTAGCTGAACACTGTGAGGAGGACGCACTACACTAACTTGTAGCTTTAGCTGAACACTGTGCAGAGGTCACACTAAACTAACTTGTAGCTTTAGCTGAACACTGTGAGGAGGACGCACTACACTAACTGTAAATAGTCTAGCTGCCTGACTGTGGTACTAATTGGATCAAAAGAACACCAGCAATTTTCTTCAGGTAGCTGTAAATACTGTAACAAGACAAGCCTGCCTGTCAGCAGGAAGATAACAGGAACGGATCTAGCTAAACTGAATACAGTATATATATATATATATATATATATATATATATATATATATATATATATAACACCTGGGATGCATATATATACACAATACACTGTAAGTGCAGCTAACTGACTTTCCTGCCTAATCTACCTAACTCAAATGAAATTACACTGTCTCTCTCTATCTCTCAGCACGCCGGAACACACTACACAGGGCCGCTGTGCAGGCGGCCTTATATAGTGTGGGGCGTGTTCTAAACCCCCTGAGCCATAATTGGCCAAAGCCACCCTGGCTTTGGCCGATTACAGCTCTCTCTACTGACGGCGCTGTGATGCCGCAGTGAAAAAAGGGCCGTGACGCGCCACACGAATTTGGCGCGAACGGTCCATATCGTTCGCAATTCGACAAAGGGTCGAACAGACGATGTTCGAGTCAAACATGGGCTCGACTCGAACATGAAGCTGATCCCTAAACACCACCAATTTTATTCAGGTAGCTTTAGGTGCACACTGTGCAGAGGACGCTGTCAGGAAATGTTCCATCCGCTGGTAATATCTGTCTTTTGGCATGCAGTACTGAGGTCCACCAGCAGGTGTCTCCTGGCAGTTTGAAACTGTCAGGAGAGCTTTTCCCTGCTGATGTTATGTCATCTTTGGGCCGCAGTACTGGCGTCCACCAGCGGATGGATCTTGGCAGTGTGGAGCAGACAGTACCTCCTACAACCAGGTGTCACTTGAGGCCAATCACAGGCCTATAAATACCCGGCAAGCACTCACATGTTTGCCTTGGTTTCTTCCTTGCGCCCTGACCTGCTAGCTTGTGATCTGATCCTGATTCTGAACCTGTTTCTGTGCCCTGAACCTGTGACCCGTGTATCTGATCCTGTCTCCCTGTCCCGATCCCTACCCTGTCCCACCTGTTAGGTTGCATCCCTGCCTGCAGTCTTATCCATCCATCCTCTCCCTGTCCTGTGCTCCTTACCCCATCTGCTGATCTCCCTGCGTATGACCTTGGCCTGGCTTACGTTTATGTCTCTGGAACATCCCCTGTCCATCTGCTGATCTGCTGTGTATGACCCTGGCCTGGCTATTGTTTATGATCCTGGTATTTCCCATTTATTGTACTTATCTGTCGTTATTTGTGGGTCTCTGTCTGTTGGTTGGTTATTGCACTGTGTCATATTGGAGGTGGTTGTACTATATTATTCACGTACTTTAATAAATTATTATATTTTCACTTATATACGTTTTGGTGTCCTCTGTCGCAGTTCACATGGTTCTGGTCATACCTGTTCATGACAGTAAACCAAGGCCATCTCTGACCAGAAGTGACTGCGCAGAGGAACCATTGTAGTGCTGTTACTGCTACTAAAATGCAATCAGAAACAGTTGTTCTCCTTGCCTCACTGGTGTTGGAGGATAACAATTACTGTCGTCTGGTATTGAAAGAGTGGGCCAGGGATCAGCTCCTGGAGTGTATCTGTCTGGCCCATTCTCTGGTTGATCAGGGTAGATTACTGTTTAAAAACGTTCAGCCCCTGATACAGGTGTGTGCTGAGCTAGCCTTGTCTAGCAGTCCTAAAGGAAGTGACGATTTTTCTCCCCCCTTCAGTAATGATCAGGTGGAGTCTCTGGTATGGCTGTTGGAGGATGATGCTGTATATTTTCTGGAGCATTATTCAGCTTGTCCTAAACAGGTGCTAGTGGATTGTATAGATTCGGTGCAGTCCCTGGTTATGTGAACCCACGTTTGTTCAACCTGTACTACAGGCATGGTCAGACTTATTATTTCCAGACTCGGTCAGCTCTTCACAACCCGGACCTGCTATTAGACATCTGCCTGCCCAAGAGTCTTTTTCCCCTTCACCTATGGCAACCTCTGTTTCAGCCCAATATACCCTGCTTCCCACCAAATATCAGTACCCTGTCTCTACCTGCTGCACTTATCCTGCCTTTAACCTGCCTGCCTCTTCTCTGCTACCTACAACTTTCCCACAAGAACTTCCTCTGGCCACTGTTCCCTCTTCCTTGCCATATCCCAGTCCTTCTCTTCAGTACGCCTCACCACCTACCTAAAGTCCTGCAGTCACCTACAGATCTCCAGCAGTTAAGCCAAAGAAGAAACGGAAGTTCTTTCCAACCCACACGATCCTGCCAGTAACCCAACCTGCCTCCACACCCACCAACCTGCTCCAGTCTGCTTGCATGCCTGCTGAACCTGATAACCCATCTGATTCTGCCAAATCTCTGCCTGCTATCCAGCCAGTGTCTCAGCCTGATGTGTTTCTGTCCACTGCCCAGCCTGATGTGTTCCTGTCCACTGCCCAGCCTGATGTGTTCCTGTCCGCTGCCCAGCCTGATGTGTTCCTGTCTGCTACCCAGCCTGATGTGCCAGTGTCTGCTACTCAGCCTGTTGTACCAATGCCTGTGCCCGCTGTCCAGTTTTATGTCCCAGTGCCTGCTGCTCAGCCTGACATCCCAGTGTCCATGTTCCAGTCTGACGCTCCAGTGACTACTGCCCAGTCCGATGTACCTGTTGTTCAGCCTGTTGTGCCAGTAGCTGCTGTTCTGCCTGATGTGCCAACGCCTGTGTCTGCTGCCCAGTCTGAAGTTCCAGTACCTGCTGCCTGGTCTGATGTCTCGGTACCCGCTGTCCAGTCCGATGTGCCCGCTTCCCAGTCTGATGTGCCCGCTTCCCGGTCTAATGTGCTTGCTTTCCAGCCTGGTGTCTCGTTGCCTGCCTTCCAGCCTGATGTCTTGAAATTAGTATCTCAGCCTGAAGTTTCGGTGCCCGTGTCTCAGCCTGAAGATTCGGTGCCCATGTCTCAGCCTGAAGATTCGGTGCCCGTGTCTCAGCCTGAAGTTTCAGTGCCCATGTCTCAGCCTGAAGTTTCGGTGCCCGTGTCCCAGTCTGCTGAACCGGTGCCCATTACCCAGTCTGCTGAACCGGTGCCCGTTACCCAGTCTGCTGAACTGGTGCCCATTACCCAGTCTGCTCAACCGGTGCCCGTTATCCAGTCTGCTAAACCGGAGTCTATCACTCGGCCTGTTAAGCCAGTACCCGTTATTCGGCTTGCCGGACCAGTGCCCGGTGTTCAGCTCGCTTTGCCGGGGCCCGTTACCCAGCCCACTGGGCCGGGGCCATTACCCAGCTTGCTGAGCCAGTGCCTGTGATCCAGCCTGCCCTTACGGTGCTCGCTGTTGGGCCTAATGTTCCAGAGCCTGCTGCCCAGCTTGTCGACCCGGAGCCTGCTGCCCAGCTTGACGGCCCGGAGCCTGCTGCCCAGCTCGACAACCCGGAGCCTGTTGCCCAGCTCGACGACCCGGAGCCTGCTGCCCAGCTCGACGACCCGGAGCCTGCTGCCCAGCTCGACGACCCGGAGCCTGCTGCCCAGCTCGACGACCCAGAGCCTGCTGCCCAGCTCGACGACCCGGAGCCTGCTGCCCAGCTCGATGACCCGGAGCCTGCTGCCCAGCTCGACGACACAGAGCCAGCTGTCTGCTCTAATGTGCCTGCTGTCTCCTCTGATGTGCCCGCTGTCTGCTCTGATGTGCCCGCTGTCTGCTCTGATGTGCCCGCTGTCTGCCCTGATGTGCCCGCTGTCTGCCCTGAGGTGCCTGATGGGAAGCCTGAAGTACCTGTTGCCCAGCCTGACGTACCCCCATCTGTTGTTCTGCTTGATGCCATAGACTATGGACAATTACAACCAGTTGGAGCATCCAGAGGACGCTCCTTTGAGGGGGGGTACGGTCAGGAAATGTTCCATCCGCTGGTAATATCTGTCTTTTGGCATGCAGTACTGAGGTCCACCAGCAGGTGTTTGGAACTGTCAGGAGAGCTTTTCCCTGCTGATGTTATGTCATCTTTGGGCCGCAGTACTGGCGTCCACCAGCGGATGGATCCTGGCAGTGTAGAGCAGACAGTACCTCCTACAATCAGATGTCACTTGAGGCCAATCACTGGCCTATAAATACCCGGCAAGCACTCACATGTTTGCCTTGGTTTCTTCCTTGCGCCCTGACCTGCTAGCTTGTGATCTGATCCTGATTCTGAACCTGTTCCTGTGCCCTGAACCTGTGACCCGTGTATCTGATCCTGTCTCCCTGTCACAATCCCTACCCTGTCCCACCTGTTACCTTGCATCCCTGCCTGCAGTCTTATCCATCCATCCTCTCCCTGTCCTGTGTTCCTTACCCCATCTGCTGATCTCCCTGTGTATGACCTTGGCCTGGCTTACGTTTATGTCTCTGGAACATCCCCTGTCCATCTGCTGATCTGCTGTGTATGACCCTGGCCTGGCTATTGTTTATGATCCTGGTATTTCCCATTTATTGTACTTATCTGTCTGTTGTTATTTGTGGGTCTCTGTTGGTTGGTTATTGCACTGTGTCATATTGGAGGTGGTTGTACTATATTATTCACGTACTTTAATAAATTATTATATTTTCACTTATATACGTTTTGGTATCCTCTGTCGCAGATCACATGGTTCTGGTCACACCTGTTCATGACAGACGCACTACACTAACTGTAAATACTGTAGCTAATAGGACTAAAAGGATCAGAAGAACACCAGCAATTTTCTTCAGGTAGCTGTAAATACTGTAAAAACACCTGCCTGCTTGTCAGTAGGAAGAGAATAACAGGAACGGATCTAGCTAAACTGAATACAGTATATATATATATAACACCTAGGATGCATATATATACACAATACACTGTAAGTGCAGCTAACTGACTCACCTGCCTATTCTATCTAACTTAAATCAAATGACACTGTCTCTCTGTCTATCTCTCTGCCGCAGTCGTCGCAACACACTACACAAGGCCGCAATGCAGGCGGCCTTATATAGTGTGGGGCGTGTACTAAACCCCCTGAGCCATAATTGGCCAAAGCCACCCTGGCTTTGGCCAATTACGACTCTCTGTACAGATGGTGCTGTGATTGGCCAAGCATGCGGGTCATAGTGTATGCTTGACCAATCGTCAGCCAGCAATGCACTGCAATGCCGCAGTGAATTATGGGCCGTGACGAGCCACTCAAATTTGGCACGAACAGCCCATAACGTTTGAAATTCGATGAGCGGTCGAACATGGGTTCGACTCGAATTCGAAGCTCATCCCTAGTTGTGGGGATGAAGCCCTTGTCCCCATCAACATGGGGACAAGATGCTTTGGGGGGGCTACTCCAAAGTATCCTCCCCATGTTGAGAGCATGTGGCCTGGTATGGTTCAGGGGGGGCGCTCTCTCATCCCCCCTCTTTTCCTGCAGCCTGCCAGGTTGAGTGCTCGGACAATGGTCTGATATGGATTTGGGGGGACCCCTACAGCATTTTTTTTAAATTTTGGCACAGGGTTCCCCTTAAAATCCATACCAGATCTGAAGGGTCTGGTATGGATTTTAGGGGGACCCCTACACCATTTAAAACAAATTGGCGTAGGGGTCCCCTTAATAACCATACCAGACCTGAAGGGCCTGGTATGGATTTTGGGAGGACCCCCACGCAATTTTTTTTTTAAATTTTGGTTCAGGGTTCCCCTTAATATTCATACCAGACCCAAAGGGCCTGGTAGTGGACTGGGGGGGGGACCCATGCCCATTTTCAATGCGTTTTATCTATTTTGCTGAGACCCGACAATTCATTACAGCCGCGATCAGTTTTAAATGACTTTTTTCCTTTTAGAAATGTAATTTTGCTGTGGTATTGTTCTAAACACGGGAAAACTGTGCCACTTTACAGGCATACTATATACACCCCCCCAGGCATGATATTCAAAGGAATATTTCATTTTTATTGTTTCACTTTAAGCATGATATTAAAATCACTGCTCCCAAAACAACGGCCGTTTTTAAAACTTTGTTTTGCATTGATACATGTCCCCTGGGGCAGGACCCGGGTCCCCAAACACTTTTAATGCCAATAACTTGCATATAAGCCTTTAAAATAAGCACTTTTGATTTTTCATGTTCGTGTCCCATAGACTTTAACGGTGTTCGCGTGTTCGTCCGAATTGTTTGCCTGTTCGCAAGTTCTGGTGCGAACCGAACTGGAGGGTTTCGGCTCATCATTACTGCTGAGTATCACCAAGGAAAACTAGTCTCTAGAGGTAGGAGGAAGGGGCATTTATTGGCGAGAGGATTAAAGAATATATTAAACATAGGAAAGACCGGATATGGCTGAGCAGTGTGCATTATTGACATGGAATGTAAGAGGCCTAGGGACAGTAGTGAAATAGAATCAAGTATTTAATGTTATACGTAAGGCCCAGGCCAAAATAATCTGCTTACAGGAAAGACATATGATAAAAGAGCATTCCCATTAGTTAAAAGAAACATGGGTTCAGTGGTTAGACCATGCGTACTATACAACTTATTCGAGGGGAGTTACCCTAATGGTACACCAGACGGTATCCTGGGAATATATGCGGGTAAAAAGAGACTCAGAGGGGAGATATATATTTGTATATGCTAGACTGTATGCATTACCATTTGTGTTTATAGGACTGTATAATCTACCTCCAGTTAATATGAAGGTATTAAAGGAAGCAGTGATATTTATGGCACAATATCCGGAGGCATATGTTATATGCATTTAAAGGGAGAAAACACTCATGCGAGTGAAGACAAAAAAGGCTGCGCACCCCAAATAATGGATCAAAAAACTGGAAATCCCCCAAAGAGGGGTTTTTTAGCAGCCAGCAATAATCAAAAAGTACAAAACTGGTAACGTAATAAATAGTTTTTATTATTACAAAACATCAAAAAGTATTACTACTGACATGTATAGTCAGAACATGAACTGTGGTACAAAAGCAATGGGGTAAAAACGACACCAATGACATAGAGTGATACACGGTATGTTACACCATATGCGGCAGTAATACAGTAATACAGAAGTCTTGTATGTAAAATCCTGACGCGTTTCGACCCCAGTGGCTCTTCTTCAGAGAATATATGTATAACAACTGTAAAGGTGTAAACATATATTAAAATACTTAAAAGAGAAAAAAAGAAAACTATGAACAAATCTATTTGTATGTTTTTACCGGTCACGTTGTATTCGGTAGTTTCAAGTAGCCTTGGTGTAGAAAAAATTCCTTCTTGCTCTATCCTAGAGTCTCCCAGCAGTCAGCCCGGTCAGCAAAGAAGCAAATAGCACACACATGCCTTACGAGGAGTCACACACTAAATGATCCCCAAACTTGAGGGGCAACAGAAAAGGAAGGGTGTGAACGGCGCCTATGGTAGAATGTCATAATATAATAAGTGGACAACTCAAAGCAATGTTTATAAAGTTTAAGGAATTTGCCTGTATATTTATGAGAGGTTATGCAGTTTCTGAGTATACATGTGTGTTATCAAGTGTTGCATGTGAGTGGTCCATGCGGTAGAACCAAAAAGAAGCCAAGTGAGAAAGTGAAACAGGGGGAGGGGGAAGGAAAAAAGGGAGGGAGGGGTAGGAAAAAAAGGGGAAGGAAAAAAGGGGGGGGGGTGAAGGGGAAAGGAAAAGAGGGAGGGAGGAAAAAGGGGGGGTGGGACAAGACTAGTAGTGTGGGAGTGAGGCATGGGAAAGAAACAGGAAAAGGAAAAGCATGGACCAATTTCAATTGCAAACACTGGAATAAGGAAGTGTGACAAGATGTGAAAAATTATCATAAAATAGAGTAGGTGCATAGTGATGATGACAGTGTGAGAGGGCCACTAAAGGGCCAGAGAAGGCAAGTAGTGCTTTATAAACTTAAATAAACTTTATAAACATTGCTTTGAGTTGTCTACTTATTATATTATGACATTCTACCATAGGCGCCGTTCACATCCTTCCTTTTCTGTTGCCCCTCAAGTTTGGGGATTATTTAGTGTGTGACTCCTCGTAAGGCGTGTGTGCTATTTGCTCCTCTGCTGACCGCGCCGTCCGCTGGGAGACTCTAGGATAGAGCAAGAAGGAATTTTTTCTACACCAAGGCTACTTGAAACTACCGAATACAATGTGACCGGTAAAAACATACAAATAGATTTGTTCATAGTTTTCTTTTTTTCTCTTTTAAGTATTTTAATATATGTTTACACCTTTACAGTTGTTATACATATATCCTCTGAAGAAGACCCACTGGGGTCGAAACGCGTCAGGATCTTACATACAAGACTTCTGTATTACTGCTGCATATGGTGTAACATATCGTGTATCACTCTATGTCATTGGTGTCGTTTTTAACCCATTGCTTTTGTACCACAGTTCATGTTCTGACTATACATGTCAGTAGTAATACTTTTTGATGTTTTGTAATAATAAAAACTATTTATTACGTTACCAGTTTTGTACTTTTTGATTATTGCTGGCTGCTAAAAAACCCCTCTTTGGGGGATTTCCCGTTTTTTGATATGTTATATGCATGGGGGATTTTAATATGTTAATGAATCCAGTTATGGATAAACATGGAAAGCTCCCTAGGAATCAAGTGGGTGGAAAAAGTAAATTTGGGATGTTTGTCGAGGAGGTTGGATGGGTAGATATATGGAGAATTAAGAACACTCAAACTAGGGCTTATTCATTCTTGACACCAGAGAAGGGAAATATGTCCAGGATTGATTTAATATTGGGGAATGAGAAAATAATATCATTAGTAGACTCAGTAATCTATCTCCCCAGGGGAGCATCGGACCATTCACCTATGGTATGTAAGCTGGTAATAAGCCCTATGGGAAAACGGTTAGGATGGAGAGTGCACCCTTACTGGTTGTTGCAGATAGGAGCTAATGTTCGTATACCAGAACAACTGGAGGTGTTCCTTGAGGCCCGTAGAGAGACACAGGTGGATGGGAATTTATGGGACACTTTTAAGGCATACTTAAAGGGAGCCCTGAAATCCAGGATCTCATATATAAAACAGAATAATAGGCAACAAGAACAAGAGCTACAGCGGGTATGTGCCCGAGCAGAAGCAGGATTTATCATTAATAATTCTAATTCTAATCAGACAAAATGGGAAATCCTTACTCGTCAATATAAAAACCACCTGAAGGCTAATGCCAAATGTAAGTTAAATCAAATATATGTGCTACCGGCGCAATAAAGTTTATTAACCACTTCACCTCCGGAAGGATTTACCCCCTTCCTGACCAGAGCACTTTTTACAATTTGGCACTGCGTCGCTTTAACTGCTAATTGCGCGGTCATGCAATGCTGTACCCAAACGAAATTTGCGTCCTTTTCTTCCCACAAATAGAGCTTTTTTTTAATGGTATTTGATCACCTCTGACGTTTTTTATTTTTTGTGCTATAAACGGAAAAAGACCGAAAATTTTGAAAAAAAATGATATTTTCTACTTTTTGTTATAAAAAAAATCCAATAAACTCAATTTTAGTCATACATTTAGGCCAAAATGTATTCGGCCACATGTCTTTGGTAAAAAAAATATTTATTGGTTTGCGCAAAAGTTATAGCGTCTACAAACTAGGGTACATTTTCTGGAATTTACACAGCTTTTAGTTTATGACTGCCTGTGTCATTTCTTGAGGTGCTAAAATGGCAGGGCAGTACAAACCTCCCCCCCAAATGACCCCATTTTGGAAAGTAGACACCCCAAGGAAATTGCTGAGAGGCATGTTGAGCCCATTGAATATTTATTTTTTTTGTCCCAAGTGATTGAATAATGACAAAAAAAAAAATTACAAAAAGTTGTCACTAAATGATATATTGCTCACACAGGCCATGGGCATATGTGGAATTGCACCCCAAAATACATTCAGCTGCTTCTCCTGAGTACAGGGATACCACATGTGTGGGACTTTTTGGGAGCCTAGCCGCGTACGGGGCCCCGAAAACCAAGCACCGCCTTCAGGATTTCTAAGGGCATACATTTTTGATTTCACTCCTCACTACCTATCACAGTTTTGAAGGCCATAAAATGCCAAGATGGCACAAAACATCCCCAAATGACCCCATTTTGGAAAGTAGACACCCCAAGCTATTTGCTGAGAGGCATGTTGAGTCCATGGAATATTTTATTTTTTTACACAAGTTGCGGGAATGTGACAATTTATTTTATTTTTTGCACAAAGTTGTCACTAAATGATATATTGCTCACACAGGCCATGGGCATATGTGGAATTGCACCCCAAAATACATTTAGCTGCTTCTCCTGAGTATGGGGATACCACATGTGTGGGACTTTTTGGGAGCCTTGCCGCGTACGGGGCCCCGAAAACCAAGCACCGCCTTCAGGATTTCTAAGGGCATACATTTTTTGGGGGGGGGGGGGGGGGTTGTGCCATCTGGGCATTCCATGGCCTCCGAAACTGTGATAGGCAGTGAAGAGTGAAATCAAAAATTTACGCTCTTAGAAAGCCTGAAGGCGGTGCTTGGTTTTCGGGGTCCCGTACGCGGCTAGGCTCCCAAAAAGTCTCACACATGTGGTATCCCCATACTCAGGAGAAGCAACAGAATGTATTTTGGGGTGTAATTTCACATGTTCCCACGGCATGTTTGAGCAATATATAATTTAGTGACAACTTTGTGCAAAAAAAAAAAAAATTGTCTTTTTCCCGCAACTTCTGTCACAATATAAAATATTCCATGGACTCGACATGCCTCTCAGCAAATAGCTTGGGGTGTCTACTTTCCAAAATGGGGTCATTTGGGGGGGGTTTTGAACTGTCCTGGCATTTTATGCACAACATTTAGAAGCTTATGTCACACATCACCCACTCTTCTAACCACTTGCAGACAAAGCCCTTTCTGACACTTTTTGTTTACATGAAAAAATTATTTTTTTTTGCAAGAAAATTACTTTGAACCCCAAACATTATATATTTTTTTAAAGCAAATGCCCTACAGATTAAAATGGTGGGTGTTTCATTTTTTTTTTTCACACAGGATTTTTCAAACGCATTTTTTGGGGAAAAAACACACTTTTTAAAATTTTAATGCACTAAAACACACTATATTGCCCAAATGTTTGATGAAATAAAAAAGATGATCTTAGGCCGAGTACATGGATACCAAATATGACATGCTTTAAAATTGCGCACAAACGTGCAGTGGCGACAAACTAAATACATTTTTAAAAGCATTTAAAAGCCTTTACAGGTTACCACTTTAGATTTACAGAGGAGGCCTACTGCTAAAATTACTGCCCTCGATCTGACCTTCACGGTGATACCTCACATGCATGGTGCAATTGCTGTTTACATTTGACGCCAGACCGACGCTTGCGTTCGCCTTTGTGCGAGAGCAGGGAGGGACAGGGGTGCTTTTTTTTTTTTTTTTCTTCTTTATTATTTTTTTGCTTTTTTATCTTATTTTTAAACTGTTCCTTTCATTTTTTTTTTTTTAATCATTTTTATTGTTATCTCAGGAAATGTAAATATCCCCTGTGATAGCAATAGGTAGTGACAGGTACTCTTTTTTGAAAAAATTGGGGTCTATTAGACCCTAGATCTCTCCTGCTAAGCAAATGATGGTTAACAAGAAAACAAAGTAACATTACAGTATAACAGTAATACTTACCATACCTGCAAAGCAAATACAAAAAAAAACATAGTAAAAAATAAAACACTTAACGCTAACTGTGCCTACCTAAAATATATATATATGCCGAAGCATGGGGGCATCCTCCCGCAAAAGGCAGGAGCAAATCACTCCTCCACCCACTGCTGCCCCCACGCTTCGGCATATATGCTGAAGTATGTAACTGTGGTGGTGAAATCACCTCCGACAGCGCTGGAGTCACGGCTTCATGTATCGTGGGAGCAAACGATGTTGCTGTCAAGATAAATAAATCCGCTCTGCAGCTGAATGGCGTACCTGAAAACAAAAAAGTGGTTAACAATAAAAAAACAAAGTATAAAAAAATTGCATACCTATAAAGCAACCATGATAAAACATTTCAGTATAGAATACAATAAAAAAGAGCAGAACAATAGAGAGAAAATAGAGAGAGAACAATGAAACAACAACTATTTTTGTTTTTTTTAATTTTTATATCTTTTTTTGTGTTTTTTTGGTTTTTTTTTGGTTTTTTTACACTTTTTTTTGTAACTTTAATTTTTTTTTAACTGGTACCAGGTTTGGGTCTCTCAAAATGTTGGGAGACCCTGTGAAAGTGTGTCCTAGTCTGTGCAGTGCTGTACCCTATGCTAATACTCCACTAGTGTATGGTAGCGTTCAAAACATTCACCAATGCAAAGACCAGGATTGCCAGGACAGAGGGGACAATAATACCGGGTGTCACGCCTAAATCCACGCTTGCTGCAGACACGACATCTTTTTTGGGGGGCTCGTTGGGTAGGGGTACTCGGGAGGACATATTGAAAATGCCTCTCATGCGGTTGGGGAAGGTGAGGTGGAGCACCGTCTGGATACAGAAGGGCTCTGACGATGTCTTCCTGGAATTTAAGGAAGGATCCAGTCTGTCCTGAAGCTCTGTATAGCACATGCCAATTGAAATAAATAAACAGACACTTTTTTGTACCAGCGTCTGGCCTTACGGGCAATTAGGTACGGCGCCAACAACTGGTCATTGAGGTCCACCCCTCCCATATTTTGGTTATATTCGTGGACACAGAGGGGTTTCTCCACAACACCAGTCGCCGTAGGAATTTGGACCGACGTGTCTGCATGAAGGGAGGTAAGAACGAAAACATTCTTATTGTCCCTCCACTTCATAGCGAGCAAGTTATTACACTGCAAGCAGGCTCTCTCCCCCAGCCTAAGACAGGAATCTACAAGCCGCTGGGGAAAGCCCCAGGCATTAGGTCGCACGGTGCCACATGCTCCAATCTGATGATCAAAAAGGTGGCTAAACAGTGGCACGCTCCTGTAATAATTGTCCACGTACAAGTGGTACCCCTTTCCAAATAAGGGTGACACCAAGTCCCACACTATCTTGCCAGCGCTTCCTATGTAGTCAGGGCAGTTTGTCGCTCTACGTGACTATCTTTGCCCTCGTAAACCATAAAACTACATGTATAGCCTGTGAAAAAATGGAGGTGTATCGTAGCATGGAGTGGCACCGTGGATACACATAAAATAAACCTGTGCCGCGTCCTAACAAAATCGTATTCAAGAACCAAAAGGAGGGGCTTTTGGACTTTTTAGGCAGAACTACAAAAAAATAGTTATATAAAATATTATTTTATTCACTTAGAAAAATACATAGCAAAAAGAAACAATGCTTAAAACCACAACATGTGTATATATTCAAGCGTTTGCTATACACCACCATCTAAAGTGCACAATTGTTCGGACGTCTGGATGGTCACTCCAAATATAGATCGGTCCGAGAAGATGGCTAGATAGCAGATCCGCAATCAACTCATGTCACGTAAATATTCAATGCTTGACATGTTTCGCGTGTCACCACGCTTCTTCAAGAGCGAGAACAGTGTATGTTGTGGCTGTCAAAGTACATAACATAGCAAATACATGATTAATATATACATACATAAGGAACAGACATCTATAATGACGCCACATATATTGTATTTAAAAAGATGTATGCTGGTTCAGACAGGACGGTGATGAGCGCCAAGACCCAAGCGGTGATGAAAGGCTACTATGGGGGCGTGCACAACATAATCTTAAATGATACCTCAAGGGTGTGACACAATAGAGAAAGTTCATGGAGTAGATAGAATTATGTATACCCAATATATGGAAAAAAGGGGGGGGGGGGGGAGTGAAAGGAAGGGGAAAGGGAGAGGGAAGAGGGGGAAAAAAAAAGAGGCAAAACAGAAAAATAGAAAAATAGAAAAAGAAAAAACTAAAAAGAAAAGAAGGGAAATAAGGGGAAAGGGGGAAGGAATAAAGAGGGGAAAAAGGAGGCATGGAAAGGAAGAAAGGAACAAAAAGAGGGGAAGGGGGATGGAAAATAGGGGGAATCAGAAAAAGGGGAGGGGTGGGTGGGGAAAGGGAAAGGGGAGGGAGGGAAAGGGAAAGGAAAGGGAAGGGAGGAGAGACAAGGAGGGGGAGGAAGGGAAAGGGGGGGGCGGCAGAAAGGGGGGGGGAGAGAAGGAAACAGAAAAAGAAATAAGGAGAAAGAGACAGGAGAGTAGTGTGTGTGTAAGGGAATACTCACATCTAGAACATATATAAAATCATAGAGAGGGTAATGGTCCACAGGTCAGGAGGAACCGGAAGACCGGCAATATAGTGTACCTATGCACGTCGAGGTAGATGTGAACTGATGCTAGCTTATTGTGTAGGCCTATCCCTAGAAGGAAAAATGGCTGATTTAAAACAAGAGAGTAAAAAATGTGTAAATATAAATTTCTGGTGATATGCCCCCCGCTGTGGTGTAGAGCACTCACCAGTGTTAATCTTGGAAATGACAGTCTATGATCTATATGCACCTGGGTTCCGCAGTGGGGCTCAGGCAGTCATAGATAATTACGCAGGTGCCAACAGGCACAGTATCATCAAGGATAGGCTAACAGTAATTTGTCCTAGAATATGAACAGAATAAGGGGAGGGGTGAGCTAGTATACAATCTGCAGTAAACAGGCATCCAGCAGTGACAGATTCCTCATAGCTAGTACTATAATAGAAGGTACCTGGATATGATGAGAAAGGGACCTGCAGCGTGCAATATCCTCCTGTGACTGGAGCGGAATACACACTGTAATAGGACGCCGTCCTATTTGTGTGCACGTCCCGTCCGTCGTCATCCAATCGGCCGCGCCGACGTGACGTCATCCGCACCGGCCAAATGCTCACAGTGCGCATGCGCGCCAGCCAGCCAGGAGCGCCGTCAAAAAGAACGACGGCGCTTCCAGTGGGGGAAGCAGCGCACGCCCACTACAAGCTACAAAAGCCGGCAAGTGATGTACCAGCTGATGTAAGCGTCACATCAAAGGAGGCTGGTGTGACGCTGGGTGGCCGCATAGCAGCGGTGGCGCCCACATCAACCGCACTGTGTGAAAAAAACAAAACATATACAATGGATAAATCTAAACGTACCTTATACTTTGGAAACATTGCAGATAATTCTTTTTATTCATATATATACCTCAATATCTATAGTGTTAATATAGGGAATACTTGCTCTGAACTCGAGCACTAATAAACACCTAATCATGTCTATGTATATGTGTAGATCTATCTATGAAAAGATGTATTTGAGGTTAAGAGGATATGGACTCAATAGCAGCAATATGTTGGAGGGCATGTATAAAAGGTGTAAGAAAGGGGGAAATATATCATGACAAGAGGGGGAAGAGAAAGAAGAGGAGAAATAACTCCTGTGGGGAAAATAGAGAAATGGACCAATATGTTTTTAGACCATTACTATATACTATAAAACCAATGGATCCTGCATAGATTGACTATAATTGAAGCCTATCTGGCAAAATGGTTATCAAAGGAAAGGTTTGTAGGACTGCGCTTCATTAATGCCAGGGGCCCGGGTCGCATTCAACCGTTCTATCCAGAGGGTTTCTTGTCTCAAAATCTGTTTGTCCCAGTCGCCACCTTGGGGGCTCCTTGGAATCACCGCAAGGGCGATGAAGGAGACCACCGAGGTGTCGAATCTGTGATAGAGATCCAGGTGCCTGCTCACTGATGTAATCATTTTCCCTCCTCCAGAGTAATATATATGATCCTTAATACGTGAACGAAATTGTCTGATAATTTTTCCGACATAGAAAGCTTGACAGTCGCATGTCATTAGGTAAACTATACCCTGAGTTTCACAGTTGGCATGAAAGTGAGGGGTGAATATTTCCCCATTGGGGAGTTTGAAGCAGGTCCCTACACGGATCCAGGGGCAGAAGGAGTATCTCCCGCATCTGGTGATCCCTTTTGGATAAAGTTGTACTAGAGGGTCATTACAAAAGTGACTAGATGTAAGTTTGTCCCTAAGGGATCTACATCTCCGAAATGTAATAGTTGCGGTAGGGGTTACATATTTGGCCAGGATTGGGTCCTCACGCAGCAACGACCAATGTGTGGTTAAGATGTCACGTAATTCTGAATGGTGTTGGGAATATTTGGTGATATATCTTACTGTCAGATTGGATTTAGAGATTTTATTTTGGTATAAAAGAGAATTTCGTGGTTGACGCAGCGCTTTATTGTAGGCGCGGCGAAGAAGTGATTTACTGTATCCCCTTGCCCTCATACGCTCGCGAAGTATATTGGCTTGTAGTTTAAAATCCTCTGTGAACGTACAGTTTCTACGGAGTCTGAAACTGTGCGTAGGGTATGCTACGTATGAGGGTGTGTGGGTGAGCACTTTCCGCGTGCAGCAGGGTGTTGCCTGCTGTTTCTTTGCGGAACAAAGAGGTGGCCAGTCGGCCGTCGCCGTCCTTACGAATTGTGAGGTCAAGGAAAGTGATAGTAGAGTGATCACTACATACTGTAAATTTCAAATTGAACGCGTTGCAGTTCAATCTCTCAACGAAGGTGTTTAGACTTTCCATAGAACCTGACCATACAATAAAGATGTCATCGATGAAGCGCAACCAGCACATCACCTGACTTGTAAAGTGTAATAAACTGTCATCCGAAAAAACTGTACGTTCCCACCCCCCCAGGTACAGGTTGGCGTAGGTGGGTGCACAGCAGGTGCCCATAGCTACGCCCTGTACCTGTAGGAAGTGGGACCAGTCAAATGTAAAACAATTGTGCGTGAGGATGAAACCTAACAGTTTCAAAATAAATTCGCAATAGTCCCAACGATGGTGCGTTTGTTCACGAAGGAAGGTACGCGCTGTCCTGATGCCCTGCTCGTGAGGGATGCTCGAGTAGAGGGCCTCGACATCCAAAGTCACGAGCAGGGCATCAGGAGGCACGACCATCCCCTCGATCTGCTTCAAGAGATCCAGTGTGTCTCTAATGTATGAGGGTAGGGACAGTACATGTGGTAAGAGTATTGAATCCACTAGTCGGCTGGCATTTTCCGTTAAGGACCCAATACCTGACACTATCGGTCTTCCCGGGGGTTTAGTCTGGTTTTTATGCACTTTGGGGAGTGCATAAAATGTAGCCATCCTGGGATGGCGTACATTCAGAAAATTGTAAAGGTCCTGGTCAATGAGGCCCTCCTGATGGGCAGAACCAACGATAGTCAAGAATTCTGTTTTATACTGGTCAATTTCTGTAGAATCAATGCATTTATACCATGCTTTGTTACATAGAATATTCATGACCATCTGTTTGTAGTCGGCTTTGGTCATGAGAACAATATTTCCGCCTTTATCGGCGGGTTTTATCACCAGATCGGGGTGATTCTGTAGTTGTCTAATTGCTAGTGCCTGAGCTTGAGTCAAATTCTTGTGTTTAGGTGTTACATTCATTTTCTTGACATCATTGATCATGCCCATCAGGAAGGCCCAGATACTGGGATTAGTCATCAGATCGGGAAAACGTTGAGATTTAGCTCTATATGGGTTAGTAAGGGTAGCGACTCCAAGGTTGGAGTTGGGGGCTGTGAGAGTCTCTACTTGGCTAGATTGATCGTTTTCATTAAGTAATAACATTAAATCTCGGAGGGCTCGGAAGTCCTCCATTGTAAAGTTTTTGACTTGTTCGGAAATCTGCTTGTCCTGTATGGATCGAGCCCGATCCTTATCGAACAAAAATTTGCATGTGAGATTCCGAGAGAATAAGTATAGGTCCTTGATGGTCTCGTATTTGTCAATTGCAGTGGATGGACAGAAACTCAAACCAAGTTGGAGAACCTCCACTTGGTGGACATTGAAAGAATAAGGGGTTAAATTAAGAATGTCCAGATTTGCATTTACGTGAGTGGTAGTTTGTATTCTGGCACCTGAAAATTTAGTGACGAATTCCTCGTTTGAGAGACATGTGAGTCTAGTGTACTTTGTCGAAGATGTGTACCAGGTGTATTGTTACCAAGAGTGTTTAAAGGTGTTGGTTGTATATTCTCAACGGCAGTGGCTCCCTGTACCAAGGGTCTGCCTGTGTCGCGGGCTGTGGAAGATGGAGTTGCAATCATCGACAAAGTATGTGCCTGTGATTGTGAATTAAGAAGCTGGATCGCCTGTAGAGCCGTGGCTCCTAGGTACTTTCCAGGTGGATGTCCATTGGTGTCAGCGTTAAGAGAAGTATCATGTGAAGGTTTGTTGTGAAAGGAGGTGTTGTCAGGGGGAGGACGTTTTTTGAAATAAGGAGTGTAAGACCCACCACCATGATCCCGCTTACGTGCTCCTAGATGTGAGTGATGAGTAGTGGAGTTGCTTTTCCTGGAGGAAGGCTGTGAAGAAAACAAAGAAGAGTCAGATTCTGTGTCATCATCTGTAGTATGTGGTACATTCCCTTGATTTCTCAAAGTGCGATTTCTGGTCCTAGACCCTTTGTTCTGAGAAGGCAGTTGCCAGTGATACGCAAAACCATCCATAAAAGCCAATCTATCTTTGGAAAGTTTGTTTTGTTTTTTATAAATGATATCTCTGGTGATTTTGGTGACAAAATCTCTAATGTCTTGCCATCGTTTGGTGTATAAGGCATGGGTTTTAATGCTCTCATTAGAGGATTGTAGCATTACGATCTCTTGATCGAGTGTAGTCAGTTCAGATTGATATTGGGAGATGAGTAATTTCATCAGGTTAATACTGCAAGTTGTGAGTGCACTTTCCCATGCTACCTTAAACTCAGGAGTTGTGGTCTGAAATGAGGGATATACTTGTATCCTCAGTCCCAAGGGATTGATGTTCTCCCGGACATACTTATTAAGGAATTCTATATGCCAAAAAAGATTGGCCTTCTTTTTCAAAAGGCGTTTCATTTTCGCCATATATTGATTGATCCCGTTTTCTTGTTCCGTATCAACATTGCAGTTGGTCTGAATTTCTGACATGTATCCCATCCATGCTGTACCTACAAAGTCCATAGGTCACTCCCTTTCAAATACTAGGCCAAATGAACTAAGAAAAAGAAAACTATAGATTTAGAGAGGAAATATAAACTGTCTACTGGTATAAATGGAAGGGTCTATTATATAAACCACTAGTTGGTTCCCATAATCAAATGGTCACCAAGGGCCCGGGTGCTTCCACCCAATTCAATCAAAAATGGAGGCGTATCGTAGCACGGAGTGGCACCGTGGATACACATAAAATAAACCTGTGCCGCGTCCTAACAAAATCGTATTCAAGAACCAAAGAGGAGGGGCTTTTGGACTTTTTAGGCACAACTACAAAAAACTAGTTATATAAAATATTATTTTTTTCACTTAGAAAAATACATAGCAAAAAGAAACAATGCTTAAAACCACAACGTGTATATATTCAAGCGTTTGCTATACACCACCATCTAAAGTGCACAATTGTTCGGACGTCTGGATGGTCACTCCAAATATAGATCGGTCCGAGAAGATGGCTAGATAGCAGATCCGCAATCAACTCATGTCACGTAAATATTCGATGCTCGACATGTTTCGCGTGTCATCACGCTTCTTCAAGAGTAGGGATGAGCCGAACACCCCCCGGTTCGGTTCGCACCAGAACCCGCGAACGGACCGCAAGTTCGCACGAACGTTAGAACCCCATTGACGTCTATGGGACTCGAACGTTCGAAATCAAAAGTGCTCATTTTAAAGGCTAATTTGCATGGTATTGTCCTAAAAAGGGTGTGGGGACCCGGGTCCTACCCCAGGGGACATGTATCAATGCAAAAAAAACTTTTAAAAACGGCCGTTTTTTCGGGAGCAGTGATTTTAATGATGCTTAAAGTAAAAAAAAAAAAGTGAAATATTCCTTTAAATATCGTACCTGGGGGGTGTCTATAGTATGCCTGTAAAGTGACGCGTGTTTCCCATGTTTAGAACAGTCCCTGCACCAAATGTCATTTTTAAAGGAAAAAATCTCATTTAAAACTGCTTGCGGGTTTAATGTCATGTCGGGTCCTGCCAATATGGATGAAAATCAGTGAGACAAACGGCATGGGTACCCCCCAGTCCATTACCAGGCCCTTTGGGTCTTGTATGGATATTAAGGGGAACCCCGCACCCAAATTAAAATAAGGAAAGGTCCCTATATACTCTGAACAGCAGTATACAGGCGGTGCAAACAAGACAGGGACTGTAGGTTTGTTGTTAAGTAGAATCTGTTTGTAATTTTGAACATTTTTAACGTGTTTAGCTCCAGCCAAAAAATCTTTTCTAAGCTTTTTGGAAAACATAGGGAAGGGTTATCACCCCTGTGACATTTGTTTTGCGTCTTTCCTCCTCTTCAGAAGATTTCACCTCACTTTTTTGTCCCAATGAAAAATGTTTTTTGAAAATTTGGGTTTTTTTGTGGAACAAGGATTGGAAAGCATCAGTGGAAAGGAGAAATTGTTTTCCCATATTAACTCTTACATGAGAGAATTTCCCTTCCTATGGGTAGATTTCATCTCACTTCCTGTTGTCTCCTTCCGTTTGCAAGTAGGAGTCGTTTGTAAGTTAGATGTTTGAAAGTAGGGTCCTGCCCTATATACTCAGCAGAAATTTGGGCCTTAGGTGTTGCTGTGGCCAAAACACTGTAAGCCCTCACAGGGCCCTGCTGTGAAATATTAGATCAAGAATTGTAATTACATGCCCCTGTTGAACAGGAGCTGAAAAATTAGGCCTTAGGCACTGGTGCTGGTGCCACAACACTGCAACCCCTCACAGACACTCTAGTTGGAACGCAGGAACGAGCCCTGCTGCAAAGTATTGCATCAAAAATTGTAATTACACGCCCCTGTTAGACAGGGGCAGAAAAATTGGGCCTTAGGCACTGGTGCTGGTGCCACAACACTGCAACCCCTCACAGACACTCTAGTTGGAACGCAGGAACGAGCACTGCTGCAAAGTATTGCATCAAAAATTGTAATTACACGCCCCTGTCAGACAGGGGCAGAAAAATTGGGCCTTAGGCACTGGTGCTGGTGCCACAACACTGCAACCCCTCACAGACACTCTAGTTGGAACGCAGGAACGAGCCCTGCTGCAAAGTATTGCATCAAAAATTGTAATTACACGCCCCTGTTAGACAGGGGCAGAAAAATTGGGCCTTAGGCACTGGTGCTGGTGCCACAACACTGCAACCCCTCACAGACACTCTAGTTGGAATGCAGGAACGAGCCGTGCTGCAAAGTATTACATCAAAAATTGTAATTGCACGCCCCTGTTATACAGGGGCTGAAAAATTGTGCCTTAGGCACTGGTGGTGGCGCCCAGAACCAAAAATGTTCTTACAAGCTATCAGCGTGATGATTGAGGAGGAAGAGGATAATTACTCAGGGATAGTCACTCAGCATCAGCATAGGCAGTCTTTGAAGGGATCTGAAAAAAATTATTCAGTTACATCAGCATCAGGTGCTTGGTAGCTGGTGGTGATCCAAGACTGATTCATTTTTATGAAGGTCAGCCGATCGACCGAGTCAGTGGACAGACGCACCCTGTGATCGGTTACCACGCCTTCAGCAGCACTGAATGTGCGTTCCGAAAGAACGCTGGGTGCAGGACAGGCCAGTAGCTCAATTGCATACTGTGCAAGCTCTGGCCAGTGATCCATCCTCAAGACCCAGTAACCCAGAGGATTTTCGGTGGGAAAGGTGTCCAAGTCTGATCTTGCCCCTAGGTATTCCTGCACCATGTAAAACAGACGCTGGCGATGGTTGCTGGAACCGATCATACCTTGGGGCTGCGGACCAAAAAATTGTCTGAACGCATCGGTCAGACGGCCACCTTCTCCACCGCTCCTTCTTTGACTGACCGAAGCCTCAGCAACACGTTGTCCAGAAACAGGAGTTTGTAACCTCCCAGTCTCTGGGAACGCGTTGCACAGACCTTTCTGCAAGGCCTCCCGAAGATGTTTCATCCTCTGCTCCCTCTGCGATGGCAAGATAAGGTCCGCAACCTTACCCTTGTAACGTGGATCAAGGAGGGTTGCCAGCCAGTATTGGTCCTTCTCCTTGATACCACGAATACGAGGATCCTTACGCAGGCTTTGCAGGATCAGGGAGGCCATGCAGCGTAGGTTTGCTGAGGCATTCGGTCCGGAGTCCTCTGGGTCACTAAGGACAACAACGTCCGCAGCCACCTCCTCCCAGCCACGTACAAGTCCATGTGTTCCTTGGGACTGATCCCTTAAAGACTGCTGATGCTGAGTGCCAGGCTCCACCTCCATACTGACACAATCTTCCTCCTCCTCCTCCTCCTCCTCCTCCTCGTCCTCTTCCTGTGTGATCGGCGGGCACGCAGGAACACTGTCTGGATAAAGGGGGCCTTGAGAGCTAAGGAAGTCCTCCTCTTCCTGCCTCTGTTCTGCCTCAAGTGCCCTGTCCATTATTCCACGCAGCGTGTGCTCCAACAGGTGGACAAGGGGGACAGTGTCACTGATGCATGCACTGTCAGTGCTCACCATCCTCGTGGCCTCCTCGAATGGTGACAGGACAGTGCATGCATCCCTGATCATGGCCCACTGGCGTGGGGAAAAAAAACCAAGGTCCCCTGACCCTGTCCTGGTGCCATAGTCGCACAGGTACTCATTTATGGCCCTCTGCTGCGTGTGCAGCCGCTGCAGCATGGCCAATGTCGAGTTCCACCTGGTGGGCATGTCACAGATTAGGCGGTTCTTGGGCAGGTTAAACTCCTTTTGGAGGTCCGTCAGCCGAGCACTGGCATTATATGACCGGCGGAAATGCACACAGACTTTCCTGGCCTGCCTCAGGACATCCTGTAAGCCCGGTACCTGCCCAAGAACCGCTGCACCACCAAGTTAAGGACGTGAGCCAAACAGGGCACATGGGTCAGTTGTCCCTGTCGGAGGGCAGAGAGGAGGTTGGTGCCATTGTCGCAAACCACCATTCCTGCCTTAAGTTGGCGTGGCGTCAACCACCTCTGAACCTGCCCCTGCAGAGCTGACAGAACCTCTGCCCCAGTGTGGCTCCTGTCCCCCAAGCACACCAGCTCAAGCACCGCATGGCATCTTTTGGCCTGCGTACTTGCGTAGCCCCTTGAACGCCTACGGAGCACCGCTGGTTCCGAGGAAGAGGCCATGGAGGAAGAAGAAGAGGAGGGGGTGGAGGAGAGAGGTGTGTCACAATCAGCATTTTGGAGGCGTGGTGGCGGAACAACCTCCAACACTACTGCACCTTGTCCTGCATCCTTCCCAGCTGCCAGCAGAGTCACCCAATGCGCCGTGAAACTTAAGTAACGTCCCTGTCCATGCCTGCTGGACCATGAGTCAGCGGTAATATGCACCTTACCGCTGACCGCCCTGTCCAGCGAGGCATGGACATTGCCTTCCACATGCCGGTAGAGAGCTGGAATCGCCTTCCGTGAGAAAAAGTGGCGTTTGGGTACCTGCCACTGAGGAACCGCACATTCCACAAACTCACGGAAGGGGGCAGAGTCTACCAACTGAAAAGGCAGCAGTTGAAGTGCTAGCAATTTTGCCAAGCTAGCATTCAACCGCTGGGCATGTGGATGGCTGGGAGCAAACTTCTTTCGGCGGTGCAGCAGCTGGGGCAGGGAAATTTGCCTGGTACAATCTGGCGTCGGTGTACCAAAAGCAGATTGCCCACAAGTACTTGGCTGTGACACACCTAATTCTACACCTTCATTCCTCTCACTGCAGGTCTCAGAGAGGACTGAAGGTCTAGTGGGGTTGGAAATCTCAGCTGATGAGGAGCAAGGAGAGATCCTCTTTGTTCTTTGGTGTGGGTCTTTTAGATATGCTTGCCAACGAACTGCATGGCAGGTCAACATATGTCTGGTCAAGCATGTGGTACCCAAGCGGGAGATGTTTTGGCCACGCGAGATACGCTTGAGACATATGTTGCAAATAGCAGCGGTGCGATCTGATGCACTCGTCTCAAAAAAGGCCCACACCAAAGAACTTTTTGAATAACGCGCAGAGACTGCAGCGCCCTGCACATGTGGAGCTTTGGGGTGTGATGCAGTCAATGTGCTGCCCTTAGGCTGGCCCCTGGAGGGCATCCTGCCTCGTTGGTGATGTGCCGCCTCCTCCTCCTCCTCCTCTCTCCTATCAGGCACCCACGTTGAGTCAGTGACCTCATCATCCCCTCCCTCCTCATCACTGGAGCAAACCTGGCAGTATGCTGCAGCAGGGGGAGCATGACTGCCAGATTGCTGTCCTTCTTGGGCACCCCCTCTGTCCGTGCTCATGTTACTGCCTTCATCGAGCTCAGTATCATCATCAGAGCCTTCCAAACGCTGGGCATCCTCCTGGAGCATGTACCCAACACTGTGGTCAAACAGTTCGAGGGAATCCTCATGAGGACATGGTGGAGCTAGGGAAGGAGTCACTGATGACATTGAGCTGAGGGAAGAGGCCGCTGCTTTGCCAGACAAAGCACCCTGGGCATGGGTGAGAGAGGATGAGGAGGATGAGGACGGCTTGGTCATCCACTCGACCAAGTTTTCCGCATGTTGCGGCTCAACACGGCCAGCTGCCGAAAAAAAGGCCAAGCGTGTCCCATGGCCACGTGCTGATGAGGATGCACCGTCTCCACGACCAGCACTAGACACAGAGCCTGCTTGCCCTCTCTTATTGGCTTGTGACTGTCTGCCTCTCCTTCTTGGCCTTCCAGACATACTAATGGCCTGTAGCTGCACTAAGCTGGGATAGAACACCTGTAATTTTCTTCAGGTAGCTTTATATACTGTAACCAGACAAGCCTGCCTGTCAGTAGGAAGATAACAGGAATGGATCTAGCTGAACACTGTGAGCAGGACGCACTGCACTAAATGTAAATAGCAGGAACGGATCTAGCTGAACACTGTGAGCAGGACGCACTGACTGCACTAAATGTAAATAGCAGGAACGGATCTAGCTGAACACTGTGAGCAGGACACACTGCACTAAATGTAAATAGCAGGAACAGATCTAGCTGAACACTGTGAGCAGGACGCACTGCACTAAATGTAAATAGCAGGAACGGATCTAGCTGAACACTGTGAGCAGGACGCACTGACTGCACTAAATGTAAATAGCAGGAACAGATCTAGCTGAACACTGTGAGCAGGACGCACTGCACTAAATGTAAATAGCAGGAACGGATCTAGCTGAACACTGTGAGCAGGACGCACTGACTGCACTAAATGTAAATAGCAGGAACAGATCTAGCTGAACACTGTGAGCAGGACGCACTGCACTAAATGTAAATAGCAGGAACAGATCTAGCTGAACACTGTGAGCAGGACGCACTGCACTAAATGTAAATAGCAGGAACGGATCTAGCTGAACACTGTGAGCAGGACGCACTGACTGCACTAAATGTAAATAGCAGGAACAGATCTAGCTGAACACTGTGAGCAGGACGCACTGACTGCACTAAATGTAAATAGCAGGAACAGATCTAGCTGAACACTGTGAGCAGGACGCACTGCACTAAATGTAAATAGCAGGAACGGATCTAGCTGAACACTGTGAGCAGGACGCACTGACTGCACTAAATGTAAATAGCAGGAACGGATCTAGCTGAACACTGTGAGCAGGACGCACTGCACTAAATGTAAATAGCAGGAACGGATCTAGCTGAACACTGTGAGCAGGACGCACTGCACTAAATGTAAATAGCAGGAACGGATCTAGCTGAACACTGTGAGCAGGACGCACTGCACTAAATGTAAATAGCAGGAACGGATCTAGCTGAACACTGTGAGCAGGACGCACTGCACTAAATGTAAATAGCAGGAACGGATCTAGCTGAACACTGTGAGCAGGACGCACTGCACTAAATGTAAATAGCAGGAACGGATCTAGCTGAACACTGTGAGCAGGACGCACTGCACTAAATGTAAATAGCAGGAACGGATCTAGCTGAACACTGTGAGCAGGACGCACTGCACTAAATGTAAATAGCAGGAACGGATCTAGCTGAACACTGTGAGCAGGACGCACTGCACTAAATGTAAATAGCAGGAACGGATCTAGCTGAACACTGTGAGCAGGACGCACTGCACTAAATGTAAATAGCAGGAACGGATCTAGCTGAACACTGTGAGCAGGACGCACTGACTGCACTAAATGTAAATAGCAGGAACGGATCTAGCTGAACACTGTGAGCAGGACGCACTGCACTAAATGTAAATAGCAGGAACGGATCTAGCTGAACACTGTGAGCAGGACGCACTGCACTAAATGTAAATAGCAGGAACGGATCTAGCTGAACACTGTGAGCAGGACGCACTGACTGCACTAAATGTAAATAGCAGGAACGGATCTAGCTGAACACTGTGAGCAGGACGCACTGCACTAAATGTAAATAGCAGGAACGGATCTAGCTGAACACTGTGAGCAGGACGCACTGCACTAAATGTAAATAGCAGGAACGGATCTAGCTGAACACTGTGAGCAGGACGCACTGCACTAAATGTAAATAGCAGGAACGGATCTAGCTGAACACTGTGAGCAGGACGCACTGCACTAAATGTAAATAGCAGGAACGGATCTAGCTGAACACTGTGAGCAGGACGCACTGACTGCACTAAATGTAAATAGCAGGAACGGATCTAGCTGAACACTGTGAGCAGGACACACTGACTGCACTAAATGTAAATAGCAGGAACGGATCTAGCTGAACACTGTGAGCAGCACGCACTGACTGCACTAAATGTAAATAGCAGGAACAGATCTAGCTGAACACTGTGAGCAGGACGCACTGCACTAAATGTAAATAGCAGGAACGGATCTAGCTGAACACTGTGAGCAGGACGCACTGCACTAAATGTAAATAGCAGGAACGGATCTAGCTGAACACTGTGAGCAGGACGCACTGCACTAAATGTAAATACCAGGAACGGATCTAGCTGAACACTGTGAGCAGGACGCACTGACTGCACTAAATGTAAATAGCAGGAACGGATCTAGCTGAACACTGTGAGCAGGACGCACTGACTGCACTAAATGTAAATAGCAGGAACAGATCTAGCTGAACACTGTGAGCAGGACGCACTGCACTAAATGTAAAGAGCAGGAACGGATCTAGCTGAACACTGTGAGCAGGACGCACTGCACTAAATGTAAAGAGCAGGAACAGATCTAGCTGAACACTGTGAGCAGGACGCACTGCACTAAATGTAAAGAGCAGGAACAGATCTAGCCTAATCTAGCTCTCAAATCAAATGACACTGTCTGTCTCTCTCTCTATCAGCACACCGGAACACACTACACAGGGCCGCCGTGCAGGCGGCCTTATATAGTGTGGGGCGTGTACTAAATCCCCTGAGCCATAATTGGCCAAAGCCACCCTGGCTTTGGCCAATTACAGCTCTCTCTACTGACGGCGCTGTGATTGGCCAAGCATGCGGGTCATAGTGCATGCTTGGCCAATCATCAGCCAGCAATGCACTGCGATGCCGCAGTGAATTATGGGCCGTGACGCGCCACACGAATTTGGCGCGAACGGCCCATAACGTTCGCAATTCGACGGACGGTCGAACAGCCGATGTTCGAGTCGAACATGGGTTCGACTCGAACACGAAGCTCATCCCTATTCAAGAGCGAGAACAGTGTATGTTGTGGCTATCAAAGTACATAACATAGCAATACTGACACATAATCACACACATAGGTTGGACTTGATGGACTTGTGTCTTTTTTCAACCTCACCTACTATGTAACTATGTAACATGATTAATATATACATACATAAGGAACAGACATCTATAATGACGCCACATATATTGTATTTAAAAAGATGTATGCTGGTTCAGACAGGACGGTGATGAGCGCCAAGACCCAAGCGGTGATGAAAGGCTACTATGGGGGCGTGCACAACATAATCTTAAATGATACCTCAAGGGTGTGACACAATAGAGAAAGTTCATGGAGTAGATAGAATTATGTATACCCAATATATGGAAAAAAGGGGGGGGAGTGAAAGGAAGGGGAAAGGGAGAAGGAAGAAGGGGAAAAAAAAGAGACAAAACAGAAAAATAGAAAAATAAAAAAATAAAAAGAAAAGAAGGGAAATAAGGGGAAAGGGGGAAGGAATAAAGAGGGGAAAAAGGAGACGTGGAAAGGAAAAAAGGAACAAAAAGAGGGGAAGGGGGATGGAAAATAGGGGGAATCAGAAAAAGGGGAGGGGTGGGTGGGGGGAAGGGAAAGGGGGGAAGGGAAAGGGGAGGGAGGGAAAGGGAAAGGAAAGGGAAGGGAGGAGAGAGAAGGAGGGGGAGGAAGGGAAAGGGGGGGCGGCAGAAGGGGGGGGAGAAGGAAACAGAAAAAGAAATAAGGAGAAAGAGACAGGAGAGTAGTGTGTGTGTAAGGGAATACTGACATCTAGAACATATATAAAATCATAGAGAGGGTAATGGTCCGCAGGTCAGGAGGAACTGGAAGACCGGCAATATAGTGTACCTATGCACGTCGAGGTAGATGTGAACTGATGCTAGCTTATTGTGTAGGCCTATCCCTAGAAGGAAAAATGGCTGATTTAAAACAAGAGAGTAAAAAATGTGTAAATATAAATTTCTGGTGATATGCCCCCCGCTGTGGTGTAGAGCACTCACCAGTGTTAATCTTGGAAATGACAGTCTATGATCTATATGCACCTGGGTTCCGCAGTGGGGCTCAGGCAGTCATAGATAATTACGCAGGTGCCAACAGGCACAGTATCATCAAAGATAGGCTAACAGTAATTTGTCCTAGAATATGAACAGAATAAGGGGAGGGGTGAGCTAGTATACAATCTGCAGTAAACAGGCATCCAGCAGTGACAGATTCCTCATAGCTAGTACTATAATAGAAGGTACCTGGATATGATGAGAAAGGGACCTGCAGCGTGCAATATCCTCCTGTGACTGGAGCGGAATACACACTGTAATAGGACGCCGTCCTATTTGTGTGCACGTCCCGTCCGTCGTCATCCAATCGGCCGCGCCGACGTGCCGTCATCCGGACCGGCCGAATGCTCACAGTGCGCATGTGCGCCAGCCAGCCAGGAGCGCCGGCGCTTCCAGTGGGGGAAGCAGCGCATGCCCACTACAAGCTACAAAAGCAGGCAAGTGATGTACCAGCTGATGTAAGCGTCACATCAAAGGAGGCTGGTGTGACGCTGGGTGGCCGCATAGCAGCCAAGAACCCACCACTAGGTGGCGCCCACATCAACCGCACTGTGTGAACTCAGCAAACGAGGAAAAAACTAAACATATACAATGGATAAATCTAAACGTACCTTATACATTGGAAACATTGCAGATAATTCTTTTTATTCATATATATACCTCAATATCTATAGTGTTAATATAGGGAATACTTGCTCTGAACTCGAGCACTAATAAACACCTAATCATGTCTATGTATATGTGTAGATCTATCTATGAAAAGATGTATTTGAGGTTAAGAGGATATGGACTCAATAGCAGCAATATGTTGGAGGGCATGTATAAAAGGTGTAAGAAAGGGGGAAATATATCATGACAAGAGGGGGAAGAGAAAGAAGAGGAGAAATAACTCCTGTGGGGAAAATAGAGAAATGGACCAATATGTTTTTAGACCATTACTATATACTATAAAACCAATGGATCCTGCATAGATTGACTATAATTGAAGCCTATCTGGCAAAATGGTTATCAAAGGAAAGGTTTGTAGGACTGCGCTTCATTAATGCCAGGGGCCCGGGTCACATTAAATCGTTGTATCCAGAGGGTTTCTTGTCTCAAAATCTCTTTGTCCCAGTCGCCACCTCGGGGGCTCCTTGGAATCACCGCAAGGGCGATGAAGGAGACCACCGAGGTGACTAGATGTAAGTTTGTCCCTAAGGAATCTACATCTCCGAAATGTAATAGTTGGGGTAGGGATTACATATTTGGCCAGGATTGGGTCCTCACGTAGCAACGACCAATGTGTGGTTAAGATGTCACGTAATTCTGAATAGTGTTGGGAATATTTGGTGATATATCTTACCGTCAGATTGGATTTAGAGATTTTATTTTGGTATAAAAGAGAATTTCGTGGTTGACGCAGCGCTTTATTGTAGGCGCGGCGAAGAAGTGATTTACTGTATCCCCTTGCCCTCATACGCTCGCGAAGTATATTGGCTTGTAGTTTAAAATCCTCTGTGAACGTACAGTTTCTACGGAGTCTGAAGTATTGTGCGTAGGGTATGCTACGTATGAGGGTGTGTGGGTGAGCACTTTCCGCGTGCAGCAGGGTGTTGCCTGCTGTTTCTTTGCGGAACAAAGAGGTGGCCAGTCGGCCGTCGCCGTCCTTACAAATTGTGAGGTCAAGGAAAGTGATAGTAGAGTGATCACTACATACTGTAAATTTCAAAGTTCAATCTCTCAACGAAGGTGTTTAGACTTTCCATAGAACCTGACCATACAATAAAGATGTCATCGATGAAGCGCAACCAGCACTTGTATAGCCTGTGGCCCTGTCACAGAGCTTATACATCTTGACCCCGTATCTGGCACGCTTGCTGGGAAGGTACTGTTTGAATGACAAGCGGCCAGAAAATTTAATCAGGGACTCATCAACGCAGACAACTTGATGGGGAGTAAACAAGTCTGCAAAACGTTGGTTGAAGTGGTTTACGAGGGGCCGAATTTTGTAGAGCAGATCATATCCAGGGTCTCCACGAGGACGACAGAGTTCATTGTCGTTGAAGTGCATGAACCGCAAAATCTGCTCGTATCGTGCCCTGGCCATGGAAGCAGAGAACAAGGGCGAATGGTAAATTGGGTCAATGGACCAATATGACCGCAACTCACTCCTTTTTATTTATGCCCATGAGGAGGGAAAGGCCCAGAAAGATCTTAAATTCGGAAACCGTAATTGGTTTCCAATCTCTGGCAAGGGAGGACTGGGGAATAGTGGCGATGTGTTGACCAGCGTACAAATAGATCTATAGAGATCTTCTGTGAAAAACAGCGAATAAAAATCCAGTGGCGTAAAGTCAACTGTTTCCACCTGAATTCTGGGTTGGCCAGTGAAAGGGGGAAGTACGGGTGCTGCAGAAGTGGTGGGTTCCCAATTCGGATTGGCGAATGCAGCAGGGAGGGCACTATAGGCACGACAGGCCTGTGTTCGTCTTCTTGGTGGCAGCGGGACACTACTTGTGCTTGCCACCTCGCCAGCTTGAACTGCACTTATGGGACTCGCCACGTCACCACGTGATTCTGCAGTGCTGGATATACGACCAGGGTGTACTAGGCCGCTGGTGCTTGCCAGTTCACCAGAAGGAATAGCGGCGCTAGTACTTCTCTGCTCCATACGAGAGCCCTGCAGTTCTTGCACTTCAAAGACAGAAGAAGTTCGGGGTCTGGTACGCCTGACCTTAGCAGGGACCACAACTCCGTCGTCAGAGCTATCTGTCATGGAGCCGCTGTCCTCTACAGGATCGTATTCTGAGCCTGAATCTGACAGATGAGTGACTTCCTCTTCACTATCTGTCATGCTCAGAAACCTGTAGGCCTCTTCACTAGTGTACCTTCGATTTGCCATTTTGGGCTCTAAATTTAGGGGTACACTAGTGAGACTCACAGGCAAAAAAGCTCCTGACTGTTAGCGACTGTATCAAAACGCTACCAAAAAACTGTTAGCGATCGCAGGGATCAGGCCTGACTCTGCGAACGCTGCAGTTATGTGTGCTTAGTGTTTTGCAAGTGACAGTTATCGATCGATACTGCACTTGGGTGGGCTGGGCTGGGCTGGGCCGAGGGGCAAAACGCAGGTGCTAGCAGGTATCTGGGTTGATCCCGCTAACACTGCATTTTTGGGAACCATAAACTGCTGGGGACGCTAGTATAGATCTGATCGGATCAGATATTGATCCGTTCAGATACTATAGCACTAAGGGAGGTGTATGCTGCATGCGTGGGTGTTAGCGGTACTGGTGCTAACCTGACGCTGCCTGGGGCGACGCAGACTTTATCTGATCCTAAAAACGTAACTTATATAACCGCCGGGCAATTAGGGGGTTAAACCTTTATTAGGAAATAAATGGCGGGTGCCCTAAAACTATAATAAACTATAATAAACTATAAAAAAAAAAAAAATAACTAACCAGCGTCACCCGTAACACTTATACGGTGATCACTGGTGAAAGGGTTAACTAGGGGGCAATCAAGGGGTTAAAACCTTTAGTAGGTAGTATATGGGGGTCCCTGTCGCTATAAAACACTGACAGCGAACCTATATACACTTACCTCCCTAACTAGCGTCACCTGTGTCACTAATACAGCGATCAGAAAAACGATCACTTAGCGACACTGGCGACGGGGGGTGATCACGGGGTTAACCTTTATTAGGGGGGGTTAGGGGGGTACCCTGGACCTAAAGGGGCGTACCCCAGACCTAAAGGGGGCTAACCCAACTGCCCTAACACTTATAACTATCACAAACTGACACCAATGCAAAAAAAAAAACTGCTATTGGTGTCAGTGTGACAGGGGGTACAGGGGGGTGATCGGGGGGTGATCGGGGGGGGAGGGGGGTGACAAGTGTGCCTGGAGTGTTCTCCTGAAGGTGTTGTGTTGTGCACTTACTTGATGTCTTCTCTCCTCGGCGCCGGAACGAAAAAGACCGGCTCGAGGAGGGATGACATCACTTCCTCTCCCTCTGTTTACATTGCAGAGGGAGAGGAAGCATTTTCATTCGCTGGGAGCGATCGGGAGGGGGTGGCCATCAATGGATGGCCTCCCCCTCTCCCCCTCACCTCTCATCGCCCGCAAACTCGAGCCGACCGCCTCTGGCACCGGGGGGGGTCCGACCGGACCCCCCGCCCGCGGGAAGGCAATCGCGTACCAGGTACGTGATTTTACCTGCCCGTGCCATTCTGCTGACGTATATCAGCGTGAGGCGGTCGGCAAGTGGTTAAAATAAAATAAAAGAAATATTTACCTAACTATTGTGAAAACGTATTTTGTTTGCTGCAGTCAAAAAAACATTCCGCCTTTTGGTGGAAAGAAAAATAATAATAACCACAAAATGTTGACGGCGCTAACCCCTGTTTTGTATTCCTAAATACACCACTTATGTTATACCAGTGAGTGAATATTAATTAAATTATCTTATGTGCGATATACTAGTGACTATGTCGCATATATACAATCATCAAATCATTAGATAATATGCAAAAATGTACAATCAATATTACAGGTGAATCAATCAAAATAATAAATAAAAATGCAATAATTAATAAATAATAAATCAATAAGTGTCCAGTGTTGTTGCTGTTTTAAATGTGCCAGCTAATTAATCAATCTCAGTAAAATTTCTCCTCTGTGATTAAACTATTCCCGTGCACTTTTGTCCCACATCCGTGATTCTATGTGACTAATCCACCAATTCAGTGACAACACCACCACCATATGGATTGGCCACTCACCAGATATCGGTAAAAACACGCCTTTGGTTCATTAAGAGGCATAACCACTGCTCTCAGGATGTTGATCTAGACTACTCCCAATGAAATAGGTACAAGAGGTATCCGTCCTCATAAAAAATGAAGCTTCCTGATGATGCAATTGTATTTGCGAAAACCGTAGAGGCTGCTGGGAAAAACACTACGTCACTTCCTGCCGGGCGATAGCGAGGCTTGAGACGCACGCCAGGGGACATACGGCGATACCTTTACCCACCCAAAATGCTGGAAAAGTTTGGTGCCGACTTATGGGCACAGAAAAATGTGAGTTTTTAGTCTCTTTTTTAACCTTTTAAAAATAAGCGGTACTTACATACTGCGCAATGATTACTGTTCATTTTTTACGAGGACGGATACCTCTTGTACCTATTTCATTGGGAGTAGTCTAGATCAACATCCTGAGCGGAGTGGTTATCCCTCTTAATGAACCAAAGGCATGTTTTTACCGATATCTGGTGAGTGGCCAATCCATATGGTGGTGGTGTTGTCACTGAATTGGTGGATTAGTCACAAGGAATCACGGATGTGGGACAAAAGTGCACAGGAATAGTTTAATCACAGAGGAGAAATTTTACTGAGATTGATTAATTAGCTGGCACATTTAATGCCAAACGTAAACTTTTTTTTCAAAAACAGCAGAATTTTGAACAGGGAGAACAACCAAGTAAGTTATTAGCACTTCTAACGAAAAAGCTGACTCCCTCCTCAGTAATCTCAAATATAAAAAGTAGAAGTGGAGAAGAGGTTTATATGGTAGAGGAAATAATAGAAAGATTTTATGAATACTACATTACAATGTATATGTATCAACCTTGATGTGTGCAGAGGAAGATATAGAGAAATATCTCAATGATTCGGAGTTTCCCAAACTTATGGAAGAGCAGATCTTAATGTTGGAAGAAGAGATTGCTGAGGAGGAAGTGAGAGAGGCTATCCCACAGATGGCAACCGGGAAATCTCCCGGTCCAGATGGTATACCCTTAGAGGTATATTTAAGATATATAGATATTATAGTACCAGTTTTATCCAGAGTGTATACAGAGGCCTTTGTGCGTGGAGTATTACCAATCTCTATGTATGAGGCTACAGTAGTATAAATACCGAAACTGGATAAAGATTTGAGTGAGTGTGCCTCTTATAGACCAATCTCGCTATTAAATATAGATTATAAGATCCTAGCCAAAATTCTTGCAAAGAGGTTAAATATGGTTATTAGCTCTATTATCCATAATGATCAAACAGGATTTATTCCAGGGAAATCAACATCAATTAATATAAGAAGAACGCAAATAGTAGCACAGTTAAAAGAGCATATTCCAAATACATCTGCATTGGCATCCTTGGATACGGCTAGAGCATTTGACTCCATAGAGTGGCCGTTTCTAAGAGTGACAATGAAAAGATTTGGATTTGGAGAAAGATTTATAAAATGGGTGGGTATACTATATAAACAGCCATGGTCAAATCAAATTTGCTGGTGAATGGTATGCTATCACCCCCTGTAAAGCTGCATAGAGGGACTAGACAAGGATGTCCACTATCTCCACAACTGTTTGCAATAGCGACAGAAGCTTTAGCGTTAAGAATTAGACAGTCAAAGAAATACAAGCGAATTACCCTAGGGGAAAATCTGAGTATATTGGATCGTATGCAAACAATATCATAATATATATGTTGGATGCTCAGAGTACATTAAATGAAGCCATGAAGATAATAGAGACATTTGGAGAGTTCTCTGGCCTGAAGATAAATTGGCAGAAATCTGCATTGATGCCATTAAGACAGGAAATACAGATGGGAGACGGGGGGGGGGGGGGTAGAGCCCCCATTAAAAATAGTACAGTCCTTTAAGTATTTGGGAATGTATATTAACTCACAAATGATTGAGGCATTGAAAGCTAATGTATATCCTCTAACAGAGCACATTAAATATAAATTGGGGATATGGTCTAAAATGCTGTTATCAGTAGTAGAAAGAATACATTTGATTAAAAGTATAATGCCGCGTACACACGGTCGGACTTTCCGGCATACTTGGTCCGGCACACTTTCCGACGGACTTTGTCCGCCAGGTGCGCCGGACTTTAAAACGGACGGACTTGCCCACACACGCCGGGACTTTCCGGCGGGCTAAGTCCGCCCGTCTTTCCGACGGACTTTCGCCGGAGTTCCGGCGGACTTTCAGAATGAACGGACTTGCCCACACACGGACAAGTCCGTTCATTTTGAACGTGACTCAGGTGCGACGGGACTAGAAAAGGATGTCAATCTTGCCGCTTTTATCGGCGAGATTGACACCTTGCGAGCCCCGTCGCGGGGCATACCAGGCCCTTAGGTCTGGTATGGATTATAAAGGGGAACCCCTACGCCGAAAAAACGGCGTGGCCCCCCCCTAAAATCCATACCAGACCCCGATCCGAGCACGCAGCCTGGCCGGTCAGGAAAGGGGGTGGGGACGAGCGAGCGCCCCCCCCCCCCCCCCTGAACCGTACCAGGCCGCATGCCCTCAACATGGGGGGTGGGTGCTTTGGGGGAGGGGGGCGCCTTACGGTGCCCCCCCACCACAAAGCACCTTGTCCCCATGTTGATGAGGACAAGGGCCTCTTCCCGACAACCCTGGCCGTTGGTTGTCGGGGTCTGCGGGCAGGGGCTTATCGGAATCTGGGTGCCCCCTTTAATAAGGGGGCCCCCAGATCCCGGCCCCCCACCCTATGTAAATGAGTATGGGGTACATGGTACCCCTACCCATTTACCTAGGAAAAAAGTGTAAGTAATAAAACACACTACACAGGTTTTTAAAATATTTTATTAAACAGCTCCGGGGGGGGGGGGGGTCTTCCTCCGGCTTCGGGGGTCTTCTTCCGGCTTCAGGGGTCCCTCCGCTTCATCTTCTCCCGGCGTCCGGTTGGTTCTTCTCCGCTCTCCGGCCTCTTCTCCCGGTGTCCCAGGTCTTCGGCCGGCCCCTCCGCCGTCTTCATGTAGCTCTATTGCCAGCGGAGGTCCGGACTTCTGGGCTTCTTGTCTTCTTGTCTTCTCTTCTCTTCTCTTCCCCCAGATGTTGACACGACGCTCTCTCCGGCTGGACTGGTCTCTGAGGGCTGCGTTGTGACTTATATAGGCGGAGACCCCGCCCCCATATGACCACGATCGCTTTCTAACCGATCACAGAGTGCGCTTGTCCACCGACTCGGTTTATCGGCTCATCTTCATAAAAATTAATCAGTCTTGGATCACCAGCTACCAAGCACCTGATGCTGATGTAACCGAATAATTTTTTTATAAGTGTGAGATCCCTTGAAGACTGCCTATGCTGATGCTGACTGACTATCCTGTTATGCTGAGTGACTATCCTATTCCTCCTCAATGTTCGTGTTGATAGCTTCTAAGAACATTTTTAGTTCTGGGCACCAGCACCAGCGCCTAAAGCCCATTTGTTCTGCCCCTGTTTAACAGGGGCGCGTAATTACAGTTTTTAAATCTAATATTTCACAGCAGGGCTCGTTCCTGCACTCAACAACAGAATCTGTGAGGGGTTACAGTGTTGTGGCACCAGTGCCTAAAGCCCAATTTTTCGGCTCCTGTTTATAAGGGGCGTGTAATTACAATTTTTGCTGTAATATTTTGCAGCAGGACTCGTTCCTGCACTCAGCTAGAGTATCTGTGAGGGGTTGCAGTGTTGTGGCACCAGCACCAGTGCCTAAAGCCCAATTTTTATGCTCCTGTTTAACAGGGGCATGTAACTACAATTTTTGCTGTAATATTTTGCAGCAGGGCTCGTTCCTGCATTCAACTAGAGTATCTGTGAGGGGTGGCAGTGTTGTGGCACCAGCAGCAGTGCCTAAAGCCCAATTTTTCTGACTCTGTTCAACAGGGGCATGTAATTACAATTCTTGATATAATATTTCACAGCAGGGCCCTTTCAGCGCCCACCAAGAGTAACTGTGAGGGCTTACAGTGTTGTGGCAACACCACCACACCACCACCAAAGGCCCAATTTTTCTGACCCTGTTCAACAGAGGCATGTATTTACAATTCTTGATATAATATTTCACAGCAGGGCCAGTTCCAGCACCCACCAAGAGTACCTGTGAGGGCTTACAGTGTTCTGGTACCAACAACACCTAAGGCCCAATTTTCTGCAGAGTATATAGGGGAGACCCCTACTTTCAAACATCCGACTTACAAACGACTCCTACTTACAAACGCAGGGAGACAACAGGAATGAGAGGAAATCTACCCCTAGGAAGGGAAATTCTCTCCTGTAAGAGTTAATATTGGAAAAAGGTGTCTCCTCCACTGATTTATCACCAATCCTTGTTTCCCTTAAAAAACACAAATTTTCAAAATCCAATTGTCATTCAGACAGAAAGGGAGGTGAAATCTTCTGAACAGGGGCACAGACAGCAAAACAAATGTTACAGGGGTGATGTTTTCCAAAAAGCTTTAAAATAGATTTTGTTGGCTGGCGCTACACTTACAAAATGTACCTGTTCCAAATTATAAACAGATTCTACATAAGAACAAACCTACAGTCCCTGTCTTGTTTGCAAGATACTGCTGTTCAGAGTATATAGGGCCTGGGGGCCCAACACCTTTTCTTTTTTTAAATTGGGTGCAGGGTTCCCCTTAATATCCATACAAGACCCAAAGGGCCTGGTAATGGACTGGGGGGGGGGGGGTACCCATGCCGTTTGTCTCACTGATTTTCATCCATATTGCCGGGACCCGACATTACATTAAAGCCGCAAGCAGTTTTAAATGACTTTTATTCCTTTAAAAATGTAATTTTGTGCAGGGACTGTTTTAAGCACGGGAAACATGCGCCACTTTACAGGCATACTATAGACACCCCCAGGTACAATATTAATTTTTTTTTTGAAAATTCTTTTTATTCACAGTTTTTAAACAACAAAAACAACAGTAACAGAAATCTACCCCCCCCCCCCATCACCCGCTCTCCTCCCAATTGTGCAATGCCCCAAGTATGTAAGTAAGTATAAATCCCGTGCCCTGCTTAAATCATTTTGACAGTACATTCTTAAATGAAATCTAAGATGAATACCACAATCACCTAGTATCTATGATGCCTGCCAGGCCTCTCCATTTAGTGTATGTTCCCTTTCATGTAACACTTATTGCATCGTTTGTACAACAACTCATACAGTATCATCTGAGGAAAGCCAGCATTGCCATACCTTCTCAAATTTTTTGGGGCACCCCTTGCTTAAGTAAGTGGCCTTATATAAAGGTAATGCCTTATTCACTAAGCCCTTCCAGAAGGCTAAGGATGGGGCCCCAGGTTTTTTCCAGCACAGAAGTATGGCTTTACGTGCGTAGAACAAGGCAAGGGAGAGCACAGTTCTCTGTGCCCTGAGTGAGGCTACTTCCTCCACCAGACCCAACAAACACACTGATATAGTCATGGGAACAGGTAGAGAGATTAGTCCCTGGATGGTTTTGGTAACTCCTGTCCAAAATACCTGTATTGATGGACACTGCCAGAATATATGGTCAAAATCCGCCCCTGCCACGGTACAGCGCCAGCAAGCTGCGTCATCCAAACCATAGATGCTGGCTAGTCTCGCTGGGGTATAATATACCCTATGAAGTATCTTAAATTGGATATACCAATCACGGGCCGATACTAGGACCTGAAAAGGGTGGTCCCACATATCGTCCCAATCGTCCCCTTGAAAGTTGGGAACCAGCGAGCTCCATTTCTCTCTACATTTATTGAGTGCTGGAGGCCTTTCAGCAAATAGTTCTTTATATGTTTTTGACAGTGTCTTCCACACAGACTCATCACAGAGCAACTGCTCCAATGGCAAAGATTGTAGCACCACCGTGCCTGTGCCAAATTGTGCAACAAACGCATGCCTCAACTGTAAATAGCGGAAAAAGTACCAGTTTGGTAGATCATTCATATCCTTCAATTGGTCAAAGGAGAGCAGCTCTTCCCCCCCTACTATGTTCCTCATTTGTTTAATGCCAACTCTGGCCCATATTATTGGATCTGGAACTGCACCAAAATGGGGTAGCCTGGGATTAAACCATAAAGGCGTGTCTGGTGATCATGCCTCTGTATTCAAATACCTTTGCCCTGTCCCACGCGCAAATAGTAACACGCATGGAGCCAGTCAAAAGGCGCCACTGCCTGTGGCCCTCTATAAACTAGAAGTTGTAAGCTCTTGTAAGATCCCACTAACGCAGCCTCTAGCACTGTCGCTGCATCACCACTGTCTCTTGCTAACCAACGCCTGGCAAATACCATCTTCCCTGCGATAAAATACTTAAACAGGTCAGGAAGAGCTAATCCTCCTTGTCCACAGGGTTCTTGTAATGTACGGAGGCCCACTCTCACAGGGTACCCAAACAGGGGTGTTGCGTAGAAAATAAAGAAACACCATGCACGTGCCTGGGCCCCATCATTGATAGCCATAATACTGGATTTTTCCCAATTCACCCGTAGGCCTGAGAAATTTGCAAATGTGCCTAGAATCTCAAATGCTGCCTCCAGTGATGGTCCTGAGTCTTCTAAGAAGAGAAGCATATAATCTGCATATAGAGCAGTGCATTCTCGAATACCACCTACCTGAAGGGCTTTAACTTCTTTGGATGCTCTTAGAGCGATAGCCAAAGGTTCTATGGCCAGAGCAAATAGAGTCGGGGAGAATGGGCATCCTTGCCGCGTTCCTCTCCCCACCGAGAACTGAGCGGAAACTGACGTACCTATTTTTATTGTTGCCTTGGGTGAACTATACAGAAGCGATATCCATGTCAGAAACGTCTCCCCAAACCCCATATGCCGTAACACCGTAGACATGTAATGCTAGGCCACTGAATCAAAGGCTTTGGCCATATCTACGGAAACTATCACCCTAGCCCCAGTATTAGTGTGATCAATCTGTAGGTGCGCAAACAGCCTGCAGAGGTTCGTATCAGTGGACTTCTGGGGTATGAAACCAGTTTGGTCTATGTCTACCAGTGTGGTTATTACCTTTGATAATCTTGTGGCTAGTATTTCTGTAAGAATTTTAAGGTCTTGGTTTAGGAGGGCTATAGGTCTATATGAGGAACAGCTCAAAGGGTCCTTGCCCAGCTTTGGCAGTAGGACCGCCTGTGCTTCCATGAGAGAGTCCGGTAAGATCTTGTGTTCCAAGCAAAAGTGAAATAACGCCTTAAGCCTTGGTACCCGGGTCTCCAAGTGTGATCTATACCATTCTATACAGAAACCATCCGGCCCTGGTGATTTGTGTGGAGGGAAAGATGTAATAGCAGTTTCTATTTCCTTTTCGGTAATTTCTACATCTAGACTATTTTGGTCTGACTCCGACAATTTGGGTATGCATAAGGAAGTGAGCAGGGATTCAAGATCCTGTTTGTTATATGCCGGAATGGGCATATAGAGGGTTCTGTAGTAGTCTACAAAAGTGCTAAGAATATCACAAGGATCTGATAAAAGAATACCTTGAGAATTGGTGATACATGGTATACTGGTCTGAACTCGCTGCTCCACAACCAAAATAGCCAAAAGCTTCCCATTTTTGTCTCACTGCTCAAAAAGGGACTTCGCCTTCTTCGCCCAAGAAGTGTGTGTCAATTCAGTAAAGTGCAGCGCCAGAAGACGGAGCGCTTCGAGCAATTCCTGGTATGTAACATCTGATTGGTCAACAGCATGGGCCGCCTCACACCTTCTCTCTTTATCTTGTGATTAGAGATTGTATTGTTTACGTGCTTGCTTGATTGCCGACATGTATTGTCCTCTCATACACGCCTTAAAGGCGTCCCATACTATCGGCAGAGAGGCTGATTGCAGGTTATCCTCCCAGAAGTCAGCAAAAGCTGGTGCCACTTGAGAAGCAACTGATTCCACCTCTAACCACCCCAGATTTAATCGCCAAGCGCCCCCTCTAACCTGCATGGGTATACCAATATGAACCCTCAGGGGAGTATGATCTGAGAGGCCTCCAGCAATGTAATTGGCTCCCCTCACCAGCTGCAACATGGGGGCATTAGCAAACACCAGGTCAATCCTGGATGAGGATTTATGTGTTTTAGATAAATGTGAATAGCTTTTGGTGTTAGGATTTTTCCATCTCCACAACTCTGTGAGAGCAGCCGCCTCCGCCCACGCCACCAGTTCTACAGACGCCCCTCTCCCAGAGTTAGAAGAGTCCAGAGCAGAGTTTAAAATGGCATTAAAATCACCTAGTATGCCTGTGCAGTAAATCTACCCACAGGCACTACACAGAAAAAATAGGAGGCGCTACTGATCAAAAAAAAGTGAACATGTGCTACAAACCAGTGATGGTGTGACCCCCTAAAGGAGTCTGCGTATCCAAATGATAAAAGTGAACAAACAAAAAATGTGTCAAAGAACCAATGTTCAAGGCCACACACTAAATGCACTCAATGTGTGGTAGTAATGCAGTGATGGTGTGACTCCCTCCGTATAACACTCCAACAATGAGTGAATCTTTTAAACAAAAATAATAATGCCTCTCCAGTGATGAAGTGCAAAATATTCATGCTAAGCATGCATTACATATATAGAAAACAATCACACTTTCAAAAATTCAGTCCAAAAAAATGACATGACATCACACGTGATAAATAGTGTCCTAAATAAGTGTTCAATCTTGATGCAACCAGGTGATACTATAAATCTTCCACCTCTCCCTAGGTGCACGGTGCTTCCACTCCCTTAAGAATAACACTCACCGACTAGCTTTGCCTGCACTCTCATGCACGGCAAAAATCGCTTATTTACCACCTCCGGGTACTAGGATCAGTCGTTGTTTCCACGGTGCTTGTTTAAACATAAGGCCCACATGCAAGAAATAATAAGTGCTCCAATAGTGTGAATCAATTAAACACTTTTATTAAAATCACTGCAATCTTCTGATATCTCACTCACATTTAAAACAATAGAAATCAGCCAAACGATTAGCCAAACGATTAAAGTGCAGATCACATCAAACTGTGTATAGTGGAACCAAACTGCAACAAATGGTCACGGCGGACCCGAGGTGTGTCGGCGCACAGCGTTCAATCTCACCACCTCCCTGACAGCTCCTCCGCGCCTCCGTGTACTCACAAACTTTCTCCCTCCGTGAGGATAGCAGCACTGTGTGTCACGTATTACGGCCACGCCCCCGACATGTTTCGTCACAAGATGACTTATTCATGGGATAGGCCGCATTCCCCATCAATCACCCCTTATATGCATATTCAGCCTGCGTCTAACAAGCCGCGCTTTGCGCCTGCGCACATCTCGGGTCCCCGCTGTATGAATTACGTTGGGAGCTTCACGGCGGTGCAAAGCAGGGGTCAGATAGAATAATGACATGGACTGATGTTGACAACAATAAATACATACTAATCGGTTTAAATGACACACACGGTTATATCCTACATTGATCACTCCATTACAAACCTAAGTGCTCGAGCGGGTTGACATTAACTGCCTCAACATCCGCTCTCTGAATTAAGTTCGTAAGGCTCATAGAGTACATTGTCTCTCTATATATATGCACCTCACTACTCCATATACCTATATATGTTAAAGACTTCAGTCATATATACACATAGTAAGATGCTGGATAATGGGTTATTTTCTTATATTAAATCTATAAGTGAGAATAGATCCGAAAAATAAAAAATAAAATATTAAAATATTAAAATATTAAAATATTAATCTTCATTAAAAATAAATCCCATGTGTGATAACTAGCTAATATGCATGTTGAATGATAATAAACTTAAATCTAGAAACATGGATATATTAAATGTATTGCAGTATGTAATAAGTACTTTCTAAAAGGATTAGTAATGAATGACAAAAATCGCATATGAAAAATCGCATATAAAAATCGCATATAAAAATCGAATGGAGTTAATCCATAGATCCCAATCTACCTCAAATTGGTAATGCCTAATCAACTGTACATGTGGGATTTTCTCGACTAGTAGATCCGCTACCTACGCTTTCACAAAATATGGATATGTTCCTTAGCCCTGGTTAGAAATGATTCATCCTCAGGGGATTAGAAATAGATTACCACTAGAAGTCATTGATAAAACAGTTTAAATCTAGTTCTATATTCAACCCCCTGGGGGCCAGACTCTTCAATAGAAATATCCACCTAGTTTCCCTCTGGGACAGATTCCTCACTCTATTAGAGCCCCTCCATGTTGGGTGAACTACATCTATCCCACAAAACTGCAATAAGGAGGGGTCCTGCTGGTGTTTTTCCTTAAAATGCAGAGAAACACTATGGTACTTATAACCATTTTTTATATTGGTTAGATGCTCGGAGATTCTAATCCTTAAAAGCCTCTTTGTTCTCCCCACATATAAAAGGCCACAGGGGCACCACATGAGATATACTACGTGTGAGGAGTTACATGTACTGAACTCCTTAATATCAAAGGATTCTCCATTCCTATTAGTCACACTTTTTATCCCTCTGTGTTTCACTTTAACCGTCCTACAACAAATACATCTTCTGCAGCAATAAAATCCCCTGAAGTCAAATCTCAGGTCATACTGTCCTGGTGGATTCAGAATTTTCTTAACCACCAGGTCACCAAAACTTGGGGCCCTTCTATATATAAATTTTGGGTGGCTGGGTAGTACTTCACCCAGGTGCCTGTCCCTGCAAAGAATATGCCAGTATCTTTTAAAAATGTCTTCAATGTCCTTGTATTGACAGTGAAAACCAGATATAAAACCAAACTGATGTCGGTTATCTTCTACTCCCGTGTCTTTTTTAATCAGGCACTGCTCTCGAGGCATTTCCGCCACTTCCTGAATGACCCCATCCAATATTTCCTCTCCATAACCTCTTTGTACAAACCTATTTTTCAAGGTACTAGCCTGCTCAAAGAAATCCTCTAACTCTGTACAATTCCTACGTACTCGCAACATTTGTCCCTTCGGGATATTTCTTATCCATGTCGGATGGTGCCCACTTCTTATTGACAAATAACTGTTGCGATCGGTGGGTTTAAAAAATACCTTAGTTTTCAGGCCACATCCTTCTCTTGTTATCGTAACATCCAGAAAATTTACCGATTGGTTACTGATTTGATGCTCCAATTTGATATTATTATTGTTGGTGTTCAATTCCTGAATGAATTCAATGGCAGATTCCTCTGTGCCCTCCCAAATAAACAGGAGGTCATCTATGAATCTCCGATAAAATAACAATTGAGGCCTCCTTTGGCTAAAGACTTTTCTGTCTTCCCACTCAGCCATAAACAGGTTGGCGAGGCTAGGGGCAAATTTGGCTCCCATAGCCACGCCAACCTGCTGGGAATAAAATTGGTCGTTGCACCAAAAATAATTGTGGGACATGCAAAAATCTAATACATGTCCCAAAAAGCGTTTCTGGACCACCGGGATATCCTCCCTTTTACTCAATGCCCAATTGAGGGCCAGCGCAGCGTCCTCATGTTGTATAACGGTATATAAAGAGGCTACATCCGCCGTAACTAGATATACCATTGAAGAAGCCTCTAACTGTACATTACTGAGCAAGGCCAATAAATCACCAGTATCCTTCAAGTAGGCTCTAGTGGCCTTCACACTTGGTTGCAGGAATTTATCTAAGTATTCCCCCAGTCTGGCTGTGACTGATCCAATCCCATTGACTATGGGGCGTGGAGGGGGACATTGCGCATTTTTATGAACCTTGGGCAAGGTATAAATAATTGGGATTCTACAGGCACTTGGAACCAAATATCTTTTTTCTTTTAGGTTTACTGCATCAATCCTATAGCCCCATTCCACCAGGGTTGCTAATTGCGATCTATAAGCTTCAGTGGGATCAGAGGATAGCCTCCTATAAGTGGAACTGTCCCCCAGTAGCTCTAACAGTTGATTCAAGTAGAAAGATTTATCTAACAATACGACCCCACCACCCTTATCAGCAGGTCGTATTATGAGATCCTTTTTTTCTTCCAAGGATTTAATGCCTTCCCTGATGTATTGGGGATTTACTCCTTTACGTGGAACCAATTTTTCAATGTCATTCAATACTAAATTCTTAAAAACTTCTATAAAATGATTGCTTGGGTTCTGAGGATTAAAAATAGACCTGTTCCTCAACCCAGTGTCCACTTTATTGGTGGGTATCACAGCTTTCATTGTAGAGACCACTGGATGACTCAGGAAGTACTTTTTGATGTTCATGGATCTGATAAATTTGTGTGTGTCTATGTAGACATCAAATTTATTCATTTCCTTTTTTGGAGCACATTTCAGGCCCAGGTTTAATATGTTGAGTTCCTTGTGATTGAGCTCCACACTACTGAGGTTATAAATACCCGTATTTATACATCTCTCGGTCTTTTTCTTGGGTTTTTTGGATCTTCCTGCCCTACATCCCCTCCTTCTCCTCGGGGGTACGTGTTCTCGTTGTTGTATCCTCGGGGGGGCACCTGTCTCCCTCCTCCTTTCTGATATACCCCATTGGGATTCCTCCTCGGTGTCCCCCCTCCCCTCCCCCGTTGTCCTAAAAAAGGAACATACTCTGGTTGTTCATATCTTTCTAGTGGTGAGAACCTGTTATAGAGAGGCACATCTCCATAGTCTCCTGGATACTTCTGAGGAGGGGGATATTGCTGCCATTGTCTATACTCGTGGGGTGTGTCATCTCTGTAATTCCGGGGGGATGAGTGTTCATAATATCCCCGTGGATAACCTCCTCTTCCCCGTGATGGTGGTCTCGGGGATTGATAATGACCTCTTCCTCCTCTTCCCCTTGAGGGGGGTCTGGGTGAATGAAACCGGCCACCTGTATGGTGGTCCTCCACCCCATATTGGTCCCTCTCTTTTATCCTCGGTCCCAATGTACCAACTCCCCTATTAACCACCTTTCTGTTATTGTTTGTAACCTCTGGTTTAGAAAGGGGGTTAGCAGATCCGCCTGCCGCACTACTACTGGCCGTTGGATCTTCCATGTTGTTGTTTACTGTAGTTTGCCAAGCATATATCTTATTAGTCTTAAAATCATTAAAATCTCTATAAAATTTTTTTACCTTCTTTTTCTGCGTTTCTCTATCAATTTTATCTAATTTCTTCTTTATGTTAATATTAAACTCATTCATCTGATTGGAGCCCTTAATGGGTTCCAATTTATCCTGCAATACTTTAATCTTTTCATTCAACATGCTCAATTTAAATTGTTTCCTTTTCAGGACCAATCCCTGCAGTTCCCTACCTACCTTATTGAAAAATTCCAGCCACTCATTCATGAATGCCTGGTCATTCAGCCCATCCTGGGGTGGAACTTCCCACCTCAGGCTCCTGAATATGAGGTTTTCTCTACGATAGTGTTCAAATGTGAACACATCCCACCATGTCTTTACCTGTTTTTCAAGCAGGTTATCAAGTGTTTTTAATGTTGTAGAAAAATCTTCTTCACATTCAGCCATAGGCTGATCATGAGAGAACACTGACTCAGGGTTGAGTTGCCTATTAGCTAGAAAGCTAAACGCATCCATGGCCGCAGGTGGTAAAAAAAGACGTATATATGAATAGATATTAAAAAGACACCGCCCTGTCACCTATCAATATCTCCACCGCGCCTGCTGGAAAATAAGAGTGTAATAATTGCTGTGTACACTGATAACAAAAACGTGTGGTGAATCAACTCCCCACAACTGAAGTGAAGCGGCCCCTTTACAATAAATCTAATATCAAAAATATATTTAATCTAGTATGCCTGTGCAGTAAATCTACCCACAGGCACTACACAGAAAAAATAGGAGGCGCTACTGATCAAAAAAAAAGTGAACATGTGCTACAAACCAGTGATGGTGTGACCCCCTAAAGGAGTCTGCGTATCCAAATGATAAAAGTGAACAAACAAAAAATGTGTCAAAGAACCAATGTTCAAGGCCACACACTAAATGCACTCAATGTGTGGTAGTAATGCAGTGATGGTGTGACTCCCTCCGTATAACACTCCAACAATGAGTGAATCTTTTAAACAAAAATAATAATGCCTCTCCAGTGATGAAGTGCAAAATATTCATGCTAAGCATGCATTACATATATAGAAAACAATCACACTTTCAAAAATTCAGTCCAAAAAAATGACATGACATCACACGTGATAAATAGTGTCCTAAATAAGTGTTCAATCTTGATGCAACCAGGTGATACTATAAATCTTCCACCTCTCCCTAGGTGCACGGTGCTTCCACTCCCTTAAGAATAACACTCACCGACTAGCTTTGCCTGCACTCTCATGCACGGCAAAAATCGCTTATTTACCACCTCCGGGTACTAGGATCAGTCGTTGTTTCCACGGTGCTTGTTTAAACATAAGGCCCACATGCAAGAAATAATAAGTGCTCCAATAGTGTGAATCAATTAAACACTTTTATTAAAATCACTGCAATCTTCTGATATCTCACTCACATTTAAAACAATAGAAATCAGCCAAACGATTAGCCAAACGATTAAAGTGCAGATCACATCAAACTGTGTATAGTGGAACCAAACTGCAACAAATGGTCACGGCGGACCCGAGGTGTGTCGGCGCACAGCGTTCAATCTCACCACCTCCCTGACAGCTCCTCCGCGCCTCCGTGTACTCACAAACTTTCTCCCTCCGTGAGGATAGCAGCACTGTGTGTCACGTATTACGGCCACGCCCCCGACATGTTTCGTCACAAGATGACTTATTCATGGGATAGGCCGCATTCCCCATCAATCACCCCTTATATGCATATTCAGCCTGCGTCTAACAAGCCGCGCTTTGCGCCTGCGCACATCTCGGGTCCCCGCTGTATGAATTACGTTGGGAGCTTCACGGCGGTGCAAAGCAGGGGTCAGATAGAATAATGACATGGACTGATGTTGACAACAATAAATACATACTAATCGGTTTAAATGACACACACGGTTATATCCTACATTGATCACTCCATTACAAACCTAAGTGCTCGAGCGGGTTGACATTAACTGCCTCAACATCCGCTCTCTGAATTAAGTTCGTAAGGCTCATAGAGTACATTGTCTCTCTATATATATGCACCTCACTACTCCATATACCTATATATGTTAAAGACTTCAGTCATATATACACATAGTAAGATGCTGGATAATGGGTTATTTTCTTATATTAAATCTATAAGTGAGAATAGATCCGAAAAATAAAAAATAAAATATTAAAATATTAAAATATTAAAATATTAATCTTCATTAAAAATAAATCCCATGTGTGATAACTAGCTAATATGCATGTTGAATGATAATAAACTTAAATCTAGAAACATGGATATATTAAATGTATTGCAGTATGTAATAAGTACTTTCTAAAAGGATTAGTAATGAATGACAAAAATCGCATATGAAAAATCGCATATAAAAATCGCATATAAAAATCGAATGGAGTTAATCCATAGATCCCAATCTACCTCAAATTGGTAATGCCTAATCAACTGTACATGTGGGATTTTCTCGACTAGTAGATCCGCTACCTACGCTTTCACAAAATATGGATATGTTCCTTAGCCCTGGTTAGAAATGATTCATCCTCAGGGGATTAGAAATAGATTACCACTAGAAGTCATTGATAAAACAGTTTAAATCTAGTTCTATATTCAACCCCCTGGGGGCCAGACTCTTCAATAGAAATATCCACCTAGTTTCCCTCTGGGACAGATTCCTCACTCTATTAGAGCCCCTCCATGTTGGGTGAACTACATCTATCCCACAAAACTGCAATAAGGAGGGGTCCTGCTGGTGTTTTTCCTTAAAATGCAGAGAAACACTATGGTACTTATAACCATTTTTTATATTGGTTAGATGCTCGGAGATTCTAATCCTTAAAAGCCTCTTTGTTCTCCCCACATATAAAAGGCCACAGGGGCACCACATGAGATATACTACGTGTGAGGAGTTACATGTACTGAACTCCTTAATATCAAAGGATTCTCCATTCCTATTAGTCACACTTTTTATCCCTCTGTGTTTCACTTTAACCGTCCTACAACAAATACATCTTCTGCAGCAATAAAATCCCCTGAAGTCAAATCTCAGGTCATACTGTCCTGGTGGATTCAGAATTTTCTTAACCACCAGGTCACCAAAACTTGGGGCCCTTCTATATATAAATTTTGGGTGGCTGGGTAGTACTTCACCCAGGTGCCTGTCCCTGCAAAGAATATGCCAGTATCTTTTAAAAATGTCTTCAATGTCCTTGTATTGACAGTGAAAACCAGATATAAAACCAAACTGATGTCGGTTATCTTCTACTCCCGTGTCTTTTTTAATCAGGCACTGCTCTCGAGGCATTTCCGCCACTTCCTGAATGACCCCATCCAATATTTCCTCTCCATAACCTCTTTGTACAAACCTATTTTTCAAGGTACTAGCCTGCTCAAAGAAATCCTCTAACTCTGTACAATTCCTACGTACTCGCAACATTTGTCCCTTCGGGATATTTCTTATCCATGTCGGATGGTGCCCACTTCTTATTGACAAATAACTGTTGCGATCGGTGGGTTTAAAAAATACCTTAGTTTTCAGGCCACATCCTTCTCTTGTTATCGTAACATCCAGAAAATTTACCGATTGGTTACTGATTTGATGCTCCAATTTGATATTATTATTGTTGGTGTTCAATTCCTGAATGAATTCAATGGCAGATTCCTCTGTGCCCTCCCAAATAAACAGGAGGTCATCTATGAATCTCCGATAAAATAACAATTGAGGCCTCCTTTGGCTAAAGACTTTTCTGTCTTCCCACTCAGCCATAAACAGGTTGGCGAGGCTAGGGGCAAATTTGGCTCCCATAGCCACGCCAACCTGCTGGGAATAAAATTGGTCGTTGCACCAAAAATAATTGTGGGACATGCAAAAATCTAATACATGTCCCAAAAAGCGTTTCTGGACCACCGGGATATCCTCCCTTTTACTCAATGCCCAATTGAGGGCCAGCGCAGCGTCCTCATGTTGTATAACGGTATATAAAGAGGCTACATCCGCCGTAACTAGATATACCATTGAAGAAGCCTCTAACTGTACATTACTGAGCAAGGCCAATAAATCACCAGTATCCTTCAAGTAGGCTCTAGTGGCCTTCACACTTGGTTGCAGGAATTTATCTAAGTATTCCCCCAGTCTGGCTGTGACTGATCCAATCCCATTGACTATGGGGCGTGGAGGGGGACATTGCGCATTTTTATGAACCTTGGGCAAGGTATAAATAATTGGGATTCTACAGGCACTTGGAACCAAATATCTTTTTTCTTTTAGGTTTACTGCATCAATCCTATAGCCCCATTCCACCAGGGTTGCTAATTGCGATCTATAAGCTTCAGTGGGATCAGAGGATAGCCTCCTATAAGTGGAACTGTCCCCCAGTAGCTCTAACAGTTGATTCAAGTAGAAAGATTTATCTAACAATACGACCCCACCACCCTTATCAGCAGGTCGTATTATGAGATCCTTTTTTTCTTCCAAGGATTTAATGCCTTCCCTGATGTATTGGGGATTTACTCCTTTACGTGGAACCAATTTTTCAATGTCATTCAATACTAAATTCTTAAAAACTTCTATAAAATGATTGCTTGGGTTCTGAGGATTAAAAATAGACCTGTTCCTCAACCCAGTGTCCACTTTATTGGTGGGTATCACAGCTTTCATTGTAGAGACCACTGGATGACTCAGGAAGTACTTTTTGATGTTCATGGATCTGATAAATTTGTGTGTGTCTATGTAGACATCAAATTTATTCATTTCCTTTTTTGGAGCACATTTCAGGCCCAGGTTTAATATGTTGAGTTCCTTGTGATTGAGCTCCACACTACTGAGGTTATAAATACCCGTATTTATACATCTCTCGGTCTTTTTCTTGGGTTTTTTGGATCTTCCTGCCCTACATCCCCTCCTTCTCCTCGGGGGTACGTGTTCTCGTTGTTGTATCCTCGGGGGGGCACCTGTCTCCCTCCTCCTTTCTGATATACCCCATTGGGATTCCTCCTCGGTGTCCCCCCTCCCCTCCCCCGTTGTCCTAAAAAAGGAACATACTCTGGTTGTTCATATCTTTCTAGTGGTGAGAACCTGTTATAGAGAGGCACATCTCCATAGTCTCCTGGATACTTCTGAGGAGGGGGATATTGCTGCCATTGTCTATACTCGTGGGGTGTGTCATCTCTGTAATTCCGGGGGGATGAGTGTTCATAATATCCCCGTGGATAACCTCCTCTTCCCCGTGATGGTGGTCTCGGGGATTGATAATGACCTCTTCCTCCTCTTCCCCTTGAGGGGGGTCTGGGTGAATGAAACCGGCCACCTGTATGGTGGTCCTCCACCCCATATTGGTCCCTCTCTTTTATCCTCGGTCCCAATGTACCAACTCCCCTATTAACCACCTTTCTGTTATTGTTTGTAACCTCTGGTTTAGAAAGGGGGTTAGCAGATCCGCCTGCCGCACTACTACTGGCCGTTGGATCTTCCATGTTGTTGTTTACTGTAGTTTGCCAAGCATATATCTTATTAGTCTTAAAATCATTAAAATCTCTATAAAATTTTTTTACCTTCTTTTTCTGCGTTTCTCTATCAATTTTATCTAATTTCTTCTTTATGTTAATATTAAACTCATTCATCTGATTGGAGCCCTTAATGGGTTCCAATTTATCCTGCAATACTTTAATCTTTTCATTCAACATGCTCAATTTAAATTGTTTCCTTTTCAGGACCAATCCCTGCAGTTCCCTACCTACCTTATTGAAAAATTCCAGCCACTCATTCATGAATGCCTGGTCATTCAGCCCATCCTGGGGTGGAACTTCCCACCTCAGGCTCCTGAATATGAGGTTTTCTCTACGATAGTGTTCAAATGTGAACACATCCCACCATGTCTTTACCTGTTTTTCAAGCAGGTTATCAAGTGTTTTTAATGTTGTAGAAAAATCTTCTTCACATTCAGCCATAGGCTGATCATGAGAGAACACTGACTCAGGGTTGAGTTGCCTATTAGCTAGAAAGCTAAACGCATCCATGGCCGCAGGTGGTAAAAAAAGACGTATATATGAATAGATATTAAAAAGACACCGCCCTGTCACCTATCAATATCTCCACCGCGCCTGCTGGAAAATAAGAGTGTAATAATTGCTGTGTACACTGATAACAAAAACGTGTGGTGAATCAACTCCCCACAACTGAAGTGAAGCGGCCCCTTTACAATAAATCTAATATCAAAAATATATTTAATCTAGTATGCCTGTGCAGTAAATCTACCCACAGGCACTACACAGAAAAAATAGGAGGCGCTACTGATCAAAAAAAAAGTGAACATGTGCTACAAACCAGTGATGGTGTGACCCCCTAAAGGAGTCTGCGTATCCAAATGATAAAAGTGAACAAACAAAAAATGTGTCAAAGAACCAATGTTCAAGGCCACACACTAAATGCACTCAATGTGTGGTAGTAATGCAGTGATGGTGTGACTCCCTCCGTATAACACTCCAACAATGAGTGAATCTTTTAAACAAAAATAATAATGCCTCTCCAGTGATGAAGTGCAAAATATTCATGCTAAGCATGCATTACATATATAGAAAACAATCACACTTTCAAAAATTCAGTCCAAAAAAATGACATGACATCACACGTGATAAATAGTGTCCTAAATAAGTGTTCAATCTTGATGCAACCAGGTGATACTATAAATCTTCCACCTCTCCCTAGGTGCACGGTGCTTCCACTCCCTTAAGAATAACACTCACCGACTAGCTTTGCCTGCACTCTCATGCACGGCAAAAATCGCTTATTTACCACCTCCGGGTACTAGGATCAGTCGTTGTTTCCACGGTGCTTGTTTAAACATAAGGCCCACATGCAAGAAATAATAAGTGCTCCAATAGTGTGAATCAATTAAACACTTTTATTAAAATCACTGCAATCTTCTGATATCTCACTCACATTTAAAACAATAGAAATCAGCCAAACGATTAGCCAAACGATTAAAGTGCAGATCACATCAAACTGTGTATAGTGGAACCAAACTGCAACAAATGGTCACGGCGGACCCGAGGTGTGTCGGCGCACAGCGTTCAATCTCACCACCTCCCTGACAGCTCCTCCGCGCCTCCGTGTACTCACAAACTTTCTCCCTCCGTGAGGATAGCAGCACTGTGTGTCACGTATTACGGCCACGCCCCCGACATGTTTCGTCACAAGATGACTTATTCATGGGATAGGCCGCATTCCCCATCAATCACCCCTTATATGCATATTCAGCCTGCGTCTAACAAGCCACGCTTTGCGCCTGCGCACATCTCGGGTCCCCGCTGTATGAATTACGTTGGGAGCTTCACGGCGGTGCAAAGCAGGGGTCAGATAGAATAATGACATGGACTGATGTTGACAACAATAAATACATACTAATCGGTTTAAATGACACACACGGTTATATCCTACATTGATCACTCCATTACAAACCTAAGTGCTCGAGCGGGTTGACATTAACTGCCTCAACATCCGCTCTCTGAATTAAGTTCGTAAGGCTCATAGAGTACATAGTCTCTCTATATTAGACGCAGGCTGAATATGCATATAAGGGGTGATTGATGGGGAATGCGGCCTATCCCATGAATAAGTCATCTTGTGACGAAACATGTCGGGGGCGTGGCCGTAATACGTGACACACAGTGCTGCTATCCTCACGGAGGGAGAAAGTTTGTGAGTACACGGAGGCGCGGAGGAGCTGTCAGGGAGGTGGTGAGATTGAACGCTGTGCGCCGACACACCTCGGGTCCGCCGTGACCATTTGTTGCAGTTTGGTTCCACTATACACAGTTTGATGTGATCTGCACTTTAATCGTTTGGCTAATCGTTTGGCTGATTTCTATTGTTTTAAATGTGAGTGAGATATCAGAAGATTGCAGTGATTTTAATAAAAGTGTTTAATTGATTCACACTATTGGAGCACTTATTATTTCTTGCATGTGGGCCTTATGTTTAAACAAGCACCGTGGAAACAACGACTGATCCTAGTACCCGGAGGTGGTAAATAAGCGATTTTTGCCGTGCATGAGAGTGCAGGCAAAGCTAGTCGGTGAGTGTTATTCTTAAGGGAGTGGAAGCACCGTGCACCTAGGGAGAGGTGGAAGATTTATAGTATCACCTGGTTGCATCAAGATTGAACACTTATTTAGGACACTATTTATCACGTGTGATGTCATGTCATTTTTTTGGACTGAATTTTTGAAAGTGTGATTGTTTTCTATATATGTAATGCATGCTTAGCATGAATATTTTGCACTTCATCACTGGAGAGGCATTATTATTTTTGTTTAAAAGATTCACTCATTGTTGGAGTGTTATACGGAGGGAGTCACACCATCACTGCATTACTACCACACATTGAGTGCATTTAGTGTGTGGCCTTGAACATTGGTTCTTTGACACATTTTTTGTTTGTTCACTTTTATCATTTGGATACGCAGACTCCTTTAGGGGGTCACACCATCACTGGTTTGTAGCACATGTTCACTTTTTTTTTGATCAGTAGCGCCTCCTATTTTTTCTGTGTAGTGCCTGTGGGTAGATTTACTGCACAGGCATACTAGATTAAATATATTTTTGATATTAGATTTATTGTAAAGGGGCCGCTTCACTTCAGTTGTGGGGAGTTGATTCACCACACGTTTTTGTTATCAGTGTACACAGCAATTATTACACTCTTATTTTCCAGCAGGCGCGGTGGAGATATTGATAGGTGACAGGGCGGTGTCTTTTTAATATCTATTCATATATACGTCTTTTTTTACCACCTGCGGCCATGGATGCGTTTAGCTTTCTAGCTAATAGGCAACTCAACCCTGAGTCAGTGTTCTCGCATGATCAGCCTATGGCTGAATGTGAAGAAGATTTTTCTACAACATTAAAAACACTTGATAACCTGCTTGAAAAACAGGTAAAGACATGGTGGGATGTGTTCACATTTGAACACTATCGTAGAGAAAACCTCATATTCAGGAGCCTGAGGTGGGAAGTTCCACCCCAGGATGGGCTGAATGACCAGGCATTCATGAATGAGTGGCTGGAATTTTTCAATAAGGTAGGTAGGGAACTGCAGGGATTGGTCCTGAAAAGGAAACAATTTAAATTGAGCATGTTGAATGAAAAGATTAAAGTATTGCAGGATAAATTGGAACCCATTAAGGGCTCCAATCAGATGAATGAGTTTAATATTAACATAAAGAAGAAATTAGATAAAATTGATAGAGAAACGCAGAAAAAGAAGGTAAAAAAATTTTATAGAGATTTTAATGATTTTAAGACTAATAAGATATATGCTTGGCAAACTACAGTAAACAACAACATGGAAGATCCAACGGCCAGTAGTAGTGCGGCAGGCGGATCTGCTAACCCCCTTTCTAAACCAGAGGTTACAAACAATAACAGAAAGGTGGTTAATAGGGGAGTTGGTACATTGGGACCGAGGATAAAAGAGAGGGACCAATATGGGGTGGAGGACCACCATACAGGTGGCCGGTTTCATTCACCCAGACCCCCCTCAAGGGGAAGAGGAGGAAGAGGTCATTATCAATCCCCGAGACCACCATCACGGGGAAGAGGAGGTTATCCACGGGGATATTATGAACACTCATCCCCCCGGAATTACAGAGATGACACACCCCACGAGTATAGACAATGGCAGCAATATCCCCCTCCTCAGAAGTATCCAGGAGACTATGGAGATGTGCCTCTCTATAACAGGTTCTCACCACTAGAAAGATATGAACAACCAGAGTATGTTCCTTTTTTAGGACAACGGGGGAGGGGAGGGGGGACACCGAGGAGGAATCCCAATGGGGTATATCAGAAAGGAGGAGGGAGACAGGTGCCCCCCCGAGGATACAACAACGAGAACACGTACCCCCGAGGAGAAGGAGGGGATGTAGGGCAGGAAGATCCAAAAAACCCAAGAAAAAGACCGAGAGATGTATAAATACGGGTATTTATAACCTCAGTAGTGTGGAGCTCAATCACAAGGAACTCAACATATTAAACCTGGGCCTGAAATGTGCTCCAAAAAAGGAAATGAATAAATTTGATGTCTACATAGACACACACAAATTTATCAGATCCATGAACATCAAAAAGTACTTCCTGAGTCATCCAGTGGTCTCTACAATGAAAGCTGTGATACCCACCAATAAAGTGGACACTGGGTTGAGGAACAGGTCTATTTTTAATCCTCAGAACCCAAGCAATCATTTTATAGAAGTTTTTAAGAATTTAGTATTGAATGACATTGAAAAATTGGTTCCACGTAAAGGAGTAAATCCCCAATACATCAGGGAAGGCATTAAATCCTTGGAAGAAAAAAAGGATCTCATAATACGACCTGCTGATAAGGGTGGTGGGGTCGTATTGTTAGATAAATCTTTCTACTTGAATCAACTGTTAGAGCTACTGGGGGACAGTTCCACTTATAGGAGGCTATCCTCTGATCCCACTGAAGCTTATAGATCGCAATTAGCAACCCTGGTGGAATGGGGCTATAGGATTGATGCAGTAAACCTAAAAGAAAAAAGATATTTGGTTCCAAGTGCCTGTAGAATCCCAATTATTTATACCTTGCCCAAGGTTCATAAAAATGCGCAATGTCCCCCTCCACGCCCCATAGTCAATGGGATTGGATCAGTCACAGCCAGACTGGGGGAATACTTAGATAAATTCCTGCAACCAAGTGTGAAGGCCACTAGAGCCTACTTGAAGGATACTGGTGATTTATTGGCCTTGCTCAGTAATGTACAGTTAGAGGCTTCTTCAATGGTATATCTAGTTACGGCGGATGTAGCCTCTTTATATACCGTTATACAACATGAGGACGCTGCGCTGGCCCTCAATTGGGCATTGAGTAAAAGGGAGGATATCCCGGTGGTCCAGAAACGCTTTTTGGGACATGTATTAGATTTTTGCATGTCCCACAATTATTTTTGGTGCAACGACCAATTTTATTCCCAGCAGGTTGGCGTGGCTATGGGAGCCAAATTTGCCCCTAGCCTCGCCAACCTGTTTATGGCTGAGTGGGAAGACAGAAAAGTCTTTAGCCAAAGGAGGCCTCAATTGTTATTTTATCGGAGATTCATAGATGACCTCCTGTTTATTTGGGAGGGCACAGAGGAATCTGCCATTGAATTCATTCAGGAATTGAACACCAACAATAATAATATCAAATTGGAGCATCAAATCAGTAACCAATCGGTAAATTTTCTGGATGTTACGATAACAAGAGAAGGATGTGGCCTGAAAACTAAGTTATTTTTTAAACCCACCGATCGCAACAGTTATTTGTCAATAAGAAGTGGGCACCATCCGACATGGATAAGAAATATCCCGAAGGGACAAATGTTGCGAGTACGTAGGAATTGTACAGAGTTAGAGGATTTCTTTGAGCAGGCTAGTACCTTGAAAAATAGGTTTGTACAAAGAGGTTATGGAGAGGAAATATTGGATGGGGTCATTCAGGAAGTGGCGGAAATGCCTCGAGAGCAGTGCCTGATTAAAAAAGACACGGGAGTAGAAGATAACCGACATCAGTTTGGTTTTATATCTGGTTTTCACTGTCAATACAAGGACATTGAAGACATTTTTAAAAGATACTGGCATATTCTTTGCAGGGACAGGCACCTGGGTGAAGTACTACCCAGCCACCCAAAATTTATATATAGAAGGGCCCCAAGTTTTGGTGACCTGGTGGTTAAGAAAATTCTGAATCCACCAGGACAGTATGACCTGAGATTTGACTTCAGGGGATTTTATTGCTGCAGAAGATGTATTTGTTGTAGGACGGTTAAAGTGAAACACAGAGGGATAAAAAGTGTGACTAATAGGAATGGAGAATCCTTTGATATTAAGGAGTTCAGTACATGTAACTCCTCACACGTAGTATATCTCATGTGGTGCCCCTGTGGCCTTTTATATGTGGGGAGAACAAAGAGGCTTTTAAGGATTAGAATCTCCGAGCATCTAACCAATATAAAAAATGGTTATAAGTACCATAGTGTTTCTCTGCATTTTAAGGAAAAACACCAGCAGGACCCCTCCTTATTGCAGTTTTGTGGGATAGATGTAGTTCACCCAACATGGAGGGGCTCTAATAGAGTGAGGAATCTGTCCCAGAGGGAAACTAGGTGGATATTTCTATTGAAGAGTCTGGCCCCCAGGGGGTTGAATATAGAACTAGATTTAAACTGTTTTATCAATGACTTCTAGTGGTAATCTATTTCTAATCCCCTGAGGATGAATCATTTCTAACCAGGGCTAAGGAACATATCCATATTTTGTGAAAGCGTAGGTAGCGGATCTACTAGTCGAGAAAATCCCACATGTACAGTTGATTAGGCATTACCAATTTGAGGTAGATTGGGATCTATGGATTAACTCCATTCGATTTTTATATGCGATTTTTATATGCGATTTTTCATATGCGATTTTTGTCATTCATTACTAATCCTTTTAGAAAGTACTTATTACATACTGCAATACATTTAATATATCCATGTTTCTAGATTTAAGTTTATTATCATTCAACATGCATATTAGCTAGTTATCACACATGGGATTTATTTTTAATGAAGATTAATATTTTAATATTTTAATATTTTAATATTTTATTTTTTATTTTTCGGATCTATTCTCACTTATAGATTTAATATAAGAAAATAACCCATTATCCAGCATCTTACTATGTGTATATATGACTGAAGTCTTTAACATATATAGGTATATGGAGTAGTGAGGTGCATATATATAGAGAGACAATGTACTCTATGAGCCTTACGAACTTAATTCAGAGAGCGGATGTTGAGGCAGTTAATGTCAACCCGCTCGAGCACTTAGGTTTGTAATGGAGTGATCAATGTAGGATATAACCGTGTGTGTCATTTAAACCGATTAGTATGTATTTATTGTTGTCAACATCAGTCCATGTCATTATTCTATCTGACCCCTGCTTTGCACCGCCGTGAAGCTCCCAACGTAATTCATACAGCGGGGACCCGAGATGTGCGCAGGCGCAAAGCGCGGCTTGTTAGACGCAGGCTGAATATGCATATAAGGGGTGATTGATGGGGAATGCGGCCTATCCCATGAATAAGTCATCTTGTGACGAAACATGTCGGGGGCGTGGCCGTAATACGTGACACACAGTGCTGCTATCCTCACGGAGGGAGAAAGTTTGTGAGTACACGGAGGCGCGGAGGAGCTGTCAGGGAGGTGGTGAGATTGAACGCTGTGCGCCGACACACCTCGGGTCCGCCGTGACCATTTGTTGCAGTTTGGTTCCACTATACACAGTTTGATGTGATCTGCACTTTAATCGTTTGGCTAATCGTTTGGCTGATTTCTATTGTTTTAAATGTGAGTGAGATATCAGAAGATTGCAGTGATTTTAATAAAAGTGTTTAATTGATTCACACTATTGGAGCACTTATTATTTCTTGCATGTGGGCCTTATGTTTAAACAAGCACCGTGGAAACAACGACTGATCCTAGTACCCGGAGGTGGTAAATAAGCGATTTTTGCCGTGCATGAGAGTGCAGGCAAAGCTAGTCGGTGAGTGTTATTCTTAAGGGAGTGGAAGCACCGTGCACCTAGGGAGAGGTGGAAGATTTATAGTATCACCTGGTTGCATCAAGATTGAACACTTATTTAGGACACTATTTATCACGTGTGATGTCATGTCATTTTTTTGGACTGAATTTTTGAAAGTGTGATTGTTTTCTATATATGTAATGCATGCTTAGCATGAATATTTTGCACTTCATCACTGGAGAGGCATTATTATTTTTGTTTAAAAGATTCACTCATTGTTGGAGTGTTATACGGAGGGAGTCACACCATCACTGCATTACTACCACACATTGAGTGCATTTAGTGTGTGGCCTTGAACATTGGTTCTTTGACACATTTTTTGTTTGTTCACTTTTATCATTTGGATACGCAGACTCCTTTAGGGGGTCACACCATCACTGGTTTGTAGCACATGTTCACTTTTTTTTTGATCAGTAGCGCCTCCTATTTTTTCTGTGTAGTGCCTGTGGGTAGATTTACTGCACAGGCATACTAGATTAAATATATTTTTGATATTAGATTTATTGTAAAGGGGCCGCTTCACTTCAGTTGTGGGGAGTTGATTCACCACACGTTTTTGTTATCAGTGTACACAGCAATTATTACACTCTTATTTTCCAGCAGGCGCGGTGGAGATATTGATAGGTGACAGGGCGGTGTCTTTTTAATATCTATTCATACATTAAAATCACCTGCCATAATAAGAGGCAGGTGCATGAAGGGAGCCAACTTTCCCAAAAGATCATATAGTACCTGAACTTGAAAAGGCGGGGGAACATACACATTTACCAACACCATCATCATGCCCACAACAATTGCATAGCGGCCCCCTGGATCCGTGATGACCTGATGAACAGTACAAGGGACTGTTTTACTGATCAGCACAGCCACGCCTCTGGCGTATGTAGAATACGTAGCATGTTTTGCACGTTGGATCCAGGAGCGTCTGATAGTAAGAATCCTATTACCATCTAGATGTGTCTCTTGCAAGAAGACTATGTGCGGTTTAAGTGGTTTCAAGTATTGGAACATTAAGGCACGCAGAAATTTATCGTTTAGGCCTCTGACGTTCCAAGACAGTACATCAAATACAATTCCAGTCATCAAAATACCTTATTAAGCAAAACAATAAGTGATATAACCTTAGTGTAAATGCTACCGACCGCCCAAGCAGCCTTGGGCAAATTTTGGGACATTGCACATATGAGAAACCCCCCCCCCCAAAAAAAAACCATGTAACTCCCTGCTGTTGTGCAAAACATTTCCTGATACACGCAGCGTGTTCCCAAAAACTACTCCCAACTCTTATGTGAACGTGACCTAGAAAAGAAAACAGTGTGTCCAGGTCATAACAACCAGTCCAAAAAAGAAAAACAGAAAAAACGTAGTGAAAAAGCGCCTGTTCTTGCTTCACTTTTGGTCCGTGCCCCTAAAAAGATGTAAAGGCTCACCTATCCCCCCCACAGCATCTTCCAGGAGTGTCAGCTAGATAAAGCACCCAAGATAATAGCACCGACTGTACGGGTATAGGAAAAATATTTGCATTCCCTAGGAAGTCTTAGTCCTTTATCCGTGTGGTGCTGTGGAGTCCGTGTAAGCAACCTCTCCAGCTGTGAGGGTGTATGCGTGGCCCCTCAGTGCAGACCCCCCTTCCCGAGCACGAACAGCAAGGTCCCCAAAACAAAAAATGGAAGTGCGGCTAGATGTACCTTACTTCACAATGTGTCGATCCAATCATTTGCTTCTTCAGATGTATCAATAAATCTGACCGTGCCTTTATGAGGAATTCATAGCCGGCTAGGGTAGAGCATACCATATTTGATGTTCTTTTCTCTGAGACAACGTCTGACCTCGTTAAAGGACCTGCGTCGTTTCTGGACCTTGGCCGAGAAACCCGGGAACCCGGTGTTTTTCGTATGGTAATTCTGGATGTTTTCTTGCTTGCGCCAGGATCAGATCTCTATCTCTGTAATTTAATAATCGCACCAAGAATGGTCTGGGTGGTGCACCTTCTGGGCGTTTCCCCGTAGGTACTCTATGCGCCCTTTCTACAACGTATGTGGGAGGCATATCCGGGAGATCCAGTAATTGTTTAAACAATGTCTCAGCAAAGATGGCGGGTCTCTGGTCCTCTGCACCCTCTGGTAGGCCTATTACACGTACATTGTTCCGCCTCTGTCTATTTTCAGCGTCATCCACTTTGTGTACCAGGGAACTCACTAGCGATTGTAGCTCTGCTATTTGTGCAGTGTTCGTGCCCTGTTGATCCTCCACCATGCAGATCCTCCGCTTCATTTATTCTCCACCCTCATTTTGTCCAGATCATGTCGAATCAGAGTACGTTCTGATGCCAAGTGGTCTATGGGGACCATCATCATTGACTTGAACCCCTCTATAGCAGCCATAATGGGTTTTGTGATAGCCTCCGGTGCTGTCTCCAAGGCAGTAGAGGGAAGATCATCTGCCTGTGCTGGGGGGCGGAGCCGACATGCCTGCAGGAGATAGTGTTGCAGCTTTTCCCGGGCTCTGCACCTCTCTTAGCCTGCTATGTAAAGTGGGAGTGGAGGCTGTAATGGCGCCTGGTGAGCTCACGCCCGATCCCTTCCCCGAGCGTGGCGGCTTTGGGTCCTTGCTGTGCTTACCCCGGCCTTTAGCATACATGATAGCTGCCACAGGGGGATCCTGGGAGCCCGCGGGAGCCTCCGTGTCACTTGTGGGTGATAAAGTGCCTGTATGCAGGATATATTGCTCGGATCTGCCTGGAGCTCCAGAGTTACGCGTCCGACCTGTTTCACATCCCGGCCACGCCCCCCCGCTACGATATTTAAAGGAATATTTCACTTTTATTTTTTTCACTTTAGGCATCATTAAAATCACTGCTCCTGGAAAAACAGCCCTTTTTAAAACTTTCTTTTGCATTGATACATGTCCCCTGGGGCAGGACCCGGGTCCCCAAACCCTTTTTAGGAAAATAACTTGCATATTAGCCTTTTAAATTTGCACTTTTGATTTCTCACGTTCGAGTCCCATAGACTTTAACGGTGTTCGAATGTTCGCGCAAACTTTCAGTCGTTCTGGATGCGAACCGACCCGGGGGGTGTTCGGCCCATCCCTAGTGAAGATGAACCCATGCACTCGGGCTTCATGCGTCTCTCTGCGGATGAGAGAATCTTTAGGAGAAGGGAGAGATTGTGCCTTTATTGTGGCCAGGCAGGTCACTTTTTGAAGTCTTGTCCGACCCGTCCAGGGAACGCCCGAACCTTGAGGTCTTGTCATGGACAGACCTTAGGTGGCATTGTTTCGTCCCCAGTTATCCAAAAGGATAAGCCCCTGGTTTCGGTCACCCTTTCTTGGGCTGAGTCGTCAATCGAGATACAGGCTCTAGTCGACTATGGGGCTGCAGGCCTGTTCATTGATGCTGCCTTTGTATCGCAGCACTCGATTCCACTGCAGCTGCGTGACAATCCACTTACCATTGAGGCTCTTGACGGGAGACCTCTACAGCCTGCCCATGTGACTCATGAGACAGTTCCATTTTCCATGGCCGCAGGGGCTCTTTACCATGAGATAATCCAATTCCAAGTTATTTCCCCACCTAGGTTTCCGCTGGTTATTGTTTATCCTTGGTTACAGAGGCACAACCCCTCTTTTGATTGGCTTTGTGCTGAGGTTCTCTCCTGGTCACCACAATGCAGTGAGACATGCTTCCAGAAGGTAGCCAAGGTCCTGTGCACCTCTTCACTCTCCTCCCTGCCGGAGGAGTACTGCGATTTTAGCGATGTCTTTGACAAAGGTCAAGCCGGTAGTTTGTCTCTACACCGGCCTTATGATTGCACAATTGACCTTCAACCTGGTGCCATACCCCCTCGTGGCCAGGTTTACCCTTTGTCAGTCTTGGAGGATAAGGCCATGGAGGAGTATGTTGCAGACGCACTTTCTCGAGGTTTCATCCGCAAATCCTCATCTCCTGCTGGTGCTGGTTTCTTCTTTGTGAAGAAGAAGAGCGGTGAACTGAGACCTTGTATTAATAGTTACACAGTTACATAGTTACATAGTTAGTCAGGTTGAAAAAGATACAAGTCCATCCAGTTCAACCTTGTAAACAATAAATGAATAAAATAAAAGATATTGTACAATCCAATATACCCAATTTTATACCCACAGTTGATCCAGAGGAAGGCAAAAAACCCTAGCACTAGGGATGAGCCGAACACCCCCCGGTTCGGTTCGCACCAGAACCCGCGAACGGACCGCAAGTTCGCACGAACGTTAGAACCCCATTGACGTCTATGGGACTCGAACGTTCGAAATCAAAAGTGCTCATTTTAAAGGCTAATTTGCATGGTATTGTCCTAAAAAGGGTTTGGGGACCCGGGTCCTACCCCAGGGGACATGTATCAATGCAAAAAAAACTTTTAAAAACGGCCGTTTTTTCGGGAGCAGTGATTTTAATGATGCTTAAAGTAAAAAAAAAAAAGTGAAATATTCCTTTAAATATCGTACCTGGGGGGTGTCTATAGTATGCCTGTAAAGTGACGCGTGTTTCCCATGTTTAGAACAGTCCCTGCACCAAATGTCATTTTTAAAGGAAAAAATCTCATTTAAAACTGCTTGCGGGTTTAATGTCATGTCGGGTCCTGGCAATATGGATGAAAATCAGTGAGACAAACGGCATGGGTACCCCCCAGTCCATTACCAGGCCCTTTGGGTCTTGTATGGATATTAAGGGGAACCCCGCACCCAAATTAAAATAAGGAAAGGTCCCTATATACTCTGAACAGCAGTATACAGGCGGTGCAAACAAGACAGGGACTGTAGGTTTGTTGTTAAGTAGAATCTGTTTGTAATTTTGAACATTTTTAATGTGTTTAGCTCCAGCCAAAAAATCTTTTCTAAGCTTTTTGGAAAACATAGGGAAGGGTTATCACCCCTGTGACATTTGTTTTGCGTCTTTCCTCCTCTTCAGAAGATTTCACCTCACTTTTTTGTCCCAATGAAAAATGTTTTTTGAAAATTTGGGTTTTTTTGTGGAACAAGGATTGGAAAGCATCAGTGGAAAGGAGAAATTGTTTTCCCATATTAACTCTTACATGAGAGAATTTCCCTTCCTATGGGTAGATTTCATCTCACTTCCTGTAGTCTCCTTCCGTTTGCAAGTAGGAGTCGTTTGTAAGTTAGATGTTTGAAAGTAGGGTCCTGCCCTATATACTCAGCAGAAATTTGGGCCTTAGGTGTTGCTGTGGCCAAAACACTGTAAGCCCTCACAGGGCCCTGCTGTGAAATATTAGATCAAGAATTGTAATTACATGCCCCTGTTGAACAGGAGCTGAAAAATTAGGCCTTAGGCACTGGTGCTGGTGCCACAACACTGCAACCCCTCACAGACACTCTAGTTGGAACGCAGGAACGAGCCCTGCTGCAAAGTATTGCATCAAAAATTGTAATTACACGCCCCTGTTAGACAGGGGCAGAAAAATTGGGCCTTAGGCACTGGTGCTGGTGCCACAACACTGCAACCCCTCACAGACACTCTAGTTGGAACGCAGGAACGAGCACTGCTGCAAAGTATTGCATCAAAAATTGTAATTACACGCCCCTGTTAGACAGGGGCAGAAAAATTGGGCCTTAGGCACTGGTGCTGGTGCCACAACACTGCAACCCCTCACAGACACTCTAGTTGGAATGCAGGAACGAGCCCTGCTGCAAAGTATTGCATCAAAAATTGTAATTTCACGCCCCTGTTAGACAGGGGCAGAAAAATTGGGCCTTAGGCACTGGTGCTGGTGCCACAACACTGCAACCCCTCACAGACACTCTAGTTGGAATGCAGGAACGAGCCGTGCTGCAAAGTATTACATCAAAAATTGTAATTACACGCCCCTGTTATACAGGGGCTGAAAAATTGTGCCTTAGGCACTGGTGGTGGCGCCCAGAACCAAAAATGTTCTTACAAGCTATCAGCGTGATGATTGAGGAGGAAGAGGATAATTACTCAGGGATAATCACTCAGCATCAGCATAGGCAGTCTTTGAAGGGATCTGAAAAAAATTATTCAGTTACATCAGCATCAGGTGCTTGGTAGCTGGTGGTGATCCAAGACTGATTCATTTTTATGAAGGTCAGCCGATCGACCGAGTCAGTGGACAGACGCACCCTGTGATCGGTTACCACGCCTCCAGCAGCACTGAATGTACGTTCCGAAAGAACGCTGGATGCAGGACAGGCCAGTAGCTCAATTGCATACTGTGCAAGCTCTGGCCAGTGATCCATCCTCAAGACCCAGTAACCCAGAGGATTTTCGGTGGGAAAGGTGTCCAAGTCTGATCTTGCCCCTAGGTATTCCTGCACCATGTAAAACAGACGCTGGCGATGGTTGCTGGAACCGATCATACCTTGGGGCTGCGGACCAAAAAATTGTCTGAACGCATCGGTCAGACGGCCACCTTCTCCACCGCTCCTTCTTTGACTGACCGAAGCCTCAGCAACACGTTGTCCAGAAACAGGAGTTTGTAACCTCCCAGTCTCTGGGAACGCGTTGCACAGACCTTTCTGCAAGGCCTCCCGAAGATGTTTCATCCTCTGCTCCCTCTGCGATGGCAAGATAAGGTCCGCAACCTTACCCTTGTAACGTGGATCAAGGAGGGTTGCCAGCCAGTATTGGTCCTTCTCCTTGATACCACGAATACGAGGATCCTTACGCAGGCTTTGCAGGATCAGGGAGGCCATGCAGCGTAGGTTTGCTGAGGCATTCGGTCCGGAGTCCTCTGGGTCACTAAGGACAACAACGTCCGCAGCCACCTCCTCCCAGCCACGTACAAGTCCATGTGTTCCTTGGGACTGATCCCTTAAAGACTGCTGATGCTGAGTGCCAGGCTCCACCTCCATACTGACACAATCTTCCTCCTCCTCCTCCTCCTCCTCCTCGTCCTCTTCCTGTGTGATCGGCGGGCACGCAGGAACACTGTCTGGATAAAGGGGGCCTTGAGAGCTAAGGAAGTCCTCCTCTTCCTGCCTCTGTTCTGCCTCAAGTGCCCTGTCCATTATTCCACGCAGCGTGTGCTCCAACAGGTGGACAAGGGGGACAGTGTCACTGATGCATGCACTGTCAGTGCTCACCATCCTCGTGGCCTCCTCGAATGGTGACAGGACAGTGCATGCATCCCTGATCATGGCCCACTGGCGTGGGGAAAAAAAACCAAGCTCCCCTGACCCTGTCCTGGTGCCATAGTCGCACAGGTACTCATTGATGGCCCTCTGCTGCGTGTGCAGCCGCTGCAGCATGGCCAACGTCGAGTTCCACCTGGTGGGCATGTCACAGATTAGGCGGTTCTTGGGCAGGTTAAACTCCTTTTGGAGGTCCGTCAGCCGAGCACTGGCATTATATGACCGGCGGAAATGCACAGAGACTTTCCTGGCCTGCCTCAGGACATCCTGTAAGCCCGGGTACCTGCCCAAGAACCGCTGCACCACCAAGTTAAGGACGTGAGCCAAACAGGGCACATGGGTCAGTTGTCCCTGTCGGAGGGCAGAGAGGAGGTTGGTGCCATTGTCGCAAACCACCATTCCTGCCTTAAGTTGGCGTGGCGTCAACCACCTCTGAACCTGCCCCTGCAGAGCTGACAAAACCTCTGCCCCAGTGTGGCTCCTGTCCCCCAAGCACACCAGCTCAAGCACCGCATGGCATCTTTTGGCCTGCGTACTTGCGTAGCCCCTTGAACGCCTACGGAGCACCGCTGGTTCCGAGGAAGAGGCCATGGAGGAAGAAGAAGAGGAGGGGGTGGAGGAGAGAGGTGTGTCACAATCAGCATTTTGGAGGCGTGGTGGCGGAACAACCTCCAACACTACTGCACCTTGTCCTGCATCCTTCCCAGCTGCCAGCAGAGTCACCCAATGCGCCGTGAAACTTAAGTAACGTCCCTGTCCATGCCTGCTGGACCATGAGTCAGCGGTAATATGCACCTTACCGCTGACCGCCCTGTCCAGCGAGGCATGGACATTGCCTTCCACATGCCGGTAGAGAGCCGGAATCGCCTTCCGTGAGAAAAAGTGGCGTTTGGGTACCTGCCACTGAGGAACCGCACATTCCACAAACTCACGGAAGGGGGCAGAGTCTACCAACTGAAAAGGCAGCAGTTGAAGTGCTAGCAATTTTGCCAAGCTAGCATTCAACCGCTGGGCATGTGGATGGCTGGGAGCAAACTTCTTTCGGCGGTGCAGCAGCTGGGGCAGGGAAATTTGCCTGGTACAATCTGACGTCGGTGTACCAAAAGCAGATTGCCCACAAGTACTTGGCTGTGACACACCTAATTCTACACCTTCATTCCTCTCACTGCAGGTCTCAGAGAGGACTGAAGGTCTAGTGGGGTTGGAAATCTCAGCTGATGAGGAGCAAGGAGAGATCCTCTTTGTTCTTTGGTGTGGGTCTTTCAGATACGCTTGCCAACGAACTGCATGGCAGGTCAACATATGTCTGGTCAAGCATGTGGTACCCAAGCGGGAGATGTTTTGGCCACGCGAGATACGCTTGAGACATATGTTGCAAATAGCAGCGGTGCGATCTGATGCACTCGTCTCAAAAAAGGCCCACACCAAAGAACTTTTTGAATAACGCGCAGAGACTGCAGCGCCCTGCACATGTGGAGCTTTGGGGTGTGATGCAGTCAATGTGCTGCCCTTAGGCTGGCCCCTGGAGGGCATCCTGCCTAGTTGGTGATGTGCCACCTCCTCCTCCTCCTCCTCCTCCTCTCTCCTATCAGGCACCCACGTTGAGTCAGTGACCTCATCATCCCCTCCCTCCTCATCACTGGAGCAAACCTGGCAGTATGCTGCAGCAGGGGGAGCATGACTGCCAGATTGCTGTCCTTCTTGGGCACCCCCTCTGTCCGTGCTCATGTTACTGCCTTCATTGAGCTCAGTATCATCATCAGAGCCTTCCAAACGCTGGGCATCCTCCTGGAGCATGTACCCAACACTGTGGTCAAACAGTTCGAGGGAATCCTCATGAGGACATGGTGGAGCTAGGGAAGGAGTCACTGATGACATTGAGCTGAGGGAAGAGGCCGCTGCTTTGCCAGACAAAGCACCCTGGGCATGGGTGAGAGAGGATGAGGAGGATGAGGACGGCTTGGTCATCCACTCGACCAAGTCTTCCGCATGTTGCGGCTCAACACGGCCAGCTGCCGAAAAAAAGGCCAAGCGTGTCCCATGGCCACGTGCTGATGAGGATGCACCGTCTCCACGACCAGCACTAGACACAGAGCCTGCTTGCCCTCTCTTATTGGCTTGTGACTGTCTGCCTCTCCTTCTTGGCCTTCCAGACATACTAATGGCCTGTAGCTGCACTAAGCTGGGATAGAACACCTGTAATTTTCTTCAGGTAGCTTTATATACTGTAACCAGACAAGCCTGCCTGTCAGTAGGAAGATAACAGGAACGGATCTAGCTGAACACTGTGAGCAGGACGCACTGCACTAAATGTAAATAGCAGGAACGGATCTAGCTGAACACTGTGAGCAGGACGCACTGCACTGAATGTAAATAGCAGGAACGGATCTAGCTGAACACTGTGAGCAGGACGCACTGCACTGAATGTAAATAGCAGGAACGGATCTAGCTGAACACTGTGAGCAGGACGCACTGCACTGAATGTAAATAGCAGGAACGGATCTAGCTGAACACTGTGAGCAGGACGCACTGCACTGAATGTAAATAGCAGGAACGGATCTAGCTGAACACTGTGAGCAGGACGTACTGCACTAAATGTATATAGCAGGAACGGATCTAGCTGAACACTGTGAGCAGGACGCACTGCACTGAATGTAAATAGCAGGAACGGATCTAGCTGAACACTGTGAGCAGGACGCACTGCACTAAATGTAAATACCAGGAACGGATCTAGCTGAACACTGTGAGCAGGACGCACTGCACTGAATGTAAATAGCAGGAACGGATCTAGCTGAACACTGTGAGCAGGACGCACTGCACTGAATGTAAATAGCAGGAACGGATCTAGCTGAACACTGTGAGCAGGACGCACTGCACTGAATGTAAATAGCAGGAACGGATCTAGCTGAACACTGTGAGCAGGACGCACTGCACTGAATGTAAATAGCAGGAACGGATCTAGCTGAACACTGTGAGCAGGACGCACTGCACTGAATGTAAATAGCAGGAACGGATCTAGCTGAACACTGTGAGCAGGACGCACTGCACTGAATGTAAATAGCAGGAACGGATCTAGCTGAACACTGTGAGCAGGACGTACTGCACTAAATGTATATAGCAGGAACGGATCTAGCTGAACACTGTGAGCAGGACGCACTGCACTGAATGTAAATAGCAGGAACGGATCTAGCTGAACACTGTGAGCAGGACGCACTGCACTAAATGTAAATACCAGGAACGGATCTAGCTGAACACTGTGAGCAGGACGCACTGCACTGAATGTAAATAGCAGGAACGGATCTAGCTGAACACTGTGAGCAGGACGCACTGCACTGAATGTAAATAGCAGGAACGGATCTAGCTGAACACTGTGAGCAGGACGCACTGCACTGAATGTAAATAGCAGGAACGGATCTAGCTGAACACTGTGAGCAGGACGCACTGCACTGAATGTAAATAGCAGGAACGGATCTAGCTGAACACTGTGAGCAGGACGCACTGCACTGAATGTAAATAGCAGGAACGGATCTAGCTGAACACTGTGAGCAGGACGTACTGCACTAAATGTATATAGCAGGAACGGATCTAGCTGAACACTGTGAGCAGGACGCACTGCACTGAATGTAAATAGCAGGAACGGATCTAGCTGAACACTGTGAGCAGGACGCACTGCACTAAATGTAAATACCAGGAACGGATCTAGCTGAACACTGTGAGCAGGACGCACTGCACTGAATGTAAATAGCAGGAACGGATCTAGCTGAACACTGTGAGCAGGACGCACTGCACTGAATGTAAATAGCAGGAACGGATCTAGCTGAACACTGTGAGCAGGACGTACTGCACTAAATGTATATAGCAGGAACGGATCTAGCTGAACACTGTGAGCAGGACGCACTGCACTGAATGTAAATAGCAGGAACGGATCTAGCTGAACACTGTGAGCAGGACGCACTGCACTAAATGTAAATACCAGGAACGGATCTAGCTGAACACTGTGAGCAGGACGCACTGCACTGAATGTAAATAGCAGGAACAGATCTAGCTGAACACTGTGAGCAGGACGCACTGCACTGAATGTAAATAGCAGGAACGGATCTAGCTGAACACTGTGAGCAGGACGCACTGCACTGAATGTAAATAGCAGGAACGGATCTAGCTGAACACTGTGAGCAGGACGCACTGCACTGAATGTAAATAGCAGGAACGGATCTAGCTGAACACTGTGAGCAGGACACACTGCACTAAATAGTCTAGATAGAAGATAACAGGAACGGATCTAGCTAAACTGAATACAGTGTATATATATATATGCAACACCTGGGATGCATATATATACACAATACACTGTAAGTGCAGCTAACTGACTGACTGTTCTGCCTAATCTATCTAACTCAAATCAAATGACACTGTCTCTCTCTCTCTCTATCTCTCAGCACACCGGAACACACACTACACAGGGCCGCCGTGCAGGCGGCCTTATATAGTGTGGGGTGTGTACTAAATCCCCTGAGCCATAATTGGCCAAAGCCACCCTGGCTTTGGCCAATTACAGCTCTCTCTACTGACGGCGCTGTGATTGGCCAAGCATGCGGGTCATAGTGCATGCTTGGCCAATCATCAGCCAGCAATGCACTGCGATGCCGCAGTGAATTATGGGCCGTGACGCGCCACACGAATTTGGCGCGAACGGCCCATATCGTTCGCAATTCGACGGACGGTCGAACAGCCGATGTTCGAGTCGAACATGGGTTCGACTCGAACACGAAGCTCATCCCTACCTAGCACAGCATGCTCCAATTTGCTACAGCAGGGGAAAAAATTCCTTCCTGATCCCCCCAAGGCAATTGGATTTTCCCTGGATCAACTTTACCTATAAATGTTAGTACCCAGTTATATTATGTACATTTAGGAAAGTATCCAGGCCTTTCTTAAAGCAATCTACTGAGCTGGCCAGAACCACCTCTGGCGGGAGTCTATTCCACATGTGTACAGCTCTTGCTGTGAAAAAACCTTTCCGTATTTGGAGATGAACTCTCTTTTTCTCTAAACGTAAAGAGTGCTCCTGTGTCCTCTGGGTTTACCATAAAGAGAATAACTCAACACCAAGTTCACTATATGGACCCCTTATATATTTGAACATGTTGATCATATCCCCCCTTATTCTCCTCTTCTCAAGAGTGAATAAATTCAGTTCCTCTAATCTTTCCTCATAGCTGAGCTCCTCCATGCCTCTTTATCAGTTTGGTTGCCCTTCTCTGCACTTTTGGTTATAGGGGTCTCAATCGTTTCACGATTAAGAATGCCTACCCGATTCCATTGATTACAGAGTTATTTGACCGCCTCAAGGCAGCAACGGTTTTCAAGAAACTTGATTTGAGAGAGGCATACAATCTTGTGCAGATTAAGAAGGGCCACGAGTGGAAAACTGCGTTTAATACCAGAACAGGCCATTATGAGTACCTCGTAATGCCTTTTGGTCTTTGTAACGCCCTGGCAGTTTTATTAACGATGTCCTTCGAGAGTTGTTGCAGTTATGTGTGGTGGTTTATCTCGATGATATCCTCATATTTTCCAAGTCCCTGCTTCAGAAACTAAGAGAGTACAATCTCTATTGTAAACTGGAGAAGTGCGAGTTCCATCATGAACAGGTTAAATTCCTGTGCTATGTAATTTCCACTGCTGGTTTTTCGATCGACCCAGAGAAACTTTTGGCAGTTCTACAGTGGCCCGGACCCATGGGTTTGCATCCTCTGCAGCGTTTCCTGGGCTTTGCCAACTATTATCGGAAGTTTATTTGTAACTTCTCCTCTCTGGTAAAGCCCCTGACTGATATGACCAGAAAGGACGGTAACCCACAGAGTTGGCCTCCGGAGTCCATTAAGGCATTTGAGAGTCTCAAGGCTGCCTTTGTTTCTGCTCCTGTGTTGGCACATCCTTTATCCTTTATCCTTGAGGTTGATGCTTCTGAGACTGGTGTTGGCGCCCTTCTGTCTCAACGTCTTACCTCTGAGAGCGCTATGCATCCTTGTGGCTACTTTTCCAAGAAATTGACACCTGCAGAGTGCAATTACGAGATTGGTGACAGAGAGCTGTTGGCGATCATTTTAGCCCTGAAAGAATGGAGACATCTCCTCAAAGGTACCACGGTACCGGTTCTCATTCTTATTGACCATAAGAATCTCACATTCTTGTCTGAGGCTAAATGCCTCCCTCCCAGAAGGGCGCAATGGGCTCTTTTCTTGTCAAGTTTCAACTACATTGTCTCATTCTTACCTGGTACTAAGAATGTAAGGGCTGACGCCTTATCATGACAATTTTCCTCCACTTCCAAGTTGGAGTCGGTTCTGGTTCCTATGATTCCTCCTGTGTCAGAAACCATGAACCGAACCGAGACAGAAGGACAGTTAAATCACACTTGTTTAATAATAAAAATAAAAAGGTAAATAGAGTGAGTGTAGTCAAAGCATAGCCAGTAACCGGATCGGGTAGTCAGCCAAGGAAGAGTTCAGTAACCAGATCGGGTAATCAGCCAGGCCAGAAGTCAGGGATCCAAGTGGAGGAACAGCAAGCAGAATAAGGAGCCAGAAGGGATGTCAGCAAGTCAGTCTTTAAACAGGAATGCAGGAGATGGTTTCTTGTGATGTGACCAAGGCGAAGGCAGGAAAGAAGTGAGCTGGATGTCTTTAAGTAACAGCTGGTTAACAGCTGGTTACCTGTGGAGAGAGAAGAGAGCTGGCAATTAGCCGACAGCTGAGCGGCCAGCTCAGAAAAGGAAGGGCTGAGCCAGCCCTGACAGTACCCCCTCCTCAACGACCCCTCCCCCTCGGAGGACCACCAGGCTTGAGGGGAAAACGTCTATGGAAATCATGGAGGCGGGCAGGGGCATGTACGTCCGAGGATGAGACTCAGGAGCATTCCTCCAGACCATACCCCTTTCAATGCACCAGGTACTGTATGCGCCCACGGAACCTACGGGAGTCAACAATGGATTGTACCTCATACTCCTCATGGTTCTCAACCTGTATAGGGTGAGGACGTGGCACCGAGGTGGTAAAGCGGTTGCAGACCAACGGTTTCAATAAGGAGATATGAAACACATTTGAGATGCGCATACTAGGAGGAAGGTCCAACGCGTAAGCAACTGGGTTAATCCTGCGAAGGATATGGAAAGGCCCAATAAACCGAGGTGCGAACTTCAGTGAGGGAACACAAAGTCGGAGGTTGCAAGATGACAGCCAGACCCTGTCCCCGATCTGGTAGGAAGGCGCAGGCAGGCGTCTGCAATCAGCATGAAGTCTGTACCTATTATTAGCATGACGCAAAGCCTCCTGGACTTATGCCCAAGTGGAACGAAAACCACGGAGATGCTCTTCTAGTGCAGGAATACTCTGCGGAACAAACGAGTCAGGCAACATGGAAGGTTGGAAACCATAATTCGCCATAAACGGAGACAATCGGGAAGCAAAATTCAAGGCACTGTTGTGAGCAAACTCTGCCCATGGTAATAGGTCTGACCAGTTGTTGCGATGGTCAGAAATATAGCAACGTAGGAATTGCTCCAAGGACTGATTGGCTCGTTCTGCAGCCCCATTAGACTGTGGGTGATACGCAGAGGAGAAAGCAAGCTGAATTCCCAGCTGTGCACAAAAGGCTCACCAGAACCGGGACACAAACTGACTACCCTTGTCCGAGACAATCACCTTGGGTAGCCCATGTAAGCGAAAGATCTCCCGAGCAAAAATGGATGCCAGTTCCTTAGAGGTGTGCAACAATGGAATACAATGACACATCTTTGAGAACCGGTAAACCGCCATAAGGATATCTGTGTTGCCTTGGGAGTTGGACAACTCCACAATGAAATCCATAGACAGGTGGGTCCAGGGCCTCTCTCCATTGGGTATGGGTTGTAGGAGGCCCACTAGAAGGTGTTGTGGAGTCTTACTCTAAACACACACAGAACAGGCAGCTTTGAAGGCAGTTACATCAGCACGTAGACTAGGCCACCAGAATTGTTGGGAAATGGCCTAAATGACTTGATTCTTCCCAGGGTGGCCAGCTGCCTTGGGAGAATGGTAAGTCAGGAGCATGGCAGTACGGAGACACTCTGGGACAAAGCAGCGGTCACAAGGTTTCTCAGGAGGAGCATCGACCTGAGCAGCAAGAATTTTGTCACCCAAAGAAGTAAGACTGGTGCGAACCGTAGCCAGAATACGATCAGGAGAAATCATAGGAACCGGAACCGACTGCAACTTGGAAGTTGGGGAAAATTGTTGTGACAAGGCGTCAGCCCTTACATTCTTAGTACCGGGTAAGAATGAGACAATGTAATTGAAAGTTGACAAGAAAAGAGCCCATCGCGCCCTTCTGGGAGAGAGGCGTTTAGCCTCAGACAAGAATGTGAGATTCTTATTGTCAGTAAGAATGAGAACCGGTACAGTGGTACCTTCGAGGAGATGTCTCCATTGTTTCAGGGCTAAAATGATCGCCAACAGCTCTCTGTCACCAATCTCGTAATTGCACTCTGCAGGTGACAATTTCTTAGAAATGTAGCCAAAAGGATGCATAGCACTCTCAGAGGTAAGACGTTGAGACAGCAGGGCACCAGTCTCAGAATCATCAACCTCAAGGATAAAAGGTAATGTAGGATCAGGCTGTGCCAACACAGGAGCAGAAACAAAGGCAGCCTTGAGACTTTCAAAGGCCTGAATGGAGAGCAACTCTGTGGGTTACCGTTCTTTCTGGTCATATCGGTCAGGGGCTTGACCAGAGACGAGAAGTTACGAATAAACTTCCGATAATAGTTGGCAAAACCCAGGAAATGCTGCAGAGGACATAACCTCATGGGTCAAGGCCACTGTAGGACTGCCGAAAAATTCTTTGGGTCCATCGAAAAACAGTGGAAATGACATAGCCCAGGAATTTAACCTGTTCCCGATGGAACTCACACTTTTGCAGTTTACAATAGAGATTGTTCTCTCTTAGTTTCTGAAGCACACGACAGACATCTGTTTAGTGGCTCTCCAGGGATTTGGAAAATATGAGGATATCATCAAGATAAACCACCACACATAACTGCAACAAATGTCAGAGGACATCATTAATACATTCCTGGAAAACTTGCGGGGTATTACAAAGGCCAAAAGGCATTACGAGGTACTCATAATGGCCTGTTCTGGTATTAAACGCAGATTTCCACTCGTCGTCCTCCTTAATCCTCATGAGATTGTATGCCCCTCTCAGATCAAACTTGGTGAAAACCGTTGCTCCCTTGAGGCGGTCAATTAATCATTAATCAATTAATTAATCTGTAATCAACGGGATTGAGTAGGCATTCTTAATCGTGAAACGATTGAGACCCCTATAATGAATGCAAGGTCTCAGTTCACCGCTCTTCCTCTTCACAAAGAAGAAACCAGCACCAGCAGGAGACGAGGATTTGCGGATGAAACCTCGAGAAAGTGCGTCTGCAACATACTCCTCCATGGCTTTATCCTCCAAGACTGACAAAGGGGAGTGGCACCAGGTTGAAGGTCAATTGCGCAATCATACCTACCGGCTTGACCTTTGTCAAAGACATCGCTAAAATCACGTTACTCCTCTGGCAGGGATGAGAGTGAAGAGGTGCACAGGACCTTGGCTACCTTCCGGAAGCATGTTTCACTGCATTGGGGTGACCAGGAGAGAGCCTCAGCACGGAGCCAATCAAAAGAGGGGCTGTGCCTCTGTAACCAAGGATAACCAATAACCAGCGGAAACATAGGAGAGGAAATCACTTGGATTGGATTATCTCATGGTGAAGAGCCCCTACGGCCATGGACAACGGAACTGTCTCATGAATCACATAGGCAGGCAGTAGAGGTCTCCCGTCAAGAGCCTCAATGGCATGTGGAGTGTCAACGCAGTTGCAGTGGAATCTAGTGCTTTGATACAAAGGCAGCATCAATGAACAGGCCTGCAGCCCCAGAGTCGATTAGAGCCTGTATCTCGATAGACGACTCAGCCCAAAAAAGGGTGACTGAACCCAGGGGCTTATCCTTCTGGATAACTGGGGACGACACAACACCACCTAAGGTCTGTCCATGACAGGACCTCAAGGTTCGGGTGTTCCCAGGACGGGTAGGACAAGACTTCAAAAGGTGACCTGCCGGGCCACAATAAAGGCACAATCTCTCCCTCCTCCTAAAGGCTCTCTCATCCGTAGAGAGACGTGTGAAGTCCAAGTGCATGGGTTTATCTTCACTGACCGACTCAGTACCAGGAGGCATGGGAGGTGAGGGAGGCATGGGTGGGACTGCAAAGCTCGGAGGCAAATGTACAAGAGGCTTCTGCAAGCGCTCCTTAAAAAAAGTCTTTCTCTGAGTCTGGAGTCAATGAGGATGGCAAACGAAATCAAGCTCTCCAGCTCAGTGGGTATATCTCAGGCTGCTATCTCATCCTTGATGGAATCCGAGAGACCATGAGAAAAAGCAGCCATGAGGGCCTCATTGTTCCAAGCTACCTCTGCTGCCAGAGTACATAACTCAATGGCGTAGTCGGCAACAGTTCTTGTACTCTGTTTGATGGACATGAGGCACTTGGCAGCAGAAGCGGAGCGTGCGGGAACATCAAATACCCTTTTAAAGGAGGCCACAAACTCAGGCTAACTCAAGACAACAGTCTTTAAACAGGAATGCAGGAGATGGTTTCTTGTGATGTGACCAAGGCAAAGGGAGGAAAAAAGGGAGCTGGATGTCTTTAAGTAGGCGGGACTGACGAGCAGATCCACAACAGCTGGTTAACTGTGGAGAGAAAAGAGAGCTGGCAATGAGCCGACAGCTGAGCGGCCAGCTCAGAGAAGGAAGGGCCCTGACATCCTGATCATATTCTGGCTACGGTTCACACCAGTCTTACTTCTCTTTTGGGTGACAAAATTCTTGCTGCTCAGGTCGATGCTCCTCCTGAGAAACCTTGTGACCGCTGCTTTGTCCCGGAGAGTCTCCGTACTGCCGTGCTCCAGACTTACCATTCTCCCAAGGCAGCTGGCCACCCTGGGAAGAATCAACTCGTTTGGGCCATTTCCCAACAATTCTGGTGGCCTAGTCTAAGGGCTGATGTAACTGCCTTCGTAGCTGCCTGTTTCATGTATGCTTAGAGTAATGCCCAGTACACACGGTTGGATTTTCCGACAGAAAATGTGTGATAGGACCGTGTTGTCGGAAATTCCGACCGTGTGTAGGCTCCATCACACATTTTCCATCGGATTTTCCGACACACAAAGTTTGAGAGCAGGCTATAAAATTTTCCGACAACAAAATCCGTTGTCGGAATTTCCGATCATGTGTACACAAATCCGACGCACAAAGTGCCACGCATGATCAGAATAAATAAAGAGATGAAAGCTATTGGCTACTGCCCCATTTATAGTCCCAACGTACGTGTTTTACGTCACCGCGTTCAGAATGATCGGATTTTCCGACAACTTTGTGTGACCGTGTGTATGCAAGACAAGTTTGAGCCAACATCCGTCGGAAAAAATCCTAGGATTTTGTTGTCGGAATGTCCGATCAATGTCCGACCGTGTGTATGGGGCATAAGACTCCACGACACCTTCCAGTGGGCCTCCTACAACCCATACTCAATGGAGAGAGGTCCTGGGCCCACCTGTCTATGGATTTCATTGTGGAGTTACCCAACTCCCAAGGCAACACTGTTATCCTTATGGTGGTTGACCGGTTCTCAAACATGTGTCATTGTATTCCACTTAAGAAGTTGTCCACTTCTAAGGAACTGGCTTCAGTTTTTGCTCAGGAGATCTTTCGCTTACATGGGCTACCCAAGGTGATTGTCTCAGACAGGGGTAGTCAGTTTGTCTCCCGATTCTGGCGAGCCTTTTGTGCAGTTGGAAATTCAGCTCGCTTTCTCCTCTGCGTATCACCCGCAGTCTAATGGGGCCACGGAATGAGCCAATCAGTCCTTGGAGCAATTCCTACGTTGCTATATTTCTGACCATCATAACAACTGGTCAGACCTATTAATGTGGGCAGAGTTTGCTCACAACAGTGCCTTGAATTCTGCTTCCCGATTGTCCCCGTTTATGGTGAATTATGATTTTCAACCTTCCACGTTGCCTGACTCGTTTGTTCCGCAGAGTATTTCTGCGTTAGTGGAGCATCTCCGTGGTCTTCGTTCCACTTGGGCACAAGTCCAGGATGCTTTGCGTCATGCTAATGATAGTTACACACTCCATGCTGATTGCAGACGCCTGCCTGCGCCTTCCTACCAGGTTGGGGACAGGGTCTGGCTGTCATCTCGCAACCTCCGACTTCGTGTTTCCTCACTGAAGTTCGCACCTCGGTTTATTGGGCACTTCCGTATTCTTCACAGGATTTAAACCAGTGGCTTACGCAATAGACCTTCCTTCTAATGCGTATTTTGAATGTATTTCATGTCTCCTTAAAACCTTTGGTCTGCAACCGCTTTACCACCTCTGTGCCACGTCCTCACCCTGTACAGGTTGAAAGCCATGAGGAGTATTAAGTACAGTCCATTGTTGACTCCCGTAGGTTCCGTGGGTGCATACAGTACCTGGTGCATTGGAAAGGGTACGGTCCGGAGGAACGCTCTTGGGTCTCATCCTCAGATGTACATGTCCCTGTCCTCCTCCGTGATTTCCATAGAGGTTTTCCCCTCAAGCCTGGTGGTCCCCTGAGGGGGAGGGGTCGTTAAGGAGCAGGTACTGTCAGGGCTGGGCTCAGCCCTTCCTTCTCTGAGCTGGCCTCTCAGCTGTCGGCTAATTGCCAGCTCCCATCTCTCTCCAGTTACCCAGCTGTTGTTGATTCTGCTCGTCAGTACTGCCTACTTAAAGCCGTCCAGCTCACTTGATCTCTGCCTTCGCCATTGTCAACGTCACAGAGACTTTTCCCTGCATTCCTGTTTGAATACTTGCTCAGCTGACGTCCCTTCTGGCTCCTGATCCTGCTTGCTGTACTACTACGTTTATCTCTAGCTCTCTGACATGGGCTTGGCTGACTACCCGATCCGGTTACTGAACTCTGGCTTATTTTGACTACGCTTACTCTGTTTACCCTTTTATTATTATTATTAAGCAAGTGTGATTTAACTATACTTCTGTCTCGGTCTGATTCAAGGTTCCTGATAGTTAGAGACCCAGGGCTCCTCCACCTTCCGTTTGAGGATGCCCCACAGATGCTCAATATGGTTCAGGTCTGGAAACATGCTTGGCCAGTCCATCACCTTTACCTTTAGCTTCTTTAGCAAGGCAGTGGTCATCTTGGAGGTGTGTTTGGGGTCGTTATATTGGAATACTGCTCTGCGGCCCAGTCTCCGATAGGAGGGGATCATGCTCTGCTTCAGTATGTCACAGTACTTGTTGACATTCATGGTTGCCTCAATAAACTGTAGCTCCCCAGTGCCCGCAGCACTCATGTAGCCCCAGACCATGACACTCCCACCACCATGCTTGACTGTAGGCAAGACACACTTGTTTTTGTACTCCTCACCTGGTTGCCGCCACATACGCTTGACACATCTGAACCAAATAAGTTTATCTTGGTCTCATCAGACCACAGGTTATGGTTCCAGGAATCCATGTCCTCAGTCTGCTTGTCTTTAGCAAACTGTTTGCAGGCATATGGTCTGAGCACTGACAGGCTGACCCCCCACCCCTTCAACCTCTGCAGCAATGCTGGCAGCACTCATACATCTATTTCCCAAAGACAACCTCTGGATATGACGCTGAGCACGTGCACTCAACTGCTTTGGTTGACCATGACAAGGCCTGTTCTGAGTGGAATCTGTCCTGTTAAACTGCTGTATGGTCTTTGCCACCCTGCTGCAGCTCAGTTTCAGGGTCTTGGCAATCTTCTTATAGCCTAGGCCATCTTTATGTAGAGCAACAATTCTTTTTTTCAGATCCCCAGAGAGTTCTTTGCCATGAGGTGCCATGTTGAACTTCCAGTGACCAGTATGAGACAGTGAGAGAGATAACACAAAATTTAACACACCTGCTCCCCATTCACACCCGAGACCTTGTAACACTAACGAGTCACATGACACCGGGGAGGGAAAATGGCTAATTGGACCCAATTTGGAAATCTTCACTTAGGTGTGTACTCACTTTTTTTACCAGCAGTTTAGACATTAATGGCTGTGTGTTGTGTTATTTTGAGGGGACAGCAAATTTACACTGTTATACAAGCTATACACTCACTACTTTACATTGTAGCAAAGTGTCATTACTTCAGTGTTGTCACATGAAAAGATATAATAAAATATTTACAAAAATGTGAGGGGTGTACTCACTTTTGTGAGATACTGTATATATATTTACAGTGCCTTGCGAAAGTATTCGGCCCCCTTGAACTTTTCAACCTTTTGCCACATTTCAGGCTTCAAACATAAAGATATAAAATTTTTATTTTTTGTGGAGAATCACCAACAAGTGGGACACAATTGTGAAGTGGAACGAAATCTATTGGATTGTTGAAACTATTTTAACGAATAAAAAAATGAAAAGTGGGGCGTGCAAAATTATTCGGCCCCCTTGCGTTAATACTTTGTAGAGCCACCTTTTGCTGCGATTACAGCTGTAAGTCGCTTGGGGTATGTCTCTATCAGTTTTGCACATCAAGAGACTGAAATTCTTGCCCATTCTTCCTTGCAAAACAGCTCGAGCTCAGTGAGGTTGGATGGAGAGCGTTTGTGAACAGCAGTTTTCAGCTCTTTCCAAAGATTCTCGATTGGATTCAGGTCTGGACTTTGACTTGGCCATTCTAACACCTGGATACGTTTATTTGTGAACCATTCCTTTGTAGATTTTGCTGTATGTTTGGGATCATTGTCTTGTTGGAAGATAAATCTCCGTCCCAGTTTCAGGTCGTTTGCAGACTCCAACAGGTTTTCATCCAGAATGGTCCTGTATTTGGCTGCATCCATCTTCCCCTCAATTTTAACCATCTTCCCTGTCCCTGCTGAAGAAAAGCAGGCCCAAACCATGATGCTGCCACCACCATGTTTGACAGTGGGGATGGTGTGTTGAGGGTGATGAGCTGTGTTGCTTTTACGCCAAACATACCGTTTTGCATTGTGGCCAAAAAGTTTGATTTTGGTTTCATCGGACCAGAGCACCTTCTTCCACATGTTTGGTGTGTCTCCCAGGTGGCCTGTGGCAAACTTTAGACGAGACTTTTTATGGATATCTTTGAGAAATGGCTTTCTTCTTGCCACTCTTCAATAAAGGCCAGATTTGTGCAGTGTACAACTGATTGTTGTCCTATGGACAGACTCTCCCACCTCAGCTGTAGTTCTCTGCAGTTCATCCAGAGTGATCATGGGCCTCTTGGCTGCATCTCTGATCAGTCTTCTCCTTGTCTGAGCTGAAAGTTTAGAGGGACAGCCAGGTCATGGTAGATTTGCAGTGGTCTGGTACTCCTTCCATTTCAAAATGATCGCTTGCATAGTGCTCCTTGGGATGTTTAAAGCTTGGAAAATCTTTTTGTATCCAAATCCGGCTTTAAACTTCTCCACAACAGTATTACGGACCTGCCTGGTGTGTTCCTTGGTCTTCATGATGCTCTCTGCGCTTTCAACAGAACCCTGAGACTATCACAGAGCAGGTGCATTTATGCAGAGACTTGATTACACACAGGTGGATTCTATTTATCACCATCAGTCATTTAGGACAACATTGGATCATTCAGAGATCCTCGCTGAACATCTGAAGTGAGTTTTCTGCACTGAAAGTAAAGGGGCCGAATAATTTTGCACGCACCACTTTTCAGTTTTTTATTTGCTAAAAAAGTTTAAAATATCCAATAGATTTAGTTCCACTTCACAATTGTGTCCCATTTGTTGGTGATTCTTCACAAAAAATTAAAATTTTATATCTTTATGTTTGAAGCCTGGAATGTGGCAAAAGGTTGAAAAGTTCAAGGGGGCCGAATACTTTTGCAAGGCACTGTATATATATATATATATATATATATATATATATATATATATATATATATATATATATATACAGTGGGGACAAAAAGTATTCAGACCCCCTTAAATTTTTCACTCTTTGTTATATTGCAGCCATATGCTAAAATCATTTAAGTTCATTTTTTTTCCCTCATTAATGTACACTGTACACACAGCACCCCACATTGACAGAAAAACACAGAATTGCTGACATTTTTGCAGATTTATTAAAAAAGAAAAACTGAAATATCACATAGTCCTAAGGGAAAAAAATGAACTTAAATGATTTTAGCAAATGGCTGCAATATAACAAAGAGTGAAAAATTTAGAGGGGTCTGAATACTTTCCGTCCACGCTGTATATATATTTTAAATAAAATAAAGAGTATTGAATGATCGTATCAAATTCAGGAAGATGCCGGACAAGAATACCGGAGCAAGAAGCAGAGGATCGGAGGAAGAACCAGAGGAAGAAGAAGATGGAGGAAGAAACCGAAGGAAGATAGAAAAAAGAAGATAGAAGAAAGAAGATGTAATGAAGAAGCATTTAAATAAAGGAATTGTCAAAAACTGTCTCTTGTCATTTTTAACATTTTTGACACCTTTTTTGTGAAATGGTAGGGGTTCTTACCATTTTACACAGGGGGGGCGGGATCTGGGGGTCCCCTTGTTAAAAGGGGCTTCCAGATTCCGATAAGCCCCCCGCCCGCAGACCCCCACAACCATCGGGAAAGGGTTGTGGGGATGAGGCCCTTGTCCCCATCAACATGGGGACAAGGTGCTTTAGGGGGACCCCAAAGCACCCTCCCAATGTTGAGGGCATGTGGCCTGGTATGGTTAAGGAGGGGGGGCGCTCTCTCGCCCCCCCTTTTTTCCTGCGGCCTGCCAGGTAGCGTGCTCGGATAAGGGTCTGGTATGGATGTTTGGGGGGACCCCACGCCATTTTTTTTTAATATTTTGGCGCTGGGTTCCCCTTAAAATCCATACCAGACCCTTTGGGTCTGGTATGGATTTTGAGGGGGGCCCCCACACCTTTTTTTTCAAAATTTTGGCACGGGTTCCCCTTAATATCCATACCAGACCTGAAGGGCCTGGTATGGAATTTAGGGGGACCCTACGCCATTTTTTTTTAAAATTTTGGTTCGGGGTTCCCCTGTGGGGAAATTCCATGCCGTTTTTTTCAATGAACTTTTATGTGTATTGTCGGACCGACAATTCATTAATAGCCGCAAGTAGTTTTAAATGACTTTTTTTTCCTTTGAAATGTCATTTTGCCAGACTGTTCTAAACACGGGAAACATGCGCCCCTTTACAGGCATACTATAGACACCCCCCAGGTACGAAATTTATAGGAATATTACACTTTTATTGTTTCACTTTAAGCATTATTAAAATCACTGCTCCTGAAAAAAAAGGCCGTTTTTAAAACTTTTTTTTGCATTGTTCCATGTCCCCTGGGGCAGGACCCGGGTCCCCAAACACTTTTTATGACAATAGCTTGCATATAAAGCAGGCCATACATGGTCGAATTTCAAACAAATTTTCTTTTTAAAATCAGAAAGTTAGTTTTTTTTGTGATCCGATGAGGCCACCATTGATTTTCGAAATTCGGCCGTTTTTTAAAAAATTTCCAACATGTCCGATTCCTCAAATTTGATTGCTTTTGACTGATTGAAAATCGGCCATTGTTGCAGCCCACTAATGGTGCGAAATTCGTACGAAAATTCTTTCATACGATTTTCGAAAGAAAGTTCTTTAGATATTCGAACCGTGTATGGCCGGCATTAGCCTTTAAAATTAGCACTTTTGATTATTCATGTTCGAGTCCCATAGACTTTAACGGTGTCCGCGTGTTCGAACAAATTTTTTGCCTGTTCGCATGTTCTGGTGCGAACCGAACACGGGGGTGTTCGGCTCATCCCTATTCATCATATAGATATTTATATGTCAATCTCCTAGCAAAAAGATTTAGATCCTTGACAACCTCAAAATTGTCCAGCCTAGAGGCTGAACAGAAGCTCAAGCCTAAACCCAAGACATCAATCTCTGCCTGCGAGAGTATTTGGGAGGAAAAATTAATGACTTGCAACTAATTCTCATCTATTTGCCCTTGTATGCATAACGATCCAGATTGTGGGGGACTAATTGCTTGTTGGACTGATCCTGGACTGGAGGATACAATTGAAAATCCCTTTCTTTAGTGCTTTTAGGAATAGTCCCGGAATCCTGGGGCATGCTGGTATATGTCTGTGTGGGTATTTGAGGAGATGTAAGTGCATGGTTGGAGCTGGCTAACATAGTAGAGGCCATAGCTCCCCTAGTCCTTCTCTGTCCCTCACCCAGTGGCCCATCACCAACCATATTATCTGTGCCTGTATCTGAATTAGAGTGTTTGTCATGGGCGTGCTCTTTACATTTTTTATTACCACCACCATTGTGACTTTCACCAGTAATGTGCCGTTTTCTAGACCCTCGATTTCTGCCTCTTCCGGGTGGCTATGAAAGGTGAGAAAAACGTGAAATATGTGATACATATGATGAATCAGAATCAGTGCCTTCCATTATATCATTCTCATTGGTCCGTGTTTTTCCTTTTTTTTCATATTTAATTTGCCACCTCATTGTGGCCATTTGTACGCATATCTACCATTAAAGACCATTTTGTCTCTAATAAATATAATATCTTTATTAAATTTTTCTAGATGTTCTTTGAGTAGCTTATCTTTTTCCAAAAATTTAGGATGTGCACACAAAGACACATTGAGCTTTTGAAATTCAATGATTTCGTTATCAAGTTCCTTGATCTCTTGGTTGTAATACTCGATCAAGGAATTACATAGTTACATAGTTACATAGTAGGTGAGGTTGAAAAAAGACACACGTCCATCAAGTCCAACCTATGTGTGTGATTATGTGTCAGTATTACCTTACATATCCCTGTATGTTGCGGTCATTCAGGTGATTATCTAATAGTTTCTTGAAGCTATCAATGCTCCCCGCTGAGACCACCGCCTGTGGAACGGAATTCCACATCCTTACCGCTCTTACAGTAAAGAACCCTCTACGTAGTTTAAGGTTAAACCTCTTTTCTTCTAATTGTAATGAGTGGCCCCGAGTCTTATTAAACTCTCTTCTGCGAAAAAGTTTTATCCCTATTGTGGGGTCACCAGTACAGTATTTGTAAATTGAAATCATATCCCCTTTCAATCGTCTCTTCTCCAGAGAGAATAAGTTCAGTGCTCGCAACCTTTCCTCATAACTAAGATCCTCCAGACCTTTTATTAGCTTTGTTGCCCTTCTTTGTACTCGCTCCATTTCCAGTACATCCTTCCTGAGGACTGGTGCCCAGAACTGGACTGCATACTCCAGGTGCGGCCGGACCAGAGTCTTGTAGAGCGGGAGAATTATCGTTTTATCTCTGGAGTTGATCCCCCTTTTAATACATGCCAATATTCTGTTTGCCTTATTAGCAGCAGCTTGGCATTGCATGCCATTGCTGAGCCTATCATCTACTAGGACCCCCAGGTCCTTTTCCATCCTAGATTCCCCCAGAGGTTCTCCCCCCAGTGTATAGATTGCATTCATATTTTTGCTACCCAAATGCATTATTTTACATTTTTCTACATTGAACCTCATTTGCCATGTAAATTCATCATGTTTTTTGTGCACTCCTGAAGATTTGCCTCCCATTGTTTCTTAAATGTATTTTTAATTTCCCAAAGATTAGGGAACACCTAAATTTCTAATCCCTGGGGATTCAGGTCTTCCCTGATGGGCCTCATACAGGAGTTTTACCTGCCAGAAGTATTGCTGTTGACTATTAGTGTTTGCTTTGAGGTGCCCATGACATATGCATCCAGCGTAATATAAAGTGTGTGGAATTCTCCCCAAGCAGGACGATGGAGCCTGGCTTTTTGGGCTGAGTCTTGCTGCTTTGTTGTGGCCGTCTCTGGTGTGGCCGCCGGAATGGAATTGTCTGCATTGATGGGTGTAGGTAAAGGTACTTACTGCACATGAGCGCATCCTCGCTTGTGTGTCAGCAAAGGTTGTGATGGTTGGCGCATGCGCTGGACCAGCCGCGGTAATAGGCTAGGACCAGCTGCACTGCCATTGGCCGCAGATGAGGTGGGGGACGTACCCCCGTGTTTAGGGGGTTCCACGCCCCTTCCTCATAGGATTACTAACTTTGTGATTAGGACAAGGCTGCAGAAGGCACAGTTGATATTAATTATAACTAAGCAATGATTTGGTGCCAAAAGGGCTTTAACCCTTACGCTGCCAGGCCCTGTGCTCCATTGTGTACACTCAGGTGGCCAGACCATTTTTTCACTTATATAATGTAAATTATTCCTGCGCTATCGTGGGAGAGAGATACAAACAGGGACAGCTGCAAGGAATGGGGTCAAACAAAGCCCATAAATAAACAAAGAGACGTGGGGGTGGGTGCTGCGCTATCCGGGTGGAGTGAGAAAAATATTGCTACAGGTGGCAGTATGAGGTAAATGTTGCAGTCAAATGAAAAGTGAAAGCTGTCAGCTACAAGATCATATATGAAAAAAATGAAGTAGTAATAATAGAGTTAAGTCCCAAACACAATATCTAATAGGACTGTGCAGGAGAAATATTGTGCAAAATCGAAATTAATCACGTATTAAATTAAGCACTAATATGCACTAATATGCAGACCTGGACGTGAATATAAATATGTGCAAAAACAAGCAGCAATAAATATGCAGAAACCAAAACTAATTAGATGAAACAACAAACTAATTGTGCAGATAAATCATACATAAGTGATAATAGAGCAACATGTGCAGCTCTAGGCATAAAGTGCAAATCAATGGATGTGCAGACCACAGCAATATATAAAATTTCCTGAGTGTGCAAAATCGCATATAAAGTGCAGGGTGGTGTGTGGCATACACGCTTCAATCACATCACAAAAAAGTGCCACCGTAATAAGTTAATCAAAAAAAAAATCTAAAAAAAAAAAAAATCCAAAAAAAAAAAGTCCAAGAAACAAACAAACATGTGTACCAGTGAGAAACTGGAAATGCTTAAACGTTCAGTGGTAATAATCCTTTTTGAAAAAAACACACAGTCCAATGTGCAAAATAGAGAGAGTGGGGTGCCAGAGGAGAGAGGGTGTCTATCCTCTTCGTGCATAAAACACACACAGGTGAGCAGTGTGTGTATTTTATGCACGAAGAGGATATACAGTTTTTCACTTATAGCTTTCAGAATTTGTGAAAGACCCCCAAAACCATATATTTTCTGTAAGCACATGATCAGTAGAATAAAAAGAAGGTGCTACTGATTTTTTTAGACCCCGCGGGATTTGCGCATATGTTTATCAAACGAATATATTTGCAAAAAATACAATAAAACCATTATTAGCAGATAAAAACACAGCAAATTTTACAAAAGTCCTACTATATTTAAAAGCTTAACCTGCATTGCATACAAATATTTGTAACTTTTAAATTGCTCCTTTTTGCGACATGGTGAAAATTGAACAGACGCAAAAGTGTAAATATCCAAATTTCTAAAAACAACTGAAGGTTTTAATTTTTCCCTAACAGCTTTCAGAATTTGTGAAACCCAAAACCGTATATTTTCTGAACCATAGAAAAAAGAATCCCCCTTGGATTGGGACTTTGACAGACCACCAACTCATTAGAGTAAAAAATGTATTTTATTAATATACTTTAACCACTTCAGCCCCGGAAGAATTTATCCCCTTCCTGACCAGAGCACTTTTTACAATTTGGCATTGCGTCGCTTTAACTGCTAATTGCGCGGTCATGCAATGCTGTACCCAAACGAAATTTGCGTCCTTTTCTTCCCACAAATAGAGCTTTCTTTTGATGGTATTTGATCACCTCTGCCGTTTTTATTTTTTGCGCTATAAACGGAAAAAGACCGAAAATTTTGAAAAAAAATGATATTTTCTACTTTTTGTTATAAAAAAAATCCAATAAACTCAATTTTAGTCATACATTTAGGCCAAAATGTATTTGGCCACATGTCTTTGGTAAAAAAAATGTCAATAAGCGTATATTTATTGGTTTGCGCAAAAGTTATAGCGTCTTCAAACTAGGGTACATTTTCTGGAATTTACACAGCTTTTAGTTTATGACTGCCTATGTCATTTCATGAGGTGCTAAAATGGCAGGGCAGTACAAACCCCCCCCCCAAATGACCCCATTTTGGAAAGTAGACACCCCAAGGAAATTGCTGAGGCGCATGTTGAACCCATTGAATATTTATTTTTTTTGGCCCAAGTGATTGAATAATGCCAAAAAAAAATAAATTACAAAAAGTTGTCACTAAATGATATATTGCTCACACAGGCCATGGGCATATGTGGAATTGCACCCCAAAATACATTTAGCTGCTTCTCCTGAGTATGGGGATACCACATGTGTGGGGCTTTTTGGGAGCCTAGCCGCGTACGGGGCCCCGAAAACCAAGCACCGCCTTCAGGATTTCAAAGGGCATAAATTTTTGATTTCACTCCTCACTACCTATCAAAGTTTTGAAGGCCATAAAATGCCAAGATGGCACAAAACCCCCCCAAATGACCCCATTTTGGAAAGTAGACACCCCAAGCTATTTGCTGAGAGGCATGTTGAGTCCATGGAATATTTTATTTTTTGACACAATTTGCGGGAATGTGACATTTTTTTTTTTTTTTTGCACAAAGTTGTCACTAAATGATATATTGCTCACACAGGCCATGGGCATATGTGGAATTGCACCCCAAAATACATTTAGCTGCTTCTCCTGAGTATGGGGATACCACATGTGTGGGGCTTTTTGGGAGCCTAGCCGCGTACGGGGCCCCGAAAACCAAGCACCGCCTTCAGGATTTCAAAGGGCATAAATTTTTGATTTCACTCCTCACTACCTATCACAGTTTTGAAGGCCATAAAATGCCAAGATGGCACAAAACCCCCCCAAATGACCCCATTTTGGAAAGTAGACACCCCAAGCTATTTGCTGAGAGGCATGTTGAGTCCATGGAATATTTTATATTTTGACACAAGTTGCGGGAAAGTGACAATTTTTTTTTTTCACAAAGTTGTCACTAAATGATATATTGCTCAAACATGCCATGGGCATATGTGGAATTACACCCCAAAATACATTCTGCTGCTTCTCCTGAGTACGGGGATACCACATGTGTGGGACTTTTTGGGAGCCTAGCCGCGTACGGGGCCCCGAAATCCAAGCACCGCCTTCAGGATTTCTAAGGGCGGAAAGTTGTGATTTCACTCCTCACTACCTATCACAGTTTTGAAGGCCATAAAATGCCCAGATGGCACAAAACCCCCCCCAAATGATGCCATTTTGGAAAGTAGACACCCCAAGCTATTTGCTGAGAGGCATGTTGAGTCCATGGAATATTTTATATTTTGACACAAGTTGCGGGAATGTGACAATTTTTTTATTTTTTTTATTTTTTTTGCACAAAGTTGTCACAAAATGATATATTGCTCAAACATGCCATGGGCATATGTGGAATTACACCCCAAAATACATTCTGCTGCTTCTCCTGAGTACGGGGATACCACATGTGTGGGACTTTTTGGGAGCCTAGCCGCGTACGGGGCCCCGAAATCCAAGCACCGCCTTCAGGATTTCTAAGGGCGGAAAGTTGTGATTTCACTCCTCACTACCTATCACAGTTTTGAAGGCCATAAAATGCCCAGATGGCACAAAACCCCCCCCAAATGATGCCATTTTGGAAAGTAGACACCCCAAGCTATTTGCTGAGAGGCATGTTGAGTCCATGGAATATTTTATATTTTGACACAAGTTGCGGGAATGTGACAATTTTTTTATTTTTTTTATTTTTTTTGCACAAAGTTGTCACAAAATGATATATTGCTCAAACATGCCATGGGCATATGTGGAATTACACCCCAAAATACATTCTGCTGCTTCTCCTGAGTACGGGGATACCACATGAGTGGCACTTTTTGGGAGCCTAGCTTCATACGGGGCCCCGAAATCCAATCACCGCCTTCAGGATTTCTAAGAGCGTTCATTTTTGATTTCACTCCTCACTACCCATCACAGTTTCGAAGGCCATAAAATGCCAAGATAGCACAAAACCCCCCAAAATGACCCCATTTTGGAAAGTAGAAACCCCAAGCTATTTGCTGAGAGGCATGGTGAGTATTTTGCAGCTCTCATTTGTTTTTGAAAATGAAGAAAGACAAGAACAACATATTTTTTTTTTCTTTTTTCAATTTTCAAAAGTTTGTGACAAAAAGTGGGGTCTGCAAAATACTCACTATACCTCTCAGCAAATAGCTTTGGGTGTCTATTTTCCAAAATTGGGTCATTTGGGGGTGGTTTGTGCCATCTGGGCATTCCATGGCCTCCGAAACTGTGATAGGCAGTGAAGACTGAAATCAAAAATTTACGCCCCTTAGAAAGCCTGAAGGCGGTGCTTGGTTTTCGGGGTCCCGTACGTGGCTAGGCTCCCAAAAAGTCTCACACATGTGGTATCCCCGTACTCAGGAGAAGCAACAGAAAGTATTTTGGGGTGTAATTTCACATATTCCCATGGCATGTTTGAGCAATATATCATTTAGTGACAACTTTGTGCAAAAAAAAAAAAAAAATTTGTCTTTTTCCCGCAACTTGTGTCACAATATAAAATATTCCATGGACTCGACATGCCTCTCAGCAAATAGCTTGGGGTGTCTACTTTCCAAAATGGGGTCATTTGGGGGGGGGTTGAACTGTCCTGGCATTTTATGCACAACATTTAGAAGCTTATGTCACACATCACCCACTCTTCTAACCACTTGAAGACAAAGCCCTTTCTGACACTTTTTGTTTACATGAAAAAATTATTTTTTTTTGCAAGAAAATTACTTTGAACCCCCAAACATTTTAAAGCAAATGCCCTACAGATTAAAATGGTGGGTGTTTCATTTTTTTTTTTCACACAGTATTTGCGCAGCGATTTTTCAAACGCATTTTTTGGGGAAAAAACACACTTTTTAAAATTTTAATGCACTAAAACACACTATATTCCCCAAATGTTTGATGAAATAAAAAAGATGATCTTAGGCCGAGTACATGGATACCAAACATGACATGCTTTAAAATTGCGCACAAACGTGCAGTGGCGACAAACTAAATACATTTTTAAAAGCTTTTAAAAGCCTTTACAGGTTACCACTTTAGATTTACAGAGGAGGTCTACTGCTAAAATTACTGCCCTCGATCTGACCTTCGCGGTGATACCTCACATGCATGGTGCAATTGCTGTTTACATTTGACGCCAGACCGACGCTTGCGTTCGCCTTTGTGCGAGAGCAGGGGGGGACAGGGGTGTTTTTTTTTTGTTTTTTTTTCTTTATTATTTTTTTGCTTTTTTATCTTATTTTTAAACTGTTCCTTTCATTTTTTTTTTTTTAATAATTTTTATTGTTATCTCAGGGAATGTAAATATCCCCTATGATAGGAATAGGTAGTGACAGGTACTCTTTTTTGAAAAAAATGGGGTCTATTAGACCCTAGATCTCTCCTCTGCCCTCAAAGCATCTGACCACACCAAGATCGGTGTGATAAAATGCTTTCCCAATTTCCCAATGGCGCTGTTTACATCCGGCGAAATCTAAGTCATGAAATGCTCGTAGCTTCCGGTTTCTTAGGCCATAGAGATGTTTGGAGCCATTCTGGTCTCTGATTAGCTCTATGGTCAGCTGGCTGAATCACCGGCTGCATTCTCAGGTTCCCTGTTGGGACAGGAGAGCCAGAGAAAAACATAGAAGACGGTGGGGGTGGGGGGGGCATTCCCTCCCACTGCTTGTAAAAGCAGTCTAGAGGCTAATTAGCCGCTAGGATTGCTTTTACATGAAAGCCGACCGCTGGCTGAAAAGAATGATACCAAGATGATACCTAAACCTGCAGGCATCATTCTGGTATAACCACTCAAAGTCCAGCAACATACCAGTACGTTGCTGGTCCTTGTTGGGCATACATTGTAAACGTTTTTTTCATGCAGCCTGTGGGCTGAACGAAAAAAAAATATTGATCGGTGGGTATGCCCACCATTAGAATACCTCCCTTCATCCACCCACTTCTAATGATGGGCATACATGCACCGTTTATATATGCCGAAGCATGGGGGCATCCTCCCGCAAAAGGCAGGAGCAAATCGCTCCTCCGCCCACTGCTGCCCCCACGCTTCGGCATATATGCTGAAGTATGTAACTGTGGTGGTGAAATCACCTCCGACAGCGCTGGAGTCGCGGCTTTATGTATCGTGGGAACAAACGCTGTTGCTGTCAAGATAAATAAATCCGCGCTGCAACTGAATGGCGTACCTTCTAAGCAAATGATGGTTAACAAAAAACAAAGTAACATTACAGTATAACAGTAATACTTACCATACCTGCAAAGCAAAATACAAAAAAAACATAGTAAAAAATAAAACATTTAACGCAACCTGTGCCTACCTAAAATATATATATGCCGAAGCATGGGGGCATCCTCCCGCAAAAGGCAGGAGCAAATCGCTCCTCCACCCACTGCTGCCCCCACGCTTCGGCATATATGCTGAAGTATGTAACTGTGGTGGTGAAATCACCTCCGACAGCGCTGGAGTCACGGCTTTATGTATCGTGGGAGCAAACGCTGTTGCTGTCAAGATGAATAAATCCGCGCTGCAACTGAATGGCGTACCTGCTAAGCAAATGATGGTTAACAAAAAAACAAAGTAACATTACAGTATAACAGTAATACTTACCATACCTGCAAAGCAAAATACAAAAAAAAACATAGTAAAAAATAAAACATTTAACGCAACCTGTGCCTACCTAAAATATATATAAGCCGAAGAATGGGGGCATCCTCCCGCAAAAGGCAGGAGCAAATCACTCCTCCACCCACTGCTGCCCCCACGCTTCGGCATATATGCTGAAGTATGTAACTGTGGTGGTGAAATCACCCCTGACAGCGCTGGAGTCACGGCTTTATGTATCGTGGGAGCAAACACTGTTGCTGTCAAGATAAATAAATCCGCTCTGCAGCTGAATGGCGTACCTGAAAACAAAAAAGTGGTTAAAACAAAGTATAAAAAAATTGCATACCTATAAAGCAAACATGATAAAAACATAACAATAAAACATTGCAGTATAGAATGCAGAACAATAGAGAGAGAATAGAGAGAGAACAATAAAAAAACAACTATTTTTGGTTTTTTTATTTTATATATTTTTTTGTGTTTTTTTCTTTTTTTTTACTTTTTTTTGTTTTTTTGTTTTTTTTACACTTTTTTTTGTAACTTTAACTTTTTTAACTGGTACCAGGTTTGGGTCTCTCAAAATGCGACAGCATCTTGGGTGACCCTGTGAAAGTGTGTCCTAGTCTGTGCAGTGCTGTACCCTACGCTAATACTCCACTAGTGTATGGTAGCGTTCAAAACATTCACCAATGCAAAGACCAGGACTGCCAGGACTGAGGGGACAATAATACCGGGTGTCACGCCTAAATCCGCGCTTGCTGCAGACACGACATCTTTTTTGGGGGGTTCGTTGGGTAGGGGTACTCGGGAGGGCATAAAGAAAATGCCTCTCATGCAGCCGGCTTACTGCATTTGGTTGGGGAAGGTGAGGTAGAGCACCGTCTGGAAACAGAAGGGCTCTGACGATCTCTTCCTGGAATTTAAGGAAGGATCCAGTCCGTCCTGAAGCTCTGTATAGCACATGAGCGTTCAGCAAAGCCAATTGAAATAAATAAACAGACACTTTTTTGTACCAGCGTCTGGCCTTACGCGCAATTAGGTACGGCGCCAACAACTGGTCGTTGAGGTCCACCCCTCCCATATTAAGGTTATATTCGTGGACACAGAGGGGTTTCTCCATAACACCAGTCGCCGTAGGAATTTGGACCATCGTGTCTGCATGAAGGGAGGTAAGAACGAAAACATTCTTATTGTCCCTCCACTTCATAGCGAGCAAGTTATTACACTTCAAGCAGGCTCTCTCCCCCAGCCTAAGACGGGAATCTGCAAGCCGCTGGGGAAAGCCCCGGCGATTAGATCGCACGGTGCCACATGCTCCAATCTGATGATCAAACAAGTGACTAAAAAGTGGCACGCTCGTGTAATAATTGTCCACGTACAAGTGGTACCCCTTTCTGAATAAGGGTGACACCAAGTCCCACACTATCTTGCCAGCGCTTCCTATGTAGTCAGGGCAGTTTGTCGGCTCTACGTGACTATCTCTTCCCTCGTAAACCATAGAACTACATGTATAGCCTGTGGCCCTGTCACAGAGCTTATACATCTTGACCCCGTATCTGGCACGCTTGCTGGGAAGGTACTGTTTGAATGACAAGCGGCCAGAAAACTTAATCAGGGACTCATCAACGCAGACAACTTGATGGGGGGTAAACAAGTCTGCAAAACGTTGGTTGAAGTGGTTTACGAGGGGCCGAATTTTGTAGAGCCGATCGTATGCAGGGTCTCCACGAGGACGACAGAGTTCATTGTCGTTGAAGTGCATGAACCACAAAATCTGCTCGTATCGTGCCCTGGTCATGGAAGCAGAGAACACGGGCGAATGGTAAATTGGGTCAGTGGACCAATATGACCGCAACTCACTCTTTTTATTTAAGCCCATGAGGAGGCAAAGGCCCAGAAAGATCTTAAATTCGGAAACCGTAATTGGTTTCCAATCTCTGGCAAGGGTGGACTGGGGAATAGTGGCGATGTGTTGACCAGCGTACAAATTGCTTTGGTCCACAATAGATCTATAGAGATCTTCGGTGAAAAACAGCGAATAAAAATCCAGTGGCATAAGGTCAACTGTTTCCACCTGAATTCCGGGTTGGCCAGTGAATGGGGGAAGTACGGGTGCTGCAGAAGTGGTGGGTTCCCAATTCGGATTGGCGAATACAGCAGGAAGGGCACTATGGGCACGACGGGCCTGTGTTTGTCTTCTTGGTGGCAGCGGGACACTACTTGTGCTTGCCACCTCGCCAGCTTGAACTGCACTTATGGGACTCGCCACGTCACCACGTGATACTGCAGTGCTGGATGTACGACCAGGGTGTACTAGGCCGCTGGTGCTTGCCAGTTCACCAGAAGGAATAGCGGCGCTAGTACTTCTCTGCTCCATACGAGAGCCCTGCGGTTCTTGCACTTCAAGGACAGAAGAAGAAGTTCGGGGTCTGGTACGCCTGACCTTAGCAGGGACCACAACTCCGTCGTCAGAGCTATCTGTCATGGAGCCGCTGTCCTCTACAGGATCGTATTCTGAGCCTGAATCTGACAGATGAGTGACTTCCTCTTCACTATCTGTCATGCTCAGAAACGTGTAGGCCTCTTCACTAGTGCACCTTCGATTTGCCATTTTGGGCTCTAAATTTAGGGGTACACCAGTGAGACTCACAGGCAAAAAAGCTCCTGACTGTCAGCGACTGTATCAAAACGCTACCAAAAAACTGTTAGCGATCGCAGGGATCAGGCCTGACTCTGCGAACGCTGCAGTTATGTGTGCTTAGTGTTTTGTGTCAGTGATCGATCGATACTGCACTTGGGTGGGGTGGGCTGGGCTGGGCCGAGGAGCAAAACGCAGGTGCTAGCAGGTATCTGGGCTGATCCCGCTAACACTGCGTTTTTTTGGGGGACCCTAAATTGCTGGGGAGTATAGATCTGATCGGATCAGATATCGATCCGTTCAGATACTATAGCACTAAGGGAGGTGTATGCTGCGTGCGTGAGTTTTAGCAGTACTGGCGCTAACCTCACGCTGCCTGGGGCGACGCAGACCTTATCTGATCCTAAAAACGTAACTTCTATCACCGCCGGGCAATTAGGGGGTTAAACCTTTATAAGGTAATAAACGGCGGGTGCCCTAAAACTATAATAAACTATAATAAACTATAATAAACTGTAATAAACTACAAAAAACAAACTAGCTAACCAGCGTCACCCGTAACACTTATACGGTGATCGCTGGTGAAAGGGTTAACTAGGGGGCAATCAAGGGGTTAAAACCTTTAGCAGGTAGTATATGGGGGTCCCTGTCGCTATAAAACACTCACAGCGAACCTATATACTTACCTCCCTAACTAGCGTCACCTGTGTCACTAATGCAGCGATCAGAAAAACGATCGCTTAGTGACACTGGCGACGGGGGGTGATCACGGGGTTAACCTTTATTAGGGGGCGTTAGGGGGGTACCCTGGACCTAAAGGGGGGTACCCTAGACCTAAAGGGGGCTAACCTAACTACCCTAACACTTATAACTGTCACAAACTGACACCAATGCAAAAAAAAAAAAAATTGCTATTGGTATCAGAGTGACAGGGGGTACAGGGGGGTGATCGGGGGGTGATCAGGGTGTGAAGGGGGGTGAAAAGTGTGCCTGCGTGTTCTACTGGAAGTGTAGTGTTGGTGCACTTACTTGGATGTCTTCTCTCCTCAGCGCCGGGACGAAAAGACCGGCTCGAGGAGAGATGACATCACTTCCTCTCCCTCTGTTTACATTACAGAGGGAGAGGAAGCATTTGATTCGCTGGGAGCGATCGGGAGGGGGTGGCCATCAATGGATGGCCTCCCCCTGACCTCTCATCGCCCACGAACAAGAGCCGACCGCCAATGGCACCGGGGGGGGGTCGCACGCGGGAAGGCATCACGTATCAGGTACGTGATTTTGCCTGCCCGTGCCATTCTGCTCACGTATATAGGCGTGAGGCGGTCGGCAAGTGGTTAAAAGAGACGTGAGAGCGTCTATAACGTACAAATTAAAAAATCATTCCATACAAAATTGATACAAAATCAAAATATAGAGAAAATATATAAAGTGACAATGGTAAATGTACTCTCATGGGGGTAGTGTACCCCGATACCCGATATATTTTCTGAAAGTATATGACCGCTAGAATAAAAAGGAGGTGCTACTGATTTTTTAAACCCCGCAGTATTTGTGCAAATGTTTATCAAACCAATATATTTGCAAAAAATACACTAAAACCATTATTAGCAGATAAAAACACAGCTAATTGGGAGAAGCGTCAGGCGGAGGGAGGGGAAGGAGCGATGCCGCTCGGAGCAGCCATGGGTGCGGGGGCATTTGGGAGGGTGATCTGACTGGCGGGGGAGACACATGTGGACCCCCCAAGCTCCATGCAGCACCTGAAGCTGGCGGGAGTGTTAGAGGAGGGATGCCGGCTAATGATGGTAGTTGCGGGGAGTGGGTGTGCATGGGGGGATCAGATCGGCTAGAGGGGGGTAATCAGTGCTAGGGGGGAGAAGGGGGGGTGAAGGGGATAGGAGAGTGGGGAGGGCAGTTTTAGATGGAAGGGTGCAGCGGGGGTGGAGAGGCAGGGGGCAGGGAAGCGGCGGCATGGGTGTGGGGGCGGTCACATTATGGGTTAAAAACTTTGATCAGCGGGTTGTAAATTTGCTGATCAGAGTTATAGAATTGCCTGCTGACCAATTCTGACATAAGCTTATGGTCATTGAAGTAATCATAAGCTTATAGGAGAGGGACAAAGGATGTCCGTACGCAGTACTGACTTGGCCACCTGTGGGCACTTCTGTAGGTCTGTACAGCATACGGACTTGGCAGTGAAAGGGTTAAATTGTCTTGGATTCAGGTTATTAGCAATGTTGAATGGTGTTATGCATGGGTTGGAGCTTGTGTAGGTAAGTGTTATGCCCCGTATACATGGTCGGATTTTCCGACGGAAAATGTGTGATAGGACCCTGTTGTTGGAAATTCCGACCGTGTGTAGGCTCCATCACACATTTTCCATCGGATTTTCCGACACACAAAGTTTGAGAGCAGGCTATAAAATTTTCCGACAACAAAATTTGTTGTCGGAATTTCCGATCGTGTGTACACAAATCCGACGCACAAAGTGCCACGCATGCTCAGAATTAGGGATGAGCCGAACACCCCCCGGTTCGGTTCGCACCAGAACCTGCGAACGGACCCTAAATTCGCACGAACGTTAGAACCCCTTTCACGTCTATGGGACTCGAACGTTCGAAATCAAAAGTGCTAATTTTAAAGGCTAATTTGCATGGTATTGTCCTAAAAAGGGTTTGGGGACCCGGGTCCTGCCCCAGGGGACATGTATCAATGCAAAAAAACTTTTAAAAACGGCCGTTTTTTCGGGAGCAGTGATTTTAATGATGCTTAAAGTTAAAAAAAAGTGAAATATTCCTTTAAATATCGTACCTGGGGAGTGTCTATAGTATGCCTGTAAAGTGGCGCGTGATTCCCTTGCTTAGAACAGTCCCTGCACAAAATGACATTTTTAAAGGAAAAAAAGTCATTTAAAACTGCTTGCGGCTTTAATGTAATGTTGGGTCCTGGAAATATGGATGAAAATCAGTGAGACAAACGGCATGGGTACCCCCCAGTCCATTACCAGGCCCTTTGGGTCTTGTATGGATATTAAGGGGAACCCCGCACCCAAATTAAAATAAGGAAAGGTGTGGGGCCACCAGGCCCTATATACTCTGAACAGCAGTATACAGGCGGTGCAAACAAGACAGGAACTGTAGGTTTGTTGTTAAGTAGAATCTGTTTGTAATTTTGAACGGGTACATTTTTAACGTGTTTAGCTCCAGCCAAAAAATCTTTTTTAAGCTTTTTGGAAACATAATGAAGGGTTATCACCCCTGTGACATTTGTTTTGCTGTCTGTCCTCCTCTTCAGAAGATTTCACCTCACTTTTTGTCCCAATGACAAATGTTTTTTGAAAATTGGGGTTTTTTGTGAAACAAGGATTGGAAAGCATCAGTGGAAAGGAGAAATGTTTTTCCCATATTAACTCTTACAGGAGAGAATTTCCCTTCCTAGGGGTAGGTTTCATCTCACTTCCTGTTGTCTCCTTCCGTTTGCAAGTAGGAGTCGTTTGTAAGTTAGATGTTTGAAAGTAGGGGCCTGCCCTATATACTCAGCAGAAATTTGGGCCTTAGGTGTTGTTGTGGCCACAACACTGTAAGCCCTCACAGGGCCCTGCTGTGAAATATTAGATCAAGAATTGTAATTACATGCCCCTGTTGAACAGGGGCAGAAAAATTGGGCCTTTGGTGGTGGTGGTGGTGCTGGTGCCACAACACTGTAAGTCCTCACTCGCTCTTGGTGGGCGCAGAAACGGGCCCTGCTGTGAAATATTAGATCAAGAATTGTAATTACATGCCCCTGTTGAACAAGGGCAGAAAAATTGGGCCTTTGGTGGTGGTGCTGGTGCCACAACACTGTAAGTCCTCACTCGCTCTTGGTGGGTGCAGAAATGGGCCCTGCTGTGAAATATTAGATCAAGAATTGTAATTACATGCCCCTGTTGAACAAGGGCAGAAAAATTGGGCCTTTGATGGTGGTGGTGGTGCTGGTGCCACAACACTGTAAGTCCTCACTCGCTCTTGGTGGGTGCAGAAATGGGCCCTGCTGTGAAATATTAGATCAAGAATTGTAATTACATGCCCCTGTTGAACAAGGGCAGAAAAATTGGGCCTTTGGTGGTGGTGCTGGTGCCACAACACTGTAAGTCCTCACTCGCTCTTGGTGGGTGCAGAAATGGGCCCTGCTGTGAAATATTAGATCAAGAATTGTAATTACATGCCCCTGTTGAACAAGGGCAGAAAAATTGGGCCTTTGATGGTGGTGGTGCCACAACACTAAAAGATAGAAGAGATTTCGCGCATAAAATCTATCATAAAAATAACACACAATAATTGGTAAATATAAACTGTGAAAAAACAGTAATAGGAGCAGGTAAAATGCAACAATCAAAACTGGATAAAATACATAAATGTGATCAAATAAGTATATAAATATCACAAAAAATAAGTGCAAATATGCAAAACCTGTGCTGTAAAATCCAAATGCGTAAATCAACAAATTCAAATGGATGGCTTAAGCCAAATCGCAAAAAAGTGCAAAAGTGCAAAAACTGTGCAGCAGCTGCAAACAGCGTGATAAAGGATGCTACCAAATATATAGGACTATAAACTAGAGTTCACATAGGAAACAATATAGAGTCCATAACTTGTGATGGTAATAATGGTAGTGCTGATCTTCATCCAACAACTGACGGCCCAACCAGGCTCTCTAGACTCTCACCTCAAAGCAGGAAAAAACAGGCATCAATGCAGATCCTTCCTTGTTGTGACAATAGAAGTCACAGGATGGTTGTGTTCCCCTCTGCTTGCTGTCAGGCACCTGCCAAAACAAACTGGGAGTATCTCCACCTAGGCTTGTGACAGCCCGGTGGGAGGAGGGGAAGGAGGAGAGAGGAGGCCTCTGATGGTGTAGTATTTCAAAAGAATATTTATTGGATAAAAGCAAATTGGTCTCTTACTTAAAATCAGTAATAAAAATCACATAAAGCAGGAAGGAGCGGCGTCCGAGGCGCCTTCTTACGTGACTTCCGGTGTAGTCAGCTCTCTGCCACGCCCTACGCGTTACGTCACCGCTCGTGACTTCAACTGGGGAACCGGATTGGCCTGAGAGGGATGCTAGTTATATCGTAAAACCGGAAGTAATAGAGCAGCCATTTTTGTTGTGGTAATGTGTATCTATATCGGACATCGGCCATCTTAGAGGTGGCAATCGACATAGATTGCGGCCGTGACCCTGGGGAGTCGAATTGAGATTTCGAATCCCAATATAAATATATCGAATCTCAATTTGCAACTTAAAACTAGAAATTAAAAATTAGAAATTAAAAAGTTAAAAACTATGGCAACACAAATGAATAATCTCTAATCGGGACAAATGCGCCATTTTCTTGTGGCAAGTGGAGATCTATGGCGGTGGCCATCTTTATGGTGGTTATCTCACTGTAATCGGCGGCCATTTTTGGATGGATTAACATGCTATATGTTTAACAGAGTGTCAGAATGGTGAGAGGATGGAAAAACCATTCGGAATATGAAATGGACCCATTGACTGTAAACCTCAGTCACCAAGGAGGAACCTCTTACTATATAATACAACAAATCTAATGCACCATAAATAATATAATCAGCGTCACAGTATAAAAGATATTAATGTCATAATTCATAAACCAGGACAAAAATATGTCATAATTCATAAACTAGGACAAAAGACAGTATTACATAGATATTAATAAAATATGAATATTAATAACCATAATTTAAAACTACAATAATAGTACATATATAAATTCCTGAAATCTAAAAATTACTTAAAAAACAATTTAAATCAAACTCTACGTTCATACCTCTAGGGGTTAATGTACGCAGAGTATGAATCCAATATGATTCTTTTTGGCTAATACTTCTAATTTTGTGGGTGCCTCTCCATGAATTCTTAAATCTTTCTATTCCCCAAAATTGCAAATGTATGGGGTCCCTATTATGTACTGCTGCAAAGTGTTTGGACACATTGTGTTTGGGGTTTCCTTTTTTAATATTTTGTATGTGTTCCTTCACTCTGACTTTAAGGGCCCTCTTCGTACGTCCTACATATTGCAATTTACAGCTACACTGAAGTACGTATACAACTCCCTCAGTGTGGCATCCAATAAAATTCCATATGTTTCGTTTGTGGTAGTAGCTGTGAATTCTGTTCTTTTTCCTTGAAACTTTTGGGCGTGTTTGCATGCAAAGCAGTTTCTACATGGATGGAATCCTTTTCCTGTGAAGAATGAGTATGGTACTTGTTGAGGGGGTTCAATCACTGTTTTCACTATCATGTTTCTGATGGTCGGTGCCCTTTTATATATGATATTGGGTAATTCTGGTAATACTTTAGTCAAGTCTTTATCATTTTTCAAGATATGCCAGTGTCTTTGGATGATTTTAGATACTTGTTTATGTTGGACACTGTAATCCAGAATTAAATTAGGTGTTTCCTGTGCAAACATTTTCTTTGGGTGGATTTCTAACATTTTAGTTCTATCCATACTCCTTACTTCTTCAATTTGTTTCTCTATGAGTATATGCTCATATCCCTTTTCTATAAACCTAGAACCAATTAGCTTAGCCTGTTCTTTAAAATCTTCTTCTTTTGTGCAGTTTCTCCTAATTCGGACAAATTGTCCTTTCGGTATATTATAAAGCCATAATTTGTGATGGCAGCTATTAATGGGAAGGTAGCTATTCGCATCTACATTTTTGAAAAACGTTTTGGTTGTTATTCTGTCTCCTTCAAGGCTTATTTTGAGGTCCAGGAATTCCACTGTCTTTTCACTGATGTTCCACGATAAACGAATATTTTTTTCATTTAAGTTCAGTTTCTCCAGGAATTGTTCGAGCGCTTCTCGTTTGCCATTCCAGACAATGATAACATCGTCGATATACCTTTTGTACAAAGTCAGTTCTGCTGGGGTGTTTTCATAAATAGATTGTTCCTCCCATTGCGCCATGAAGGCATTGGCCACACTCGGTGCAAATTTAGCACCCATTGCAATCCCAATGGCCTGTTTATAATATGTATTGTTGTGCCAAAAGTAGTTACACCTTAAACAAAGGTCTAGGCACTTAATCAGGTATTTCCGCTGTGCACATATGAGATTGCTATACTTTCTGAGGAGCCATTTGGTGGCAGAGCAGGCATCGTGATGTTGAACTATAGTATATAGTGAATTCACATCTGCCGTGGCTAATAGTGTTCTTCCTTCGAGTACTGGTAGTGTGTCTAGAAGTTGTAATACATGTTTAGTGTCTTTCAAATAGGCTGATGTTTGTTGCACTGCAGGTTGAATGAAATGGTCTAGGTATTGGCCTACTCGGGATGTAAGGGACTCTATTCCATTCACAATTGGTCTGCCCGGTGGGTTTTCCAATGATTTGTGAATTTTCGGTAGGGTGTAGATGACTGGTATCCGGCATGTTTCTGGAATAAGATATTTCGACTCCCTCTTATTCAGTATCTCTTTTCTTGTGCCCAAATCTATCAAGCGTTCCAGCTCTTTTCTATATTTATTTGTCGGATTGCTCAACAATCTAATGTATGTTTTATCATCTTCTAGTTGTCTCTGCAATTCATTTAGGTATTGCTCCTTTGATTGTATCACAATCGCTCCTCCCTTGTCTGCTGGACGAATAATGATGTCCTTTCTTTCTTTAAGCAATTTTATGCCTTTTTTAATGTGTATGGGGTCTGATACTTTTTTCACTTCCAGAGATTCTAGATCTTTAAGGACAAGTTTCTTAAACACTTCCACATGATGGTTGTCCGATACTTGGGGGTTAAAAGTTGAGTTATTTCTTAATGTACTGTGTAATATTGTTGGAGAGGTGTTTCTTATCGTGTTAATCGTTCTGTATGGATTCGAGAGGTAATATTTCTTCACATTGACCTTTCTTACATATTTAAGTATGCCAATATATGTGTTAAATTTGTTTAAATTGTTGACTGGAGCATATTTTAATCCTTTGTCTAAGACGGAGAGTTCGTCGGTTGAGATGGGTTGACCGCTTAGGTTAACCACATTACTTCCTACTGTTCTCTTTTTCGCTTGGGATCTCTTTCCCGCTCTCCGTCCTCTCTTCGCTCCAGACTGTTTCTTGTTCTGTCTTCCTGAATCCTTCTTCTCGGAGAGGGGTAATGGTTTTGTGGTTCTCTTCGTGGAGTATAATCCCTTCTCTCCCTCTCTAAAAAATGACGCTGGCGATCATAATCATAATCATTTTGTTGTTGGTAGTGTCTTGTATCATAGTAATGATGGTCTTGATGATCTCTTAGAGGTTCAAACCTATTATAGGTCGGGACTGGGGTTCTCTCTCTTTCTCTATACGTGTCTTGAGGGTAAGCGTATCTGTTATGATCTCTCTGATTCCTTTCATTATTCGGTCGTTGGTTATAATGTTTTTTAAAATGTTTCTTGAAAGGTTTCTTCCAATATTGTCTGGGGGTCCGTTGAGTGTAATTATTGTATTGGCGCTGATCATATTGAGGTGTTCTAATTCCCTGTTGTGCTCTGTTATCAGTATAGACTTCTCTGTCATCCCATCTTGGTGGGTTATTGGCATAGGTTGTAGTCGGATCCTGTATTCTCACTTCTCTCTCTGGAGTGGAATAGGCTGAACTGGGTGGACTGGGATCAACTTTTTTCTGCCATTTAAAAACTTGTGCCCCTCTGTAATCTTCTATATCTCGATTATATTTCTTCATTTTACGCTGTTGCACTTCTAGATCTTTACTAATCAGATCTTTATTCATCTGTGTGGTCAATCTCTTAAAATCTGGGGATTCTTTATATGGTTCTAGTTTCTGCTTTATCTCCTCTATTTGTTGCTCTAATATTCTGTTTTTTTTGTATTTCCTTCCTAATAAAAATTTGAGACCTTCTATACTTTTGTTATTAAAAAATTCAAACCATTCGTCCATTGATTCTTTGTCTAATAAGCCGTCATTAGGTGGTAGTTCCCACCGTAGCCTCCTTGGTACAATATTCTCTCTAATGTACCTCTCAAAGGTAATGGTGTCCCACCACAGGGAGACTTTCTTCTCCATATGGTGTCCTAGTTTCCTAAGTGAACTTTCTAAGTCCGTGTTCTGTGTATTAGTTTGTGATTTAAAGATGTCATCCAAATTGACATTCCTATTCTCCATGAAATGAAATATATCCATGTTAGCAGCAAAGGTAAGGTGAATGTGTGGTGGCAAAGTATAACTGCTATGGTCCCTCGCGCTAAAGTGAGATAAAAGTGAATGTGGTGACAAACAAAAATACGGTCAAATGGACAAATCCTAAAGGTGGGTGATTTTTATGGTGATATCTAAAAAGACTGCAGCGAAATCGACAAGTGTACACATAACACTCGACCCATGCAATAAAAGATAGAAGAGATTTCGCGCATAAAATCTATCATAAAAATAACACACAATAATTGGTAAATATAAACTGTGAAAAAACAGTAATAGGAGCAGGTAAAATGCAACAATCAAAACTGGATAAAATACATAAATGTGATCAAATAAGTATATAAATATCACAAAAAATAAGTGCAAATATGCAAAACCTGTGCTGTAAAATCCAAATGCGTAAATCAACAAATTCAAATGGATGGCTTAAGCCAAATCGCAAAAAAGTGCAAAAGTGCAAAAACTGTGCAGCAGCTGCAAACAGCGTGATAAAGGATGCTACCAAATATATAGGACTATAAACTAGAGTTCACATAGGAAACAATATAGAGTCCATAACTTGTGATGGTAATAATGGTAGTGCTGATCTTCATACAACAACTGACGGCCCAACCAGGCTCTCTAGACTCTCACCTCAAAGCAGGAAAAAACAGGCATCAATGCAGATCCTTCCTTGTTGTGACAATAGAAGTCACAGGATGGTTGTGTTCCCCTCTGCTTGCTGTCAGGCACCTGCCAAAACAAACTGGGAGTATCTCCACCTAGGCTTGTGACAGCCCGGTGGGAGGAGGGGAAGGAGGAGAGAGGAGGCCTCTGATGGTGTAGTATTTCAAAAGAATATTTATTGGATAAAAGCAAATTGGTCTCTTACTTAAAATCAGTAATAAAAATCACATAAAGCAGGAAGGAGCGGCGTCCGAGGCGCCTCCTTACGTGACTTCCGGTGTAGTCAGCTCTCTGCCACGCCCTACGCGTTACGTCACCGCTCGTGACTTCAACTGGGGAACCGGATTGGCCTGAGAGGGATGCTAGTTATATCGTAAAACCGGAAGTAATAGAGCAGCCATTTTTGTTGTGGTAATGTGTATCTATATCGGACATCGGCCATCCTAGTTTATGAATTATGACATATTTTTGTCCTGGTTTATGAATTATGACATTAATATCTTTTATATACCTGATTATACCTGATTAAGTGCCTGATTAAATACCTGATTAAGTGCCTAGACCTTTGTTTAAGGTGTAACTACTTTTGGCACAACAATACATATTATAAACAGGCCATTGGGATTGCAATGGGTGCTAAATTTGCACCGAGTGTGGCCAATGCCTTCATGGCGCAATGGGAGGAACAATCTATTTATGAAAACACCCCAGCAGAACTGACTTTGTACAAAAGGTATATCGATGATGTTATCATTGTCTGGAATGGCAAACGAGAAGCGCTCGAACAATTCCTGGAGAAACTGAACTTAAATGAAAAAAATATTCGTTTATCGTGGAACATCAGTGAAAAGACAGTGGAATTCCTGGACCTCAAAATAAGCCTTGAAGGAGACAGAATAACAACCAAAACGTTTTTCAAAAATGTAGATGCGAATAGCTACCTTCCCATTAATAGCTGCCATCACAAATTATGGCTTTATAATATACCGAAAGGACAATTTGTCCGAATTAGGAGAAACTGCACAAAAGAAGAAGATTTTAAAGAACAGGCTAAGCTAATTGGTTCTAGGTTTATAGAAAAGGGATATGAGCATATACTCATAGAGAAACAAATTGAAGAAGTAAGGAGTATGGATAGAACTAAAATGTTAGAAATCCACCCAAAGAAAATGTTTGCACAGGAAACACCTAATTTAATTCTGGATTACAGTGTCCAACATAAACAAGTATCTAAAATCATCCAAAGACACTGGCATATCTTGAAAAATGATAAAGACTTGACTAAAGTATTACCAGAATTACCCAATATCATATATAAAAGGGCACCGACCATCAGAAACATGATAGTGAAAACAGTGATTGAACCCCCTCAACAAGTACCATACTCATTCTTCACAGGAAAAGGATTCCATCCATGTAGAAACTGCTTTGCATGCAAACACGCCCAAAAGTTTCAAGGAAAAAGAACAGAATTCACAGCTACTACCACAAACGAAACATATGGAATTAAAGATTTTATTGGATGCCACACTGAGGGAGTTGTATACGTACTTCAGTGTAGCTGTAAATTGCAATATGTAGGACGTACAAAGAGGGCCCTTAAAGTCAGAGTGAAGGAACACATACAAAATATTAAAAAAGGAAACCCCAAACACAATGTGTCCAAACACTTTGCAGCAGTACATAATAGGGACCCCATACATTTGCAATTTTGGGGAATAGAAAAATTTAAGAATTCATGGAGAGGCACCCACAAAATTAGAAGTATTAGCCAAAAAGAATCATATTGGATTCATACTCTGCGTACATTAACCCCTAGAGGTATGAACGTAGAGTTTGATTTAAATTGTTTTTTAAGTAATTTTTAGATTTCAGGAATTTATATATGTACTTTTATTGTAGTTTTAAATTATGGTTATTAATATTCATATTTTATTAATATCTATGTAATACTGTCTTTTGTCCTAGTTTATGAATTATGACATATTTTTGTCCTGGTTTATGAATTATGACATTAATATCTTTTATACTGTGACGCTGATTATATTATTTATGGTGCATTAGATTTGTTGTATTATATAGTAAGAGGTTCCTCCTTGGTGACTGAGGTTTACAGTCAATGGGTCCATTTCATATTCCGAATGGTTTTTCCATCCTCTCACCATTCTGACACTCTGTTAAACATATAGCATGTTAATCCATCCAAAAATGGCCGCCGATTACAGTGAGATAACCACCATAAAGATGGCCACCGCCATAGATCTCCACTTGCCACAAGAAAATGGCGCATTTGTCCCGATTAGAGATTATTCATTTGTGTTGCCATAGTTTTTAACTTTTTAATTTCTAGTTTTTAATTTCTAGTTTTAAGTTGCAAATTGAGATTCGATATATTTATATTGGGATTCGAAATCTCAATTCGACTCCCCAGGGTCACGGCCGCAATCTATGTCGATTGCCACCTCTAAGATGGCCGATGTCCGATATAGATACACATTACCACAACAAAAATGGCTGCTCTATTACTTCCGGTTTTACGATATAACTAGCATCCCTCTCAGGCCAATCCGGTTCCCCAGTTGAAGTCACGAGCGGTGACGTAACGCGTAGGGCGTGGCAGAGAGCTGACTACACCGGAAGTCACGTAAGGAGGCGCCTCGGACGCCGCTCCTTCCTGCTTTATGTGATTTTTATTACTGATTTTAAGTAAGAGACCAATTTGCTTTTATCCAATAAATATTCTTTTGAAATACTACACCATCAGAGGCCTCCTCTCTCCTCCTTCCCCTCCTCCCACCGGGCTGTCACAAGCCTAGGTGGAGATACTCCCAGTTTGTTTTGGCAGGTGCCTGACAGCAAGCAGAGGGGAACACAACCATCCTGTGACTTCTATTGTCACAACAAGGAAGGATCTGCATTGATGCCTGTTTTTTCCTGCTTTGAGGTGAGAGTCTAGAGAGCCTGGTTGGGCCGTCAGTTGTTGTATGAAGATCAGCACTACCATTATTACCATCACAAGTTATGGACTCTATATTGTTTCCTATGTGAACTCTAGTTTATAGTCCTATATATTTGGTAGCATCCTTTATCACGCTGTTTGCAGCTGCTGCACAGTTTTTGCACTTTTGCACTTTTTTGCGATTTGGCTTAAGCCATCCATTTGAATTTGTTGATTTACGCATTTGGATTTTACAGCACAGGTTTTGCATATTTGCACTTATTTTTTGTGATATTTATATACTTATTTGATCACATTTATGTATTTTATCCAGTTTTGATTGTTGCATTTTACCTGCTCCTATTACTGTTTTTTCACAGTTTATATTTACCAATTATTGTGTGTTATTTTTATGATAGATTTTATGCGCGAAATCTCTTCTATCTTTTATTGCATGGGTCGAGTGTTATGTGTACACTTGTCGATTTCGCTGCAGTCTTTTTAGATATCACCATAAAAATCACCCACCTTTAGGATTTGTCCATTTGACCGTATTTTTGTTTGTCACCACATTCACTTTTATCTCACTTTAGCGCGAGGGACCATAGCAGTTATACGGTGCCACAACACTGCAACCCCTCACAGATACTCTAGTTGGAACGCAGAAACGAGCCCTGCTGCAAAGTATTGCATCAAAAATTGGAATTACACGCCCCTGTTAAACAGGGGCTGAAAAATTGGGCTTTAGGCACTGGTGCTGGTGCCACAACACTGCAACCCCTCACAGATACTCTAGTTGGAACGCAGAAACGAGCCCTGCTGCAAAGTATTGCATCAAAAATTGTAATTACACGCTCCTGTTAAACAGGGGCTGAAAAATTGGGCCTTAAGCACTGGTGGTGGCGCCCAGAACCAAAAATGTTCTTACAAGCTATCAGCGTGATCATTGAGGAGGAAGAGGATAATTACTCAGGGATAGTCACTCAGCATCAGCATAGGCAGTCTTTGAAGGGATCTGAGATTTCAAAAAAAAATATTCGGTTACATCAGCATCAGATGCTTGGTAGCCGGTGGTGATCCAAGACTGATTCATTCTTATGAAGGTCAGTCGATCGACCGAGTCGGTGGACAGACGCACCCTGTGATCGGTTACAAAGCCTCCAGCAGCACTGAATGTGCGTTCCGAAAGAACGCTGGATGCAGGACAGGCCAGTAGCTCAATTGCATACTGTGCAAGCTCTGGCCAGTGATCCATCCTCAAGACCCAGTAACCCAGAGGATTTTCGGTGGAAAAGGTGTCCAAGTCTGACTTTGCCCCTAGGTATTCCTGCACCATGTAAAACAGACGCTGGCGATGGTTGCTGGAACCGATCATACCTTGGGGCTGCGGACCAAAAAATTGTCTGAACGCATTGGTCAGACAGCCACCTTCTCCACCGCTCCTTCTTTGACTGACCGAAGCCTCAGCAACACGTTGTCCAGAAACAGGAGTTTGTAACCTCCCAGTCTCTGGGAATGCGTTGCACAGACCTTTCTGCAAGGCCTCCCGAAGATGTTTCATCCTCTGCACCCTCTGCGATGGCAAGATAAGGTCCACAACCTTACCCTTGTAACGTGGATCAAGGAGGGTTGCCAGCCAGTATTGGTCCTTCTCCTTGATACCACGAATACGAGGATCCTTACACAGGCTTTGCAGGATCAGGGAGGCCATGCAGCGTAGGTTTGCTGAGGCATTCGGTCCGGAGTCCTCTGGGTCACTAAGGACGACGTGGTCCGCAGCCACCTCCTCCCAGCCACGTACAAGTCCATGTGTTTCTTGGGACTGATCCCTTAAAGACTGCTGCTGATGCTGAGTGCCAGGCTCCACCTCCATACTGACACAATCTTCCTCCTCCTCCTCCTCCTCCTCCTCCTCTTCCTGTGTGATCGGCAGGCACGCAGGAACACTGTCTGGATAAAGGGGGCCTTGAGAGCTAAGGAAGTCCTCCTCTTCCTGCCTCTGTTCTGCCTCAAGTGCCCTGTCCATTATTCCACGCAGCGTGTGCTCCAACAGGTGGACAAGGGGGACAGTGTCACTGATGCATGCACTGTCACTGCTCACCATCCTCGTGGCCTCCTCAAATGGTGACAGGACAGTGCATGCATCCCTGATCATGGCCCACTGGCGTGGGGAAAAAAAACAAGCTCCCCTGACCCTGTCCTGGTGCCATAGTCGCACAGGTACTCATTGATGGCCCTCTGCTGCATGTGCAGCCGCTGCAGCATGGCCAACGTTGAATTCCACCTGGTGGGCATGTCACAGATTAGGCGGTTCTTGGTCAGGTTAAACTCCTTTTGGAGGTCCGCCAGCCGAGCACTGGCATTATATGACCGGCGGAAATGCACACAGACTTTCCCGGCCTGCCTCAGAACATCCTGTAAGCCCGGGTACCTGCCCAAGAACCGCTGCACCACCAAGTTAAGGACGTGAGCCAAACAGGGCACATGGGTCATTTGTCCCTGTCGGAGGGCAGAGAGGAGGTTGGTGCATTGTCGCAAACCACCATTCCTGCCTTAAGTTGGCGTGGCGTCAACCACCTCTGAACCTGCCCCTGCAGAGCTGACAGAACCTCTGCCCCAGTGTGGCTCCTGTCCCCCAAGCAGACCAGCTCAAGCACCGCATGGCATCTTTTGGCCTGCATACTTGCGTAGCCCCTTAAACGGCTACGGAGCACCGCTGGTTCAGAGGACAAAGCACAGGTAGAGGCCATGGAGGAAGAAGAAGAGGAAGGGTGGAGGAGAGAGGTGTGTCACAATCATTAGTAGTGGCATTTTGGAGGCGTGGTGGCGGAACAACCTCCAACACTACTGCACCTTGTCCTGCATCCTTCCCAGCTGCCAGCGGAGTCACCCAATGCGCGTGAAACTTAGGTAACATCCCTGTCCATGCCTGCTGGACCATGAGTCAGCGGTAATATGCACCTTACCGCTGACCGCCCTGTCCAGCGAGGCATGGACATTGCCTTCCACATGCCGGTAGAGAGCCGGAATCGCCTTCCGTGAGAAAAAGTGGCGTTTGGGTACCTGCCACTGAGGAACCGCACATTCCACAAACTCACAGAAGGGGGCAGAGTCTACCAACTGAAAAGGCAGCAGTTGAAGTGCTAGCAATTTTGCCAAGCTAGCATTCAACCGCTGGGCATGTGGATGGCTGGGAGCAAACTTCTTTCGGCGGTGCAGCAGCTGGGGCAGGGAAATTTGCCTGGTACAATCTGACATCGGTGTACCGAAAGCAGATTGCCCACAAGTACTTGGCTGTGACACACCTAATTCTACACCTTCATTCCTCTCAGTGCAGGTCTCAGAGAGGACTTAAGGTATAGTGGGGTTGGAGATCTCAGCTGATGAGGAGCATGGAGAGGTCCTCTTTGTTCTTTGGTGTGGGTCTTTTAGATAGGCTTGCCAACGAACTGCATGGCAGGTCAACATATGACTGGTCAAGCATGTGGTACCCAAGCGGGAGATGTTTTGGCCACGCGAGATACGCTTGAGACATATGTTGCAAATAGCAGCGGTGCGATCTCATGCACTCGTCTCAAAAAAGGCCCACACCAAAGAACTTTTTGAATAACGCGCAGAGACTGCAGCGCCCTGCACATGTGGAGCTTTGGGGTGTGATGCAGTCAGTGTGCTGCCCTTAGGCTGGCCCCTGGAGGGCATCCTGCCTCGTTGGTGATGTGCCGCCTCCTCCTCCCCTCTCCTAACAGGCACCCACGTTAAATCAGTGACCTCATCATCCCCTCCCTCCTCATCACTGGAGCAAACCTGGCAGTATGCTGCAGCAGGGGGAGCATGACTGCCAGATTGCTGTCCTTCTTGGGCACCCACTCTGTCCGTGCTCATGTTACTGCCTTCATCGAGCTCAGTATCATCATCAGAGCCTTCCAAACGCTGGGCATCCTCCTGGAGCATGTACCCACCCTGTGGTCAAACAGTTCGAGGGACTCCTCAGGACGACATGGTGGGGCTAGGGAAGGAGTCACTGATGACATTGAGCCGAGGGAAGAGGCCGCTGCTTTGCCATACAAAGTACCCTGAGCATGGGTGAGAGAGGATGAGGAGGATGAGGACGGCTTGGTCATCCACTCGACCAAGTCTTCCGCGTGTTGCGGCTCAACGCGGCCAGCTGCCGAAAAAAAGGCCAAGCGTGTCCCACGGTGAGGATGCGCCGTCTCCACGACCAGAACTAGACACAGAGCCTGCTTGCCCTCTTTTATTGGCTTGTGACTGTCTGCCTCTCCTTCTTGGCCTTCCAGACATACTAATGGCCTGTAGCTGCACTAAGCTGGGATATATATATATATATATATATATATATATATATATATATATATATATATATACTGATACTGCAGCTAGCAAAATCAACTGCCTGCCTGTAGTATGAGAACCCCACCAACCCTCTACAGATAGCTTTAGCTGAACACTGTGCAGAGCTCGCAAAAAAATAACTTGCAGCTTATTTAGCTGCCTGCGGTAGTGATAGGATCAGGAAAACACCACCAACCTTCTACAGATAGCTTTAGCTGAACACTGTGCAGAGCTCGCAAAAAAATAACTTGCAGCTTATTTAGCTGCCTGCGGTAGTGATAGGATCAGGAAAACACCACCAACCTTCTACAGGTAGCTTTAGCTGAACACTGTGCAGAGCTCGCCAAAAAATAACTTGCAGCTTATTTAGCTGCCTGCGGTAGTGATAGGATCAGGAAAACAACACCAACCTTCTACAGGTAGCTTTAGCTGAACACTGTGCAGAGCTCGCAAAAAAATAACTTGTAGGTTTAGCTGGACACTGTGAGGAGGACGCACCACACTAACTTGTAGTTTTAGCTGAACACTGTGAGCAGGACGCACTGCACTAACTTGTAGCTTTAGATGAACACTGTGCAGAGGTCCCACTACACTAACTTGTAGTTTTAGCTGAACACTGTGAGCAGGACGCACTACACTAACTTGTAGTTTTAGATGAACACTGTGCAGAGGTCTCACTACACTAACTTGTAGTTTTAGCTGAACACTGTGAGCAGGACGCACTACACTAACTTGTAGCTTTAGATGAACACTGTGCAGAGCTCGCAAAAAATAACTTGTAGGTTTAGCAGAACACTGTGAGGAGGACGCACCACACTTATGCCCCGTACACACGGTCGGATTTTCCGATGGAAAATGTCCGATCGGAGCGTGTTGTCGGAAATTCCGACCGTGTGTGGGCTCCATCTGACTTTTTCCATCGGATTTTCGACACACAAAGTTTGAGAGCAGGATATAAAATTTTCCGACAACAAAATCCGTTGTCGGAAATTCCGATCGTGTGTACACAAATCTGACGGACAAAGTGCCACACATGCTCAGAATAAAGCTATTGGCCACTGCCCCATTTATAGTCCCGACGTACGTGTTTTACGCCACCGCGTTTAGAACGATCGGATCTTCCGACAACTTTGTGTGACCGTGTGTATGCAAGATAAATTTGAGCCAACATCTGTCGGAAAAAATCCTAGGATTTTGTTGTCGGAATGTCTGAACAAAGTCCGACCGTGTGTACGGGGCATAACTTGTAGTTTTAGCTGAATACTGTGAGCAGGACGCACTGCACTAACTTGTAGCTTTAGATGAACACTGTGCAGAGGTCTCACTACACTAACTTGTAGTTTTAGCTGAACACTGTGAGCAGGACGCACTACACTAACTTGTAGTTTTAGATGAACACTGTGCAGAGGTCTCACTACACTAACTTGTAGTTTTAGCTGAACACTGTGAGCAGGACGCACTACACTAACTTTTAGCTTTAGATGAACACTGTGCAGAGCTTGCAAAAAAATAACTTGTAGGTTTAGCTGAACACTGTGAGGAGGACGCACCACACTAACTTGTAGTTTTAGCCGAACACTGTGAGCAGGACGCACTGCACTAACTTGTAGCTTTAGATGAACACTGTGCAGAGGTCTCACTACACTAACTTGTAGTTTTAGCTGAACACTGTGAGCAGGACGCACTACACTAACTTGTAGTTTTAGATGAACACTGTGCAGAGGTCTCACTACACTAACTTGTAGTTTTAGCTGAACACTGTGAGCAGGACGCACTACACTAACTTGTAGCTTTAGATGAACACTGTGCAGAGCTTGCAAAAAAATAACTTGTAGGTTTAGCTGAACACTGTGAGGAGGACGCACCACACTATCTTGTAGTTTTAGCTGAACACTGTGAGCAGGACGCACTACACTAACTTGTAGCTTTAGATGAACACAGTGCAGAGGTCTCACTACACTAATGCCCCGTACACACGGTCGGATTTTCCGACGGAAAATGTGTGATAGGACCTTGTTGTCGGAAATTCCGACCGTGTGTAGGCTCCATCACACATTTTCCATCGGATTTTCCGACACACAAAGTTGGAGAGCAGGAGATAAAATTTTCCGACAACAAAATCCGTTGTCGGAAATTCCGATCGTGTGTACACAAATCCGACGGACAAAGTGCCACGCATGCTCAGAATAAATAAAGAGATGAAAGCTATTGGCCACTGCCCCGTTTATAGTCCCGACGTACGTGTTTTACGTCACCGTGTTCAGAATGATCGAATTTTCCGACAACTTTGTGTGACCGTGTGTATGCAAGACAAGTTTGAGCCAACATCCGTCGGAAAAAATCCTAGGATTTTGTTGTCGGAATGTCCGAACAAAGTCCGACCGTGTGTACGGGGCATAACTTGTAGTTTTAGCTGAACACTGTGAGCAGGACACACTACACTAACTTGTAGCTTTAGATGAACACTGTGCAGAGCTCGCAAAAAAATAACTTGTAGGTTTAGCTGAACACTGTGAGGAGGACGCACCACACTAACTTGTAGTTTTAGCTGAACACTGTGAGCAGGACGCACTACACTAACTTGTAGCTTTAGATGAACACTGTGCAGAGGTCTCACTACACTAACTTGTAGTTTTAGCTGAACACTGTGAGCAGGACGCACTACACTAACTGTAAATAGTCTAGCTGCCTGACTGTGGTACTAATAGGATCAAAAGAACACCAGCAATTTTCTTCAGGTAGCTGTAAATATTGTAACAAGACAAGCCTGCCTGTCAGTAGGAAGATAACAGGAACGGATCTAGCTAAACTGAATACAGTGTACCACTGGTCTTACACACCACACCTACACCTATTCTTTATGCCCCGTACACACGGTCGGATTTTCCGACGGAAAATGTGTGATAGAACCATGTTGTCGGAAATTCCGACCGTGTGTAGGCTCCATCACACATTTTCCATCGGATTTTCCGGCACACAAAGTTGGAGAGCAGGCTATAAAATTTTCCGACAACAAAATCCGTTGTCGGAAATTCCGATCGTGTGTACACAAATCTGACGGACAAAGTGCCACACATGCTCAGAATAAAGCTATTGGCCACTGCCCCATTTATAGTCCCGACGTACGTGTTTTACGCCACCGCGTTTAGAACGATCGGATCTTCCGACAACTTTGTGTGACCGTGTGTATGCAAGATAAATTTGAGCCAACATCTGTCGGAAAAAATCCTAGGATTTTGTTGTCGGAATGTCTGAACAAAGTCCGACCGTGTGTACGGGGCATAACTTGTAGTTTTAGCTGAATACTGTGAGCAGGACGCACTGCACTAACTTGTAGCTTTAGATGAACACTGTGCAGAGGTCTCACTACACTAACTTGTAGTTTTAGCTGAACACTGTGAGCAGGACGCACTACACTAACTTGTAGTTTTAGATGAACACTGTGCAGAGGTCTCACTACACTAACTTGTAGTTTTAGCTGAACACTGTGAGCAGGACGCACTACACTAACTTTTAGCTTTAGATGAACACTGTGCAGAGCTTGCAAAAAAATAACTTGTAGGTTTAGCTGAACACTGTGAGGAGGACGCACCACACTAACTTGTAGTTTTAGCCGAACACTGTGAGCAGGACGCACTGCACTAACTTGTAGCTTTAGATGAACACTGTGCAGAGGTCTCACTACACTAACTTGTAGTTTTAGCTGAACACTGTGAGCAGGACGCACTACACTAACTTGTAGTTTTAGATGAACACTGTGCAGAGGTCTCACTACACTAACTTGTAGTTTTAGCTGAACACTGTGAGCAGGACGCACTACACTAACTTGTAGCTTTAGATGAACACTGTGCAGAGCTTGCAAAAAAATAACTTGTAGGTTTAGCTGAACACTGTGAGGAGGACGCACCACACTATCTTGTAGTTTTAGCTGAACACTGTGAGCAGGACGCACTACACTAACTTGTAGCTTTAGATGAACACTGTGCAGAGGTCTCACTACACTAATGCCCCTTACACACGGTCGGATTTTCCGACGGAAAATGTGTGATAGGACCTTGTTGTCGGAAATTCCGACCGTGTGTAGGCTCCATCACACATTTTCCATCGGATTTTCCGACACACAAAGTTGGAGAGCAGGAGATAAAATTTTCCGACAACAAAATCCGTTGTCGGAAATTCCGATCGTGTGTACACAAATCCGACGGACAAAGTGCCACGCATGCTCAGAATAAATAAAGAGATGAAAGCTATTGGCCACTGCCCCGTTTATAGTCCCGACGTACGTGTTTTACGTCACCGTGTTCAGAATGATCGAATTTTCCGACAACTTTGTGTGACCGTGTGTATGCAAGACAAGTTTGAGCCAACATCCGTCGGAAAAAATCCTAGGATTTTGTTGTCGGAATGTCCGAACAAAGTCCGACCGTGTGTACGGGGCATAACTTGTAGTTTTAGCTGAACACTGTGAGCAGGACACACTACACTAACTTGTAGCTTTAGATGAACACTGTGCAGAGCTCGCAAAAAAATAACTTGTAGGTTTAGCTGAACACTGTGAGGAGGACGCACCACACTAACTTGTAGTTTTAGCTGAACACTGTGAGCAGGACGCACTACACTAACTTGTAGCTTTAGATGAACACTGTGCAGAGGTCTCACTACACTAACTTGTAGTTTTAGCTGAACACTGTGAGCAGGACGCACTACACTAACTGTAAATAGTCTAGCTGCCTGACTGTGGTACTAATAGGATCAAAAGAACACCAGCAATTTTCTTCAGGTAGCTGTAAATATTGTAACAAGACAAGCCTGCCTGTCAGTAGGAAGATAACAGGAACGGATCTAGCTAAACTGAATACAGTGTACCACTGGTCTTACACACCACACCTACACCTATTCTTTATGCCCCGTACACACGGTCGGATTTTCCGACGGAAAATGTGTGATAGAACCATGTTGTCGGAAATTCCGACCGTGTGTAGGCTCCATCACACATTTTCCATCGGATTTTCCGGCACACAAAGTTGGAGAGCAGGCTATAAAATTTTCCGACAACAAAATCCGTTGTCGGAATTTCCGACCGTGTGTACACAAATCCGACGCACAAAGTGCCACGCATGCTCAGAATAAATAAAGAGATGAAAGCTATTGGCTACTGCCCCGTTTATAGTCCCAACGTACGTGTTTTACGTCACCGCGTTCAGAATGATCGGATTTTCCGACAACTTTGTGTGACCGTGTGTGTGCAAGACAAGTTTGAGCCAACATCCGTCTAAAAAAATCCTAGGATTTTGTTGTCGGAATGTCCGATCAATGTCCGACCGTGTGTATGGGGCATTAGTCTTTTTCCTCCACCACCATTGGTCACTTTTTTATCTTTTTTAGATCTCATTCACATTTTTGTTGGGTTCCATCACTGTTCACACCTTCATCACAAGAGGCCTGCGTTCCCTCTGGGGGTTTCTGCATGTGCTAATCCTTGGACATGGGGTGTTCCATCCCCTCAGCTCCTGGGACGGACCATTCCCACGGCTCCGGTTTTGCCCATTCTGCATACCGTCGCTACGTACGGGCATGTAAGTACCCAGGGTATACCACACTACCAGCTTTTCACCTGCTGTACTTACCTACATTAGAACTAATTTTTATTATTTATACAATTTTTATAGATACCCCACCACATCCGCCCCTGAAGAAGTGTATCTCACACAAAAACGCGTTGGACATTAAGGATGTAGTTACATGCCTATTAACTTCATACCAAGATATGTTACACATATTTTCTGTATCATTCCTTTGGCTGCCAGCTGTCAGGCTAATTGACTATGCCATATATATGTACCAAGTGTTTTTCATGTATACATCTACCCATATGATGTTATTGCTCTATACATACGTATATTACGATGTTACTTAGTTCTTGATCTCTGTATATGAAATGTATTATTACTCAGCAATTTGAATCGAGTATGCATATGTACACTATTAAAATACTTCATTATATGCTTTTTCATATGATGTTTATCACCTATATGCATTATACTTTTTATATTTTTTATTCCACTAAAACTGACCACGTTTTCTACACAAAGTCTACCACCTCATTCAAAGTCCCAAATTTCCCTTTTTTGTTCTACTGAATTCGGGATGATAAAGTCCCAACTCCCCTTATTTGATTGTTTACAGTGTATATATATATATATATATATATATATATATGCAACACCTGGGATGCATATATATATACACAATACACTGTAAGTGCAGCTAACTTACTGATTGTCCTGCCTAATCTAGCTAACTCAAATGAAATTACACTGTCTCTCTGTCTATCTATGTATCTCAACGCCGGAACACACACTACACAGGGCCGCCGTGCAGGCGGCCTTATATAGTGTGGGGCGTGTTCTAAACCCCCTGAGCCATAATTGGCCAAAGCCACCCTGGCTTTGGCCAATTACAGCTCTCTCTACCAACGGCTCTGTGATTGGCCAAGCATGCGGGTCATAGTGCATGCTTGGCCAATCATCAGCCAGCAATGCACTGCGATGCCGCAGTGAATTATGGGCCATGACGCGCCACACGAATTTGGCGCGATCGGCCCATAACGTTCGGAATTCGGCGAACGACCGAACAGCCAATGTTCGAGTCGAACATGGGTTCGACTCGAACACGAAGCTCATCCCTACTCAGAATAAATAAAGAGATGAAAGCTATTGGCTACTGCCCCGTTTAGAGTCCCGACGTACGTGTTTTACGTCACCGCGTTCAGAACGATCGGATTTTCAGACACATTTGTGTGACTGTGTGTATGCAAGACAAGTTTGAGCCAACATCCGTCGGAAAAAATCCTAGGATTTTGTTGTCGGAATGTCCGATCAATGTCCGACCGTGTGTACGGGGCATTAGTGTGATATAGCTAATTAGCTATAATAGTGGATATTTTGGATAATATCTTTTATGAGTATATGATAGTACTTTTGGTATATTGTTTTTAAATGCCTGGCTGCTAAAGGAGAGAAGCTTACTGGGAGGAGATGTGTTTTTGATATTCAGACTAATTGGTTACATAGCATTTGATACAAGTCTGTTGGTAAGTGCCATGTTTTGTTTGCTTTTTTGCAAATGGGTCTCTTGGTGTATTGATTTGACATGGATGGAAGTGTTGATCGATATGGATTTAAATTAGTTTATTATCATTTTTAGGTGCGATCCTTACCAATATACATATGGGAGATTTCATCTCATTTTATTTATTTATTTTTTGAAAAAAGGAATATCATATATGATTGTAATGTTGGACTCATGTTCACTGGATATTCTAGGTCATGCTGTCCTTTACAGAACTGAATACTGTGGTATTTTAAGTTATTGTTTAATCCGGGCATTTGGCATCATGTTCTAATGATTATATACTCAGTAAGTTTTACACCTTTTTTGGTTGGTTTATGTTGCTACAGTATATACCCACTCTCCATACCAAGCCAACTAATGTTTTGCTCTTCCCTTTTTATAATAGGATTGTTTAGTTTCATCTTCTTATATGATTTTAAGGCATCATATATCGAGTCCTTTCCTGATGACATATAGCACACCATTTTCTCTTTTCATTTTGTACTGGTTCACATTAGATGCATGTAAGTGGTTCTCTTCTATATACAATGTAGTTCGACATATATGTTATGTTCATGTTTAAAGAAATGTAACTAATGGTTATGCTTTCTTTTGGATATGCCACCTCTATCTGTGGTCAAGATATTAAGGTCCTGAAGAAGCAATTTTTGCGAAACGCGTCGACCGCTTGACACAGTAGTATTAGAGTTTCATAGTTACATAGTAGGTGAGGTTGACAAAAGACACAACTCCATCAAGTCCAACCTATGTGTGTGATTATATGTCAGTATTACATTGCATATCCCTGTTACATTACAGTAACCTAAGGGTCTACCATATTTGCATTTTAACTAATGTTTTTGTGGTTTTATGAACAATATGCTATGTATAGATTTTAAAACCTTTGTAATATAGACTATATTTTAAAAATCTATTTGTTATCGTCCTTCTCTGGTACCATTATAGTCTGTTCAGCTGTTCTCTACCAAAGGGGGCCGCCTAAGTAATGCATTCCACAGGGCTGTTAACTTCCACATCCCATCGACAGCATCTGCATCATATATTGGATGATTATCTAGGGGTGAAAAAAGAGATGGAGAGCTTTCCCATTGACAATCCACTGGGTTACTTAGTCACGAGAACAGACCACTGGCCAGAACTTGCCCAGTATGCAATTGAGCTGCTGGGCTGCCCTGCATCCAGGGTGCTTTCCAAACAGGCATTCAGTGCTACTGCAGGTTCTGTTACTGATAATATAACACGTCTGTCCACAGACTTCGTGGACCGTCTGAAATTTATCAAAATTAATCAATCCTGGATTACCAGCAGCTATGAAGCCCCTTATTCCGATGTTGCTGATTAAGTGGGATGTGGAATCTCTGCAAGACTTCTAGGCTGCCTTGCGTTGTGGGTGTTGATTTCATCTGGAAGAATGTTTTTGGTGTAGGTTTCATGGGCACAATTACCACCCAAAAACCAATTTTTCTGCACCTGTTTCACAGGTGCATATCATTTCAATTTTTGACAGCAAGGCAATTCTTGCTTTCATCAAGAGTACCTCTATAGGGTTACGGTGTGAAGGCACCTCCGACACCCAAGTACCAATTTTTCCTCACCTGTTTGATATCATTTCACTTTTTAACAGCAAGGGCAATTCTTGCTTTCATCAAGAGTACCTCTATAGGTATAGGATTTTTCCACACCTGTTTGACAGGTGCATATCATCTCAATTTTTGACAGCAGAGCAATTCTTTACTAAGGTAACCCCCCTCCCCCCAGGCACTATATTGAAAGGGTTTTTTCATTTTTATTGTTATTTCTCATTTTTATGCTTTCAATTTAAGCATCAGTAATTCACTGCTCAATTAAAAATGACATTTTTACGAACTTTTTTTTCATTGATAAATGTCCCCCAGGGCAGCACCCGGAACCCCAAAACCATTGTATGGCCATTTACTTGCATATAAGCCTTCAAAATGTGCACTTTTGATTTTTACAGTTCAGGTCCCATAGACTTCAATGGGGTTCATTATTTGGTTGTGAACCTTTGCGATGTTCTAAAGTTCTGGTGCGAACCGAACAGATGATCGCTCGGCCCATCCCAAGTCAGGACTATTTGCAGTAGACACGTATTTTAAATTATTATGGCAGCTTTACCCACTTCTTGCATATAAGCTCTGCCATTTATTTCAATATGACTATGATGTACCTATGATGTACAGTATAGCATATCAGGGGATAAGAAAAACAACTTCCCCAGACATTACAGCGATGACCAGGGACAACCTCATAATTAGGGGTTTCCCTGGTCCAATCAGGGCATAAAAAGATCAGTAGAACAAAGAGAAGAACTCTAAAAGCCGTGGAGGAGAATTCATGCAATAAAGAAAAAAGATGTAAAAGAAGATGACATTTTTAATTTGAGCAAGAAAGGGAGCAGAAAAAGCAATTTTGGATAAAGGACAGCTGGCAATTTTGGATAAAGGACATCCTCACTAGGGATGGGCTTTATGTTCGGGTCGAACATGAGTTCGACTCGAACATTGGCTGTTTGCCCTTTTCCTAGAACAGCGAACAATTTGGGGTGTTCCCTGCAAATTCGAAAGCCGCGGAACACCCTTTAAAAGTCTATGGGAGAAATCAATAGTGCTAATTTTAAAGGTTACTATGCAAGTTATTGTCAAAAAAATTGTTTGGGGACCTGGGTCCTGCCCCAGGGGACATGTATCAATGCAAAACAAAGTTTTAATAACAGCAGTTTTTTCAGTAGCAGTGATTTTAATAATGCTTAAAGTGAAACAATAAAAGTGCAATATTCCTTTAAATTTCACACCTGGGCGGTGTCTATAGTATGCCTGTAAAGTGGTGCATGTTTCCCGTGTTTAGAACAGTCTGACAGCAAAATTACATTACTAAAGGAAAAAAAGTCATTTAAAACTACTCGCGGCTATAATGAATTGTTGGTCCGGCAATACACATAAAAGTTCATTGATAAAAACAGCATGGGATTCCCCCACAGGGGAACCCCGAACCAAAATTTAAAAAAAAAATGCCTGGGGTTCCCCCTAAATTCCATACCAGGCCCTTCAGGTCTGGTATGGATATTAAGGGGAACCCCGTGCCAAAATTTTTAAAAAAATGGCGTGGGGGTCCCCCTCAAGATCCATACCAGACCCTTCAGGTCTGGTATGGATTTTAAGAGGAACCCTGCGCCAAAATTAAAAAAAAAATGGTGTGGGGTCCCCCCAAAAAATCCATACTAGACCCTTATCCAAGCACGCAACCTGGCAGGCTGCAGGAAAAGAGGGGAGATGAGAGAGCGCTCCCCCCTCCTGAACTGTACCAGGCCACATGCCCTCAACATTGGGAGGGTGCTTTGGGGTAGCCCCCCAAAGCACCTTATTCCCATGTTGATGGGGAGAAGGGCCTCATCATCACAACCCTTGCCCGGTGGTTGTGGGGGTCTGCGGGCGGGGGGCTTATCGGAATCTGGAAGCCCACTTTAACAAGGGGACCCCCAGATCCCGCCCCCCCCTGTTTGAAATGGTAACGGGTACATTGTACTCGTAGGATTTCACAAACAAAAGTGTGAAAATAGTAAAAAAAAAAACAACACACACCGTGGGAGAAGTCTTTTATTAAAACATAAATAATTAAAACTATCCCGAAAAAAAATAAAGAAGATCTGCCTCCATGGGAGCCACACGCCATATGACGCGTCCTCACAGGTGACAGCTCTTTTAAAACTGTGGGTGGGACCACACGGTGTTGTCGCCGGGTGACCCCGCCCCCCTCTGACGCACGGGGACATCCCTATGGCTTCCCCCGTAGCGTCAGAGGGGGGCGGGGCCACCCGGTCCACCCCCTCTGACGCACGGGGACATCCCTATGGGTTCCCCCGTAGCGTTAGAGGGGGCGGGGCCACCCGGTCCTCCCCCTTCTGACGCTACGGGAAAGCCATAGGGATGTCCCCGTCCCCCTCTGACGCTACGGGGGAAGCACTTCACTTTCACTTTTTCACCCATCAAACTAAAAATGGATTATTCAAACACACATGTAAACTTCCTAGACACCACAGTATACATCAGGGATGACAAGCTTCCCACTAATGCCGCGTACACATGATCGGACATTCTGACAACAAAATCCTGGGGACGTACAACACGTACGACGAGACGAGAAAAATGAAGTTTAATAGCCAGTGCAGCTTTTCTGCTTGATTCCGAGCATGCATGGAATTTTGTGCGTTGGTATTGTGTACACACGATCGGAATTTCCGACAATGGATTTTGTTGTCGGAAAATTTGAGAACCAGCTCTCAAATTTTTGTTGTCGGAAATTCTGACAACAAATGTCCGATGGAGCCTACACGCGGTCGGAATTTCCGACAACAAGCTCACATCGAACATTTGTTGGCGGAAAATCCATCCGGGTGTACGCGGCATTAGATATACAGGAAACCTACTGACAGATGCAACTATCTCCACAGTTTCAGTTTTCACCCCCAAGACACTAAATGCGCCATCATACACAGCCAGGCAATCAGATACCGCCGAATATGTTCAGACCCAGAAGACAGAGACAAACATCTCAGAACATTAGCAGAGTCCTTCCATAAAAAGAGTTACAAGGACAAAACCATCAACACCAGCATAAACATGGCCTTGAAAACCCAAAGAGAAAATCTACTTCAATACAAAGAGAAAAAAAAAACAAATAACCATGTACCTCTAGTAACCATATACAATCCAGCACTAGAAAGGATAAGTAGGATAATCAAAGATTTACAATCCATCATAACAGAGGATGAAACTCTGCAAGAAATATTCCAACAATCCCCAATACTGGCATTCAGACAACCACCCAAGCTCAGACATAAATAATTAAGTAGAAAACTTCATTCTGATTATGAAGTCACAAATAATGGAAGCAAACCCTGCAATAAAAAACACTGCGAACTGTGCAATCAAATCAATCCATTTAAAAGTGTCACATACACAAAAGGGACCTTCAATATCCCAGGATCATACAGCTGCACCACTTATGTTGGTGAATAGGGATGAGCCGAACACCCCCCGGTAAGGATGAGCTTCGTGTTCGAGTCGAACCCATGTTCGACTCGAACATCGGCTGTTCGACCGTCCGTCGAATTGCGAACGATATGGGCCGTTCGCGCCAAATTCGTGTGGCGCGTCACGGCCCATAATTCACTGCGGCATCGCAGTGCATTGCTGGCTGATGATTGGCCAAGCATGCACTATGACCCGCATGCTTGGCCAATCACAGCGCCGTCAATAGAGAGAGCTGTAATTGGCCAAAGCCAGGGTGGCTTTGGCCAATTATGGCTCAGGGGATTTAGTACACGCCCCACACTATATAAGGCCGCCTGCACGGCGGCCCTGTGTAGTGTGTGTTCTGGTGTGCTGAGACATAGAGAGAGAGACAGACAGTGTCATTTGATTTGAGTTAGATAGATTAGGCAGAACAGTCAGTCAGTTAGCTGCACTTACAGTGTATTGTGTATATATATGCATCCCTGGTGTTGCATATATATATATACACTGTATTCAGTTTAGCTAGATCCGTTCCTGTTATCTTCTATCTAGACTATTTACATTTGGTGCAGTGCGTCCTGCTCACAGTGTTCAGCTAGATCCGTTCCTGCTATTTACATTTAGTGCAGTGCGTCCTGCTCACAGTGTTCAGCTAGATCTGTTCCTGCTATTTACATTTAGTGCAGTCAGTGCGTCCTGCTCACAGTGTTCAGCTAGATCCGTTCCTGCTATTTACATTTAGTGCAGTGCGTCCTGCTCACAGTGTTCAGCTAGATCCGTTCCTGCTATTTACATTTAGTGCAGTGCGTCCTGCTCACAGTGTTCAGCTAGATCTGTTCCTGCTATTTACATTTAGTGCAGTGCGTCCTGCTCACAGTGTTCAGCTAGATCCGTTCCTGCTATTTACATTTAGTGCAGTCAGTGCGTCCTGCTCACAGTGTTCAGCTAGATCCGTTCCTGCTATTTACATTTAGTGCAGTGCGTCCTGCTCACAGTGTTCAGCTAGATCTGTTCCTGCTATTTACATTTAGTGCAGTCAGTGCGTCCTGCTCACAGTGTTCAGCTAGATCCGTTCCTGCTATTTACATTTAGTGCAGTGCGTCCTGCTCACAGTGTTCAGCTAGATCCGTTCCTGCTATTTACATTTAGTGCAGTGCATCCTGCTCACAGTGTTCAGCTAGATCTGTTCCTGCTATTTACATTTAGTGCAGTGCGTCCTGCTCACAGTGTTCAGCTAGATCCGTTCCTGCTATTTACATTTAGTGCAGTCAGTGCGTCCTGCTCACAGTGTTCAGCTAGATCCGTTCCTGCTATTTACATTTAGTGCAGTGCGTCCTGCTCACAGTGTTCAGCTAGATCCGTTCCTGTTATCTTCCTACTGACAGGCAGGCTTGTCTGGTTACAGTATATAAAGCTACCTGAAGAAAATTACAGGTGTTCTATCCCAGCTTAGTGCAGCTACAGGCCATAAGTATGTCTGGAAGGCCAAGAAGGAGAGGCAGACAGTCACAAGCCAATAAGAGAGGGCAAGCAGGCTCTGTGTCTAGTGCTGGTCGTGGAGACGGTGCATCCTCATCAGCACGTGGCCATGGGACACGCTTGGCCTTTTTTTCGGCAGCTGGCCGTGTTGAGCCGCAACATGCGGAAGACTTGGTCGAGTGGATGACCAAGCCGTCCTCATCCTCCTCATCCTCTCTCACCCATGCCCAGGGTGCTTTGGCAAAGCAGCGGCCTCTTCCCTCAGCTCAATGTCATCAGTGACTCCTTCCCTAGCTCCACCATGTCCTCCTGAGGATTCCCTCGAACTGTTTGACCACAGTGTTGGGTACATGCTCCAGGAGGATGCCCAGCGTTTGGAAGGCTCTGATGATGATACTGAGCTCGATGAAGGCAGTAACATGAGCACGGACAGAGGGGGTGCCCAAGAAGGACAGCAATCTGGCAGTCATGCTCCCCCTGCTGCAGCATACTGCCAGGTTTGCTCCAGTGATGAGGAGGGAGGGGATGACTCAACGTGGGTGCCTGATAGGAGAGAGGAGGAGGAGGAGGAGGAGGAGGCGGCACATCACCAACGAGGCAGGATGCCCTCCAGGGGCCAGCCTAAGGGCAGCACATTGACTGCATCACACCCCAAAGCTCCACATGTGCAGGGCGCTGCAGTCTCTGCGGGTTATTCAAAAAGTTCTTTGGTGTGGGTCTTTTTTGAGACCAGTGCATCAGATCGCACCGCTGCTATTTGCAACATATGTCTCAAGCGTATCTCGCGTGGCCAAAACATCTCCCGCTTGGGCACCACATGCTTGACCAGACATATGTTGACCTGCCATGCAGTTTGTTGGCAAGCGTATCTAAAAGACCCACACCAAAGAACAAAGAGGATCTCTCCTTGCTCCTCATCAGCTGAGATTTCCAACCCCACTAGACCTTCAGTCCTCTCTGAGACCTGCAGTGAGAGGAATGAAGGTGTAGAATTAGGTGTGTCACAGCCAAGTACTTGTGGGCAATCTGCTTTTGGTACACCGACGTCAGATTGTACCAGGCAAATTTCCCTGCCCCAGCTGCTGCACCGCCGAAAGAAGTTTGCTCCCAGCCATCCACATGCCCAGCGGTTGAATGCTAGCTTGGCAAAATTGCTAGCACTTCAACTGCTGCCTTTTCAGTTGGTAGACTCTGCCCCCTTCCGTGAGTTTGTGGAATGTGCGGTTCCTCAGTGGCAGGTACCCAAACGCCACTTTTTCTCACGGAAGGCGATTCCGGCTCTCTACCGGCATGTGGAAGGCAATGTCCATGCCTCGCTGGACAGGGCGGTCAGCGGTAAGGTGCATATTACCGCTGACTCATGGTCCAGCAGGCATGGACAGGGACGTTACCTAAGTTTCACGGCGCATTGGGTGACTCTGCTGGCAGCTGGGAAGGATGCAGGACAAGGTGCAGTAGTGTTGGAGGTTGTTCCGCCACCATGCCTCCAAAATGCTGATTGTGACACACCTCTCTCCTCCACCCCCTCCTCTTCTTCTTCCTCCATGGCCTCTTCCTCGGAACCAGCGGTGCTCCGTAGGCGTTCAAGGGGCTACGCAAGTATGCAGGCCAAAAGATGCCATGCGGTGCTTGAGCTGGTGTGCTTGGGGGACAGGAGCCACACTGGGGCAGAGGTTCTGTCAGCTCTGCAGGGGCAGGTTCAGAGGTGGTTGACGCCACGCCAACTTAAGGCAGGAATGGTGGTTTGCGACAATGGCACCAACCTCCTCTCTGCCCTCCGACAGGGACAACTGACCCATGTGCCCTGTTTGGCTCACGTCCTTAACTTGGTGGTGCAGCGGTTCTTGGGCAGGTACCCGGGCTTACAGGATGTCCTGAGGCAGGCCAGGAAAGTCTGTGTGCATTTCCGCCGGTCATATAATGCCAGTGCTCGGCTGACGGACCTCCAAAAGGAGTTTAACCTGCCCAAGAACCGCCTAATCTGTGACATGCCCACCAGGTGGAACTCAACGTTGGCCATGCTGCAGCGGCTGCACACGCAGCAGAGGGCCATCAATGAGTACCTGTGCGACTATGGCACCAGGACAGGGTCAGGGGAGCTTGGTTTTTTTTCCCCACGCCAGTGGGCCATGATCAGGGATGCATGCACTGTCCTGTCACCATTCGAGGAGGCCACGAGGATGGTGAGCACTGACAGTGCATGCATCAGTGACACTATCCCCCTTGTCCACCTGTTGGAGCACACGCTGCGTGGAATAATGGACAGGGCACTTGAGGCAGAACAGAGGCAGGAAGAGGAGGACTTCCTTAGCTCTCAAGGCCCCCTTTATCCAGACAGTGTTCCTGCGTGCCCGCCGATCACACAGGAAGAGGACGAGGAGGAGGAGGAGGAGGAGGAAGATTGTGTCAGTATGGAGGTGGAGCCTGGCACTCAGCATCAGCAGCAGTCTTTAAGGGATCAGTCCCAAGGAACACATGGACTTGTACGTGGCTGGGAGGAGGTGGCTGCGGACGTTGTTGTCCTTAGTGACCCAGAGGACTCCGGACCGAATGCCTCAGCAAACCTACGCTGCATGGCCTCCCTGATCCTGCAAAGCCTGCGTAAGGATCCTCGTATTCGTGGTATCAAGGAGAAGGACCAATACTGGCTGGCAACCCTCCTTGATCCACGTTACAAGGGTAAGGTTGCGGACCTTATCTTGCCATCGCAGAGGGAGCAGAGGATGAAACATCTTCGGGAGGCCTTGCAGAAAGGTCTGTGCAACGCGTTCCCAGAGACTGGGAGGTTACAAACTCCTGTTTCTGGACAACGTGTTGCTGAGGCTTCGGTCAGTCAAAGAAGGAGCGGTGGAGAAGGTGGCCGTCTGACCGATGCGTTCAGACAATTTTTTGGTCCGCAGCCCCAAGGTATGATCGGTTCCAGCAACCATCGCCAGCGTCTGTTTTACATGGTGCAGGAATACCTAGGGGCAAGATCAGACTTGGACACCTTTCCCATCGAAAATCCTCTGGGTTACTGGGTCTTGAGGATGGATCACTGGCCAGAGCTTGCACAGTATGCAATTGAGCTACTGGCCTGTCCTGCATCCAGCGTTCTTTCGGAACGCACATTCAGTGCTGCTGGAGGCGTGGTAACCGATCACAGGGTGCGTCTGTCCACCGACTCGGTCGATCGGCTGACCTTCATAAAAATGATGGATCACCACCAGCTACCAAGCACCTGATGCTGATGTAACTGAATAATTTTTTTTTGAAATCTCAGATCCCTTCAAAGACTGCCTATGCTGATGCTGAGTGACTATCCCTGAGTAATTATCCTCTTCCTCCTCAATCATCACGCTGATAGCTTGTAAGAACATTTTTGGTTCTGGGCGCCACCACCAGTGCCTAAGGCACAATTTTTCAGCCCCTGTTCAACAGGGGCGTGTAATTACAATTTTTGATGTAATACTTTGCAGCAGGGCTCGTTCCTGCATTCCAACTAGAGTGTCTGTGAGGGGTTGCAGTGTTGTGGCACCAGCACCAGTGCCTAAGGCCCAATTTTTCTGCCCCTGTCTAACAGGGGCGTGTAATTACAATTTTTGATGCAATACTTTGCAGCAGGGCTCGTTCCTGCATTCCAACTAGAGTGTCTGTGAGGGGTTGCAGTGTTGTGGCACCAGCACCAGTGCCTAAGGCCCAATTTTTCTGCCCCTGTCTAACAGGGGCGTGTAATTACAATTTTTGATGCAATACTTTGCAGCAGGGCTGGTTCCTGCATTCCAACTAGAGTGTCTGTGAGGGGTTGCAGTGTTGTGGCACCAGCACCAGTGCCTAAGGCCCAATTTTTCTGCCCCTGTCTAACAGGGGCGTGTAATTACAATTTTTGATGCAATACTTTGCAGCAGGGCTCGTTCCTGCGTTCCAACTAGAGTGTCTGTGAGGGGTTGCAGTGTTGTGGCACCAGCACCAGTGCCTAAGGCCTAATTTTTCAGCTCCTGTTCAACAGGGGCATGTAATTACAATTCTTGATCTAATATTTCACAGCAGGGCCCTGTGAGGGCTTACAGTGTTGTGGCCACAGCAACACCTAAGGCCCAAATTTATGCTGAGTATATAGGGCAGGACCCTACTTTCAAACATCTAACTTACAAACGACTCCTACTTGCAAACGGAAGGAGACAACAGGAAGTGAGATGAAATCTACCCCTAGGAAGGGAAATTCTCCCCTGTAAGAGTTAATATGGGAAAAACATTTCTCCTTTCCACTGATGCTTTCCAATCCTTGTTCCACAAAAAAACCCAAATTTTCAAAAAACATTTTTCATTGGGACAAAAAGTGAGGTGAAATCTTCTGAAGAGGAGGAAAGACAGCAAAACAAATGTCACAGGGGTGATAACCCTTCCCTATGTTTTCCAAAAAGCTTAAAAAAGATTTTTTGGCTGGAGCTAAACACGTTAAAAATGTACCCCTTCAAAATTACAAAGAGATTCTGCTTAACAACAAACCTACAGTCCCTGTCTTGTTTGCACCGCCTGTATACTGCTGTTCAGAGTATATAGGGCCTTTCCTTATTTTAATTTGGGTGCGGGGTTCCCCTTAATATCCATACAGGACCCAAAGGGCCTGGTAATGGACTGGGGGGGTACCCATGCCGTTTGTCTCACTGATTTTCATCCATATTGCCATGACCCGACATGACATTAAACCCGCAAGCAGTTTTAAATGAGATTTTTTCCTTTAAAAATGACATTTGGTGCAGGGACTGTTCTAAACATGGGAAACACGCGTCACTTTACAGGCATACTATAGACACCCCCCAGGTACGATATTTAAAGGAATATTTCACTTTTTTTTTTTACTTTAAGCATCATTAAAATCACTGCTCCCGAAAAAACGAGATTTCATCTCACTTCCTGTTGTCTCCTTCCGTTTGCAAGTAGGAGTCGTTTGTAAGTTAGATGTTTGAAAATAGGGTCCTGCCCTATATACTCAGCAGAAATTTGGGCCTTAGGTGTTGCTGTGGCCACAACACTGTAAGCCCTCACAGGGCCCTGCTGTGAAAAATAGATCAAGAATTGTAATTACATGCGCCTGTTGAACAGGAGCTGAAAAATTAGGCCTTAGGCACTGGTGCTGGTGCCACAACACTGCAACCCCTCACAGACACTCTAGTTGGAACGCAGGAACGAGCCCTGCTGCAAAGTATTGCATCAAAAATTGTAATTACACGCCCCTGTTAGACAGGGGCAGAAAAATTGGGCCTTAGGCACTGGTGCTGGTGCCACAACACTGCAACCCCTCACAGACACTCTAGTTGGAACGCAGGAACGAGCCCTGCTGCAAAGTATTGCATCAAAAATTGTAATTACACGCCCCTGTTAGACAGGGGCAGAAAAATTGGGCCTTAGGCACTGGTGCCACAACACTGCAACCCCTCACAGACACTCTAGTTGGAACGCAGGAACGAGCCCTGCTGCAAAGTATTGCATCAAAAATTGTAATTACACGCCCCTGTTAGACAGGGGCAGAAAAATTGGGCCTTAGGCACTCGTGCTGGTGCCACAACACTGCAACCCCTCACAGACACTCTAGTTGGAACGCAGGAACGAGCCCTGCTGCAAAGTATTGCATCAAAAAATGTAATTACATGCCCCTGTTAGACAGGGGCAGAAAAATTGGGCCTTAGGCACTGGTGCTGGTGCCACAACACTGCAACCCCTCACAGACACTCTAGTTGGAACGCAGGAACGAGCCCTGCTGCAAAGTATTGCATCAAAAATTGTAATTACACGCCCCTGTTAGACAGGGGCAGAAAAATTGGGCCTTAGGCACTGGTGCTGGTGCCACAACACTGCAACCCCTCACAGACACTCTAGTTGGAACGCAGGAACGAGCCCTGCTGCAAAGTATTGCATCAAAAATTGTAATTACACGCCCCTGTTAAACAGGGGCAGAAAAAATGGGCCTTAGGCACTGGTGCTGGTGCCACAACACTGCAACTCCTCACAGACACTCTAGTTGGAATGCAGGAACGAGCCCTGCTGCAAAGTATTACATCAAAAATTGTAATTACACGCCCCTGTTAAACAGGGGCTGAAAAATTGTGCCTTAGGCACTGGTGGTGGCGCCCAGAACCAAAAATGTTCTTACAAGCTATCAGCGTGATGATTGAGGAGGAAGAGGATAATTACTCAGGGATAGTCACTCAGCATCAGCATAGGCAGTCTTTGAAGGGATCTGAGATTTCAAAAAAAATTATTCGGTTACATCAGCATCAGGTTCTTGGTAGCTGGTGGTGATCCAAGACTGATTCATTTTTATGAAGGTCAGTCGATCGACCGAGTCGGTGGACAGACGCACCCTGTGATCGGTTACCACGCCTCCAGCAGCACTGAATGTGCGTTCCGAAAGAACGCTGGATGCAGGACAGGCCAGTAGCTCAATTGCATACTGTGCAAGCTCTGGCCAGTGATCCATCCTCAAGACCCAGTAACCCAGAGGATTTTCGGTGGGAAAGGTGTCCAAGTCTGATCTTGCCCCTAGGTATTCCTGCACCATGTAAAACAGACGCTGGCGATGGTTGCTGGAACCGATCATACCTTGGGGCTGCGGACCAAAAAATTGTCTGAACGCATCGGTCAGACGGCCACCTTCTCCACCGCTCCTTCTTTGACTGACCGAAGCCTCAGCAACACGTTGTCCAGAAACAGGAGTTTGTAACCTCCCAGTCTCTGGGAACGCGTTGCACAGACCTTTCTGCAAGGCCTCCCGAAGATGTTTCATCCTCTGCGCCCTCTGCGATGGCAAGATAAGGTCCGCAACCTTACCCTTGTAACGTGGATCAAGGAGGGTTGCCAGCCAGTATTGGTCCTTCTCCTTGATACCACGAATACGAGGATCCTTACGCAGGCTTTGCAGGATCAGGGAGGCCATGCAGCGTAGGTTTGCTGAGGCATTCGGTCCGGAGTCCTCTGGGTCACTAAGGACGACATGGTCCGCAGCCACCTCCTCCCAGCCACGTACAACTCCATGTGTTTCTTGGGACTGATCCCTTAAAGACTGCTGCTGATGCTGAGTGCCAGGCTCCACCTCCATACTGACACAATCTTCCTCCTCCTCCTCCTCCTCTTCGTCCTCTTCCTGTGTGATCGGCGGGCACGCAGGAACACTGTCTGGATAAAGGGGGCCTTGAGAGCTAAGGAAGTCCTCCTGTTCCTGCCTCTGTTCTGCCTCAAGTGCCCTGTCCATTATTCCACGCAGCATGTGCTCCAACACGTGGACAAGGGGGACAGTGTCACTGATGCATGCACTGTCACTGCTCACCATCCTCGTGGCCTCCTCAAATGGTGACAGGACAGTGCATGCATCCCTGATCATGGCCCACTGGCGTGGGGAAAAAAAACCAAGCTCCCCTGACCCTGTCCTGGTGCCATAGTCGCACAGGTACTCATTGATGGCCCTCTGCTGCGCGTGCAGCCGCTGCAGCATGGCCAACGTTGAGTTTCACCTGCATGTCACAGATTAGGCGGTTCTTGGGCAGGTTAAACTCCTTTTGGAGGTCCGTCAGCCGAGCACTGGCATTATATGACCGGCGGAAATGCACACAGACTTTCCTGGCCTGCCTCAGGACATCCTGTAAGCCCGGGTACCTGCCCAAGAACCGCTGCACCACCAAGTTAAGGACGTGAGCCAAACAGGGCACATGGGTCATTTGTCCCTGTCGGAGGGCAGAGAGGAGGTTGGTGCCATTGTCGCAAACCACCATTCCTGCCTTAAGTTGGCGTGGCGTCAACCACCTCTGAACCTGCCCCTGCAGAGCTGACAGAACCTCTGCCCCAGTGTAGCTCCTGTCCCCCAAGTACACCAGCTCAAGCACCGCATGGCATCTTTTGGCCTGCGTACTTGCGTAGCCCCTTGAACGACTACGGAGCACCGCTGGTTCCGAGGAAGAGGCCATGGAGGAAGAAGAAGAGGAGGGGGTGGAGGAGAGAGGTGTGTCACAATCATTAGCATTTTGGAGGCGTGGTGGCGGAACAACCTCCAACACTACTGCACCTTGTCCTGCATCCTTCCCAGCTGCCAGCAGAGTCACCCAATGCGCCATGAAACTTAGGTAACGTCCCTGTCCATGCCTGCTGGACCATGAGTCAGCGGTAATATGCACCTTACCACTGACCGCCCTGTCCAGCGAGGCATGGACATTGCCTTCCACATGCCGGTAGAGAGCCGGAATCGCCTTCCGTGAGAAAAAGTGGCGTTTGGGTACCTGCCACTGAGGAACCGCACATTCCACAAACTCACGGAAGGGGGCAGAGTCTACCAACTGAAAAGGCAGCAGTTGAAGTGCTAGCAATTTTGCCAAGCTAGCATTCAACCGCTGGGCATGTGGATGGCTGGGAGCAAACTTCTTTCGGCGGTGCAGCAGCTGGGGCAGGGAAATCTGCCTGGTACACTCTGACGTCGGTGTACCAAAAGCAGATTGCCCACAAGTACTTGGCTGTGACACACCTAATTCTACACCTTCATTCCTCTCAGTGCAGGTCTCAGAGAGGACTGAAGGTCTAGTGGGGTTGGAAATCTCAGCTGATGAGGAGCAAGGAGAGGTCCTCTTTGTTCTTTGGTGTGGGTCTTTTAGATACGCTTGCCAACGAACTGCATGGCAGGTCAACATATGTCTGGTCAAACATGTGGTACCCAAGCGGGAGATGTTTTGGCCACGTGAGATACGCTTGAGACATATGTTGCAAATAGCAGCGGTGCGATCTGATGCACTCGTCTCAAAAAAGGCCCACACCAAAGAACTTTTTGAATAACGCGCAGAGACTGCAGCGCCCTGCACATGTGGAGCTTTGGGGTGTGATGCAGTCAATGTGCTGCCCTTAGGCTGGCCCCTGGAGGGCATCCTGCCTCGTTGGTGATGTGCCGCCTCCTCCTCCTCCTCCTCTCTCCTATCAGGCACCCACGTTGAGTCAGTGACCTCATCATCCCCTCCCTCCTCATCACTGGAGCAAACCTGGCAGTATGCTGCAGCAGGGGGAGCATGACTACCAGATTGCTGTCCTTCTTGGGCACCCCCTCTGTCCGTGCTCATGTTACTGCCTTCATCAAGCTCAGTATCATCATCAGAGCCTTCCAAACGCTGGGCATCCTCCTGGAGCATGTACCCAACACTGTGGTCAAACAGTTCGAGGGACTCCTCAGGAGGACATGGTGGGGCTAGGGAAGGAGTCACTGATGACATTGAGCCGAGGGAAGAGGCCGCTGCTTTGGCAGACAAAGTACCCTGGGCATGGGTGAGAGAGGATGAGGAGGATGAGGACGGCTTGGTCATCCACTCGACCAAGTCTTCCGCATGTTGCGGCTCAACACGGCCAGCTGCCGAAAAAAAGGCCAAGCGTGTCCCATGGCCACGTGCTGATGAGGATGCACCTTCTCCACGACCAGCACTAGACACAGAGCCTGCTTGCCCTCTCTTATTGGCTTGTGACTGTCTGCCTCTCCTTCTTGGCCTTCCAGACATACTAATGGCCTGTAGCTGCACTAAGCTGGGATATATATATATATATATATATACATATATATGTATATATGTACTGATACTGCAGCTAGCAAAATCAACTGCCTGCCTGTAGTAAAAAAAAAAAACTGCCTGCCACCTAAAAAAAAAGTGTCAAAAATAAACACAGCACACAGGTTTTTAAAGTATTTTATTAAGGCAGCTCCGGCGTCTCTTCCAATTACTTCTCCCCTCTCCGGCTCTCCCTCTTCTGGTGACGTCGTCTCCCTCTGTCGGTCCTTCTCCCGCTCCAGTTCTTCTCCTCTCTGCGCGGTCTTCTCTCTCTGCTGTCTTCTCGCTCTTTTGCCGCAGGGGTTCCCCTTCAAGATCCTCAGCACACAAGTCGCACCGCAAGTCGGATCATCAGTGGTATTGACTCAATAATATCCCGAGTGGGCAAATATTTAAATTTTTACTTGCAACCATTAGTTAAAAAAATGACCTCATACATTAAGGACACCAGACAGACTATCAATTTATTATAAAATCAAAGATATGAGGAGGGGTGTTGGCTGATTACTGTAGAAGTGACCTCCTTGTATACTATTAAACCTCATGAAATGTGTTTTTTCATGTGTAGCATATCATATCGATCAGGTATCTGACCTATCCATACAACAGAAAGAGTTCATAATAGAACTTTTAAATTTTGCGGCTACGCATAAATATTTTTGGTTTGAAAATAAATATTTTCTCCAGAATAAAGGGGTTGCTATGGGGGGACGTGGCCAAGACAGGCATGTGAGAGGACGCATCTCCCACAGCTCCCAGTAGTAATCCGGTACCGATCCTCCCCCAGCTGTCTGACTGATCGCATACCGACATATGCTGCAAACCTGTACTCCAGAGAACCCTGTGGAACAGCTGCAGGCCCTCTGCACCAGAGGGATGACCCGAAAAGGACAGGCAGAGACTGCCGGCCCGGAGCTCCAAGATGGCACCGCTGCGCTCTCAGTGAAGAGAACACCATGAGGCCAGGACAAACAGGGACTCAAAACAAGTAATCCACCCAAATCCCTTAGCAAAGAGCCCCCCAAGGACATGATTTACTATACTCAAAAGTTATCTGGAGCCCTGGGGACGGCGCATCCGTCCCACTTGGGGGGGCTCACAGCACCAGCTGTCTGAAGCGCATGCGGCCTCTGTCCCGGATCACTGGGGAGAGGAGGAGGGAGATCAGGCAGACTCCATGATGGTGGAAACCCTGGCCCCTGACACACAAGACAAGGCACAACCCACACTGGGAGATATCCTCAAAGCTGTGAATAACTGCACAGCATCTGTTAGAACCTTAAAGGAGCAGTTTGGGGGTCTCAGGGAGGATGTATCTTTACTAAGGCAAGACATGCAAAAGATCTGTGAACGCACCACGGCTGTGGAGAGCAGAGTCAGTGAAATGGAGGACCATCTGCAGCCCATTGCCCAAGACACCAGGGTCGAACTGCAGATGGCGCAGGATTCAAATGATCGTGCAGAAGATATGGAAAATCGTTTAAGACTAAATAATGTACGCATAGTGGGGCTGCCAGAGAAGGTGGAGGGCAGAGATCCCGCTGCATATGTGGAGAACTGGCTGATCGAAATTTTCTGCAAAAATGCATTTTCGCCCCTTTTTGTGGTGGAGCGTGCGCACAGGGTGGCTTCTCGTCCATCTCAGCCAGGAGGCCCCCCCAGGTCCATCCTGGCGAAACTACTTCACTACGGGGACAGAGAGGCAGTGCTGCGCCAAGCACGGGATCGGGAAAATATTCAACATAATGGAACCAGGGTGTCTTTTTATCCGAAATTTTCGGAGGAGGTCCAGAGGCGCAGAGCCAAAATCACGGATGTCAAACTACGGCTGCGGCTCCTGAAACTACCCTATGCCATGTTTTACCCAGCGAAGTTCCGAGTAGTGGTGAGGAGCCAAGCCCAGTTCTTTGAGTCAGCCAAGGAGGCCTCTGCGTGGCTAGAACGCAATCAGCAAGCACTACAAAGAAGAGCGCAGGAGGATGAGGACTAACATGTAAACCATGAGTTGATCTGCGGTCACACACATTACAATGACGGCAACTATTTCATGTTAATCCTGTTCAGGGGTGATCCCCTGCATTTATATCAGGAAGATACTCTCTAGCTGGGGGACAATATATTGATGCATATTACAGAGAGAGCACATTGGATTGAACCAGTGGCGTAACTAAAACCTTCAGGTCCCCGATGCAAGAAATCATGAAGGGCCCCCCTGACCCCTGGACAGAGCTTTTCCTAGGGGGATGTCTGATAAGAGGAGGAGCCGCGAGAGCCGCCGAGGGACCTCAGAAGTTGGTGTTCAGGGCCACTCTGTGCAAAACTAACTGCACAATGAAGGTATGACATGTTTGTTATTTAAAAAAAAAAAAACCTTTACAATCACTTTAAGGGGTTAAAACAGGTGGTCAGGAGGCAACATATTGCCTCTTTACCGGCTGTCAAATGCCTCTGAAAAGTGATCTGAGCATGGATCGCTTTTCAGAGGAACAGCATTTTGTTGCTGGTACTTTGAACGAGCAAGAAAAAAAAATCAGTCCTGATTGTACACATATAGGATGTCAGGATTAAACGTGCATTCATAAAATGTGCATACATACATTTAAACAGTGGCGGCTGGTGTTCAAAATTTTTTGGGGGGCGCAAACATTTTTTGAAAAAAAAATCATCAAATGCAGCCACTGTGCCCATCAAACGCTGCCACTGTGCCCATCAAACGCTGCCACTGTGCCATCAATTGCAGCCACTGTGCCATCAAACGCTGGCACTGTGCCATCAAACGCTGCCACTGTGCCACTTAAATGCTGCCAGTGTGCCATCAAACGCAGCCACTGTGCCATCAATTGCATCCACTGTGCCAAACGCTGCTACTATGCCCATCAAACGCTACCACTATGCCCATCAAACGCAGCCACTGTGCCCATCAAACGCTGCCAGTGTGCCCATCAAACACTGCCAGTGTGCCCATCAAATGCTGCCACTGTGCCCATTAAATGCTGCCAGTGTGCCCATCAAATGCTGCCACTGTGCCATCAAATGCTGCCACTATGCCCATTAAATGCTGCCAGTGTTCCATCAAACGCAGCCACTGGGCCATCAATTGCAGCCACTGTGCCAAACGCTGCCACTGTGCCCATCAAACGCTGCCACTGTGCCCATCAAACGCTGCCACTGTGCCCATCAAACGCTGCCACTGTGGCCATCAAACGCTGCCACTGTGCCATCAAACGCTGCCACTGTGCCACTTAAATGCTGCCAGTGTGCCATCAAACGCAGCCACTGTGCCATCAATTGCATCCACTGTGCCAAACGCTGTCACTATGCCCATCAAACGCTGCCAGTGTGCCCATCAAACGCTGCCAGTGTGCCTATCAAATGCTGCTACTGTGCCCATTAAACGCTGCCAGTGTGCCCATCAAATGCTGCCACTGTGCCATCAAACGCTGCCACTGTGCCCATCAAACACTGCCAGTGTGCCCATCAAATGCTGCCACTGTGCCCATTAAATGCTGCCACTGTGCCCATCAAATACTGCCACTGTGCCATCAAACGCTGCCACTGTGCCCATTAAATGCTGCCAGTGTTCCATCAAACACAGCCACTGGGCCATCAATTGCAGCCACTGTGCCAAACGCTGCCACTGTGCCCATCAAACGCAGCCAGTGTGCCCATCAAACGCAGCCATTGTGCCCATCAAATGCTGCCAGTGTGCCCATCAAATGCTGCCAGTGTGCCCATCAAAAGCTGCCCGTGTGCCCATTAAATGCTGCCGGTGTGCCCTTGAGTGCCCCCCAGTATGACCCCCGACCGCTCACCAGCACTTACCCTGTCTTTGCGGGGCAGCGGGTGACTGCGACGAGTGGGGTCCTCCATGCGTCTCCTGCTGTCCTCATCTCCCGTCCTCTCCTCCTGATAGGCGTCCAATAGTGGCGCCTGTCATTTCAGCCAATCAGGTGACGGGTAACAGACCCGAGCACCTGATTGGTGGAGAGGCAGTTTAGTGTTAGGAAAGCGAATAGTCATTCGCTTTTCTAACGCAGCTGAGTGGCCTGTGAGGTCACCTTTTTTGATGCCTATTAGAGCCTATGGCTCTAATCCGGTGCTTCAAATAGGAGGTGGCAGCGGCGGCCATAGATAGATTCATGCAATGCATGAATCTATCTATTGGTGATAGAGGGGGGGCTGGAGAGAGGGGGCGGCCCCCGTGCGCCGTTAATGCACGGGCCGCCACTGCATCTAAACACACACACACACATAGATAAATACACACATAATATACACACACATATACTGTATATATACACACACAAACACATATACATATATAAATACACACATAAACACATGAAAACACACATATAAGAACACACATATAAGGAACACACACATACAGAAAGCCTTTTCAAAAACGGCAGTGCTTTACCTCACCTCTTCCTGCCGGGTACTGCACTGTAGGGGGAGACAAAGAGCACAGCACACACTGTGCTTTCACTTTAGATCAGTGGGACAAGCTCCCCGCACAGTGCCGATTACAGTTCGGCTGACGATGGGGAGATCGATCTCAGCTGCCCCGCTCCTATCAAGATAAACAGCATGGGGCCCAGTCGCCATGGCGACCTCAGCGACCCCTATACTTCCGCCACTGGATTGAACACTAACTTTGCAAATGTTGAGTGTGGCGATGGAATGTTGCAGGAAAGTTGCAGCTGCCCTGTTGGCAGCCAGTGAAGTTCATGGACCAGGTTGGTCTGCAGTTATGGATTACTTTTTTGTCACCGGCAGTTATTGGTCTGAAGAGGTACATTGCAGAGGACACAGGCTTCTAGCCTACCTAAGCAAGGGCATTTGAGATTACCCAGATGGAGATGAAACTACTCCTACCAGAGGGAACGTATGTATATCTGAACTCACAATCATCCTGTCATTTGACCCTAGCTACTGGTAATTATGGCTAAGGTTCCTATAGTGTTGTGGAATGTTAGAGGCCTGCACTCGCCCTTAAAACGCACTATGATCTTTATATGCCTGAAGAAATTCCTCCCAGGGGTACTATGTTTCCAGGAGACTCACTTGGCTGCAGAGACAGTGTGCTTTTTAGGGTACTCCTGGGTGGGGAAGGCTTACCACTCTACACATACCTCCTTCTCCAGGGGGGTGAGTGTACTAATCCATGGAGCCCTGGACTACCAGGAATTTGATAGTTTTATAGACACGGAAGGGAGATTTGTTTTTATCCATTGCAGATTTATTACATTGACATGTGTGTTAGCATGTTTACATCCCACCACCGTTCACGGCAGCGGTGCTCTGGCTCCTCCTTGCATTTTTGGAGGGCAGGCCGGATGTCCCACTGCTTGTGATCGGGGACTTCAATTGTTGTCTGGACCAGGTGGCGGATAGACACCCTAGCCCTAGTCCCCCTTCCCTCTCCAGGAGTACTCCCCTGGCGCAGTTGTTGCAAGAGGTGGGCTGGGTGGATATCTGGCAACACCGCAATCCAGGTGCCGGACAGTTCACATGCTTTTCCAAGTCGCATGGATGTTTGGGGGTGGGGAACTTGAGCATGCTCCAGTTTGTAGCTGGCATGACACATAGACCCCGTAGTGTATCAGATCACTCTTCCTTAGTGATCCAAGTCCTGGTGGCGCCGCCTTCCACGTTACCTAGGGCCCCCTGGAAGTTTAATGCCTTCTGGCTGAAGCTGTTCTGCTCACATGAGGGGATAGTGGGGAGCATGTGTGAGTCATTAACGCCCAGGATCAGAGGCCTCAATTGTGATGAAATGGGATGCAATGGGATGCCTTTAAGGCGTACTTACGGGGACTTTTGATATGTGAAATGAACAAGGTAAAACAAAAATCATATGCTCTTAAGATGGAGGTGGAAGCATGGGTTCAAGCAATGGAACAAACATACATTGCCAGCCCTTCTGATTCAACCAAGGAGGCATGGCAGGCATTTGCTTTCCTCCTCGGCCGAGAAGAAGAGGCTTTTTACAAAACAGGCATTGTTTGAGGAGGGTGAGAAAACCGGTCGCCTTTTGGCATGGATTGTGAACTCCCACCAACACTCGCCTGCCATAGGAGCCATCAGATCTCAAGTGGGTAACTTGGTTTGTCAGCCTAAACAGATCATGCAGGAGTTAACTAGTTTTTACGAGACATTATACAGTCCTGGTACGGCATATACCCAAGAAGACTTGAATCTATACCTGAGCCATATTGACTTCCTTGAATTGTCTGAGGATCAATGAACCCAGCTAGAGGCCTCGCTCACAGTAGAAGAGTTACAGGTGGCAGTTGGTGCCTTCCCCAACTGCAAGGCCCCGGGGGAGGACGGGATACCCATAGAAGTGTACAAGAATTACTCTGAGGAGTTAATGCCACAGTTACTGAAAGTTTTCAATGAAGCTAGGGAGAGAGGAGCCCTACCCCCCTCCATGGCTAAAGCAAACAGTCTTATTACTCAAACCGGGCAAGGACGCAGCAGACCCAGGAGCATACCGTCCTATCTCGTTACTCCAAAGTGACATCAAGATATTAGCAAAAGTACTGACAATCCGAATGAACGGGGTGATAACATCTATTGTGCATGATGACCAGGCTGGCTTCATGCCCAATAAGTCCACAGCAGTTAATTTGAGGAGGCTGTTCCTTAATATGCAGTCACGGGCAGATAACATGGGCAGTAGAGCGCTGTTGTCATTGGACGCCACAAAGGCATTCGACAGCATAGATTGGAACTACCTCTGGTCAATTCTGCTAAGGTTTGGATTCGGATGAATAAAGCAGTGCAGCGCTATACCCAGAATTTCAAATATTACTAATAAAAGTCCCTTTAAATTTAAATCCAAAAGTTGATAGAGAAAAGGTCTCCTCTGTAGTGGTCTAAGTGCTCATGACAGTCCATGCAGTGCTATACATCCGTGATTCCACCACCAGCTGGCCAAACTGCTCACCTCAGCATATGGACCCCTGAGCTAACAGACGGGTCAAAACAGCATTTACCACTCCCAGTGGATAAAGATGGAGACTTGCATGGGCAGATGGTCACACGATATAAAGGCAGCACTCAGTAATTGATGATCATGTTCACATGCAATAAAAATAAGAGTACATAGTGCACACTGTGTGGCTAAGAAGATCAGATTTATTAAAAGTCAAGTACTCACAAGGTTTGGATTCGGTCCGAACTATATATCCTGGGTAAAGCTCCTCTACAGCCAACCACAGGCTGCCTTTAGGAACTTTGGTTCCCTGTCTCTGAGCTTTGAGCTGAGGAGGGGAACGAGACAGGGCTGCCCCCTGTCCCCCCTCCTCTTTGCGTTAGCAATTGAGCCATTGGCTATTGATATTAGGGCGAATCAACGCATCTCAGGTTTTTGTTATGGAAATATGCAGGAAAAAGTCATGCTATACACAGACGACATGCTGCTTCTTCTGGGGGACACTGATACCTCCCTTAGGAAGCCATGTCGACCATATCCAAATTTGGAGGATTTTCTGGTTTACTTATTAACTGGTCAAAATCTGCTTTGCTCCTGTTGGATGGGGACGACACACAGATAGTCAATTCTACCTGTCCTATACCCATTGCCACGACCTTTAAATACCTGGGGATCCAAATCACAGCTAATCTAAGGGAATTTATACACTTGAATATCTCCCCCCTGCTACTGAGGTTTAGGGACAAGGTCAAAACTTGGAAATCACTCTCCCTATCAGTGGCGGGTAGGGTGAATATAATTAGGATGATACTGATGCCACAGCTACTGTACTTTCTCCATAATACCCCCATGGTTATCCCATTAAAGACATTCCGTACTGTAAATTCAATTTTCCACAGCCTTATATGGAAAGATAAACACCCTAGGATTAAAATGGAACATCTGCAGAGGCCCAAAGACAACGGGGGCTTGGCTTTGCCAAACCCCTGGCTGTACTACATATCTGCTCAGCTGCAGCATCTCATTGGCATGTTTCCACCACCGGGGTGGGGGGCGGAGCTTAGTTTGCAAAGTTCTTCTCAGAAACTACTACTGCATACGGTGTGCAAGGGACCGGTTCCCATGGCGCTAGAGGCATTGGCCTTTGCTAAACCTCATAAAAAGTACCCAACCTTTAGTTTAATACAGAAGATATGGAATAAATCTAAATATATCCAGAATGCAGAGGGCTATACAGAGTACAGTCCCATATGGCAAAATGATAGGTAGACTGAACTGGCCAAATTGCAATCCGGGGCTAGGTGGAAGAAGTACGGGGTTACACATCTCAAACACATATTCCGTAATTGGGTGCTGCACTCCTTTCGATGATCTGAAGGAAGCCTATGGTCTCCCGCCGTTGATGTACTTTCACTATTTGCAACTTAGTCATGCGGTGGCAGCACAGAGCCGTTCTTCAGGGTGGCATTTGTCCCTGTGTTTAGCCTTCTGGGGGATGCTGCCTTGTCAAAAGGATTTATCTATCAATGTTACACCATCCTGTTACAATCTGTGATGGGGCAGCACCCTCTAAATGTAAGGGAGAAGTGGGAGGCAGATGTTGGACTGTTGGACAGGGAACAGTGGGAGGAGATCTTTCAGGCGGTGGGTAAGTGCTCACTGAATGTATCCCAAAGGCTTAACCCAGCTATACATCCTGTTATGAACTTATTATACCCCACACAGGCTCCATTTGATGAACACACAGCTCGACTCCACATGTCCTAGATGTAAAAGAGACCATGGGGATCTTATCCATATGTTGTGGCGCTGCCCCAAACTACACACTTATTGGGCAAGTGTGGTGAACACGATCAACTCGGTGTTTAGGCTCTCTCTTCCACAGCACCCGAGAGCTTGCCTCTTGGGTGCTCTGGAGAAATATGAATGGGAAGAACATTGCAGAGAGGCCATACATAGAGTTCTATTACAGACAAGGAAATTAATCATGCTGCACTGGAGATCTGAGGCTCCCCCGACCACAAAGGAGTGGATTGATAATATTGGAGTGGTATTAAGAATGGAAAAATTGGTGTACCAACATAGGGGTAGCACACACAAGTTTGAGAAAATATGGGCGATGTGGTTGGATGTGCCTGAACTAGCCCTGGTGGATCTGGTAGCTGATCGTCTATTGGGAATAAACGTTGGGTGAGGATTGGGATACGTGCATTAATAAATGGGATGACGTGACATTAACAATGTGGTTATAGAAGTGGTTGTCTTTCTGGTTGGATAAATTGCACCTAATCACATATTACACTAAAGGCTATGCTTGAAATGTATTCTAACCCATATTGCAATGAGAAATTTGTATGTAATGTACCTCTGCAATCTAAATAAAATTTAGTTGGATACAAAAAAAAGGAGTTGTTATGGGGGCTAAATATGCCCCCAGTTTAGCCAATCTTTTTATGGCTAATTGGGAGGAGGATGTCATCAATGCCCACCATTACATTAATAATATCCTCCTCCTATGGAAGTTGGGATGTTGCACAAATGCAGCAAGCTCACATTGCATGACTACAGATCAATTTTCTTTGCAAACATTCTGCAAGTCTGCTGCAAGTTCTCTTTCAGTTATGTTGTGCAATAGTCATCCCACCACAGGGGTCATTGTAGCTGAATTTTTCATGCTGTAGATTTGCGGAGCTCTTGTTGGAGACTCACCACTGCAACTTGCTAAAGACTTTTCATGCAAATTTGCTACAAATTGGAAAAGTGTCAACTAGAACGTATGCTTCAAGTGCTCTGCAAGTGTACAACTTACCGTGAAAATGTGCAGCAAGTTAACAGACTTGCAATTCCACACTGCCACAACTTTGTGGCAAGTTATCCTTGCTATTTGGAATGTTTCTTTAATTCTACCTACTTTTAATCTACAGACCAAAACTCTTTTATACCTCTGGATAGCCGCCACCATCAATCATGGCTTAAATCAGTACCTCAAAGCCAATGTATGCATCTAAGATGCAATTGTACAAAATTGTTCAGGCTGAAGTAACGAAAAAGAGATTTATGGAAAAGGGTTATAGGGCTTAATCTTTGGATGAAATAGTCTCTTCTGTTCAAAGTATGGATAGGAACCAATTGCTTGTGGGAAAACAGAAAGTGGTTTGCCATTTATTACCACATATCCTACTCAATATTATTTGATTAAAAAATCGATACATAAGCATTGGCACATTTTACAAAATGATAAGGTTTTAGGACCATTGCTACCCTCAAGACCCCAGGTTGTGTATAGAGCGGTCCCATCTTTGCGGGATCTGATTGCTTCTAATATAATTGATCTTCCTAAGAAAATTTAGTTTTTTTCATAGTCTGACTTGGACAATAACTGGACCATCCCGCAGGATTTGGGACCAGTGGTGGCTGGTGTTTTTTATGGGGGGGGCAGCAAACAATCCACCCATAGCCACCCCCATCGGGTCACGGATGGCATCCACCACCCACCCCGGTTGGTCGGCCAGCTGGGTCACAAGCAGCACCCCCTGGGTCAGTCAGTCAGTAGGTTGGGGCCTCACACTTACCCCATATTGTGGGCAGCACTCCAGGTGGCGGGCGGCATCAGCTTCTGTCTGGGCTGTTCTCTCCAGATGCTTACTCGCTTCCCCTGCATCTCCTCCCTCCTCCTCCTGGTGGGCAATTGGATCTCCTTTCAGCCAATCGGGTGATGGGTGTCACAACCTGCTTCCTGATTGGCTAGGAGGAGAATCAGTGCTACAATAGTGAATATTTGCTATTGCCGCTTAGATAGGGGGGTGGTGCCTGTGCACCCCTAATTGACAGGCCGCCACTGTTTGGGACACTTGGCAGCTATGAAAAAAGTAACAGTTCTTACCCAATTTACTCGGAAGAATAAATGACTTTTGGCTTGCAATCTTTTGCAGTATGGACAGTTAATGAATAATTCGTTATTAACAATACAAAGATTGGGGGGCGTGTCCAAAATAGCGACGGAAGTGGATGCTCTGTAAATGAGCTCCTGGATTCTGGCCTTACTATGCTGATCTTACTCAGTGTGGAGGCTCTAAATGGACTGTGGAATGGTCCGGGCTGCTTAACGGAGGCTCCAGGTCATGCCCAGGGGCAGACCCCGCCGCTCAAACTCAGCTGCTGCTTTGTTGGACCGAACGAGGACGAGAGGGACAGCTGCCATTATTGCACACATGGCCACCCAGACAGAGGCCTCAGCTTCTCCCCCTGCCATGGCGGCGGCTTAGCGGCTGCTATGCAGACCATTGCCACTGGCCAAAACAGCACTGATGGACAAAATCGATCATCTGCAGACTAAAGTCCGGGTGGCAGAGTTGGCACAGCGGATCTCTACAGCAGAGGATTCCATCAGAGGGGATCTACTTACCCTCAAAGTTAAAGTGAAGACACTGGAAACCCATGCAGAGGATGCTGAGAACTGAAATAGGCGCAATAATCTGCAGATTATAGGTCTCCCTGAAGGTGCAGAAGGTAATGACTCTACAGCCTTTACTGAACGTCTCCTCACCTTGCTGCTACCCCTTGCTTCTTCCCCTTCTTTACCCTGGAGAGAGCGCATTGTATGCCTGCTTCTAGGGGCCCTCAGGGCTCTCCACCACGCACATTCATATTTAAACTGCTGCATTTCAAGGATGGCGATATGGTGTTGCATGATGACAGGGCCCTGGCAGAGCTCTGCTATGAAAATGCCAAACTCATGATATTTCCTGACTACTCCGTGAAGACTCTGAGGCAATGCAAATCGTTTGATGCAGTGTGTCAGGGATGCCTTATACAGGCATTCTGCACGGGTGATCAGATCAGTAGGCTGCACCATAAAGGAATCAGGAACAGATGGGTAAGTGAAATAAATGTATTTATTAAGGAAAAAAACACGCTTAAACAACCAACACCAATAAACATAGCCAAACAAATGAAAAAGCACAAGAACACGGCAACCCTATACACAACTAACTAACTAACTAACTAACTAACTAACTAACTAACTAACTAATGCCGCGTACACACGGTCGTACTTTTCGTCTACAAAAGTCAGACAGCCTTTCCGACAGACTTCCGGCAGACTTTCGGTGGACTTGCGGCGGACTTGCGGCCTACTTTCTAACGAACGGACTTGCCTACACACGACCACACAAAAGTCGGTCGGATTCGTACGTGATGACGTACACCGGACTAAAATAAGGAAGTTCATAGCCAGTAGCCAATAGGTGCCCTAGCGTGGCTTTTTGTCCGTCGGACTAGCACACAGACGAGCGGATTTCGGGGTCCGTCGTAGTTACGAAGTAAAGTTTTGAAGCATGTTTCAAATCTAAAGTACGTCGGATTTGAGGCTAAAAAAGTCAGTTGAAAGTCCGGAGAAGCCCACACACGATCGGATTACCAGCCAGCTTTAGTCCATCAGCGTCCGTTGGACTTTTGTAGACGAAAAGTACGACCGTGTGTACGCGGCATTAGTATATACAAATGCAGGGAACAAAACAGGGATAACAGATAAAGGGGAACAGGAAACAGGTACCAGGGGACAGGTCTCAGGGTTACGGATACGGGATACAGGGTTCAGTACAGAAGACAGGCAGAGGTCAGGCTCAGGCAGAAATCAGGCTTGCAGGGGGAATACTGAAATGCTGAGCCTTGGTTAAGGGCGGGCTTATATAGTCCAACATCAGGTGTAACTTGATTGTCAGTTAGTAACTTGGCTGGGAGACACTCGCTGGTGGCCACCAGAACTACACCCTTTGGTGCTGAACGCAACAGTGCCACCTGCAGGTGAACCAAGCAATGACACCGTTCCAGACAGTCCCCCCCCCCCAAGGTGTGGCCTCCGGATGCTCCATTCTGCCCTTGGCTTGACAGACAGAAGGGGTGCGGAAAAGCCCTGAAAAGTTTCCCCACTGAGTCTGTGGACTTCTTCGCACTTCTCAGGGTCAGGAAGTTTGGATTCGGAAATGAAAATTAGCAGGGCTACAGATATGAAACCATCTGAAACAGACCACACAGGGGCATTACAGTCAGGCTGGGCATCAAGCAGGAGAGAAACATAGGCAAGCTGGGAATCCGGCCGGGAAGCATCAGCGGCAAGCTGGGCATCAGGCAGAGAGGCAGCAGCAGTAAGCTGGGCATCAGTCAAGAAAACATCAGCGGCAAGCTGGGCATCAGTCAGGAAAACATCAGCTGCAAGCTGGGCATCAGGAACCGGTTTAGCAGGCACCGTGTCAGCAGGCTGGGTAACGGGCACCAGTCCAGCAGGCTGGGTAAAGGTCACTGGTCCAGCAGGCTGGGTAACTGGCACCGGTCCAGCAGGCTGGGTAACGGGCACTCGCTCATCAATCTGGGCAGCGGGCAGAGGCACATCAAGCTGGACAGCAGACATAGGCACATCAAGCTGGGCAGTGGATAGAGGCACATCAAGCTGGGCAGCGGACAGAGGCACATTAAGCTGGGCAGTGGGCAGAGGCACATCAAGCTGAGCAGCGGGCAGAGGCACATCAAGCAGGACAGCGCACAGAGGCACATCAAGCTGGACAGCGGGTAGAGGCACATCAAGCTGGGCAGCGGGTAGAGGCACATCAAGCTGGGCAGCAGGCAGAGGTACATCAAGCTGGGCAGCAGGCAGAGGTACATCAAGCTGCGCAGCGGAGAGAGGCACATCAAGCTGGGCAGAGGGTAGAGGCACATCAGGCAGGACAGCGCACAGAGGCACATCGTGCTGGGCAGCGGGTAGAGGCACATCAAGCTGGGCAGCGGACAGAGGCACATCAAGCTGGGCAGAGGGTAGAGGCACATCAACCTGGGCAGCGGGCAGAGGCACATCAAGCTGGGCAGCGGACAGAGGCACATCAAGCTGGGCAGAGGGTAGAGGCACATCAACCTGGGCAGCGGGCAGAGGCATATCAGGCTGGGCAGCAGGAAAGGAACCACCAGGCAGGGCATCAGGAACAGGACCACCAGGAACTAGATCGTCAGTCTGCGTATCAGGTACTGGATCACAAAGCAGATCATTAGACACCAGATCATCAAGCTGGACATCGGGCACCAGAAAAACAGGCTGGACAGCAGGCACCGGAACATCAGGCTGGACAGCGAGCACCAGAACATCAGACTGGAAATCCGGCATCAGCTCATCATGCTGGACAGCAGACAGGGGCACCAGAACATCAGACTGTAAAGCGGGCAACGGACCATTAGACTTAAAAATGGGCATCAGAACATCAGACTGGTCAGCGGGCAGAGGCACTGGCCCAACAGGCTGGACAGTGGGCAGAGGCCCAGGCTGGACAGTGGGCACTGGCACATCAGGCTGGAGAGTGGGCACCAGAACATCAAACTGGAAAACGGGCACAAATCATCAGACTGGAAAGCGGGCACCAAAACATCAGACTGGACAGCGGTCACTGGAACATCAGGCTGGAAAGCAGGTACCAGAACATCAGACTGGAAGGCGGGCACCAAAACATCAGACTGGAAAACAGGCACCAGAACATCAGACTGGAAGGCGAGCACTAGATAATCAGACTGAACAGCGGGCACCGGAACATTAGACTGCTAAGTGGGCACCAGATCAGACTGGACAGCAGGCAGAGGCACTGGAACAGCAGGCTGGACAGTGGGCACCGGAACAGACTGGGCAGCGGGTACTGGAATATCAGACTGGACAGCGGGCACTGGAACATCAGATTAGACAGCAGGCATCGGAAAACCAGACTGGACAGCAGGCACTGGAACATCAGACTGGACAGCGGGCACCAAATCATCAGGCTGGATAGTGGGCACTGAAACAGCAGGCTGGAAAGCGGGCTCCGGAACATCAGACTGGGCAGTGGGAGCTAGAACATCAGGCTGGATAGCGGGCACTGGAACAACAGGCTGGGCAGCAAGCACTGGAAAAACAGGCTGGACAGCAGGCACTGGAAAAACAGGCTGGACAGCAGGCACTGGAACAACAGGCTGGACAGCGGGCACCGGAACACCAGACTGGACAGCGGACACCAGAATGTCAGGCTGGACAGCAGGCACTGGAACAACAGACTGGACAGCAGGCACCGCAAGATCAGACTGGGCAGCGGGCACATAATACTGGACAGCGGGCACCAAATCATCATGCTGGTCAGCGGGCACTGGAACAGCAGGCTGGACAGTGGGCACCAGACATCAAACTGGGCAGTGGCACTGGAACAGGCTGGACAGTGGGCACTGGAACAACAGACTGGAGCAGATCGGCTGGTGTGGAGGCAGGATTGGATAATGGCAGGATTGTATGGGTTGGGAAAAACTTCCGTTTCTTTTTAGGTTTAGCCACTGAAGACTTGTATGCGGATACAGGGCTGTAGGTAGTGGGTGCAGCTGATGGAAGTTAAGAGTGGAAGGATGGTAAAACAAAGGGAACAGTTGTTGAGGGGAGATTTAGTGGAACTGTTGCAGGCAGCAGAGAAGAAGTAGAAGGGTTAAAGGCAGGGTAGGTGCAGTAGGTGGAGACAGGGTACTGGTACTTAGTTAGTAGCAGGGTATATTGGGCGGCAACTGTGGTTCCTGTGGGTGAAGGAGAAGAAGAAATTTGAGCAGGCTGGTATCTAGCCACACAAATGGGTGGTTGGAAGCTGACAGAGGCAAAGTACAACAAATTTGACCAGGTCTGTAATAATGATTGCACAAAATCTGATTTGCACACCGCTTGTCTGAACAGAGACTGCACTGAATTAATACATTCCACAAGCACCTGTTGAGGACATGCTGAGTATTGCTCAAAGAAAAAGGCTGAGTTATCCTCCAATAGCCAAACCAAAGACTCCACCTGAACCGCACTAAAAGGGGCCGTATAATCATCACCTCCACTAGAGGCATTAGGCAGGGCCAACTCTGCACAAATCTGAATGAGTGGCTGAACGTCCTCAAACAGAAATCTGCCGATTAATGAAAACATGAGCCAGACGGATACATTCCAACAACTGCTCTGTCAGCATTTGGTAGCAATAATCTCTGTCCTCTGCTGCTAATAGTGCAAAATACAAAATTTCTTCAATCTGCATCTTGCAGCAATTGAGCAAGTGCTCAGACCTAATTCCCAGGTGCAGCCAATCTGATTATGTGGCTTCAGTATTCTGTCAGGGATGTTTGAGGCTGGGTTCACACTGGTACGAAAAATGCTCCGACATTGGGAGCTCATGTGGCATGATGCGTGAAAATCAATGTTTCCCTATGGGAGCCGTCTTAACTGGTCCGACACAAGTTGGTCCGACTTTGAAAATGCTCCCTGCACTAATTTGGTTTGACTTTGATCCTACTTCAGCCCATTGAATATCACTGAAGTCGGATCAAAGTCGTATAGCCCTCCTAACTGATCCGACTTTGGCATGTGACTTGTGCTCTGATGATCTTGAAGGGTAACTCCACACATATCCAAACCAGAACCTTGACCAAGCACACAACCCTGCAGGTCAGGAAAGGGGGTGGGGACGAACGCCCCCCCCCCAACCATACCAGGCCTCATGCCCTTAACATGGTGGGGTGGGTGCTTTGGGGCAGGGGGGGCCCTGCGCCACCCCACCCCACCCCAAAGCACCTTGTGTCCATGTTGATAAGGACAAGGGCCTCTTGCCGACAACCCTGGCCATTGGTTGTCGGGGTCTGCGGGTGGGGGGCTTATCAGAATCTGGAAGCCCTCTTTAACAAGGGGGCCCCCAGATCCCAGCCCCTCACATTGTACCCCTACCCTAAAAAAAAAGTGTCAACAATAAAACACAACACACAGGTATCAGAGAAGTACTTACCGAGGCTGAGATGCTGAGAGCAGTTCACCCTTACGACTAAGCGCAGTCTGCCTCCTGGAGGTGATACGGGGAGTGAATGGCACAAAGAGGCACAGGCTACCCAGTAGGCAGGAGTGGACTTGCATGGTGATCCTTGTAGGGATGAGCAGCTGTGCAGAGACTGGCAGATGGGATGACTTGCTGGAGCAGAACAAACAGAAAGTCCAGAACCAGGCTGAGGGTCAAACACAGAAGATCAGTAAATCCAATCACAGACTGAAAGATGGTGTCAGGGAGACACAGGGCAAGTCCAGGTCACAAGCAGAGGGTCAAGGCAAGGAGACAGGAGGCAGGTCCGGGTCGCAGGCAGAGGGTCAAACACAGGAGACTAGGCAGAATCCGTTAACTAAGCCAAGAGTCAGGTCCAGGATAAGAGCAGAGGAGTCAGGAACAATCGGGGTCACAACAGGTAATCAGGCACAGGAAACAGGATCAAGTTTAACGCTGAAGACAAACCAGAAATTTGTCTGAGTACAAGGGCAACTTTTATAGGCTAGCCCAAGGGTCACGTTGGGCGTGCGCCAGTGCGCATTTGCGTGCGCCGTAGTGCCAGGACGTGAATGCGCGTGCGCCGGAGCGCTGTTCCGCCACGCATGCGTGCAGGGACACGGCTGATGTGACTGAAAGGATTATTCCTCTGACAACAGGGTGTTAAAGTAATTTATTAAGGCAGCACTTGCGTCTCTTCCGATCTCTTCTCCCCGCTCCGGCTCTTCTGCCTCCTCTCTAATGCCGGGTGTGGTGTGCCACTACTTATATAGGCATGGGGAGGGGTCACCGGAGACTCGCCCCTTATGATGTCACCACCCATCATGCCCTGGGTGGTGACATCATAAGGGATGGGGCCTCTGGATGATGTCACACAGTGACCCCACCCTATGCCAATATAAGTAGTGGCACACCTCACACCCGGCATTGGAGTGGGAGAGAGCATTGAGTCAACATCGGAAGAAAATCAGAGGGAGAAGATAGAAGAGAAGACCCAGCAGAAGAGCGTGAAGATAGCAGAGAAGACCCAGCAAAGGCAGAAGGCATTGGACAGAAGGAGAAGAACCGGAGAGAGAGCGGAGAAGACCTGGAGAGGAGAGAAGAACCGGAGAGGGCTAGAAGACATCAGAGGAGAAGACCCGGAGAGGGGAGAAGAAGTCGGAAGAGACGCAAGAGCTGCTTTAATAAATTAGTTTAACACCCTGTGTACTGTGTTTTATTTTTGAGACTTTTTTTCAGGTGAATGGGTAGGGGTACAGTGTACCCCATACTCATTCACATAGGGTGGGGTGTTAAAGGGGGCTTCCAGATTCTGATAAGCTCCCCCCCGCAGACCCCAACAACCAATGGCCAGGGTTGTCGGGAAGAGGCCCTTGTCCTCATCAACATGGGGACAAGGTGCTTTGGGGTGGGGGGCGCAGGGCCCCCCTGCCCCAAAGCACCCACCCCCCATGTTGAGGGCATGCGGCCTGGTATGGTTCAGGAGGGGGGGGTGCTCGCTCGTCTCCATAATTTTTCCTGACCTGTCGGGCTGTGTGCTCGGATAAGGGTTTGGTACGGATTCCAAGGGGACTCCCACAGCGTTTTGTTTTTTTTTTGGCGTGGGGGGTTCCCCTTGTATTCCATACCAGACCGAAGGGCCTGGTGTGCTCTTGGAGGGGGAGCCCATACTGGGTTTTTTTTAAATTTGGCATGGTGTTCCCCCTAAAGATTCATACCGGACACAGTGCTGGTATTGTTAGGGATCAAAGTCGGATTCCTGTTCATTGAAGTTGGATGCATGTCGGACTTCAAGTCGCAGGGCAAAGTCAGATCCAAAGTGGTACGACTGTCGTGTTGTACCAGTGTGAACCCGGCCTTATAGAGGCATCCAGCTTGGGGTGATCAGATCGGTAGGCTGCACCATAAAGGAATCAGGAACAGATGGGTAAGTGACATAAATGTGTTTATTAAGGAAAAAGACACGCTTAAACAACCAACACTAGGGATGAGCTTCGAGTTCGAGTCGAACTCATGTTCGACTCGAACATTGGCTGTTCGCAAGTTCGCCGAACAGCGAACAATTTGGGGTGTTCGCAGCAAATTCGAATGCCGCAGAACACCCTTTAAAAGTCTATGGGAGAAATCAAAAGTGCTAATTTTAAAGGCTTATATGCAAGTTATTGTCATAAAAAGTGTTTGGGGACCCGGGTCCTGCCCCAGGGGACATGGATCAATGCAAAAAAAGTTTTAAAAACGGCCGTTTTTCCAGGAGCAGTGATTTTAATAATGCTTAAAGTCAAACAATAAAAGTGTAATATCCCTTTAAATTTCGTACCTGGGGGGTGTCTATAGTATGCCTGTAAAGGGGCGCATGTTTCCCGTGTTTAGAACAGTCTGACAGCAAAATGACATTTCGAAGGAAAAATTCTATTTAAAACTACCCGCGGCTATTGCATTGCAGACAATACACATAGAAGTTCATTGATAAAAACGGCATGGGAATTCAACACAGGGAAACCCCGAACCAAAATTTAAAAAAAAAAATGACGTGGGAGTCCCCCTAAATTCCATACCAGGCCCTTCAGGTCTGGTATGGATATTAAGGGGAACCCCGGCCAAAATGTAAAAAAAAAATGACGTGGGGTTCCCCCTAAATTCCATACCAGACCCTTCAGGTCTGGTATGGATTTTAAGGGGAACCCCGCGCCAAAAAAAAAAAAAAAAACGGCGTGGGGTCCCCCCAAAAATCCATACCAGACCCTTATCCGAGCAAGCAACCTGGCAGGCCGCAGGAAAAGAGGGGGGACGAGAGTGCGGCCCCCCCTCCTGAACCATACCAGGCCACATGCCCTCAACATTGGGAGGTTGCTTTGGGGTAGCCCCCCAAAACACCTTGTCCCCATGTTGATGAGGACAAGGGCCTCATCCCCACAACCCTGGCCGGTGGTTGTGGGGGTCTGCAGGCGGGGGGCTTATCGGAATCTGGAAGCCCCCTTTAACAAGGGAACCCCCAGATCCCGCCCCCCCCCGTGTGAAATGGTAAGGGGGTACTTATCCCTACCATTTCACTAAAAAACTGTCAAAAATGTTAAAAATGACAAGAGACAGTTTTTGACAATTCCTTTATATAAATGCTTCTTCTTTCTTCTATCTTCCTTCATCTTCTTCTGGTTCTTCTGGCTCTTCTGGTTCTTCCTCCGGCATTCTCGTCCAGCATCTCCTCCGCGGCGTCTTCTATCTTCTTCTCCTCGGGCCGCTCCACACCCATGGCATGGGGGGAGGCTCCCGCTCTTCTCTTCATCTTCTTCTTCATCCTCTTCTCTTCTTCCTTCTTCTCTTCTTCATTTTCTTCTCCGGGCCGCTCCGCATCCATGCTGGCATGGAGGGAGGCTCCCGCTGTGTGACGGCGTCTCCTTGTCTGACGGTTCTTAAATAACGGGGGGCGGGGCCACCCGGTGACCCCGCCCCCTCTGACGCACGGGACATGACGGGACTTCCCTGTGGCATTCCCCGTGACGTCACAAGGTAGTCCCGTCAAGTCACCGTGCGTCAGAGGGGGGCGGGGTCACCGGGTGGCCCCGCCCCCCGTTATTTAAGAACCGTCAGATAAGGAGACACCGTCACACAGCGGGAGCCTCCCTCCATGCCAGCATGGGTGCGGAGCAGCCCGGAGAAGAAAATGAAGAAGAGAACAAGAGAAGAAAAGAAGAAGAGAAGAAGATGAAGAAGATGAAGAGAAGAGCGGGAGCCTCCCCCCCATGCCATGGGTGCAGAGCGGCCCGAGGAGAAGAAGATAGAAGACGCCGCGGAGGAGATGCTGGATGAGAACGCCGGAGGAAGAACCAGAAGAGCCAGAAGAACCAGAAGAAGAAGAAGATGAAGGAAGATAGAAGAAAGAAGAAGCATTTAAATAAAGGAATTGTCAAAAACTGTCTCTTGTCATTTTTAACATTTTTGACAGTTTTTTAGTGAAATGGTAGGGGTAAGTACCCCCTTACCATTTCACACAGGGGGGGTCCCCTTGTTAAAGGGTGCTTCCAGATTCCGATAAGCCCCCCGCCCGCAGACCCCCACAACCACCGGCCAGGGTTGTGGGGATGAGGCCCTTGTCCTCATCAACATGGGGACAAGGTGTTTTGGGGGGGCTACCCCAAAGCACCCTCCCAACGTTGAGGGCATGTGGCCTGGTACGGTTCAGGAGGGGGGGCGCACTATCGTCCCCCCCTCTTTTCCTGCGGCCTGCCAGGTTGTGTGCTCGGATAAGGGTCTGGTATGGAATTTAGGGGGAACCCCACTTCATTTTTTTTTGGCCGGGGTTCCCCTTAATATCCATACCAGACCTGAAGGGCCTGGTATGGAATTTAGGGGGACTCCCACGTCATTTTTTTTAATTTTGGTTCGGCGTTTCCCTGTGTTGAATTCCCATGCCGTTTTTATCAATGAACTTCTATGTGTATTGTCGGCAATGCAATAGCCGTGGGTAGTTTTGAATGGAATTTTTCCTTCGAAATGTCATTTTGCTGTCAGACTGTTCTAAACATGGAAAACATGCGCCCCTTTACAGGCATACTATAGACACCCCCCAGGTACGAAATTTAAAGGGATATTACACTTTTATTGTTTGACTAAGCACTATTAAAATCACTGCTCCTGAAAAAACGGCCGTTTTTAAAACTTTTTTTGCATTGATCCATGTCCCCTGGGGCAGGACCCGGGTCCCCAAACACTTTTTATGACAATAACTTGCATATAAGCCTTTAAAATTAGCACTTTTGATTATTCATGTTCGTGTCCCATAGACTTTAACGGTGTTCGCATGTTCGAGCGAATTTTTTTCCTGTTCGCATGTTCTGGTGCGAACCGAACAGGGGGGTGTTCGGCTCATACCTAACCAACACCAATAAACATAGCCAAACAAGTGAAAAAGCACAAGAACACAGCAATCCTATATACACCTAACTACCTAACTAACTAGGTATATACAAATGCAGGGAACAAAACATGCATAGCAGATAAAGGGGAACAGGAAACAGGTACCAGGGGACAGGTCTCAGGGTACGGATACGGGACACAGGGTCCAGGACAAAAGACCGGTACAGGTTAGGCTCAGGCAGGAATACTGAAGCGCTGAGCTTTGGTTAAGGGCGGGCTTATATAGTCCAGCAGTCCCACTTCAGGTGTAACTTGATTGTCAGTTAGTAACTTGGCTGGAAGACACCTGCTGGTGGCCACCAGAACTACACCCTTTGGTGCTGAATGCAACAGTGCCACCAGCAGGTGAACCAAGCAATGACACCATTCCAACAGAGCCATAATTGGCCAAAGGCAGGGTGCCTTTGGCCAATTATGGCCCAGGGGGTTAAGTACACACCCCACACTATATAAGGCCGCCTGCACGTCGGCCCTGTGTAGTGTGTTGCTGGCGTTATAGAGCGATAGATAGAGAGAGAGTGTGTCATTTCATTTACTTTGAGCAGGCAGTTTATTCAGTTAGCTAGATCTCACTGCAGAACATTCCTGCTGTACTATTTCTAATCTACTTCAGGCAGGCAGTTGATCCAGTTTAGCTAGATCCCACTGCAGACCACTCATGCTGTACTGTTTCTAATCTACTTCAGGCAGACAGTTGATTCAGTTAGCTGCAGTGCATTTCATATATATATATATATATATATATATATATATATATATATATATATATATATACAGTCAGACTGCTATATATATATATATATATATATATATATATATATATATATATATATATATATATCCACTGTATCCAGTTTAGCTAGATCTCACTGCAGACCGTTCCTGCTGTACTGTTTCTAATATACTTCAGGCAGGCAGTTGATTCAGTTAGCTGCAGTGTATTTCATATAAATATATACAGTCAGATTGCTATATATATATATAGCCACTGTATCCAGTTTAGCTAGATCTCACTGCAGACCGTTCCTGCTGTACTGTTTCTAATATACTTTAGGCAGTCAGTTGATTCAGTTAGCTGCAGTGTATTTCATATATATATATATACAGGCTTGTATATATATATAGTCTAGCCAAGCCTATACCTAACTGTAGGCCATTCCCGGCGTACGTGTTCAAAGACACTTTCGGGCAGGTGACTCAGTGAGGTGCAGTTCATAAAATATATATCCACTGCATTGTAGTCCAGCCAAGCCTATACCTGACTGTAGGCCATTCCTGGAGTACATGTTCAAAGACACTTTCAGTGAGGTGCAGTTCATAAAATATATATGCACTGCATGTGGATAGGGCAAGCAGGCTCTGTGTCTACAGCCAACAGTGCTGGTCGTGGACGCGGTGCATCCTCAGCACGTGGCCGTGGGGCACGCTTGTCCTTTTTTTCAGCATCTGGCTGTGTTGAGCCACAACATGCAGAAGAGTTGGTAGAGTGGATGACCAAGCCGTTCTCATCCTCCTCATCCTCTGTCACCCAGGCTCAGTGTACTTTGTCTGCCAATGCAGCTGCCAAAGCGGCCTCTTCCATCGGCTCAATGTCATCAGTCACTTCTTCCCTAGCCCCACCATCATGCCCTGAGGAGTCCCCCGAACTGTTCGACCACAGTGTAGGGTACATGCTGCAGGAGGATGCGCAGCGTTTTGAAGGCTCTGATGATGGTACCCAGAAGGCAGTAATGTGAGCCCAGAGAGAAGAGGGGGTGCCCAAGAAGGACAAGAAACTGGCAGTCATGTTCCCCCAGCATACTGCCAGGTTTGCTCCAGTGGCAAGGAGGGAGGGGATGAGGAGGTCACTGACTCTACGTGGGTGCCAGATAGAAGAGAGGAGGAGGAGGATTGTGTCAGCATGGAGGTGGAGCCTGGCACTCAGCATCAGCAGCAGTCTTCAAGGGATCATTTTCAGGCCGCTGAAACACATGGACTTGTACGTGGCTGGCAGGAGGTCGTCCTTAGTAACCCAGAGGACTCCGGACCGAATGCCTCAGCAAACCTACGCTGCATGGCCTCCCTGATCCTGCAAAGCCTGTGAAAGGACCCTTGGATTTAAATTTATTAAAAATGATTTTCCTCTCTAAGTTTCTTTGTCCAGTTTTGCTCCTGGCGGCGCGTTCTTTAATAGACTTAAAACCATTGCTATCTTCTTTATATGGCCGGGGAGGGTGCCCAGACTAGCAATATCAACATTGCAGCTACCGGTAGGCCAGGGTGGACTAGCTCTCCCAAATTTCCAGCAGTACTACTGGGGCGCTATCCTTGTGATGGCCTGTTGGTGGTTCTCCCAACCCAGGGACAACCCTGCAGTTACCTTGGAGGCGGCAATTCTGGGGTCCTACGCTATGTTGAGAAATTTGGTGTTCCGAGGGGTAAGGGCCCATTCTGAGATAGCAAATTTAATGCGCACGACAGTAATGATTTGGTACTGAGCTAGAGCGACGCATAGCTCCCCAGCGACCTTCTCCCCTCACACGCCTTTGTGGGGCAACCCCAATCTCCCACATATGCACAATGTACCCGCTCCTCGGGTATGGGCATCTAGAGGCATAGTGGGGTTGAAACATGTGGTGATGGAGGGTAGGTTGCGCACTTTTTCAGAACTCAAGGACACATATGGTCTTCCCAATTGGATGTTCTTCAGATATTTTCAGGTGAGACATGCCTTCCAATAGCAGTTTCCCAACAACATCACCTTCGAGTCAGACCCAGTAGAGCGCTTATTGTCGTCACAGGTTTTGGTTGCTAACTTGTCCTTTTTATACTTCCACCTCACGATATCTCCTTCCCCTAAAATGACCAGGGTTCTTTTAGATATACCTTCCCTCTCTGAGGAGGATTGGGAGAGCTGTGTCCCTTCATATGTCACGAGTATAATCTCTGCTAGGGACCGTTTTATCCAACTGAAATTTTTGCATATTTGCCATCTATCCTGATAGGTCTTTATCATGCCCACGTTGTGGGAGTCTGGAGGCTTCCTTTATGCATATGGTTTGGTCCTGTCCCTTACTATATAGCTTTTATAGGCTTTTGGGAGCAAATCCTGAAGGATATTAATGAGGATGCAGGGACAACCCTTAAACAAACTATGCTGTTGGATACGTCTGACTGTTATCCCTGTGTACAGCATTCCTGAGTGCAAACATGTATACCTGTATTTCTAGATATTTATTGCATATGTTTATGTTACTGACATGTGAATGTTTTCAATAAAGTTCTTGCATTTGTAACAATACAAAGATATGTCTATACAAAGAAAATGTTTTACCATGCAGATGTAATATCTGCTTAGAGTTCCACTTTACATCCTTATTAATACATTCTGCTATTTTCCGTGCACAGAACAACAGAGGGTTAACCCTGATTAACATTCTGTTTTCTCTCTTCTGTTAAATGAATGGAAGAGTGCAACTTTAATATAAACAATTAGGTTTGGCAGATCAGCATAAGATTAGTAAAGGGGAAATCTAAACCTCCTTATCTCCCCTGCTGTCTCTCTGGAAATTGAGCATGCATTATTAAATCCCTCTAAGCAGGGGATATGTGGTGTTAATGAGTTCAAGATGAAGGGGGAACATTTTCTATTGACAAAACAGCCAAGGACAAGAACTCTGAATTCAGTATGTTCAAAAAGCATTCTGTGCAGTTAACCCAGACATTGACATTTACAGTCTGTTTAGTGTTGATAGACATTTTGTTTTTTGTTGCTAGCAGGGTCGTTTAAAAGGGCTTTCAATGTTTTACATAAAGGGTTCTCCCTGCCTGTACTCCCTGCAAGGAAAGACCCCTAACAAACAAATGTGGACTGATTATACTGCTGTTGTTTACATTTTAGGGGTGGACCAAGCAGATTTACACAAAGTATAATAACAGATGTAAATAATCTATTGTATAAATGGCATAGGTGTGCACAGCCTATTGCATTAGGGTGTGCAACCCAAAGCTCAAACACACATGCCATTCTCTGCAGCTTCATCTGCACTGGACAGAGAATGAATGGGAAGTGATCTGTACTGGGTGGCTTCACAAACTGAAGCATGGTAAACACAGTTTACTATGCTTCAGTTATAAATGGACACAGTGAGCGAGTGTGTTCACTGTGTTCATTTAAAAATGGAAGGGGTCAGTAAATTACATATTTACTAGCCCCTTCCCCTGCTCTCCATCCTCAAACATACCCCACAGTAGCAGGGGGGGGAGGGAAACCAGCAGCACTGCGGGGTAGGGTGCAACAAGGGGACGGGGGGCCTGGGCGCTAGGGGGAATCAGCACCACACATAGTGATTAGGGTGTGCCCAGGCACACCTGGCACACCCCCTGCGCACGCCTATGATAAATGGGTACCTTGCATTAGAAGCATTGTTTGGATGCACTGAAGTAGAATTAAAATCATGGGCTCATATATATGATATCTTTATAGCATGTGGATAAAAAGCACTATTGCAGGCTAATAAGGCTAATTTACTAACTTTAGTCTCTCATGTAAGGCTAGTTATGGTCTTTTGGGTTACTTTAGTTCTGCAATCAGACTAATGCTCTGTACACACGACCGGTTTTGCCGTCGGAATAAACTCTGAAGGTTTTTATGACGGAGTTCTGACGGAATTCCGCTCAAGCTGTCTTGCATACACACGGTCACACCAAATTCTGACCTTCCAGAGCGCGGTGACATACAATATGTACGACGGGACTGGAAAATGGAAGTTCAATAGCCAGTGGCCAATAGCTTCCGTCTCGTACTTGCTTCAGAGCATGCGTCGTTTTTTGTGCATCGGAACAGCAAACAGACGAGCGTTTTTTCCGATAGTAATTTGTTTCATCAGAAAAATATAGAACATGTTCTCTATCTAAGTCCGTCTGAATTTTCGACAGAAAAAGTCCAATGGGGCATACACACGGTCGGAATATACGATGAAAAGCTCCCATCGGACTCTTTCTGTTGGAAATTCCGATTGAGTGTGCGCGGCATTATAGTTTTAAAGGATTGGTACCTTCAAAACTGATCTTTGGATTATGGGTATATGCTAGCAGACTGTCTTGTAGTGTACCACAAACATTATGCATTTACAGAACATAAAGTTGCCCCTATTCTTCCTTGAGTAGTATATATGTGCAATGGAAAGGGGAATAAGTACCACAAGGTGATTTGAGAATTTCAGATGTTCATGGTAACTTAATTTCCATGGTCATTTTGAGGTGAGGTTTTCTATAACTCCAAACCTAAGTATTGGATTTATTGGTTGCCAGTTGTAATCCCAATTAGGAAAAAAATAGTACTCAAATTATAAAAATATACAAAGTTTATTTGACAACATGGATTCACAGGATTCACTTGAAAGCATAGAAGAACACGGCCTGGCCGGGATCCGAATAGGACGTGCTTCTGCAGAGCTCCTGTAATCCCCCTGCAGAATCCTTGCCATCCTTCCTCCAGCGAGGCAATCCTGCTCCCCACAAGGCATCCAGGGCTAACCAGACAGCCAGCGAGCCGCTCGAGCCTGTATCGCGGCTTTCTTCTGTGTTTGAGGCCGCCTGGAGGACAGGCCGCGGCTCCGGCCTAGCTCCGAGAGTGGCGGCCATCTTGCTACACCCGGCCACGGTCCCGGCGCCGAATCCTGGCCCCCCAGACTTCCCTTTAAGCGGCTCATCCTCCACACGGAAACCGGAGACCACCTGCCACCCGTGGCACCCACTGACGCCCCTCCACGGTGGCTTGAAAACAGAAAAACGGCTCTGGTCCTGTGAACGGCGGCCATCTTGCTGCACCCGGCAGCGCTGCTGGAGCCTAATCCTGGATTCCCAGACCTCCCTATCCATGGCTATTCCTCCCCACAGCAACCAGAAACCACCCACCACCTGGGGCACACACTGACACCCCTCCAAGGCAGCCTGCAGGCGAAAAAACAGCTCCGGCCCTGTGAACAGCGTCCATCTTGCTCCAAACGGCGGCCATCTTGCTATACCCGGCACTCACCATTCTGATTCCCCTGAGACCGGTAAGCTGCCCCTGGAGGCTGGAGCACTCTGGCCGGCCAGGCTGTGACCCCCAGGGATAGACAGATTGATTTTACCCTGTAACGAAAGCTGAAATCACAGCCCTAGGGGGGTGCATGCGCATGAACAGGGAAAATGGCTGCCTGTTTCCTCTGCTCCGCGCCAACGGAACGGCAAACCTTGGCTAGCATAGCACAACCCACACCCGGCACACACTGAAAGCCTCCCGCAGCTCCGGAACACATCAGGCATCCGGCGGTTATGTACCGCTCGACGAAGAACCGTCACAAGTGTAACACACAGCCCAAATCAGCTCTGGCCAAAGGGAAGGTGAAAAGGGCAATGGCTCCAAATCCACCAGAGCCGGACGACTCCTCACAACACTCGGCAGAGGACCCTGCCTCCCCAGCCGACAGTCTGCACCAGTTCCCTACGGACCTGGTAAGTCCCCTGCATGCAGACTCAGATGCCCTGCTGAACAAATTTTACTCCATTGTTAGAGATGAAATCACACAGGCCTCACGCAAGCTCTCCTCTGACCTTGTAAAAGGACTTAAAGAGATAGGCCACCGCACTAACCAGTGAGAGCAAAGAATGGACTTAGCAACCACTGTGCTTGAAGGCCATGAAGAAGAAGTGGATAAATGGTCTGCAGAGCTGGAGTCCCTGGGAGACAAACTAGAGGATACTGAAAATAGGGCCCGCAGGGATAATCTCCGTATCCGCGAAATCCCGGAACAAATCACTGATTTGCAGGGTATGGCAACAGCCTTTTTTCAGGAGCTGGCACCTGAGATACCACTAGAGAGACTGGAATTTGACCATATACACAGATCCCTAGCACCCAAACCGTCAGAGGGCCCCCCAAGAGATGTCATCATCAAGTTCCATTTTTACTGCACCAAGGAGCGGCTCCTACAAGCGGCACCGGAACAGCAAGACCTCTCTTTTCAGTGTAACCCCCTTCAGCTTTTTGCGGATCTCTCTCCAGCAACCATTGCAAGGAGAAGAGGCCTGAAACCCTACCTCCAGATCCTGCAGACCCAAGGGATCAAATATAGATGGGGGTTCCCTTTTAAGCTCTCATTTTTTACATCTCGGTCGCCAGTTTCACGCATCCTCCCCCTCTGACCTGAAACGTCATTTTCAGGAACTGCAGCTGGATATACCACCTTCCCAGGGAGATGCACCCTCTTCTTCCTCCCGGCCCAGATCCTTCCAGCCTCCTCGCCAGACCCCTCAGCCCCTCCAAAGGTCTCAACCCGGATCACAGGCCTTGCGAGACCTGCAGGCCCAAAGGTTCATGGCAGGCCCTAAGGGCTGATGGCATATAACCTCTCAAGTTGACGGTTCTTCACAGAAAAGTTACAAATGAGTCCATGAAACCCTAAGCCTGCCTCCAGCTGCTATCGGACTTACATTATGTCTAGCACCCGCTGATACCCAGTATGTTGTTACTGAGTTGGTAATAGGCAGAACTGACCTCACAGATGCTAGTTTTTTCCGTTCAATTGAACCTGATCTGACACTCAATTTCTTGCAAGAACTTCACAGGACTGGGCCCCCCTGAGGTGCCCCAACTGCGAGATGGTGCCTCCGGGACATGTCGGCCTCCCCCAGGCAAGACATTGGGCACTCAATAAGGCATGTCACTTTGGCCCCCCTTACAGGGGTCTTACGTGGCGGCCGTGGAGTGTTCAGCTGACTGCTTACTGCCGCCTCCGTAGCGGGGTGCACTCACACCCTGTTACACAGCGGGATAATAGAATTTTGACAGGTTCTACTTTGTTTTTTCCTGCTCTGTCGAGGTTTGTTTTTTTGTTTTTTTTCTGATGCAAACATGCTGGTTCTCTCAGCTCTCAGGCAGCCGTCAATGTGCTGCGGACTGCTGACAGCAGTTTCCCGTCCCTGCGGGGAGGCGGGTGGGTTTCAAAATATGATGTTATATTTTCTCACCCTGTTAGGGTTGTGATTTACATTTTATTTTATTATTTATTTATTTTTATTTTTTTTTTCAGATTGCCTCTCCCTCTCTATATATTTGGTAGCCATATGGGACTACCTCAATGTCATTTTGGTCGCTCGCTCGCCATGGGCCCCCTCGACAGTGGAGGGGACCCCAGGACGACAGAGAGACCTAAAATAAAAGGCAACCACCTATCTCAGGATGTTTGTGTTCCTCTTTAGTGCCTTAAGCGGTGCACCAAGTCTTGTGCTTAAAGATTTGAAGTTTATTTTACTATATAACAATGCCGAGCGGTTCCGTTGGATCACTGCTCCCCCCATGAGTTGGCTCCTGGTTCAGACATTAGTCCCGACCAACATTCAACCCCCCTGTGGGCCTTTAGAACCACAACTAGTTGCACTTATACTTTTTCAGTACTATATGCTACATTTTTTTACTGGCCATTATATGTACTACAGTATGCCTTTCTACCTTGTTCTTTTCTTTGTTTCACTCCCTCTCTACCTCCCTTTTCCCCTTTTCAGGTCCTCGCGGTGGGTGAGTAAAGTAGTTTTATGGCTAAGTTCCCATGTACCATGACACTTAATTGGTTATCCCTGAATGTGCAGGGAATGAACTCCCCCCAGAAAAGGGTTAAAGTTTTTAAATATCTTAAACAACAGAAAGTGAACATAGCATGCCTACAGGAGACCCATTTTTCATCTTCTTCTTGTCCTAAATACTTCGATGCCATGTACCCTTAAGTTTTTCTGGCTAATGGCCCGCCTAAACAGAAGGGCGTTTTTATTGCCATACACAAGTCGGTCCCCTTCAGTTGCAGTAGAGAGATTGCTGACCCAAATGGTAGGTACAAGGCACTATTCAGGACACGGAGGTCACCATCCTAACATATTATGCTCCAAATAATAACCCGGGACCCTTCCTCTCCCATATCTGCTCCCTGTTGCAGTCCCACCAGAGAGGCACTCTCCTCTTAGCGGGAGACTCCAATGTTATGCTGAACCCTGCTCTGGATAAGTACCCCTCGGAACACAAAGCCCCATCACCCGATGCTAAACAATTCACGCATTCTTTACACAGTCGTGACCTGGTAGATATCTGGAGGGAGCTACACCCCATTGGCAGGGACTACACCTATTACTCCCATCCTCATCATTCCTTTCCAGAATTGACCATATGTTTGTTCTGAGGAAACATCTCCCCCTGGTTGTGTCTGCTTCCATTTTAGCAGCTCCTTGGACAGACCACGACCCTGTTTTGGTTATATGCCACTCACTGCTCAGCAAACCCCAATATTCCCCTTGGACTATGAATGACTCTCTCTTATCTTTTAAGGAAGTCCCCACCGATATTACTCAAGCCTCAGTGGAATATTTCAGGCTTAACGCTGGTCGGTTTCCTCCGAGGTGACTCTCTGGGAAGCATACAAAGCGGTACTCAGGGGGCATATAATTCAGCTGGCAGCAAAACGCAAGCGAGAACGCATAGCAAAGCGGAACTCTTTAGAAGCGCGCCTAGAATCCCTATCCACAATTTTTAAACAGTCCCCTACTCCGGCTAATCATAAACTATTAGATGCGGCACGTACAGAACTCGACCTATGCCTCACTGAAGAGGCAGAACGTACATTACGCTGGGCCCTCCAGAAATGGTACACCAAGGCTAACAGACCCAACTCAATGCTGGCCAATAGGCTGCGCACCTTTACCCCGAAACACAACCCTATCACTCTCCGCTCTAGGCATAATGTCCTCACAGGTAACCCGTTGAAAGTGCTGGAAGAATTTAGGTACCGCCTCACCACCCTCTACAAGGCCCCCACTCAGCCTCCTACTTGAGACCTGACATCCTTTCTGACAGGACTGACATTGCCTAAGCTGTCCGACACACGCATCGTTAATGCATCGAGATATTCAGTTAACGGAAGTATTACAGGGCATAAAAGAACTGAAAGTAGGCAAACGTCCAGGCCCGGATGGCTTCACGGCCCTTTACCATAGGAAGTTAGCAGACGTCTTAGCCCCCCATTTAACGACTATGTTCAATGCAGTAAAAGATGGCCATGCACTCACCCCTAACCTTTTAACCGCCAATATTGTTATGATTCCAAAACCCGACCGTGACCACACGTCTTGGACCAATTTTAGGCCCATCTCACTTATTAATGTAGACATTAAATTACTGACCAAGATCCTGGCCAATCGTTTAAACTCCTTTCTACCACGCCTGGTCAAAAAAGACCAGGTGGGGTTCATTCCGGGGAGACAAGCAGGAGACGCTATTAGACTTATAATGCAACTTCAGCACACAGCCCATAGCCGGTCTATAGCAACTATGTTACTGTCTCTTGACATGAACAAGGCCTTTGACACTTTGTCCTGGCCTTACCTGACGAAGGTACTCAGCCACTATGGCTTCGGATCATCATTCTTGCAATGGGTAATGGCACTATATGATTTCCCCCAGGCTAAGGTCAAATACTATGGTTTTGAATCAGTTCCCTTTTCCATCAGGAGGGGGACTCGGCAAGGCTGCCCACTCTCCCCACTCCTATTTATTTTGGCCATGGAACCGTTGGCAGAGGCGATCCGATCCCACCTGGACATAACTGGTGTTGAGATAGCAGGGACACCCCATAAGATATCACTGTTCGCAGATGATATTCTCCTAACCCTAACAAACCCTAGAATCACCCTACCTAGCCTGTTCTCTTTACTAGACTCTTTTGCCTCCCTCTCTGGCTTGTCCGTTAACCCCACCAAATCAAAAGCCATGTCAATCAATCTTCGGTCCTCAGACTTGATAACCTTAAAAAACACCTTCACGTTCCAATGGCTGACCTCATTACCCTACCTGGGGATCCAGCTCACCCCAACCTACGCGGGACTCTATAAGGCAAACTTTCCTCCTATACTTAAGAAGCTGACGGACATGTTGTCCTCATGGACTCATCTCCCATTATCCTGGTTCGGCAGGATCGTGGCAATTCGTATGACATACCTCCCGAAATTACTCTACTTCTTTAGAGTCCTACCGGTCCTGATCCCGCCGCATATCCTACGAATACATCAGCGCAAAATCCTAAAATTTGTCTGGGGTTCTACTCGCCCCAGGATCAATAAGCAAATACTATATGCCCGCAGAATCAATGGTGGACTTTCAGTCCCTAACCTACAAACCTACTATATAGCTGCAAACATAGCCCCGTTATCCCAACTCCATGCACAACACCAAATGCCGCTATGGGCCACTATGGACCTAGTGGGTTCACAACCAACACCCATCTCCTCATTGCCCTGGCTCCCTTCCACACATCGCCCTCTCATGACGGGGCCATGTCTGGCCCATTCCCTTCGCATGTGGGACTCGGTAAAGTATTCGGCCGGCCTGATTTCTCCTCATCTACCCCTACTTCAACTTTTCCAGTGCCCATTGTTCCCACCAGGCTGCGAAAATCCCCAGCAGTTCTCCTTGTGGAAGACAAACAGATTCACGGACATTCACTCTTTTTTCACCCCCACCAGGATAATATAATTTGAGGCTCTACGCTCCTCTCACAATATCCTGTTACGCGAACACTACAGCTAGCTACAGATTCGTCACTTTCTCCAGGGGCTTATAAAATCTCAACCGACCCCTTATATTTTGACCCCCTTCGAGAATTTCTGCAGAGCAAGACCCCAAACCTCGGGTTTAATATCACTGATCTATTCCTCTAGTATTACCTCTAAAAAACCACCAACACGGCTCTGTCACCTTCAATGGGAAAGGGAACTAGGAAAACAGCTTGATCTGGAGGACTGGCAGGTCATGACTTTAGCAATATCCAAATGCTCAAGGAATGTCATCTTTTTAGAAAATGCCTATAAGGTACTTTACAGGTGGTACTACACACCTGCTAGACTGGCCCGGTTCATCCCAGCCTACTCTCCCTTGTGCATCTGAGGGTGCTCCCAGGAGAGCACAAGGTCGCACATCTGGTGGACCTGTCCGAGGGTACGCAGGTTATGGATTAGAGTTTACTCCCTCCTCCAAAACATACTCCATGCTGACCTCAAAAAGGATCCGTTTAAGGCACTTCTCTGCAACCCAATTGCGGAGCTGCTTCGCCCGGAGCACCAGCTGACTCAGCATCTCTTTACTGCAGCCAAACTAACGATAGCTAGGGCATGGAAGACACAGACACTAAGTTTTGAGGCGGTTAAGAATCACATGGACGATATAATGGTTAATGAAAAGCTAACTGCTGTCCTTCGGACACTCATGATTCGGATTTAATGCACTCTTGCTCCCCACCGCGAGGACCCACCCTTCCCCCTTGCTTCCTCTTCTCTCCTTTCCCCCTATTCTTTACTCCTCCCTTCTTAACTAATCTCTGCCCCTAGCTCTTCTTTAACCTCCCTCTCAAAACTGTTTTCAGCCTCTGTTATATTCCTATTGTTTTGTTTTTCTTTGATTTACTAGCATACTTATTTTATTTATAAGATGCTAAACTTTATGTTATGTTTATTCATGATGCATTATATACACTGTTAAACTGTGAAATAGCTATCATTATCAATAAAACCCTTTGTAAAAGAAAGCATAGAAGAACACAAAGGGCGCATAGGCCTGGCGCAGTATCCTCAATACATGCTTTATTTAATAAAAATGGAGGTGAATATACTCACAAACCATTACTTGTGTCATAGCATTATCATAAAATCATTGGCTTAAATCCATATGCGAAAATCCACAATACTTGTAGTCACATTGGCTGACGCGTTTCAAGGTTTCCCTGTTCTTCAGAGCTTACAGAACATGTACATTTCACATACTTATATATGGTGTACTGACTCAAATGGTAGTACCCATTTATGGGTCAATCTTATTATTTCATAGTTCCCAATGCGATTAAAAGGTGGGTAGATAGGTTAAGGCCCCCTTCACATTTGTGCGACCTGAAAGTCGCATTATTTAGCAACGACTTTGCCTTGACTTTGTCACGACCCAAAGTAATGCCCATGCAATATAGAGGTCCATGGACTCCAAGTCGCACCAAAGTCGGACCAAATCAGTGCAGGGACCACTTGAAGTTGCTGTGACCCGAAGTTGCACAGACGCCAATGGCACCCATTGGAAGTCATGGTGTACGACCTGTCATGCGACCCTGCAGTCTCAAGTCGCAGGACAAGTCGCACAAGTGCGAAAGGGGCCCAAGTGAAATAAAATAACATGAATAAATAAAATAAAATAACATGTATTATCTAGTATATAGTGACCGGTTATACACTGAGTGGAATAGAATATCAGTAAACCTTACAATACATATCACAATAAATGTCACAATAAAAATGGGTAAAAATGAAAGAATAAAAATGGAGATATAGATATACACACAAATGTGCATATGTGCATGTATAAAACATAGATAAAACATAGATGAGAAACTAAATGTAAAAAAAAAAAGGCACTGTGAGCTATCTTTATATTCCTTAGGCCCCTTTCACACGGACAGATAGAATTGTGCTTTTAGCTGCGTTTTCTACCGCAGCTAAACGCACACAATGCTTTCCTATGACCCCATTCACACACTGCGTTTAGCTGCGTTTTGATTACATGCAGTTTTGTGCGGATAGAAAAAATAGAATTGACTGCGTCCAGGAGCAATTTGGCGCAGCTATCCGCACATACCCGCAGGTAATCGCAGTGCACTGTGTCAGGTGCGGATAATGAGCTACAAGCACGGGGATCCGACTTGGATCTCCACCAATATCAGGCACTGTTTGGTATGAATCTTGAGGGGGAACTCCAGGCCAAATTTTAAATAAAAAACCGGCATGGGTTCCCCTCCAAGAGCATACCAGGCCCTTCAGTCTGGTGTGGATTCCAAGGAGCACCCCCTACACCGAAAAAACAGCGTGGGGGTCCCCCCCAAATCCATACCAGACCTTTATCCGAGCATGCAGCCCGGTCGGTCAGGAAAGGGGGTGGGAATGAGCGAGCGCCCCCCCCCCCCTGAACCGTACCAGGCCGCATGCCCTCAACATGGGGGGGGTTGGTGCTTATGCGGGCCCCCCCACCCCATAGCACTTCGTCCCCATGTTGATGAGGACAAGGGCCTCTTCCCGACCCCATTTTCCAGTCCCTTCATGCCCCGGGACTGTGATGTGATAAGGGGGGTGACATCTCCCGGTGGCCATGCCCCATGCCTATATAATTGGTTGCGGACCTCGCTCATGGCATTACAGCGTGTCAACATCCCTGGAAGAGAAGAGGGAAGAAGGTGTCTCAGAAGATCAGGCTCCTCCGCTAGCAAAAGAGCAGCAAAAGAGCAGAAGATAGCGGAGGAGCCCGGCAGAAGGAAGAAGGCACCGGAGAAGAACCAGGGATCGCTGAGAGAGGGAGAAGAGTCCGGAGAGACCCACGAAGTCGGAAGAAGACCCCCGGAGCTGCCTAATAAATTACTTTTAAAACCTGTGTCATTCACATAGGGTGGGGGGCCGGGATCTGGGGGCCCCCTTATTAAAGGGGGCTCCCAGATTCTGATAAGCCCCCCACCCGCAGACCCAGACAACCAACGGCCAGGGTTGTCGGGAAGAGGCTCTTGTCCTCATCAACATGGGGATGAGGTGCTTTGGGGTGGGGGGGCCCTGCGGCACCAACCCCCCCCCATGTTGAGGGCATGCAGCCTGGTACGGTTCAGGAGGGGGGGTGTTCGCTCGTCCCCACCCCCTTTCCTGACCGACCGGGCTGCACGCTCAGGCAAGGGTCTGGTATGGATTTTGGGGGGACCCCCACGCCGTTTTTTCGGCATAGGGGGTGCCCCTTGGAATCCATACCAGACCGGAGGGCCTGGTATGCTCTTGGAGGGGAACCCATGCCGTTTTTTTATTAAAATTTGGCGTGGAGTTCCCCCCCAAGATTCATACCAAACACAGTGCCTGGTATTGGCGGGGATCCAAGTCAGATCCCCGTTCAATATGAGTCGGCACCCTGTCGGGTTGCTATGGAAATGGCAAACTGCTGCTAAACGCAAACCCAGCTAATCGCAACCGCAGCTAAAAGCACTGTACAAATGCAGCTGATCACAGTGCCTGGTGTCTTGAAATCCACAGAAAAAAAAAACATGCTTTTAACTGCGGCAGAATAGCCGTCCGTGTGAAAGGCGCCTTAAAGCCCATATACTCATTGAACCTCTGTACTAATGGGTAGTAGAGGAGGTGTTTATGTCAGAATACTCCAGGAATGGTGATAGTGCTAAGTGATAGGTATAGTAGTCCTGCTTGTTGGAATCTAGCTAGTATCACTATTGCTATTTGATGGGCATACCTTGTTTAGATGTCTCTTAGTGTTGACAAGGAACTTTTTAGTCAGGATCAGTGCTTTCTCTGTTAAGTGCTGCTGTATATAGCTTTCTCCATGTACCATCACCAATAGGGATCACTGCGTGTTTCGACAAAGGCTTCCTCAGGGGATCCTATTGGTACTGGGAGATGTATTGAATTTTATTTTTAAATTTTCAAACTTATATAATTTCAAGCACACATGCAAATATGTATGTATCACAAACATAGCATTCCTCAGTAAGAAATATATATATATATATATATATATATATATATATATATATATATATATATATATATATATAAATATATATATATATATAGGCAATGGTCTCCCACTCCCCCCTCTCTGCCTCCTCTCTCTCCCCTGCTGTTGTGGACTATACGTTCCATGGTTCTCATTTTTGCTTTATATAAAAAAGCGGGTATTCACCTATTAGGAAATAAATGTAACAAATATTTGATTGCACATATTTTCAGATATCGTATGTTTTTATTACGAGAGTTTAACCATGTTGTCAAATAAACTTTGTATATTTTTATAATTTGAGTACTCTTTTTAACTAATTGAGATCACAGTTGGCAACCGTTAAAGTCCAATACTTTGATTTTTGTCCTTTTGTGTTACATAGTAGGTGAGGTTAAAAAAAAGACACGTCCATCAACTCCAACCTATGTGTGTGATTATATGTCAGTATTATATTGTATATCCCTGTATATTGCAGTCGTTCAAGTGCTTATCTAATAGTCTTTTCAAACTATCGATGCCCCCCACTGAGTCCACCGCCTGTGGAAGGGAATTCCACATCCTTGCCGCTCTTGCAGTAAAGAACCCTTTACGTAGTTTAGGGTTAAACCTCTTTTCTTCTCGTTTTAATGAGTGGCCACGTGTCTTGTTAAACTCCCTTCCGTGAAAAAGTTTTATCCCTATTGTGGGCTCACCTGTATGGTATTTGTAAATTGAAATCATATCCCCTCTCAAGCGTCTCTTCTCCAGAGAGAATAAATTCAGTGCTCGCAACCTTTCTTCATTACTAATGTCTTCCAGACCCTTTATTAGCTTTGTTTCTCTTCTTTGTACTTGCTCCATTTCCAGCACGTGCTTCCTGAGGACTGGTGCCCAGAACTGGACAGCAGATGCGGCCGGACCAGAGTCTTGTAGAGTGGGAGAATTATCGCTTTATCCCTGGAGTTAATCCCTTTTTAATGAATGACAATATTCTGTTTGCTTTGTTAGCAGCAGCTTGGCATTGCATGCCATTGCTGAGCCTGTCATCTAATAGGGCCCCCAGGTCCTTTTCCATCCTAGAATCCCCCAGAGGTTCTCCCCCCAGTGTATAGATTACATTCATATTTTTGCCACCCAAATGCATTATTTTACATTTTTCTAAATTAAACCTAATTTGCCATGTAGTTGCCCACCCCATTAATTTGTTCAGATCTTCTTGCAAGGTTTCCACATCCTGCGGAGAAGTTATTGCCCTGCTTAGCTTAGTAGCGTCCGCAAATACAGCGATTGAACTGTTTACCCCATCCTCCAGGTCATTTATGAACAAATTAAAAAGCATTGGTCCCAACACCAGGGCTGTCTTAATAGCATCATGGGCCCCTGGGCAAAGTAATGCTCTGGGGCCCCTACAATGGAGACAGCGCAGGTAAACAGACATAAAGTAGGTAGGAGGCAGACAATTGGAGCTTCCTCTTTTGGGTGGAGCTCCGCATTAACTACATGAACGATCATTCTGTACAAGAAAAAACAGTGGGAAAATACTACATACATAAAGTAACAAAGCTGTCCTGTGCATATAGTATATCTGCTAGATTGATGCCTCCCCAGCACTCTGGACCCTCTACACCCCAGATATTCCAGCAGCACTATGGCCCCTCTACACCCCAGATATCCCCCTAGCACTCTGATCCCTCTACACCCCAGATATCCCCCAGCACTCTGATCCCTCTACACCCCAGATATCCCCCCAGGATTCTGACCCCTCTACATCCCAGATATCCCCCCCAGCACTCTGGCCCCTCTACACCCCAGATATCCCCCCAGCACTCTCCCCCTCTACATCCCATATATACCCCCAGCACTCTGACCTCTCTACACCCCAGATATCCCCCAAGCACTGTGACCCCTCTACACCCCAGATATCCCCCCAGCACTCTGACCCCTCTACACCCCAGATATCCCCAGCACTCTAATCCCTCTACATCCCAGATATCCTCCCAACACTCTGACCCCTCTACACCTCAGATATCCCCCCAGCACTCTGACCCCTCTACACCCAGATATCCCCCCAGCACTCTGACCCCTTTACACCCCAGATATTGAAATAGAATAATAACGTATCGAACCAGGCAGGACTTCAGTGAAGCAGGTTTTCTTTATTTGACTCGTACGAGGAGACAAGTTACAGCAAAGGAACAGATATTTGCCTATTGGTTCTCACCGCTATAACCCGTGCAATAGGGCTGCATACATAGAAGTGAGCCTGATAGACGCCTATCTGGACTTGTCTGTCTAACAATTGTAGAACTTGCATTTATATACCCTTTTACAAGCCTTATCTTAGCCATCTCTCCTAGATATGATTGGTCGCTAAGATCTACGTCAATGTAACTATCCATAAATCTGACACCTGTTCTACAACCAGACAAACTTATTAATTCCCAGAATTCCTATATGTTCATTAAAGTGATTTATAACTGGTTTTGTCCAATTAAAAACACCTGTGTATAGACAGTATGGTACCCAGTTGTGTTAAATCAAACCTTCTTTGTCCTGATAAGACAGATTTATGACTTTGGGAGAATGAACTTTCAATAACCCCACCAAATGTGTTATGCCTTAATGTTTCTCACTATACAATTCTATGTGCATCATGTATACATATATGGGTTTCACAAAAAAAGTACTGTATCATCTACATAAAATATATATATATATATATATATATATATATATATATATATATATATAATCTTCCTACTGACAGGCAGGCAGGTGTTGTTACAGTATTTACAGCTACCTGAAGAAAATTGCTGGTGTTCTTCTGATCCTATTAGCCCTATTAGCTACAGTATTTACAGTTAGTGTAGAGCGTCCTCTGCACAGTGTTCAGCTAAAGCTACCTATAGAAGATTAGTGGTGTTTTTCTGATCCTATCACTACCGCAGGCAGCTACATTATTTTTTAGTGTAGTGCAACCTCTGCACAGTTCAGCTAAAGCTACAAGTTAGTGTAGTGCGACCTCTGCACAGTGTTCAGCTAAAGCTCCAAGTTAGTGTAGTGCGACCTCTGCACAGTGTTCAGCTAAAGCTCCAAGTTAGTGTAGTGCGACCTCTGCACAGTGTTCAGCTAAAGGTACAAGTTAGAAGTTAGTGTAGTGCGACCTCTGCACTGTGTTCAGCTAAAGCTACAAGTTAGTGTAGTGCGACCTCTGCACAGTGTTCAGCTAAAGCTACAAGTTAGTGTAGTGCGACCTCTGCACAGTATTCAGCTAAAGCTACAAGTTAGTGTTGTGCGACCTCTGCACAGTGTTCAGCTAAAGCTACAAGTTAGTGTAGTGCGACCTCTGCACAGTGTTCAGCTAAAGCTGCAAGTTAGCGTAGTGAGACCTCTGCACAGTGTTCAGCTAAAGCTACCTGTAGAAGGTTGGTGTTGTTTTCCTGATCCTATCACTACTGCAGGCAGCTACATTATTTACACGTTAGTGTAGTGCAACCTCTGCACAGTGTTCAGCTAAAGCTAACTGTAGAAGGTTGGTGGTGTTTTCCTGATCCTATCACTACCGCAGGCAGCTACATTATTTAAACATTAGTGTAGTGCATCCTCTGCACAGTGTTCAGCTAAAGCTACAAGTTAGTGTAGTGCGACCTCTGCACAGTGATCATCTAAAGCTACAAGTTAATGTAGTGCGACCTCTGCACAGTGTTCAGCTAAAGCTACCTGTAGAAGGTTGGTGTTGTTTTCCTGATCCTATCACTACCGCAGGCAGCTATATTATTTACACGTTAATGTAGTGTGACCTCTGCACAGTGTTCAACTAAAGCTACCTGTAGAAGGTTGGTGGTGTTTTCTTGATCCTATCACTACCGCAGGCAGCTATATTATTTACATGTTAGTGTAGTGTGTCCTCTGCACAGTGTTCAGCTAAAGCTACAAGTTAGTGTAGTGCGACCTCTGCACAGTGTTCAGCTAAAGCTACAAGTTAGTGTAGTGCGACATCTGCACAGTGTTCAGCTAAAGCTACAAGTTAGTGTAGTGCGACCTCTGCACAGTGTTCAGCTAAAGCTACCTGTAGAAGGTTGGTGTTGTTTTCCTGATCCTATCACTTCCCCAGGCAGCTACATTATTTAAACGTTAGCGTAATGCGACCTCTGCACAGTGTTCAGCTAAAGCTACAAGTTAGTATAGTGCGACCTCTGCACAGTGTTCAGCTAAAGCTACAAGTTAGTGTAGTGCGACCTCTGCACAGTGTTCAGCTAAAGCTACAAGTTAGTGTAGTGCGACATCTGCACAGTGTTCAGCTAAAGCTACAAGTTAGTGTAGTGCCACATCTGCACAGTGTTCAGCTAAAGCTACAAGTTAGTGTAGTGCGACCTCTGCACAGTGTTCAGCTAAAGCTACCTGTAGAAGGTTGGTGTTGCTTTCCTGATCCTATCACTACCCCAGGCAGCTACATTATTTAAACGTTAGTGTAATGCGACCTCTGCACAGTGTTCAGCTAAAGCTACAAGTTAGTATAGTGCGACCTCTGCACAGTGTTCAGCTAAAGCTACAAGTTAGTGTAGTGCGACCTCTGCACAGTGTTCAGCTAAAGCTACAAGTTAGTGTAGTGCGACATCTGCACAGTGTTCAGCTAAAGCTACAAGTTAGTGTAGTGCCACATCTGCACAGTGTTCAGCTAAAGCTACAAGTTAGTGTAGTGCGACCTCTGCACAGTGTTCAGCTAAAGCTACCTGTAGAAGGTTGGTGTTGCTTTCCTGATCCTATCACTACCCCAGGCAGCTACATTATTTAAACGTTAGTGTAGTGCGACCTCTGCACAGTGTTCAGCTAAAGCTACAAGTTAGTATAGTGCGACCTCTGCACAATGTTCAGCTAAAGCTACAAGTTGGTGTAGTGCGACCTCTGCACAGTGTTCAGCTAAAGCTACCTGTAGAAGGTTGGTGGTGTTTTCCTGATCCTATCACTACCGCAGGCAGCTACATTATTTACACGTTAGTGTAGTGCGACCTCTGCACAGTGTTCAGCTAAAGCTACCTGTAGAAGGTTGGTGTTGTCTTCCTGATCCTATCACTACCGCAGGCAGCTACATTATTTAAAAGTTAGTATAGTGCGACCTCTGCACAGTGTTCAGCTAAAGCTACAAGTTAGTGTAGTGCGACCTCTGCACAGTGTTCAGCTAAAGCTACCTGTAGAAGGTTGGTGGTGTTTTCCTGATCCTATCAATACCGCAGGCAGCTACATTATTTAAACATTAGTGTAGTGCGTCCTCTGCACAGTGTTCAGCTAAAGCTACCTGTAGAAGGTTGGTGGTGTTTTCCTGATCCTATCAATACCGCAGGCAGCTACATTATTTAAACATTAGTGTAGTGCGTCCTCTGCACAGTGTTCAGCTAAAGCTACAAGTTAGTGTAGTGCGACCTCTGCACAGTGATCATCTAAAGCTACAAGTTAACGTAGTGCGACCTCTGCACAGTGTTCAGCTAAAGCTACCTGTAGAAGGTTGGTGTTGTTTTCCTGATCCTATCACTACCGCAGGCAGCTATATTATTTACACGTTAGTGTAGTGTGACCTCTGCACAGTGTTCAACTAAAGCTACCTGTAGACGGTTGGTGGTGTTTTCTTGATCCTATCACTACCGCAGGCAGCTATATTATTTACATGTTAGTGTAGTGTGTCCTCTGCACAGTGTTCAGCTAAAGCTACAAGTTAGTGTAGTGCGACCTCTGCACAGTGTTCAGCTAAAGCTACAAGTTAGTGTAGTGCGACATCTGCACAGTGTTCAGCTAAAGCTACAAGTTAGTGTAGTGCGACCTCTGCACAGTGTTCAGCTAAAGCTACCTGTAGAAGGTTGGTGTTGTTTTCCTGATCCTATCACTACCCCAGGCAGCTACATTATTTAAACGTTAGTGTAATGCGACCTCTGCACAGTGTTCAGCTAAAGCTACAAGTTAGTATAGTGCGACCTCTGCACAGTGTTCAGCTAAAGCTACAAGTTAGTGTAGTGCGACCTCTGCACAGTGTTCAGCTAAAGCTACAAGTTAGTGTAGTGCGACATCTGCACAGTGTTCAGCTAAAGCTACAAGTTAGTGTAGTGCGACCTCTGCACAGTGTTCAGCTAAAGCTACCTGTAGAAGGTTGGTGTTGCTTTCCTGATCCTATCACTACCCCAGGCAGCTACCTTATTTAAACGTTAGTGTAGTGCGACCTGTGCACAGTGTTCAGCTAAAGCTACAAGTTAGTATAGTGCGACCTCTGCACAATGTTCAGCTAAAGCTACAAGTTGGTGTAGTGCGACCTCTGCACAGTGTTCAGCTAAAGCTACCTGTAGAAGGTTGGTGGTGTTTTCCTGATCCTATCAATACCGCAGGCAGCTACATTATTTACACGTTAGTGTAGTGCGACCTCTGCACAGTGTTCAGCTAAAGCTACAAGTTAGTGTAGTGCGACCTCTGCACAGTGTTCAGCTAAAGCTACCTGTAGAAGGTTGGTGGTGTTTTCCTGATCCTATCAATACCGCAGGCAGCTACACTATTTAAACATTAGTGTAGTGCATCCTCTGCACAGTGTTCAGCTAAAGCTACAAGTTAGTGTAGTGCGACCTCTGCACAGTGTTCAGCTAAAGCTACAAGTTAGTGTAGTGCGACCTCTGCACAGTGTTCAGCTAAAGCTACAGTACAAGTTAGTGTAGTGAGACCTCTGCACAGTGTTCAGCTAAAGCTACCTGTAGAAGGTTGGTGTTGTTTTCCTGATCCTATCACTACCGCAGGCAGCTACATTATTTACACGTTAGTCTAGTGCGACCTCTGCACAGTGTTTAGCTAAAGCTACTTGTAGAAAGTTGGTGGTTTTTTCCTGATCCTATCACTATCGCAGGCAGCTACATTATTTACACGTTAGTGTAGTGCGACCTCTGCACAGTGTTCAGCTAAAGCTACAAGTTAGTATAGTGCGACCTCTGCACAGTGTTCAGCTAAAGCTACAAGTTAGTGTAGTGTGACCTCTGCACAGTGTTCAGCTAAAGCTACCTCTGGAAGGTTGGTGGTGTTTTCCAGATCCTATCACTACAGCAGGCAGCTACATTATTTACATGTCAGTGTAGTGCGACCTCTGCACAGTGTTCAGCTAAAGCTACAAGTTAGTGTAGTGCGACCTCTGCACAGTGTTCAGCTAAAGCTACAATTTAGTGCAGTGCGACCTCTACACAGTGTTCAGCTAAAGCTATAAGTTAGTTTAGTGCGACCTCTGCACAGTGTTCAGCTAAAGCTACAAGTTAGTGTAGTGCGACCTCTGCACAGTGTTCAGCTAAAGCTACCTGTCGAAGATTGGTAGTGTTCTCATACTAATAATACTACAGGCAGGCAGTTGATTTTGCTAGCTGAAGTATCAATATATATATATATATATATATATATATATATATATCCCAGCTTAGTGCAGCTACATCTCACTGCAGGCCATTAGTATGTCTGGAAGGCCAACAAGGAGAGGCAGACAGTCACAAGCCAATAAAAGAGGGCAAGCAGGCTCTGTGTCTAGAGGCAACAGTGCTGGTCGTGGACACGGTGCATCCTCATCAGCACGTGGCCGTGGGACACGCTTGGCCTTTTTTTTGGAAGCTGGTCGTGTTGAGCCGCAACATACGGAAGACTTGGTTGAGTGGATGACCAAGCCGTCCTCATCCTCCTCATCCATTCTCACCCATGCTCAGGGTACTTTGTCTGGCAAAGCAGCTGCCAATGCGGCCTCTTTCCTCGGCACAATGGCATCAGTGACTCCTTCCCTAGCCCCACCGTGTCCTCCTGAGGAGTCCCTCGAACTGTTTGACCACAGTGTTGGGTACATGCTCCAGGAAGATGCCCAGCGTTTAGAAGACTCTGATGATGATACTGAGCTAGATGAAGCCAGTAACATGAGCACGGACAGAGGGGGTGTCCAAGAAGGACAGCAATCTGACAGTCATGTTCCCCCTGCTGCAGCATACTGCCAGGTTTGCTCCAGTGATGAGGAAGGAGGGGATGATGAGGTCAACATGGGTGCCTGATAGGAGAGAGGAGGAGGAGGAGGAGGCACATCACCAACGAGGCAGGATGCTCTCCAGGGGCAAGCCTAAGGGCAGCACATTGACTGCATCACGCCGCAGAGCTCCGCATGTGCAGGGCGCTGCTGTCTCTGCGCGTTATTCCAAAAGTTCTTTGGTGTGGGCCTTTTTTTAAATGAGTGCATCAGATCACACTGCTCCTATTTGCAACATATGTCTCAAGTGTATCTCGCTTGAGACCAGACATATGTTGACCTGCCATGCAGTTCGTTGGCAAGCGTACCTAAGAGACCCACACCAAAGAACAAAGAGGACCTCTCTTTGCTCCTCATCAGCTGGGATCTCCAACACCACTATACCTTCAGTCCTCTCTGAGACTTGCACTGAGAGGAATGAAGGTGTAGAATTAGGTGTGTCATAGCCAAGTACTTGCAGGCAATCTGCTATCGGTACACCAATGTCAGATTGTACAAGGCAAATTTCCCTGCCCCAGCTGCTGCACCGCAGAAAGAAGTTTGCTCCCAGTCATCCACATGCCCAGCGGTTGAATGCTAGC